>JASDDO010000004.1:4516585-5116585 GCA_030015575.1 Agapanthus africanus | reverse complement strand
AGGACGCTTAAGTCTGTGGATTTAAGGACCCTACAGTCCGTATTTTCGTTTAAGGACGCTTAAGTCCGCGGGTTTAAGGACCCTACAGTCCGTGTCTTAGTTTAAGGACGCATAAGTCCGCAGGTTTAAGGACCCCCAGTCCCTATTAATGTATGGTTGTCGGGACCCGTCACCTCTCTGACGTCGTTGAAGGATTACAACGATATGAGTCAAAGGAGTTTGGAGATGTACCCACGAACCGGATATAAATTGATTTAAGAGAGCAATCTTGCTCAGTCAATTTAATTTGAGGACTTACGGCCATGATTGGGCTAAGTCCAGTTTAGAAATGTTCAACGCTTTTATTTTTTTGGGCTTATTAGGTCCGTGCTAGAGCTTTGCCCCTTTTTAAATAATGCATTGCATTAATCTTGGTCTCTGTTGGACCTTTATTTGGGCTCTGCCCCTTTTGAATGATGCACATCATTTATTTTTATTTAGGCTCTGATGCATTGCATCTGTTTGGAAATAATGCATAGCATTTACTAAGCCTGTTAGGCCTTTTTGATTGGGCTCAGCCCTTCTTTTTAATGATGCAGTGCATCAATCATCTGACAGTGGCCATGTGGCCTGTCAGGCGGTTTGCGCCAATAAATGGGTGCAAGCGCTTGTGGAGGTGACATGTGTCACGCAAGCGCAGTGCGCTGTGCTTGCGCTGCTGACACGTGGCATGCTCTGGTGAGTTGCGCCAATTTTTAGAGAGCAAGGCTCTTTCTTAAAAGGGCATAGCGCAAGTGATTCAGATGCTGACACGTGGCACTCTCTGGTGGCTTGCGCCAACCCAGGAGCGCAACAGTGCAGTTTTTGCAAGTACAAGACACTATTTAAATAATCTTGAGAATCTTTAAGATTCCAGAACCAATGGTTCATAAAAAGTGCAAAGCACTGTTTGATTTCTTGATCCAATTTAGATCAAAGAAAACAAGTTTTTTCTTGTTTTTCTTGTTTTCAAGGAACCAGTGGTTCATAAAAGAGTGCAAAGCACTTATCATTATATGAAGATCATTGATCTTGTTCTTAGATCAATGATCTATTAGAGGAAATTCTTCTATATTATGAAGGTTTTTACCTTTTTCTTGAAATTTCTTCAGAGTTCTCTCTGTTTTGAGGTTCTCAATCTCTCACAATGTTGATGATGTTGATTTGGGGGTCTAGGGGCATTTATATAGTGCCCATAAATTTGTTAAATTTGTTAAAGAGATCTTTCTCTGAGTGATTTGGGGAATTTTTCCCACCGTTGGATCTTTGATCCAAGGGCTTCTGTTTTACAGAAGCCAATTTTCTTGTTTTAATAAGAACAGAAGAATCTTATTAGAATTTAATTCTGTTTGGCGCAAACGCCCCAGCACGTGACACGTGTCAAGCAGCACAGAGTGTAGCGCAACTGCGCTGACACGTGTCGCGCAGCGCACAGCGCAGCAAATCTGCGCTGACACGTGTCGCGCAGCGCACGGCGCAGCGCAACTGCGTTTGCGCTGACACGTGTCGCGCAACGCAACTGCGCTGACACGTTTCACGCAGCGCAGCGCTTGCGCAATTGAAGCGTTGCTTCCTTTAAGTTTGTTTTAAATAGAGCCTTGCTCTGATTGGGCACGCTGCCTTAGGCGCTGCGCTGGCGTATCGGCTTTTGACACGTGGCGCGTTGCGCGCAGCGTAAAGAATTTGAAGCGTTGCTTCGAATTTTGAATTTTGAAATTCAAACAGAGCTTTGCTCTGATTGGGGGAAACAAATGCCTCCCCCACCGTTGCGCTCACGTGGCGCGCACGTGAGTGCAGCGGTGGCAAGATCCTGGCCATTGGATCAACTCAGGAGTTGAAAGGGTGCAAGCGCCTTATAAATAGGACCCCTGGCCCTTAGAAAATCTTCACCATTTTCTAAGATTTTGATTTTCAGAGCTTTGCTCTTGCTTAAGAACTTCAGAGCTTTGCTCTTGCTTCCAGACTCTAGAGCTTTGCTCTCATTTCCAAAGTTAGAAAACTTTAGGTAAAATTAATTTAAATTAATTTAAATCAATCTTAACCAACAGAGCCTTGCTCTCATAGATTTTTTGATCTAAAGAAATCTCCTTTGGGGTTTCATAAACAGAGCTTTGCTCTCAAGAATTTGTTTCAGGGTTTCTTAACCCATGAACAGAGCTTTGCTCATTGATAGAATATAGATCTTTTGATCTTCTGATGATGAACTCTTAAGAGTTTTTTTATATGGATCTTTAAGATCCCAGAACTTCAAATTTTTTTTAGGAATTAATTAATTTTCTTTCTTTGATGAATTATTTTATCATTATTACAGAGCTAGGCTCTTTTAAAGAATCTTATTCCCCTGAGACCAGAGTTTGACAAGTGTCACTCTGTGACAGAGCTTTGCTCTGAAAGAGGAGATTTTCTCCTTATCTCTAGGGATTTTTTTAATTAATGGGAATATTCTCTTGGGGATTAACTGACAATATCATCCAATGATGGGGTTGTCTTATTAACTGACGTATTGTCATCCAGATTTTGTGGGTCCCCCCTTGGTCACCTACCTATTGCACTGCTGTGTGGTGTAATTAATTTTAATTAATTAATAAAAAAATTTCAAACGCCAAGCGTTGGAATTACAACACTAACGGCTAATTTTGTTTCCTTGCAGTGACTATGTCTTTCGATACTTCATTCCCGTTCGCTCGTTTGGAAGAAGGGTTTCCTGAAGCGCCATTGGACCGCGAAGTCCTAGCAATGATCAGGGACCACGACCCGGAATATAAGAGTCTCCACCTTTGGGGGTCATGGTACAATCAGATTATCATGGGTCGACGGAGCTTCACGTTCTCAGTACCGTCAGAACCCATTACGGCGATTCATTATGCCAGCCCACCCCCGGTGCAGTATGCCGTGGAGATGGTTGATTGGACTTCGAAGGGCTTTCTTCATCCTGCCATAGATGCGATTTCGGTCTAGCGTCCTATGGTTTTGGATATCCTAGGATGCCGTATCTGTCAAGGCGAGGCGCGACCTTGGGGACAATCATATAACATAGGTCTGATCCCCCGCCACCCGATCGGCTATCTGCCGTGGGCTCACTATATCCTGTCAGCGAAGAAGTCGCAGTTGATAAGGTTAGGGTTGTACACTGCGGTTTACGTCTCCCTCTTCCAATATCCTACGCTTCCCACCTGGTGGTTCAAGGCTTTCTTGGAGTAGTGGAACATTCCTACTCACACTTTTCTCGCAATGGATCGGGAAGTGTCAATTTCTATGGAGGAGTTCACTGAGGTCTCCGGTTTACCGGTTATAGGGGAGAACTATGAGGAGTTGCTTCCGACAGACGAGTATGTCTTCGGTGCTAAGCCGGAGGTAAGGGGGCTCACTCCGGAGAATGTTGTTCAACACCAATTCCAAAGTTTGATCAGAGTGTTGAACATCTATGAGGCCCTTTTCATCGAATGTGGGAGTCGCGGAGTTAGATTTGAGGATTTCATCGCTCGGTTCCTTCACCCAAGCGTCCTCTCGTCAGAAGCTGCAAAGTTTGCTACCCTTGATGACCCTTTCGGTCTAGGTTTGGATAACCTACCGGCGGAGGAAATAGACCAAAAGGGTTTTTTCCTTCCTAACTCCCCAACCATGTCTTTTGCGGAAGTTGCAACCCCTGGGATGGACGAGGAGGCCTTCTTCTTAGGATTTCTTGGGCTATAGCTGAGTTGGTTTGCGCTACTGATGCATTCTCGCCATATACGACCCTCTGTCTTTTACCCCGCTCACCGGATGACCATCGAGGTAAAGGTGGCCGTTGGGATCGCCGGCTTGGCAGACTTGTATCACGGTCTCAGTCGAGCGGCGGATGCTAATGAGCCTGAGGTGCTGCACGTGATCTTCCCGATGCACTACTTCGTATCATGGCTCGAGCTACACACATCGGGTGTCTTCGGCATGCACAAAAGGCCCTCGTTCTATGACAGGTGCAGCTTCCCTCACATCATACAGTTGATTGGCGCATCAATTGTGACTCCATCACCACGGAATGCTAGGGGTTTACTCCTTTGCCCCCACACCGTTGGAGACGGGGTGTCTTTCATCGACAAGGTGTTGACTATTGGAAAGGCATCTACCACTGCAGTGCGGCCATTGCAAGACACTTTCAAGGATGGAGCCTCAGTTTTGACGGCCCGGGAGACCCTCCATTTATATTCTATCAGGCCGGGCTTCTTGGTGTTCAGGCAGAAAGGTGCGGCGATTTTCATGAGATACAACCCGCATCGTTTCGCCCAACAGCTCAAGGGGTACTACTGGAGGCTTTCCTATCGGAACCTGCTGCTACCGAAGAAGGGATGGAGAGAGCGCTGCATCACTTCATGCGCCTGAATACGGGTTCCCACTTTTTTATCAGTGAGCCGGCTTGCGCCCCACGACTCCTCAAGGTATATACAGAATGGTACAGTCATTCGACGGGAGCCGTCATAAAAGAGGAAAAGCGATTGCTGGTCGACCGTAAGGGTGTGCCTCCAGATAGCGACCGCAACGCTCCTTTAGTGCCAAGGACTCCGGTAGTTCCTCCTCTAAAAGATGCTAGAGCCGGACCATCGCGTGCGCAGAGTCCTCCACGCGGATTGCCGCTTCCCGATATTGTGGATGCACCACCAGCGTCCTGTGCTCCAGTAGAGATAGTGGTTGTAGCCTCGCCGGAGTCTGGTGTGGGTGCGGACATCGGGACCCGCCGCCCTAAGGTGCTTGCAAAGCGCAAGTCGATCCCGGGTATACCTAGGGTTGGTGAGCAGAAGAAGGAAAAGAAGTCACTCTTCGCCGCTGACGTCGTGTTCGGTCAGGAACCCTACGCTCCCTATGGTGAGGGCCTGAGTGAATATGGGACTAATAGGGGATTAGTCATGCCGCCGGATGACACGGACTTGGAGGCCGCCCTCGTAGCTTCGGAGCGGTTGGCGAGGCGTGACGCGTGGTTGGCTAAGCTTGCGGAATCAGGTAATCACTAGTCGCATTTTTTATTACATTATATCTTTATTATTGCCTTTGACTAATATTTTTCCTTCTTTTCTTCCAACAGGCATCACCACTGAAGAAGCCATTGCCGCTTCCCTCAAGACTTTCCAAGAGGAGGAACGCCTTAGAGCGTCCTTAGGCCTTAGTAAGTTTCGATTCATCAGGTTTTCATTTTCCTTGTATTATGGTCGATCTAAGCTCTCTCTTTTTATCGCAGGAACCTCAATGCTGATCCCGCCAGGTGACGCGGAGACTCTTCCCGGGCCAGTCGTCGATGTTTCTACCTCCTTGGGACTACCACGAGAGGCCCGACTTGAAGAGCCGATGAAAGATGCCTTAAAAGCTCTGGAGGCAACTCTAAATGAGGACGACGACACCTTAATTAAGGAAGCGTCGAAGAGGTCTATCGCAACGGCCCGGGAGGAGAGGAAGCGGTTGAGGCGTGAAGTGAAGGCCCGCAGGGCTGCCTTGGCCATTGGAGCGGGCCCGAGCACCGTCCCTTGGGCCGATACTCCGTCAGAAGAGCCCCCGGTCGCCTTGTCTACAGCTCATAGATAGGCGGTGCGCGCTAATAGGGAGGCTAACGATAAGTCCACCTCAGGTAATATTTCTTTCAGGATTTTGTTGTAAGAATTATGAAGCTGTCAGTTCTTATATATTCTGTCCTGCAGGGCCAAGTTCAACCGAGGGGGAGGCGGAGACCGTCGAACCTGAGGGGCTAGAGGGAGAGGCATTGGTCGAAGCCGAGCCAATGGCGGATGACACAACCGGGATTGCTGGGCCCGAGCTAGTGGCTGACGAAATGGTCACGTCCACTATGCCTGAGCAAGTGGTTGATGCTGAGCCCGAGGTAGCAGCGGACGGAGCGCCTGAGACCGATGACCGCGTGGTGACGGTGGACGAGACAACCGTGACTGCTGAGCCCGAGGGAGTAGCGGGTAAGGTGGACATGATTCCTGAGGACGAGCCAACCGCTCTTTCTCAGAAGTCTGGCAATGCTCCGGTCATAGCTCTCCCCGCCTATGGCCCTCCGCCGTCTCCTGGCCTTGCAAGCACGACGACGGCCCCGTGGAGTCTGGGGATGAGGCCACGGGTGGTGGACTTATGTCAGTGGAGGAGGGAGACGCCTCCGTTTCGGCTGTAGGCTCATCAGGTAAATTTCGGATTACCGTCCCCCTTTTTTTTATCTTGCAATCTTTCCTGACAGGTTTACCCTTGTTTTTTAACGCAGGTGCGGCCAGCGCCAATGCTCCATTGCTCGAGGGAGCGCCGTCAACTACTGCCTTGGCAGTGGTCACTTCTCAGCCCTCTCTTGTACCTTCGAAGATGTTGGAAGGTATGGATTTGCAACCTATTAGTTTCGTCTTTCAGCCGCATAATTTATGTACTAAAGTCATACTGTTGTGTCTTTTCAGGAGTGATTTTTGATCATCTTTATCAAGTGTTGCTCCCACACTTCTCCTTCCCATCTGAATTCGCTTCTTCCTCTGGTGGCGCTGGTGAGTAAGGTTTCCAATTGATATCTTTCTTTTTCAGTGATGGAATTATTTCTAACTTTTTCTCGTCCCGACTGCAGTGCTACAAATTGAAGGAGGGGGTGAAAGATCGGCCGCGCCACCGGCTCTTCCGGCCTTGCTACCTGCCGCAGCTGGTATAGCAACTATCACATTGATAACTCGCTTTTTTTTATTTCTTGAACTGTTATCTGATCATATCTTGTTTTTTCAGCTGTCGTTCCGGTCTCGGCGCCCTTCGAGCCTCGTGTCATAATGCCGGCGGGCCCTTTCCTGAGACGTCCGTCCTCGAAAGGCGCCGCGAATAGTCTGCGCATGTTGAGCGACTACATCGAGGAACTCGACGTCGAGACTCCTATATCTGCTGCAGACTTCGCTACGGCGGTTAACCCGATGCTGGTGATACTCGTAAATTTTCATGACGAGGGCATCGTTGCGTCTTGGGTTAACCACTGCAGAGAGATCGAGGCTCGCCTGCATCAGCTGGAGTCGATGCGTCCTGCCCCTGAGGTTTTGGCCGTGAGCACTCAACGGGCAGCATGGCTCGAGCAAAGCAGTTCTCATTTCCGCCATTTGGAACAAGAAGCAGTTTTAAGACTGAAGGAGTGTCATGAGTCTTCAAGCGAAACTGCTCGCCTACGTGCCGAAGTTGAGGCAAACGCTGCCGAGGTGAAGGCTATCTTGGAACACATCTCTCATGGGCTAAACTTGAAGTGAAAGCTTGATGTCGCTGAGCGTGACACCCCAGGCCGTGAAACTGTTCATCAGGCCGTTAGGGAGCAGCTTGCATCTGTCTTGCAGCAGCGGGCTCAAGTAGAGGCAGAACTGGCGGTGGTGGCCGATCAGGAAAAGGCATGGAAGGAAGTGTGCGAACAACTGATAAAGCTATTTAAGATGCTTCCATCCCAGTAGCTGCCTTTGTATCAATGTATTTGTAAAAATTTTCTTGTAAATAATATGTATCCATTCTTTATTCTTTTGTACGCTTCTCCTTGTACTTGATTAAATTCAATAAATAAAGATACACATTTTTCTTTGCAATGTCTTGTACTATTTCTTTGCTTTCTCCCTTCTTTTATTATCAGCAGGCTGTCTTGATAAATAGATAATAGAGTAAGCATCTAGATTTCTTCAAGAGATAACGATGGCTTAGACCGCAGGTTCAGATCTGCTGCCTAAGACTTTTCAACTCTATGAGCCGTGAGGGTCTCATAGAGATTTTTCTCCCTACGGATCGAGAGGATCTCGTAGGTGGATTTTCTCCTTAGGAATCGTGAAGTTTCCTAAGTGTGTTTTCTCTTATAAGTCGTAAGGATTTTATAAGAGAATTTTCTCCCTTACAAGTCGAAAGGACTCGTAACTGGTTAGTGAGTTGACTTGTTTCCGAGTCGAAGTATTGCTCCGACGGGGAGGTCGTTGGCTGACTTGTTTCCGAGACGGAGGTCGTTGGTTGACCTGTTTCCGCGACAGAGGTCGTTGGTTGACTTGTTTCCGCGACGGAGGTCGTTGGTTGACTTGTTTCCGAGACGGAGGTCGTTGGTTGACTTGTTTCCGAGACGGAGGTCGTTGGTTGACTTGTTTCTGCGACGGAGGTCGTTGGCTGACTTGTTTCCGTGACAGAGGTCATTTGCTGACTTGTTTCCGTGATGGATGTCGTTGGTTGACTTGTTTCCGAGACGGAGGTCGTTGGTTGGCTTGTTTCCGAGACGGAGGTCGTTGGTTGACTTGTTTCCGCGACGGAGGTCATTTGCTGACTTGTTTCCGTGACGGAGGTCATTGGCTGACTTGTTTCCGAGACGGAGGTCGTTGGTTGACTTGTTTCCGCGACGGAGGTCATTTGCTGACTTGTTTCCAAGACGGAGGTCGTTGGTTGACTTGTTTCCGCGACGGAGGTTATTTGCTGACTCTAGGTTGTCTGTGAACCGTAGAGTCTTGGAACTGGGGACTTTGCCGTAGCTCCAATTGGTGATGTCACTTCCATGTCCTGCTGGAATGAGGAGGAACGCCGCTGTTGGTCTCCAGGCTGTAGATGTGGTCGTCGAGATCTGACTTCCCTTTGACGCAGCCTGGTGGGGAAATGTAGTCCCCTTTTTGTTTGTGCTCTTGGATTGTATACAGGGATCGATGTGATCTCAACTGTAGGGCAAAAGTTTCATTTATATATATTGTTTTATTTCCGCGATGCTCTATCATTTCAGCTTTTATATCGCGAAGGTCGCGATTGCCCAATCATTTCGGCTATTTTTCGCGGTGCCCAATCATTTCGGCTATTTATTTTATTTTACTCGCTGCTTTTTATTGCGAGTTGCCCAATCATTTCGGCTATTTTGTATGCATACGTTTTCTTTACTTGCTGCTTTTTATTGCAAGCTGCCCCATCATTTCGGCTATTTCGTATGCATGTGTGGCCTACCGGCTTTTCGCCGTAAACCTGAAATTAGACACCGATTTCGGCATCAGCACCGCTACAACTGGGATGTTGCCAGGAGCGAATCATCATTTGCCTCTGTCGATGTCGAACAAAGATGGCTTAGCGAACAGGGTTAAGGTCCTGTAGACTAAGGCTTTTAACTTCATGAGCCGTAAGGGTTTCATAAAGGTATTTCTTCCTACAAGTCATGAGGATCTTGTAGGTGTATTTTCTACTTAAGAATCGTGAGGATTCCTAAGTGTATGTTCCTCTGTAAGTCGTAAGGATCCTACATGAGGGTTTTCTCCTTGTAAATCGAGAGGACCTACAAGGGTTGTTCACCATGCGAACATATCCCCAGTCACGGATGTGACTTAGTTAGGGAAATGTTTATTCGCGCCCGTGGATTATATACAAGGGTCAGTATTGAGCCACTTGTAGGGCAATATCGAAGATTGTGGGGGTTGCTTAAGCACAGGTTTAGGTCTCTGTGACTTAAGACTGTCAAATCTTACGAGCCGTGAGGGTCCCATAAGAGAGTTCTCCTTACGAGTCGCAAGAATCTCGCAAGTGTATTTTCTCCTTAGGAATCGTGGGGATCCCTAAGTGTGTTGCTCCCTTGTGAGTCGTAAGGATCTCACGCAGGTGGTTTCTCCTTACAAGGTCAAGAGGACCCTGTAAGTGTCCTTTTAACGAGGTTGCGCCCTTTCAGGTTTTCACAAACACTCGTCGGTAGTCCTGCTGTTTTTACTCACGGAGCCCTTTCGGGTTTTCATCCGTGCCCTTTTTGCTTATGGACATACCTTTTTGTTATTCTTGTTTTTATTTTCTTCCTTCTTTTTTTTTACGAGGTCGCGCCCTTTCGGGTTTTCACGAACACTCGCCGGTAGCCCTGCTGTTTTTACTCACGGAGCCCTTTCGGGTTTTCATCCGTGCCCATTTTGCTTATGGAGATACCGTTTATTATATATATTTTTTATACTATTTTTTTTATTATTCATCTCGTCAGCCTAAGGATGCTGCGGTGGTAGTTTAAAGACGTTTCGGTCCATCGTTAGTTTAAGGACGTTTCGGTCCGTCATTAGTTTAAGGACGTTTCGGTCCGTCCAGGAGAAGTCTGGCTACTGCTTTTAAAGTTTGAGCTTAGGAAGATAGCGAGCGGACATAGTCGTCGTCATCTATCATTGACCTAGGCAGTAACTCGCTAAGCGTAGTATTTCTTTAGGAAGCGACCATTTATTGGCCTGAAAGGCCTTTCACCGTGCATATCCATAAGTAGATAGGCTCCACCTTGGTAGACCTTGTCTATGATGTACGGGCATTCGCAGTTCGGCTCGAATTTTCCCCGCTTGGCTTGATTGGGGATCATAGGTCTTTTGACCACTAGCACGAGTTCGCCTTGGCGGAATGTCCTTGGTCGGGTCAATCTTTCATATGAGCGCGTCATCTTTGCTTTATAAGCCTCCAGATTTTGTTGCGCTATGAGCCGGGTTTCATCAAGGGCATTAAGCTTCTCAAGCCAAAGGTGAGCATTTTCTTCGTCCGTCAGCTCGTAGAGGACCGCCACTCGTAGAGAGGGTAGCTCTATCTCGAGGGGGAGTACAGCTTCTGTACCGAATACCAACGCATATGGCATTGTGTTCGTGGCTGTTTTGAACGTAGTTCGATACGCCCAGAGAGCTTCTTGCAGTCTCTCGTGCCAGTCCTTCTTATTTCGGGACACTGTTTTCTTCATGATCTTTGTCAAGGTTTTGTTGAAGGCCTCAGCTAGACCATTAGCTCACGGATTATAAACCGAGGAATATCTCCAATCTATATTGTGTTGTTGCGCGAAGCGACTGATCTTGTGGCTTCTGTAAGCTGGCCCGTTATCGGAGATGATCAGCCGCGGAGTCCCAAACCGATAAATGACGTGCGTCTTGAAAAAGTGGAGGATATTCTCCGTCTTCACTTCCCTCAGCGGTACTGCCTCTGCCCATTTGGAGAAGTAGTCAGTCGTCGCCAGGATGAAACGATGTCCCCTAGACGATGCTGGTTCGATGGGGCCGACTATGTCAGTTCCCCACATTTCAAATGGCCAGCTAGCCACTGTCGGGTGTAGCGGATTTGGATGCTGGTGGATGAAGTCCCCATGGATTTGGCATGAGTGGCATTGCTTCGCGTATTCGAGGCAGTTCTGAATCATCGTGGGCCAATAGTAACCCATCCGTTTGATCTTCAACTTCATCTTCGGGCCCGCTTGGTGAGAACCGCAGAGTCTGTCGTGAACTTCCTGAACGAATCTTTTCGCTTCGTCAGGTCCCAGACATCTCAACCACAAAGAATCGAACGACCTCTTGTACAGAGTATCATTGATGAGGGCGAAAGATAGAGCTCGTTTTATAAGCTGGTGTCTTGAGGACGCATCGTCGGGTGTTCGACAGTATTTGAAGTAGTCTATAAAGACTTCCCTCCAATCCTCGGCATTTTCCCGATCTTTTATTTGCAGGGTCATCTGCTCAGCCGCTTCCTTTTCTTCGGATGATTCCGGAGATATTTCTGCCGGGGCGAGCACCCGACGGCTCTGTACCACAATTCTGACGTCATCGAGGTTCTCGTCAGCCAATTCTTTAGCGAGCTTGGCCAACGCGTCCGCTTTGCCGTTTTCCGCGCGCGGTATGTTCTCCAGAGTGTAGGAAGGGATTTGGGTCAACAATTGTTGTAGCTTTTTGCCGTACTTCACCAATTCTAGTTTGCACGTCTGGTAGTCGCCGTTTACTTGACTAACGACCAACTGGGAGTCTCCGTATATGAGGAGGTTTTCAATTCCCATGTCGATGGCGATCTCGAGGCCTGCTATCAAAGCTTCGTATTTGGTTTCATTGTTTGTCCTTGGCTCTGTTAGGGAGAAATCAAAGCGCATTATCCCTCCTTGTGGAGTTACAAAGATGAGTCTTACCCCCAATTTGATTATAGGGGTACTTTGTTTGCGCTTCTTCATGGAAGATGCTCCATCGAAATAAAGCTCCCATCGGGTATCACTACCGTCGATCGCATCAAACACATGTTCGTCTGGAAGATCGCAATTCAGAGGAGAATCGGCGGGTATCGGATGCTCAGCGAGGAAGTCGGTGATGGCCTGGCTTTTCACTGCCTTGAGAGGTTGATACGTTATTAAGAACTCCATCAAGAGCAGGGCCCACTTAGCGAGTCGTCCCGTCAATATGGCCTTCGACATTAAATATTTAAGGGGGTCCACCTTCGAAATGAGACGGACCTCATGCGCCAAAGCATAATGTCTGAGCTTTATTATCGCAAAGATCAATGCCAGGCAATGTTTTTCAATGGAGTAGTTTTTTTCTGCCCCTAATAGAACTCGACTTAAGTAGTAGAGTGCTCTTTCCTTCCCTTGGTCGTTCTCTTGCGCCCATAATGCGCCTAAGGAACCTTCGAGGGCGGTTGTATAAAGAATGAGGGGCTTTCCCTTGACCGGAGCAGCCAGCACTGGCGGGTTCTGCAGGTACTGCTTGATCTCGTCCAGTGCGCCTTGGCATTTTTGATCCCAGACGAACGGGGTTCCCTTCTTCATCAGGTGGCTGTAAGGACGGCACTTACCTGAAAAGTTGGCTATAAATCGCCGTATATACGCAAGCTTCCCTTGGAGAGACCGCAGCTGTTTGAGAGTCCTTGGCGGAGGCATTTCCATGATCGCCTTGATCTTTGACGGATCTATCTCAATACCTCGGTGTCGGGCGATGAATACTAGGAATTTTCCCGAGGAAACTCCGAATGCACACTTGAGAGGGTTCATCTTCAAGTTGTATTGTCGAAGGCGTTGAAATACGGTCTTCAGATGCTCGAGATGTTCCTCATATGATTTGCTTTTAACCACGAGATCGTCGATATATCATTCGGCGATTTCGTGTATAAGGTCATCAAAGATCTGCGTCATGGCTCTCTGATAAGTAGCACCGGCGTTCTTTAATCCGAAGGGCATCACCTTGTAGCAGAATATACCCAAAGGATTCCTGAAGGCGGTGTGCTTCTGGTCTTCGGGATGCATCTTTATCTGATTATACCCTGACGAGCCGTCCATGAAGGAGAAGACCTCATGAGTGGACGTATTGTCTATCATCAGTTCGGTGACTGGCACTGGGAAATCATCTTTCGGGCAGGTGATTAATGTGAAAAAGTGTTTGTAGTTAACCGCAATCAATAACGGTGTCGCGTGTAGCTAGACCGAGATGAGTACGGGTCGTCCTCAGGGAAACGTTGAATCTTTTACTCTTACTTTAGACGTGTTGAAAAAGAGAGGAGGAATAAAGAATTTTGTGAATGGTTTCTAGATCTACGTTAAGCAAGAATGCAAAATATATAGATCTAGATTATTTTAGAGATGTAGTTAATATAATAAGAGGGCTTGTAGGGTTCGTTAGGATTTAGTAGTTATGGACGATTAATTAAAAGTTACCCTTTTTATCCTTTAATAGATTTATAACTAGAACGACGGTGATGCGTGTAGATTAGGGTTTCTGGAGGGAATAGGAATCCCACTCTTAACCCTTATCTCGACACGGAACTCCTTTCATATCTAGCCTTTACCAAAACAATCATTAATCTAATCTCTAATCACGGTCGGAACTAATAAAGAATTGTTAGCGCGCCCGATTAGGATGTTAATAATTCTTTTGATAAAGTTCATAAACTTTATAGGACTTAAAAAGGGCTTAGAGATGTTCATCGTCCATTAGCCTACCCTAATCCTACGAACCCTAACAAGCGGAGAATTACTCGTGCATGTTGGGAAAAGAAGATGAAAAGACATAGAGGGAAAACATAATGTAAAATGCAAAAGAATAAAATAAAACAACTACCTTTATTAATCAACTTGAACAATCTACATTTTATTCCTTAGAAAATGATTACAAAACTAGTTGCTTCTCGATCTCTTCCAAGGAGGTAGATGAACCGTTGATGATCAGCCTGGATGCATGAGCCGTCTGGGGCTTCGTGATCGCGTCGGCTTGATAGCTTTTCCAAGAGGCTCTCAGTGCCATTTTATAGTGCAAAGCCAGAATCTTTTAGTTGGAAACTTGGTAAATTTCAGCAGAGATTAACCCCAAAAAATCTTTTTCTCTAATTCCATAATATTGCGGCGGTTCCGCGGCAAATGGGGGCTAAGGCCGCGGATCCGCGGCCAACGGGTGAGATCTCTTGATCAAAATTCTTGTGCTTGCATCTTGTGACATGTGGCAATCCTAGGCACCTTCATAATTCAGAAATCTTCTCTCGGTTGCTTTCAGACTTGGTCTCCAAGTTTTGCTTTTTAATTTGGCAAGATTTCTTTAACAGCTTGATTTCTTTGATATATTCTGCATAACAACTTGGAAAATTCTGCACAATAATCTTAAATAATATTTAGTAGACTTAGTTCTACTAGGATTTGGTCAATGAATTTATTTGCATACATTTTTCTACCAAATACTAATTAAAATATATTAACACATGGAAAATGGTGTTTTTACACATAAACCCTCATATGTATAATATATTATAATAAAGTCCTTTTTTAATATGAAAATGGTAGGAAAAATATAATACAAATGTGCAGTTTTATCAACTGAACAAATACCCCCAAACTTATCTTTGATCGTCCCGAGCAAACTAGTTTATTCAAGAGGAGAAAAGGAAAGGAGAAAACTAAGCACACTTTCGTAGGTAGACACGATTGCACTGAGCACGTGCAACAAGCCGTTAAACCTCTAGGTGTCCCTAGTAGGAGGAGTGTTGTCTCCTGGGGGTTTTCAGCGGATTACACCCACAAAATCCAATAACAAAAGAAAGATGGTGAAATTTACATATAAAGATAAGAACCATAAAAGAAAGGCCTTGAAAAGAAGAGTTTCCAACTATACTAGCTTTTCAGTTGTCATGAGCCCTATCTTAATAGTCATGAAAAAATGTTAGAAATCACATCATCCCTCAATAAAACATCGTCTTTATTCTTCATTCCTACCTTTCATCCAAACATTGATCATATAACCCCACGTGTGTGTAAATAACATCTCTACACTCGGAGAATTCAATTCAAGCTATCATACTCTTGTCCATCTACCTTAGTACTTTTTAATTTGATGAATATTAAAGATTTGCTCACACATTTTCATGCGACCGTTAATACTTCTTGAGGTACTAACCGACCGATTACTCAAGTGCTTGCTGATTCGGTGATAGTATTTTCCTCGTCTTGCACCACCTAAGTCTTAGCAGTGACTCCTAGACCAGTTGGCCTTAGGGCACTAGGTGAAGAGATACCCTCGCTATATTTTTTTATTGCTGTCTTGGCGATACAAAACCAGTGTTCATTTTTTTCTTTTCACCATTTTTATATTTTCTTCATTTTTTTTTTCACTTCCTTCATACTTTGGCTTTTAGACAAGAGCATTTCAAGGTATCCTCTACTATCCCGAGTTTCAAGACGTGTGTAAGTGCATATAGTAGGGTATCAACATTCAAATGTTTGGCTTCCAGAATAGAAACTATTTTTCAGACTTATTTTTATTCTCAGATTAGTGACTTCCTTCATCTTACTAACCCTTGGGACAACAGCTCATAACTACTTATTACCAGTTCGTGTAAGAAAACTTCTAATTTTCTTGGTTTTCTTAAACTATTCATATCTTTTGGATGTAATTTTTCACTTTCTACTCTTTTGTTATAAAAGAAAATTTTTGAATTTTTTTTTGAAAATATTGTGCTTATGCAAAATATGATACAAATTGATGTGTAAATAAGCACAAACCTCCCCCAAACCTGTTTACAGCAGTGTCCTCACTGATGTCATCCGTTAAGCTCAAAAACCTGTAGACTTGGGAGGAAATTATTAATGGGGGCAAGAATATATGAAAGTGAAAATCCTCCCCCAAACTTATTTTAGGCTCACAAATTTGTAAAAATCATTTTCTTTTCAAAAGCCAAAATATACCCCCCCAAACTTTAAACAATTTTAATCTTTTAAAATCACACGAGGGGGGTAAGGTTATCGGTCAATGCCAAGCTTTGCAAAGACCGAAGGTCAACACCAACCATTCAAAAATTTTATCAATGAAGCACCAAGGTTGGTGGAAGAACATGTCACCTTTCGACGTGAAGAAGTGGGGAGGTGATAAGAGGTGTAATGGAAAAGGATTGCGTCTCAATTTGGAGAGACGACACAGTGATAGTGATGATGGATTACTCACATTATCATGATTGTCCAAAAGAGGGGGTGGAGGTCCAATTTCTTCATCTTGGAGTTGATTCATCTCAACACCCGTGTCTTGTAAAAATGCGAGTTCATCAGCGAAAATTTGCTCAAAGCTTTCATCAATACCCCGAAAAATAATGTCATCAGAAAAATGGGGTGATCGTCAGACTCTATAAAAGGTTTCTCATTAGATGTTGACCCGGACAACTCGGTGGAAGAGTAAATGGTTGGGTCAAACAACAACATATGAAAAGAGTCTGTATCATGAGGTTGATCAAATTCGTTGCTGTCGACATCCATTAATTCGATAGAACACACATGAGCATAGGGTTCGGAGGGTTCACTTCCCAACTTGTAAATATTAAGCTCAATTGACTTCTTTCCAAAAGATAGGGTCATAGAGCCGTTTCTACAATTAATTACTGCGTTGGAAGTGGCCAAAAAGGGTCGACCGAGTATCACCGGGATTTGATTGCGTGGGTTTGCCACAGATTGTGTATCAATAACGATAAAGTCCACAGGAAATATGAATTCCCCGACTTTGATTAACACATCCTCTAGCTCACCCCTAGGTTGGGTGATAGATCGATCGGCCATCTGAAGAGTGCAATGCGCAGGTTTTAACTCTCCGATCCCTAATTGCTCATACACAGAATACGGAAGCAAGTTAACACTAGCACCAAGATCGAGTAGAGCACGATTGATATTTTTACCCCTAATGGAAATAGAAATTGTAGGACTTCCGGGGTCCTTTCGTTTCTTGGGTAGTTGTTGTGTAAAAGCAGTGCTCACATTACTCGCAAGGAAAACTTTTTTTGGTACTTGAACTGTTCTCTTCCTAGTGCACAAGTCCTTTAGGATTTTCGCATATGATGGAACTTGTTGAATAGCATCTAGGAGAGGAATGTTTATGTTAACTTGCTTAAAAATTTCCACAATCTTCTCCATTTGTGGACTTGGTCTGTTGCCCCTTAACCTGTTTGGATAAGGTGCTTGATCAATAAGTTTTGGGTCCAACGTTTGTGGAGAAGACTGTGGGGATGGATTCGATCCCAAAATTGGAGTGGGAATCGACTTAGATAGATTCGGCGAAATGTTCGAAGGGTTCGAGCCTTGGGGAAAATGAAGAATAGGCTCGGGTGAAGGTGGGAGACTAGACGAATTAGGGGAAGAAGAAGAAGCTGGGGTATCATTGGTGTCACTATCATCACATTGCTCACCCACTCGGTCATTCAGCACTTTTCCCGATCTCAACGTGGTAACAGCACTCACATTATAACTTTGTGAGTGGCCAGGATTAGGTATGGGTTGAGATGGGAGTTTCCCTTTCTCTCTCGCACTCATTGCGGCGTTTAACTGTGCGATTTGGTTTTCTATTGATTTGATACTCTCACCATGGGAGGAGGAGTTTTTCGTTAGGGTATCAATAGAAGACCTTATCTCAGCCGAATTTTGCATGGATTGTTTCATGAACATATCCAAAGTTTGTGCAAGTGAGTTGTCAGTACCGGCCACTTGTGGTGTAGAAATGTTGGCCGGATTTTGGAAATTTTGTGACTGAAAGGGGGGCTGATTCTGTGGTTGTGGTTGCTGTGGAGGAGGTCTTTGATAATTGCTTTGTTGGTTTTGATTCCAAGCAAAGTTAGGATGATTCCTCCATCCTTGATTGTATGTGGAAGAATAATGATCGTTTCTAGGTCGCTGCTGAAAAGCAGCATTAGCTTGAAACGATGCATTCTTAGGACATTCTTCCGTTAGGTGTGAAGGATCCGAACAGCAACCACAGACAGTCTTGGGAAGCGTGACCTGATTTAGGGAGACTGATGAAAGTTTGTTCTCAATAGAATCGATTTTCTTTTGCATCGCTGCCATTTCGGCTTTTACTGCGATGGAAACGTCGAGCTGGTGAATACCTCCCTTAGTAGTAGGTGGTCTTACACTTTCCCACTGCAACGTGTGTTCAGCGAGATCTTCCAGATATTTCCATGCTTCACCGTCATCTTTAGACATGAAATTGCATTGACACATTGTTTCAAGCATCTGCTTTGTCGCTGGATTAATGCCCTCATATATAATCCGACATAAATCCCATCTTTGTATTCCGTGATGGGGGCATTGGACAAGCAGATCTTTGAAACGTTCAAAGCACTTCCAAAATGGTTCATTGGGAAGCTAGGTGAACTGGTTGATCTCGCTCCTAATATGTGCAGTCTTATGATTTGGGTAAAACTTCTTAAGAAATGCTATGACGAATTCATCCCAATTAGTGATAGAGTGTGCGGCAGTATTATAAAGCCATTTTTCTGCCAAGTCGCACAGTGTGAATGGGAGAAGACGTAAGCGCATAGCATCCAAAGTCAATTGTGAAGTACCCATCATTGCGCATACGTTTTCGAATTTGGTAATGAAAACGTACGCGTCTTCCGACTCAAGCCCGTGAAATTTGGGCAGCAGATTGATGTAGTGGGGTTTGATTTTGAAATTATCCCCGTTAGGTGGTGGAAGAGATAGACAAGTAGGAAGGGGACCACGAATAGGATAGCATCTCTCTTGGAGAGAGATGCGCGGTGGATTCTGCGCACCTTCGGGCGGTGGCAGCGTGGTGTTATACTCTGATGGAGTGCCGTCCATCTCGGTTGATGTGGTGTGTGGTGGGGGAAAAGAAGATGAAGAAGTACCGACTTCGGCGTCGATAGCAGGAACGCGGACAAGACGGGCACTAGGATCCCGTGTCCAGCCGAGCATGCACTAAGCGGGTTTAGTGCAAGTGGCAGCGTGTGTGTGATTTAAAATTGGATTGTTTTGAAAAATGTGGGACTCAAGACAAATCTCCCTAAGATGCACAAGCAACCCTAGAACTAAGGTCACCTAGGTCCAGTCTCTAGACCGCTCCTAGACTTCCAAAGGACAAGCCGCAGGATCAATCCTCTACCGCCTCCGTACTACCCTTGTAGCCAGGTGAGTGCCAGGTAAGTGGGAAGGAACCACGTCGTGGGCCTAATTAAAAACCACTAGCCTTTGTCACACTTTCCTAGGCACTACAAAAGTAATGCGGATAAACGATAGATTACCCACGACCTTCCTCTGTCCTTATTGAGCGCGACAGTCCTTAGAGTCTGGTCTAGATATTTTTTAAATTAATGAAGGGTTGATCTATATGCTCGGTTTGTGATTTGTGGGGCTTAGGAAGGGTGATGAAATCCCCACCTAATCTTGATTTGGTCTTTGCCCCTTAGAAATCCGTATTAAATATGCAAAACAAAACCAATCATAAAACTTTTGCAAAACGATTTTTGAGCGGCGCAATTTTGCAAAGAATCCTGCAGAAAATAGATTTTATTGGATTTGAGGAGAGAGAGAAGGAGTTGAGAATCTTACCAGAGAGTTCTGTAGCCCTAATCCCTCCAAGCAGCCGCGTTTCCGCCGCAGGAAGCACCTTTGTGCCGCGGTTCCGCCGCGAGGTGGATGGATCGCTTGCTGAAAATTTTTCTGTGATCTCCTTTGCTCCTCTGGATCTCTAAAAATGTCTCTGTTTCCTGTTTTCCTCAATTCTGTGACTCCAGATCTCCTTGCAAAAATCCACGCACAAATCTTTAAATATGCAATTTGCAGTTTTGTTTTAATAATGATATGGCTCGTCTAAGAATTCAACACAAATAGTAAAAATAAAAAATTACGCACGTATCCCCGGCAACGGCGCCATTTGATTAATGTGAAAAAGTGTTTGTAGTTAACCGCAATCAATAACGGTGTCGCGTGTAGCTAGACCGAGATGAGTACGGGTCGTCCTCAGGGAAACGTTGAATCTTTTACTCTTACTTTAGACGTGTTGAAAAAGAGAGGAGGAATAAAGAATTTTGTGAAAGGTTTCTAGATCTACGTTAAGCAAGAATGCAAAATATATAGATCTAGATTATTTTAGAGATATAGTTAATATAATAAGAGGGCTTGTAGGGTTCGTTAGGATTTAGTAGTTATGGACGATTAATTAAAAGTTACCCTTTTTATCCTTTAATAGATTTATAACTAGAATGACGGTGATGCGTGTAGATTAGGGTTTCTGGAGGGAATAGGAATCCCACTCTTAACCCTTATCTCGACACGGAACTCCTTTCATATCTAGCCTTTACCAAAACAATCATTAATCTAATCTCTAATCGCGGTCGGAACTAATAAAGAATTGTTAGCGCGCCCGATTAGGATGTTAATAATTCTTTTGATAAAGTTCATAAACTTTATAGGACTTAAAAAGGGTTTAGAGATGTTCATCGTCCATTAGCCTACCCTAATCCTACGAACCCTAACAAGCGGAGAATTACTCGCGCATGTTGGGAAAAGAAGATGAAAAGACAGAGAGGGAAAACATAATGTAAAATGCAAAAGAATCAAATAAAACAACTACCTTTATTAATCAACTTGAACAATCTAAATTTTATTCCTTAGAAAATGATTACAAAACTAGTTGCTTCTCGATCTCTTCCAAGGAGGTAGATGAACCGTTGATGATCAGCCTGGATGCATGAGCCGTCTGGGACTTCGTGATCGCGTCGGCTTGATAGCTTTTCCAAGAGGCTCTCAGTGCCATTTTATAGTGCAAAGCCAGAATCTTTTAGTTGGAAACTTGGTAAATTTCAGCAGAGATTAACCCCAAAAAATCTTTTTCTCTAATTCCATAATATTGCGGCGGATCCGCGGCAAATGGGGGCTAAGGCCGCGGATCCGCGGCCAACGGGTGAGATCTCTTGATCAAAATTCTTGTGCTTGCATCTTGTGACATGTGGCAATCCTAGGCACCTTCATAATTCAGAAATCTTCTCTCGGTTGCTTTCAGACTTGGTCTCCAAGTTTTGCTTCTTAATTTGGCAAGATTCCTTCAACAGCTTGATTTCTTTGATATATTCTGCATAACAACTTGGAAAATTCTGCATAATAATCTTAAATAATATTTAGTAGACTTAGTTCTACTAGGATTTGGTCAATGAATTTATTTGCATACATTTTTCTACCAAATACTAATTAAAATATATTAACACATGGAAAATGGTGTTTTTACATATAAACCCTCATATGTATAATATATTATAATAAAGTCCTTTTTTAATATGAAAATGGTAGGAAAAATGTAATACAAATGTGCAGTTTTATCAACTGAACAGCAGGCTTTATTTAGATCCCGGAAGTCCACGCATATGCGCACTGTCCCATTTTTCTTCATCACGGGGACGATGTTGGCGATCCATTCAGGATACTGAACCTCCTGAATAAAGCCGGAGTCGATCAGCTTCTTAACCTCGGCGTTGATGCTCATCTCAAGCTCGAGCCGCATTCTTCTTGGTGCCTGCTTGACCGGCTTGATGTCCGGGGATATTGCCAATTTATGCACCGCAATTTCTGGATCCAGTCCCGGCATTTCGGAATAGTTCCATGCGAAGCAATCCTTATGCTGCATAAGCAGGTCTTTTAATGAAGCCACCCTCTCTTCAGACAACAGCTCGCTAATGAATGTCGGTCGCGGGTCGTTCGCCGTTCCCAACTCAATTCTGCAGTGGTATGGATTCCATCTTCCAGCTCTTTTGGCGCTGGTGGAAATTCCGAGATTAGCTCATCGTTGCTGTTTTCGAAGCACCAGGGAAGGTCATCCATGTTCTCGGACTCTTCTTTTGATATTGTTATCATGTGACAAGTACAAATTCGCTTCCAATCCCAATGTGGAACTGGTTCTTCATTCGTGGCCTTGGGTTCGTGCTTCTGTGGCGGTGCTACCCTCCAGTTGTCATACAGAGCGAACTTGCCAAGCTGATACTGATCTTCGACCCAATTCTTGAAGGCGAAGCAGTCTTCGAGAGGGTGCCCTATCATTCGGTGATAAGGGCAATAGTTCGGACGAGAGACTTCGCTTGCTTGTTCGGGGTGTTTGGACTCCGGCAACGTCAACATCTGATGTTTTAGAGCGAGGTCGAGTATTTTCTTCGTCTTGTCGTGAGGAAAAAAGTATGCTCGACCCATTTTTCTTATGAGGGATAGGTCGGAACCCCTCGATTCCCGCTTGCATGGACTTTTAGCCCCGCTTTGTTGCTTTTGAGCGCCTTTTTCGCCTCTCGGCTTGTTTCTGCCTTTGCGTCGAGCCTTTCTTACAACAGGTTGACATGGAGTGGTACTTTCATCTTTCAGGGCCTGTTGGAGGAGGCGTTGCATTCTGGCTTTCTCATAGATGGCCATTTCGCGGTTATGGTTGTCTTGGACTTTTTGACCAGCTTCCCTTATAAGCTTGTCCATTTGTTCTTCGAACGACGGACTGGGCACTTTTGCATCAGGAACTTTTGCTGGTTCAGGATTAGCATCTTCCCATTGAGTGTCCGCTTCCTCATCGAAGTTATGCACGACGTAGCAACCGTGGAGTAGCTCTCGTTTCTTTGACCGGATGTATCCAAGCCCGTTCATTTCCATTCTCCCATTAGGCAGCTTGTGCTGAGTCCCGAGAACATTCCAGATCCTGTTATAGAATTTGGCTTTTCGAGCGGTCTTTTTAAAGGATATCCCCAGGCGCTTCAGCAACTTCTTCAAGCCTTCTGTATAATATCTGGGGAGACGAATGGGCTGAAGTCTGTCAAGCGTAGGATCCGCACCGTGCCAGATTTCTTTCTCCACTTTGGTTTCTTCAGAGCGGTAGAATAGAATTGCTTTTTTGCTTTCTCGCCTGGGAGGGATATAGAACGTCCGCAACTCCTCTACACTGTAGATATCAAGTGCATCCAGTTCTTTACGGTGTTTAAGTGGAACCATGGCGACTTGCAGACTTTGTTCTTCATCAGCGGACGTTTGTATTGAAGGTCGAGCAGAGAATACAGCATGGACCTCGTCTTCTGAGTCGCTACCAAAGATCAACGTAGGAGCAGATGGTCCCATCTTGTTGTGTCGGGGGGGGACCCGAATAAACTATCTTCTCCTCTTCTTCAGTATCACTGCCGAAGACAGGGATGGTGGCGTTAGCCTTATTCTCCGGCTTGTGACACCTCTCCGTGTCTTCGAAATCCGGTAAGAAGTATTTGGCATCTTCATATTTGCGGACTTCGTTCACAGAGAACGGGTTCAGTTCTCCCGTCACGGTATACTCGAGACCATCCTTAAAATATTCCATACACTGATGTTGTGTAGAAGGGATGATGTTGTACTCATATAACCATGGTCGGCCGAGCAGAGCATTGTAGCACGTCTTGGCGTTTATGACGTGGAACTTAATGTCCGTGACGAGTAACCCAAAGCGCAGCATCAGTATCACAGACCCAAGAGTTCTTGATGATTGGGAGTCGAACCCGGAGATGGTGATCTTGTCTCGAGCAAGGTGCTGGACGCTCATGCAAATTTCTTTTAACACCCGCACGTTGAGGAGATTAACGGAGGACCTATCTTTATATCGTGGTAGTATCCTGAGACATAAAGGGGGCGATTGTGTTCGCACGTCCCAAGGAGAAGGTCTTCATCGCCAAAAGTGATATCGGCCGTGTGTACTTCCTCCAATTCATCCTTCATTTTTTCTTCAGCCAGGAAAGCTTGGAATTGTTCCGGATCCTTATTTCTCTTCGGTGGGTCCTTGGCACTTAGCTCCTCCACCACTTGGTCATCTAGGGTGATATCCTCAGAGACCTTTTCTTTCCCTTTATCTTTTTGTTTGAGGGTCCGAGATCCTTTTCGGGCAGCGTGCGATTACGCAGCCGGATATTTTCACAGAACTTCTGCTCTTCTCCTTTTTCCTGAAGTGGACTCTTTAAAGAGGGGGCTAAGAGCTAGCTCCTCGCCAGAATCTCTCCCGAATGTGAGCACTTGTGACCCGCCGGTGTTAACCATGCGACAATCGCCGGTAGTTCTTTTAACCCCTTCGGTCGTATTTTTCCGCTCCCGATGAGTTTTGCGCTTCTCTCGCTTAAAATGTTGTCGATGAGCAACATATCCTTGCCACCATCCATCGAAAGCTTTGCATTCTTCAGTGGGGTGTGAAATCTTCCGATGATACAAGCAGTAGGAGGGGTGCATTTCCACTTCACCAGTATTGCTTCTTTCAGAGGAAGGTAGCTTCATGCCCATTGATATGGCCTTAGCAAACCTTTTCCTCGTCTTGAGTTTTCTTTTTTCTTTAGTGGATGTATTTTGCTCCAACGGAAGTATCTCAGCTCTTTCGTCAAGCCGCTGGCGCTTGGCACTTTCAAATATAGCCGTCTCGCGTTCCCGATTAGCTTTACTTTTCAACAGAGCTTCATTGAGGAATGCGTCAATTACTTCATCCGATGGCCCCAGAATTTTTGGTTCAGGATCTGCCCCCAGCTCTTCAGTACAAGGAGTCTCCTCATCGTCCGTCAACGAATGGGAGATCATATGGCAGCTCGCCACGTATTCCTCAGACTCATCCGACGAACTTTCTCCCTCATCTTCCACTTGAAAGACGTGGTTGAGAAACTCTTGGAGTTTAATGGGAGTCCGTGCTTTCTGGTTATATTCTTCCAGCGCGTCAATTTGTTTTTGTAAGTCTGTGCGCTTGTCGCCAGGCTTCACAGGCTTCTTGGATTTCTTCTTTTTCTTCCTCGAAGATTTTGACGGCTGGTTGTGAATACTTGGGCCACCACCACCGGTCTTTGGAGTTGGATGTGGCTTCAACATCCCTTCAATGGCCTGTGGTTCTAATGGGTTCTTCCACTTGATCGCTGGGCATGCCTGAAGATCGTTCAGCATCCTCTTTGTCTTAGCTGACAGCACAACCTCCCATGGGGCTCCTTCGACGAGAGAGCACGTTGCCCCCGGTATTCATCCTTTTAGAGGCGTGAGGTTGCGGCGGATTCACCTTCCATTTGTCGGATAACGCGAACTTGCCCTGTTGGTACTGGTCTTCAAGCCAATTTTTTAAGACGTAGCATTCTTCGATCGGATGACCCAGTACTCGGTGATAGGGACAGTAGTTGGGCTCATTGACATCATTTGGTTGTGACGGGCGTTTTGGCTCTGGTAGATTTATGAGCCGGTTGCGCAACGCCAGCTCAAATAATCTTCTCGTTTTATCTCGGGAAAACGAGTAAGGACGTCCTAGTCTCTCCTCAAGGGCTACCTGCGAAAGCATATTATTTTGACGAACAACCGGCTTCGAGTTATTCGGCTGCTGTTGAGCATTAGCGACAACGATCGCTTTTCCCTTCCCCTTGTCATTTCAGGAGTCTGGCTTTGGAAGAGAAGGTCTATGGCCCATCTGATCCATTTGCGCTAACTTGTTGATCAGGGCCTGGAAGGTAGTCGGCTTGAAGAACATCATAAATTGCGAGATGGTTGCTTGTGGATCAAGGGTTCCCACAACCATACCCACTGCAGGAGCTTCTTTAATGCGTTGCTCGCATTTCGACCATAAATTCCGCCACCGTATAGTATATTGGACCCATGTCTCGCCTGGCTTCACCCTAGCATTAATCAGTGCTGTCATCGGGGTGCGTTCACTGGCGCTTGCAAAATGCTGGGTAAACAGTAGCTCCATCTCCGCGAAGGTCTTGATAGAGTCGTTCGGGAGCTCAGAGTACCACTCGAACGCTGTATCTGACAAGCTTCCAACGAACTGGCGAAGCAATAATTTGTCATCACCGCTGGTGTTGCCGTAGAGTGCCCTGAACTGGGCAACATGCTGGTGGGGATTGCCCATCTCCTTATAGACATGGAACTTGGGAATTGTGTAGCCCGGCGGGTACTTGATCTGGTCGTACCATCTCGGATATGGTCGTCCTGTTTTCACGATCTGGCCGGCTGCTTCAGTCGTATGATGAACCCGTATTTGTTGGGCTATGTACTTGTCCAAGTCAGCTTTGGAGATTGTCTCCTCCTTAGCTGTTGACAGAGCCGGCGGAGGATTCGACGTTTCTCCCCTATCGTCTTCAAGGACGATCGGGGGATCTTGGGCCGGAGGATCTTGTTGGACCATCATACCCACCATGTCTTGGAACAGGAGGCCCATATGCTTTATGTTGGCTGCTTGTTCAGCAGCCTCTTTATCCTTCTTCTCCAATATCCGACGAAGGAACTCGGCGTCAGTTTCTTGTTCCTGACGTTCATCCGAGGACGTTTCAGGGCTTTCTTTTGGCCCAGTGAGTGCGGCCATCGCGTTCATCATCTCCTGGAGCTTTTGCTGTTGCTCCTGAGCTTTGGTTACTGACCGTGTGAGCGGTTTATGACCTGTAGATGCACGACTGTCCTCCTTTCCCGACGCCATGTATACTGTATGAACTATTATGTCCCTGGACTTAGGGCGTTTAGGTTCACCACCTTTAGCATTTGCCGCGGGCGCGGGGATTTTCTCCGGCCTTCTTCTTTTATGGGCCGTTGAAGTTGAGGGGGCCGTTGCAGTGGGCTCCCTGGCGGTTGTTGTCCTTTGCTGTTTAATAGGACGGCCTTTTTCTTCTTGCACCCTCGCCTTTTCCTGTTGACGAGTGTGATCTGGGTTAATTACGGAGTCTTGAACCCTTCGCCAGACCTTGTATATTTTGGAGGACAGCCGTTGAGGGGGCTGCTCCCGCTTCGTTTCCGGAACTCTCTCCGCAGGTGGAGGAGACCTTTTCAGTGTAGCAGTTGGAGAGTTCTTACGTACCCTCTTCAGCGGTTCAAAGCTGTTCCCAGTTGGAACAGCAGCATTGACTTCCACCACTGGAGCAGGTGGAGTTAGCCCTAAAGGGGAGTTGCCCCCTGCCTTCCTCACTCGTCGCCAATGGCGACGTCGAGCATGACGAGCTATTGGGACTGGCTTGGCGATAGAGACGGCTTCCTTTTGCCCCCTGTCTGAATGAGGTGCTTCCGGTGTCAACCTCTTAAAGACTGATGTTGTCTTTTGAATGGAGATATTCAATCTGTCAAAGACAGATCCTCGAGCAGGGGCAGGAGCCGGAATAGACAGCCTTGAAAAGTCTGACTCTTTGACGGGAGAAGCTGCCTTAACGACTTCTGGAGCAGCGGTTGTTGCCTTCCTTGGGACAGCCACTTTGGGGTTCATAGGCTTCTTGGCAGGCCTCTCAGAGTTCTGATCCAGCCTGGCAAAGACAGAGGCTGTTGGTTTGATAGTGGACGACTCGTTGAAAGGGGCCGTTGTAGCAGTGAGCCGGTCGAAGACCGACATCTTGTTTGCTTCTGGTGCGGGCATCGGCATGGTGAAGCTTGCAGGCGGGATCATAGTCCCGAAAAACAGGCCGGTGGTGGCCTGGGTCACCTGTTCTACCGGCAGGGCAAGGATGGAGGCTGCTTGAGACCCATATGCTACACCTCCAGGTGAGGTGGAGCGTCGGCTGCATTGGCACTTCGAGCAATTTGAGCAGTTAGAGGCCATTGAAGCTTGATTTCTGCGCCAGGCAAAAGACCAAATCTTAGTAACTTGAAAATCCAAAGGCAACCGTTAATAAACCACGATTCGTTCGCGAATACGACACACGAAGTGTGGAGTGGAAAGATGAAAAGGTCCCACCGGGCGTGCCAGAATCTGTTCCCCTCCGAATGGCGGCGCCGACGTGAAGACGTCTTGCCTGAGATTCGGGGCAGATGCTCTTTGGTTTTATCCGTCCATCTCTCCGAAGATGCCAAGTTGATTTATGGCACCGTGTATCGGAGGTTTAGACGGATGCGGCCGATGTAGCAGACTTCGTCAGATTCCCCCTCGCTTGAGGGGTTTTTGATTGTGGGGACGCTCTTCCCTGCAGGCACAAGCCCCTGCAATTAATTACGCTACCGCATCGCGGTAACAACTTTCTCCTTCTCCAGAATTTCACTTCATGTCGTGGGTGTTTGTTTTGTTTGTGGTTGCACGTGGATTGTATACGGAGACTATTCATTTCGTCGCCCGTAGGACGTGGATTAGTCCAAATCCGTATTTTCTTAGATTTGGGTTTTGGGTTTTGATTTAAGGATACGTTAGCCATATTTGAGGCTAAGATCAACTTAAACGTTCGTTAAGGATACGTTAGTCTGATTTGAGACCAAGATCAACTTAACGAGATCGTCTAGATCCATTTCCAGTGTAGGGACGTGGTGGTCCATATGTAGTTTAAGGACATTGCGGTCCATTTCCAGTTTAGGGACATGGTGGTCCATCATTAGTTTAAGGACGTTTAAGTCTGTGGATTTAAGGACCCCACAGTCCGTATTTTAGTTTAAGGACGCTTAAGTCCGCAGGTTTAAGGACCCCACAGTCCGTGTCTTAGTTTAAGAACGCATAAGTCCGCGGGTTTAAGGACCCCACAATCCGTATTGATGTATGGTTTTCGGGACCCGTCACCTCTCTGACGTCGTTGAAGGATTACAACGATAGGAGTCAAAGGAGTTTGGAGATGTACCCTCGAACCGGATGTAAATAGATTTAAGAGAGCAATCTTGCTCAGTCAATTTAATTTGAGGACTTACGGCCATGATTGGGCTAAGTCCAGTTTAGAAATGTTCAACGCTTTTATTTGTTTTTGGCCTATTAGGCCTGTGCTAGGGCTTTGCCCCTTTTTAAATAATGCGTTGCATTAATCTTGGTCTCTGTTGGACCTTTATTTGGGCTCTGCCCCTTTTGAATGATGCACAACATCTATTTTTATTTGGGCTCTGATGCATTGCATCTGTTTGAAAATAATGCATAGCATTTACTAGGCCTGTTAGGCCTTTTTGATTGGGCCCAGCCCTTCTTTTTAATGATGTAGTGCATCAATCATCTGACAGTGGCCATGTGGCCTGTCAGGCGGTTTGCACCAATAAATGGGCGCAAGCGCTTGTGGAGGTGACACGTGTCACGCAAGCGCAGTGCGCTGCGCTTGCGCTGCTAACACGTGGCGTGCTCTGGTGAGTTGCGCCAATTTTTAGAGAGCAACGATCTTTCTTAAAAGCGCATAGCGCAAGTGATTCAGATGCTGACACGTTGCGCTCTCTGGTGGCTTGCGCCGACCCAGGAGCGCAACAATGCAGTTTTTGCAAGTGCAAGGCACTATTTCAATAATCTTGAGAATCTTTAAGATTCCAGAACCAATGGTTCATAAAAAGTGCAAAGCACTGTTTGATTTCTTGATCCAATTTAGATCAAAGAAAACAAGTTTTTTCTTGTTTTTCTTGTTTTCAAGGAACCAGTGGTTCATAAAAGAGTGCAAAGCACTTATCATTATATGAAGATCATTGATCTTGTTCTTAGATCAATGATCTATTAGAGGAAATTCTTCTATTTTATGAAGGATTTTACCCTTTTCTTGAAATTTCTTCAGAGTTCTCTCTGTTTTGAGGTTCTCAATCTCTCACAATGTTGATGATGTTGATTTGGGGTCTAGGGGCCTTTATATAGTGCCCATAAATTTGTTAAAGAGATTTTTCTCTGAGTGATTTGGGGAATTTTCCCCACCGTTGGATCTTTGATCCAAGGGCTTCTGTTTTACAGAAGCCAATCTTCTTGTTTTAACAAGAACAGAAGAATCTTACTAGAATTTAATTCTGTTTAGCGCAAACGCCCCAGCGCGTGACACGTGTCAAGCAGCGCAGAGTGCAGCGCAACTGCGCTGACACTTGTCGCGCAGTACACGGCGCAGCGCAACTGCGCTGACACGTGTTGCGCAGCGCATCTACGCTTACGCATCTGCGCTGCGCATAGCACAGCGCAACTGCGTTTGCGCTGACACGTGTCGCGCAGCGCAGCGCTTGCGCTGACACGTGTCGCGCAGCGCAGCGCTTGCGCTGACACGTGTCGCGCAGCGCAGCGCTTGCGCATCTGCGCTGATACGTGTCGCGCAGCGCTTGCGCAACTGAAGCGTTGCTTCCTTTAATTTTGTTTTAAATAGAGCCTTGCTCTGATTGGGCGCGCTGCCTTGGGCGCTGCGCTGGCGTATCTGCTTTTGACACGTGGCACGTTGCGCGCAGCCCAAAGAATTTGAAGCGTTGCTTCGAATTTTGAATTTTGAAATTCAAACAGAGCTTTGCTCTGATTGGGGGAAACAGTAGCAAGTAGGGAACTTGCCTGGAAACGTTTCGGGGACGCACGGCGGCGACAACATCACGAACGCGCGACGAATGGCATGAATTGGTTTCCACGACCTTGGCTCGCGACTCGGGTTTGACGTCGGAGTTGCCCGGAGATGTCTCGCGGTCACTGGGAGCGGAGGGGATGCTCAGTGGTTCTCTGCGACTGCGCTGGGGTCGACGATGATCGGCGGCGTCGCTTCGGCGATGGGCAACAGTGGGCTTGCAGTGAGGGGAGTTATGGTTTCAGGGTTGCTGTGGAGAGAAGGGGAGAGAGCGAGAGAGGGCTCGGGTGTGGGTTTTTGGAGGAAGCGGAGGAGATGTAGCGGGTGCAGAGGTCTATAGGGTGATGGGGAGATCGCCGGCGTGAGTGCAGGTGGTGGTTGTGGGGGGTGCAGGGGATTTGTATGCAGAGGAGTTTGGCAGGGGGTGCTCGATCGATGGAGTGGAGTAGTGAAAGGTTCCATTGGTGGAGGAGGAGGAAGGGAAGAAGTTCGTCGTCGTCGTCGTCGTCGAGGGGAGCGGGTGAGGGAGCTGCAGTGGGTTCGTGGTCGGTTTTGGTGAACGAGAGGGGGAAAAATTTGAGAAGAGTGAGGAGTGAGGGTGTGAGGGAGATATGGGAAAGAGTTTGAGAAGAGGTTGAGGGAAACGCGAGTCGTGGGGGCATCGGTAGGCGACGTGGCCTCGAGCGTCGGTGCGAGAAGCGGATCGAAGGATAGCGCGCGGGAAAAAGGGAAGGGACGTTGGGAAGAAGGAGGGGGACAAAGCGGGTCAGGTCGTGAGGGAGCGGGCGCGGTTAAAGGAGTTGGGGGCGTGGGCTTGGATGACACGGGCTGGGCCGGGGGTTTAATTAAATAAGTTCCTTTTTATTTATTTCACGTGGGCTGGGCCGGGGGTTTAATTAAATAAGTTCCTTTTTATTTATTTCACGTGGGCTGAGGAGATGGGTAAAGGGCCGGGGGTTTAAGTGTTAACATTTTATTTTATTTGTTGGGCTGGGGGTTTAAATGTTGGGCCGACGATTTCTAAATGAATTTGAAGGAAAAGAGAGTGGCCCAGAGATTTAAGGTTTAGCTAAATTAATACAAATTGGGCTGAAAATTTAGGGAGTTTGGGCTGATGTTTTAAAATAAAAGGATTGGGATTTGGGTGTTAAAAAGGGGTGTGGGCAGCTAGGCCAAAAGGGGATTGGGTTTTAGTTTTAAAAGAAATTAAATTATTTTGTATGGGAAAGGAAAGGGGGTTGGCCGGCTGAGAACAATTTAGGGATGGAAAATATATAAGAAATAGATACTGGGGTTTTGGGTTGGTTTATGGAAAGAAAAAGGTTTAGGTATTTAGAATTAGTTTTAGAGAAAATGGATTTAAGAAGGGAAAGCAGAATAAAAGAGTTAGATGTTTAAATAAAAAAATAGAAAAGGAATAAGAGGAAATTGGCCGGATTAATACAACGGAAAAGAAGGACGAAGGGAAAAGGGTTCAGGGTTTTAAAATAACAAATAAATAATAGTCCTAAAATACGTAATTTAAGAGTAACAAAATACTGATGTTGATATACAAACGGACTGGGTATTACATCATACCACCCTCACAGAAATTTCGTCCTCGAAATTTAAAATAAACGACAAGTTATAACATCATAAGCGAAAAGCTACTATATCACATACTAACACATAATGATTTACTTGAAATAGGTGGGTGAAGAAATTTTGAAGGTTTATATGTGTATACAAATAATACAACTAAAAGGATAGGTCTAAATAAGTATAAGGTAGAAATCAATTATGAGGGAAACCCATATGTACAAAAATAGAATAGCAATAACGAATAATAACGTTCGAGGCGTGCTAGATAAAATCGAAATCCTAAACATGTGCACACCTCGCATATCAGGTAGCACAGCTAAAATAATAAGTATAAGGCATAACCATTTATAATAGTAACTATAAGCACAATACCCGGAAATAAAGTAACAACAATAAAATAATGAAGGGATTGTCGATAGGTTAAAACATTTTAGAATAATGTATCAATCAAACAATTTTAACATAACTTGGAAAACCACATGGTGAAAATAAGAAACATAGCGCAAAATAATATGTGCAATATATGGTTGGGCTACCGAGAAATGGGAAGAATAGTAGTGTACTAAAAATGCATAAAACGGAAGTAGTCAATAACATGCACTTTTCGATAAATACAAAATAATGAAAACTAAATTTTTGAATAACGGTGTCCCTAAATATAGTTAGGGTAATAGGAAATAACACAAAACGTACAGGCTAGCCAGGGTAGGGATTTCAATGGAGTAAGGCCTACTCAAAAGGTCGGAGTGTGACGGCTTTAGACTGAAGGTCAAAGAGATTGGGGTCGGATCAGCACGGGAAGTAAGGGTGAGCAGCAAAGGACCACAGGGGGAAAAGGGATGTATGGGAAAGAAAACGGTCGATACTTCATGTGAATCAAAAAAATCCGAAGGGTCAGCTAACTCGGAAGTTTCACTATCAATTTCCCCCTCCCAGACGGATCTCAAACGAGGCATATACGAAAGATGAAGGGTGGCTCCTTCAAAAGATCAGGGTGCGGTACTTATAATCTAAGTGAGGGTCGAAACAGCACAAGATGCCGGGGTGGACATTCAGGGATCTCAGGAGGAAAATAAATGTATAGGGGAAACGTTAAAGCATCAAGTGAACCAGTAATCAAAAGATTAGCGAACTCAGGAATTTTATTTCATTCTAGAAAATTCTAAACAAAGCATTCTAAAAAATGAAAGATGGCCCTAGACTATACACAGATTTATTTGGCCAGAGGAGACAACAGCTAACTCCCGTCAATCGCGGTTGTGGAGGTTCAGCAGGTTACGGTAGGCTCGCGCACTCAGGTAGGGGCATCCATTTCGATAGCGCCTCGCAGGGACCGCCATTGGGAGTTCTCCCACCACAGGGTCTCGTTCTTCCGATCCTTCTTCCTCGGCTGGAGCTTCTTCATCGAGATCTGCTTCCATGTGATTCTCTTCTTCTGGATCCTCTCCCATGGGATTCTCTTCCACGGGATTTTCTTCCATTGGGCCCTCCTCGGGATCTTCCTCTATCGGGTTATCTCCAGGGCCTCCTTCCTCCTCGTCGGAATCGCCGATTATGTCAACTTCTGGGGCGGCGACTCCTTCGTCTTCGGAATCGCTATTTCCGAAAATGACCTGGGAGCCGTTTATCTCATCGTCCGAACTCACCAGCATGCGGTCTAAGGAAACGCATAACTGTGCATCCTCATCTAGATGCGGCGCTGCTCCAGGGTGGGCCATGGCCTGAAAAGAAAGAGTCATGATTAGACAGTGGAACACATTAAGAAAATAGCTAAGGATACGGAGTACAGGAAAATATGCGGTAGGTAGGAACTGAAAAATCAAAATTAAAAATGCGGTGGTAATGAATAGTATAAATAAGGGGGAAAGCAAGAGAATGATACATACATTACGATTCAAAGTTTTATTGCATTCAACTAAAAGTTCGACGGATACAAGATTTCAAACGAAAATAAATATTTACAAGAGGGTGACAATATTATTACTGAAAGCAGAAAACGTGAAAAATCTTCTTCGATTACTAGACCGCTGCATTCTCGTCACGCGAGTTGAATCCTATGCTGGGTCCGCACTATCCTCGCAGCTCGAACTACGAAATATCCATCAATTAGCAGGAGTGGGGAGTGTGGACGAACTGCCTCCTATTAGGGCAACTATTGATAAGGTGTTCGCTGGATCAGCAAATCAGGCATTTCCCCTGGACGCGGCGACAATCCCTCTGAATATGTCCTGGCCTCTTGCAGTACCCACAACACTGGGTCTTGTGCCGCTTCTGTCGCGGGGGAACAAATGGGCGCTTCATCTTCCCCTATCTTCCTCGTCTAACAGGGATCCCTTTACGATTGGAGACTTCTGTTGGTGCCTGATTCACCTGCCTTCTCAGTCCTTCAGCTAACATGTGGTTTGTTCGCTCCTGGGCTTTCTTCAGACTTTGCAGTGCAGTCAGGATCTCTACGGCCTGATTCTGGGGAGTGGAGACAGAGGAAGAGTCGTTGGAAGACATGGTCCTGAAACAACATTTTTAAGCCGGCATAAGATACAGGGAAAAAAATCAAAACAAGATATAGAATAGACAATGACACAAGAATACCGGTGAGTGAAACTCAATCAAGCGGAAAACAAATGTAGAACTCCCAGTTACCCAATAGAGTACAGTATTGTAGATATGCTGTGGTTCATAATTACAACCCCGTAACTCCACTAAGTCGCTCAGAACTCTAACGGATGGAGTCAAAATATAGCATGACGAATAATAAGATTCAAGTCAAAGATAACAGTTCACAATCTAGACCGAAAGAGCGGCTTAAATCGTCAAGCTCTACTCGATAACTGCAATCCCAATCATAGTAAAACCTGGCTCTGATACCAACAAAACCATGTCACGCCCCGCTTTCCAAAATACGGAATACGAGTGGTTGACAAGGCCAGCCATGCTCCTACGGTCAAGGAAATATCCTGCCGTAGTCACACTTCGGCTTCTAGCTTTACGTGGTAACCGGTAATACAATGCACAGGTAATGAGAAATGCAGTATAAAAATCAAAATAAATACAAAGAACTAACCAGATGGGAATCAAAAGAGTATAGTTCTGGGTAGCTGATCAAAATGTCCGCGATGTCTTCAAGGTACGTCTGGTCCTGATCCAAGCTAGATCCACTTCTCACTCTGAGCATGCATACTCAGGTCGTCAGAGCGACACGATAGCATTATATATATAGGTGCAAGTGATAACCCGTACAGTAATAATGAATATATAACAGTAAATCAAGATAGTAGAGATATGAACATGAAGTAGCCAATACGGGTGTCTAAAAGAGCAGGTGAACAGTAAAGCTATAAAAGAGTATGTCAGGTGTATCAGTATAGTAAGTAATGCATGTCAATGTCACTATCCCTATCAGTCTCTAAGTCTCACTGTACAGGTCACTAAGCCTATCGTCAGTCCAAGTGTGAGAGTCAACCACTCACGAGTGTCCTCCACCCAAGGGTAGCACCCAAGGGCAAGGGACCGCGGGCCCAAAGTATAACTCACGGTAATAATCATGTACCCTGTAAATCTCTATATATCTCCATATATATAAGCCGGCATGGGACTCCCAAGATTCTGTTGAACTCACACTCAAACTATTCCACACCCCGTGGTCCACATCAAACGCCAACTATAACCTCAAATACCGGTCGGTCCATGACAAGTCTGCGTGAGAACTGGAGACAGGATCTCCATCAAGCATGTCTCGACTGATACCCAAGATCAATGGACAGTGTTTGGTGCCTTACCTGTGACACCCATACAAGTGCTTCCATAAATGTCCCATACCATGTATAGTTACACTTATACGCGTCCCACAGATGTCGACAATGTAATAAATCGATAGGGTCCACTGATTGTGTACAAGTACGTATCACTTTCACTTATCCATTCATGCACGAACACTAACGTACTTGCCACAATCACCACTAATACCTAACACTGGGTAATGCACATGATCACTAGGTTAACAATGCAATGACATATATATGATGTGATGAGAAAACAGTATGTAAGGCATGATTAAGTTGTCATAAGTCGGTATCTTACCACTTGCATAATTTATCATAAATCATACATGCCAAATTTAGCGAAACAATGAGCAGGGGATAGGTAGTATATCTGATTATTTACACAGAAAATTTGGTTTCACGTCAATCGGGTTTCAGGATCACTAGATATGGCCATTTCATTTTAAGCGTTCACTGCTGGAAATCCGGTTTCAGAATCGGAAATCCGGTTTCAGAATCGGAAATCCGTTTCGCAACGCATTTTAATCCCAGTTGGGATCAGATTTTAGCGACTCTACAGTTGAATGAAATCTAGGGTTTTCAGTAAGGTTTTCAACGCAATAGACGGATTCTCAATCGCGTCTGTACGTCAGGAGTTATGCATGATTCAACATTGGGGTATCAGTTCTGGTTCTGTTTGGGACTGCTATACGTCCCGATCCTTTAAATTGCAGATAAAATAGCAAACGACGATAAAACGGAAAGAAACCACTGGTGTTATTTAGATAACAGATTCACCTTTAATAAACGGCAGAGTTCCGCAACATACGAGTTCAGGAAACAAGGTGGCACACATTACAGAACAGTAAACAGTAACCAGGGTCGCTCTGGACTGCAGTCCAGAGCCGCACTCCGATCCAATTATTGTCACAATTTCAGTACAGAAACATTAGAAACTTGCATAAGGTTACAGTTCGTTGAGTCGGATTCGATTTGAGCCCTCGAACGCAACATTTCAGTATGTACATAATTTATGGTGATTTTAACAATTTTCGGACACGGGAAAATCCCAGTTTTACGGGTGTATTTGGGGGTATTCGTTTTAGTCATTAACGGTCATATTTTCCAATGAAATTTACACACTAGGTTCACTGCCTTACGGGCCAGACTATGCAAATGAGTTCCGTCAAATTAAATGAAGATTTCCATTGAGATCATGCATCAAACAGTTACGTCATATAATTTATCGGGAATAGTAAATGTGGAATCTATACGATTATAGTTTGTAACAAACATAAATTAGCATGTAGCAAGTAGGGAACTTGCCTGGAAACATTTCGGGGACGCACGGCGGTGAAAACGTCACGAACGCGCGATGAACGGTATGAATTGGTTTGCACGACCTTGGCTCGCGGCTCGAGTTTGACGTCGGAGTTGCCCGGAGACGTCTTGCGGTCACTGGGAGCGGAGGGGATGCTCAGTGGTTCTTTGCGAGTGCGCTGGGGTCGACGACGGTCGGCGGCGTCGCTTCGGCGATGGGCAACAGTGGGCTTGCAGTGAGGGGAGTTATGGTTTCAAGGTTGTTGTGGAGAGAAGGGGAGAGAGAGAGAAAGGGCTCGGGTGTGGGTTTTTGGAGGAGGCGGAGGAGATGTAGCGGGTGCAGAGGTCTACAGGGTGATGGGGAGATCGCCGGCGTGAGTGCATGTGGTGGTTGTGGTGGGTGCAGGGGATTTGTGTGCAGAGTAGTTTGGCAGGGGGTGCTCAGTCGATGGAGTGGAGTAGTGAAAGGCTCCGTTGGTGGTGGAGGAGGAAGGGAAGAAGTTCGTCGTCGTCGTCGTCGAGGGGAGCGGGTGAGGGAGCTGCAGTGGGTTCGTGGTCGGTTTTGGTGAACGAGAGGGGGGGGGGGAAATTTGAGAAGAGAGAGGAGTGAGGGTGTGAGGGAGATAGGGGAAAGAGTTTGAGAAGAGGTTGAGGGAAACACGAGTCGTGGGGGCATCGGCAGGCGTCTCGAGCGTCGGCGCGAGAAGCGGATCAAAGGAGAGTGCGCGGGAAAAAGGGAAGGGATGTTGGGAAGAAGGAGGGAGACGAAGCGAGTCGGGTCGTGAGGGAGCGGGCGCGGTTAAAGGAGTTGGGGGCATGGGCTTGGATGACACGGGCTGGGCCGGGGGTTTAATTAAATAAGTTCCTTTTTATTTATTTCACGTGGGCTGAGGAGATGGGTAAAGGGCCGGGGGTTTAAGTGTTAACATTTTATTTTATTTGTTGGGCTGGGGGTTTAAATGTTAGGCCGGCGATTTCTAAATGAATTTGAAGGAAAAGAGAGTGGCCCAGAGATTTAAGGTTTAGCTAAATTAATACAAATTGGGCTGAAAATTTAGGGAGTTTGGGCTGATGTTTTAAAATAAAAGGATTGGGATTTGGGTGTTAAAAAAGGGTGTGGGCAGCTAGGCCGAAGGGTGGTTGGATTTTAGTTTTAAAAGAAATTAAATTATTTTGTATGGGAAAGGAAAGGGGGTTGGCCGGCTGAGAACAATTTAGGGATGGAAAATATATAAGAAATAGATACTGGGGTTTTGGGTTGGTTTAGGGAAAGAAAAATGTTTAGGTATTTAGAATTAGTTTTAGAGAAAATGGATTTAAGAAGGGAAAGCAGAATAAAAGAGTTAGGATGTTTAAATAAAAAAATAGAAAAGGAATAAGAGGAAATTGGCCGGATTAATACAACGGAAAAGAAGGACGAAGGGAAAAGGGTTCGGGGTTTTAAAATAACAAATAAATAATAGTCCTAAAATACGTAATTTAAGAGTAACAAAATACTGATATTGATATACAAACGGACTGGGTATTACATGGATGTTAAGACGGCCTTTCTAAACGGTGACTTAGAAGAGAGCGTGTACATGACTCAGCCAGAAGGTTTCGTAGCTAGTGGGAGCAGCGGAAAGGTGTGCAAGCTGCTTAAATCCATTTATGGATTAAAGCAAGCATCGCGGAGTTGGAACATCTGCTTCGACGTCGTTATCAAAGAGTTTGATTTCGTCAAAAACGTAGATGAACCTTGTATCTACAAGAAGGTGACAGAGAGTTAGGTTGTCTTCCTCGTATTGTATGTGGACGACATACTCTTGATAGGAAATGACATTCCTATGCTGCAATCGATCAAGCTCTTCTTATCACAAAGATTCTCAATGAAAGATCTAGGGGATGCCTCCTACATCTTGGGGATTAAGATCTATAGAGATAGATCCAAACGAATACTGGGATTGTCCCAATCCAGGTACATTGACACCATACTAAAGAGGTTTAGTATGGAAGAATCCAAGCGTAGGAACTTACCCACGATCTCTGGACCCACTCTCTTCAAAGAGATGTCTCCCAAGACTGATTTGGAGAGAGCTCGCATGCAAGGGATACTCTATGCTTCGGCTTTAGGCTCTATCATGTACGCGATGCTATGTACCAGACCCGATGTAGCACACTCAATAAGTGTAGTGAGTAGATATCAAGCTGATCCTGGAGAGAGTCACTGGACAGCTGTGAAGAGCATTCTCAAGTACTTACGAAGGACTAAGGTGATGCTCTTGGTGTATGGTAACGGAGAACTCCAAGTGGAGTCCTTTACCGATTCGAGCTTCCAGAGTGATAAGGACGACTCTAAGTCGCACTCGGAATTTGTCTTTACCCTTTACGGAGGGGCGGTTAGCTGGAAGAGTTTCAAGCAGGAAACCGTGGCAGACTCGACGATGGAGGCTGAATACATCGCTGCCAACGATGCTGCCAAAGAGGCTGTCTGGATCAAAAAGTTCATTACTGAACTTGGTGTGGTTCCATCAATTGAGCATCCAATACCTTTGTATTGTGATAACAATGGAGCGGTGGCTTTGGCCAAGGAACCCGGGTCCCATCAGCGATCCAGGCATATTCTGAGGCAGTATCACTTGATCCGGAAGATAGTAGATCGCCGGGAGATCGAGGTTAGGAGGGTTGACACGAAGAACAACACTGCGGATCCACTCACGAAGGCCATTCCCCAGATACAGTTTGAGAGACTCTTCGGGATGCTTGGTATGCGTTACTACAGCAGCTGGCCCTAGTGCAAGTGGGAGATTGTTAGTTGTATGTATGCCCTAGAGGCCAGTATTGTACAGATGATGTATATTATATTGGATGCTTGGACATATATAGAGAGGACTTTCTTACTCGACATGATAGTATGCTATCTGGTTGCTCTTTATCTTAACATGTATACTTGTCTCTTGATACTGTCTTATAGTTACATGTTGGAAAGCCCTTAGGATGTGTACTTGACTGCCTGGACTATGATGCAGATCATACTAGTGGGGACAGAGTAGTCCATAAGTACATCCTTTAATGTTTCTAGTCGGAGGTGTATCGAGACAGGGCATCGATATACCAGAGTAGACTAGCGTATACGCTTCTCAACCCATGAGATGGGCGATGGATGATCCCATATCCATTGGTGTTTGAAATCAGAGATGGTATACGGGTGCTCAGTGGAGACTGGGTACACTAGACGGACTCGCCGAGAACTCCCAGATGGTATTATACCTCACGTCAGATGGCAGTTCTCTGGTGACACTTGTGCAGGTTAGTCTGTAGACCCGAGATCATCATAGAGTCTCGTGTGATTCCCACTGTACTTTGATTTCCACCTTACCACGTCCAAGAGGGCGTGCAAAATGGTGGTTTTTGGGTACAGTCCCGAGTCACATGGAGGCAATGAGCGATAGGAGGGGTTTCATCTCTCCCGGTATTGGGGGTTGATGTTGCGCTGTGCTCGATTGGCCACAACAGGGAAGTCCCTGGCCAGGGCTGATTTAGAAATTTACTGGTAAGTGTTACCAGTAGTTTCTCGACCCGTTATGAGCCTCACATCGGCACGACTTATCGGTTGTTGGGGTCTGACGTTTACCACCCCTAGACTTGATATGCGGCATTTCAGACGAGGAGACCGGACTGTACGGGAAGTGTTACTAGCAGGATTTTACAGGAGTTGGAGCGGGCTTGCTTGCTGATATTCTGATCGCTCAATACCCGGGTAGACGTTACGTCCAGCTAGTAACGCTGACGGCTTGTGGGTGTTTGATGTGACCATTATCTACTGCCGGCGTATTGACGAGTCTTTAGAGTCCTACATAGAGGTTTTACTGGCTCAGGCAAAACGAAATAGGAGCGCATATGTGATATGTGCGGGACCGAGAATAATGCGTGTATGTGATACCGTATTCTATTCTCGCGACTTTTTGTATCGGTCGGTTATATATGATATAGCCGGGTTATCGAATCAAGTGTTGATTCGATAAGTCGATACAATAGATATTAGTCGGTTATATGAGATATGACCAGATTATTAAGTCAAGTGTTGATTTAATAATTTAGTGTATAATTGTATATCAGATATACTAATTTACATTAACTAGCATTTGTTCACTTATGGATTTTTCTCATATGTGCACACTTTAATATATATGTGATATATATTAAAATGTGTTTTCTTTTTGTATCATGGTTGTTGATACAACATTCATGGGTGTATGAGACTTACACCATGCTATTTGTTATGTTGGGTATAATGTATTTAAAGTAATTACAAAATTAGTGGAAAATTAGAAAATGCATGAAGCTTGTGGAAGCTTGTGGAAGCTTGTGGATGCATTGACTAAAGTCCACTAAGTTTGTTTTTACTTTAGATTTTTGTTAACCTAACCATCACACTTAGCCATGATTATGTCTTTACATGAGTTAGTATATGATACTCACCCACCATGGTTAGCTCACTCACTTGATCATTATCTTCATCTTTTCTTTTGTTCATCATCTTCTTTTTTGAGCAAAAAAAAAGCTAGCTAGGGTTTTCAAGAGAGAGTGAAACATTGTGAGAAAATAAATTCTAAAGTGAACCCACTTTCTATTTTTCCATCCTCTACTAGACTAGCACTTTAGTTTAGGGTGTTTGCTTCACTAATTCTCTTGTTAGTGAAGTAGAAGCTTGAGTTGATATTTCCTCGATGTAGATCTTTTTCGGCCTCGAAGACTTCAAGCAAGGACTCTTCCTTCGCCCCGTGAAGCCATGCAAGAGCCCGGGAGAACCACGATCGCAGCGAAGGGACTTCAATAAGGAGCTAATGAAGTGAAGGACCGATCTACAAAGGTTGTATTTCGTATTCACTTAGTCGTAATTGGTATTTACTAGCATGTGGAACCCTAATAATTTAGCGACGATCTTGTTTAGGGTTATTTGGTACGGCTAAAAATTTAATCGGGCATGGTTGATACCTTGTAGAACCTCGTTAGTATGCCTAGTATCCCTACATCTTGTTGCTTGAAGAGAAAGGAGAAAGGGATAATATAGGAATTAGAAAAACATCTTTCAATTAGAGAGATAAATGCGTTTATTATGACACTTCAGGGAGCATATATGCTCGACCCCTCATATTACATGGGGTGCATCCACAATTAACCTGATAAAAAAATCTCAAAATTTTCTGTTTTCTTTGCTTTTTAACATTTTGGTTTCTATAACAAACCAATATCGCAAAAAATAAATTTTAAAGATCCCCCAAAAAATTATGATTTCTTCCTCTCACAAAAATTTATTTTGCATCCTAAATAACACCGTAAATAATAAAATTTCAAATACCTCAGAATTTCTATTTTCTTGGTTTTTCAATATTTTAGTTGCTCATACTTTTGGAGAATTTCTGGATATCAAAAAGACAAAAAAATATATGAAGTAAAAAAAGAAGATCGCCGATTGCTAATAATAATCTAACCGTATAAATAAATTTAGTCCGAATGACTGAGACTTTGGATGACTGGGGATTCCTGGCATCATACGAAAATCCCGAAATTATAAAATCCCCATTTTTTTTTGAATTTCCAATTGCATGTTGTGGTACATGAAAATAGCGAAAATTTAAAAAAATATCAAAATTTTCTTTCCTTTTTTTGGTTTTTCTATATTTTGCTTATTTTAGCAATACAAAAATAGCAAAAACTTCAAAAATCTCAAGAATCTTTTCTTTTATTCTGTATGTCAATATTTTTTTGTTTGTCATAGCACACGAAAGATTCAAAATTTTCAAAAACCTCAATATTTTCTCCTACCTCTGTTTTTCTATATTTTATATGCTATAACATAAGAAAATCGCAAAATTTTCCAAAACATCAAAATTTTCTATTTTCTTCCATTTCCCCCCAATATTACGAATGCTATAGCGTACGAAAATCACGGAATTTTCAAAATTTTCTATTTACTTTTAAATTTAATATTTTACAATCTATACAACTCATAAAAATAAGGAATAAATGTCAAAATTTTCTTTGGTTTTTTTTTTAACATTTTTTGTTTTGCTTTTTTTAATTTATCTCCCCCCAAGCCAAAAAAACATAAACATTTTGCATGCACACAAAAAACAAATGTCTTTTTTAAAAATAATTTACCAGTAAAATCTAATTAGTTAGAAAAAAGCAAGAGATTTTCAGAAGGGAATGATCCGAATTTTTCCACCATATAAACCTAACTATATAAGATAAAAGAATGATATATATTGAGCAGTGAACCAATAAAATAAATTCCATACCCCAAATAATAGTAAGAGAATTAAAGTGGGGTAGATTATAAATTTCCTAAATTTCCACTGGCTGAAGAAATATTCCAAAGAATATTATCTCATACAGTTTAGCATATGTTATGGAGATTAAATTAATATCAATTTGAAGCTTTTATCATTGTTTCACTCTGTATCCTCAACTTCATTTTAGAAGGCAAATCATAGAAACTTCATAGAAGATAGTGAGTTTCCAAACACACAAAAAAAAAACAGCAAGCACTCTTATAATCACATCGCAAAAAAATGCTTAAATAACCACAGAGAGCGATCATTAAACAACATTTTATACAATTATTCATAACTTTCAGCTCGTGTGATAGGTATCTCATGCATTAATATTAAGGATATCTATCTATTTGAATGTCCCCAAACCAAAGCACCAAGAACCTGGAACCATTATAGAATGAGGGAATAACGTTCTTCTTCACAAATGATTGCAGAGTTGAAATTATTTAACAGGAGGGGCTCTGCAGTATGCAGGTACAGTTGCAGGGAAGAACATTTGCCTAACCCCTTCGGCTTGCATTATCGGGAAAATTATCCCCAATGCTACCTGCAATATAAGAACATCCAAAGTGTAAGGATTTGAACAGAAAAGAACTTGCTAAGACGGTGCAGCATGCATTTATCAATGTCTTCTAGGGTTCAAGATCCCAAATCAAGGCTCAATTTTTTATCTTCTTTATCCAAAATTTCTTTTCCTACCGGCCCTTGTCCCCTACCAGCACCTCACCCAGATGCTAATAAGGAGAGCGGATGATTGATGGGATGAAGAGCCCTACCAATCCGAGACTCCCCAGTTAGAACTCTCGTAGGATGCTGGTAGAGGGCAAGGGTTGGTAGCTCAAGTTTCAACTAGTGCAATGGTGGGATGCAAGTAATCACAAGTGTAATTGACTAAATAAAGGCTACCATAGACTGTGCAATGCACATGTAATAGGATTATGAAAATTGATTTTGTATAGGTAAAATGTGTCTAATTCTTAAGAAGATAATGTCTTTAATCCTTTAGAAGATGGCATGTGTTATGCACATGCAAAAGAATTATGAAATTGATGTTGTAAAGATAAGATGTCTTTAGTCCTACAGAAGTTATTTTTCAATGCAAATTTTGCACTTTTGAAGGACTTAATGTAAGCGGTGAGTGAGAGAAATGTAATGCAGGTTTACAATTTGAATTATGCATGTATGGATGGTCAAACGGAAAGAACTAGGACCGCTCAATGTTGGAAAATAGCGATAGCGTAACGCGTTGCGTCCCGCCACCAACCAGCAAAAGGCGTAAATAGCGTAAGCTACACAATTTTTGAATATTTTAATTAAAAAATATAAACACGGTTATACTAAATACAAAATTTGGCCTGTGCCATGCAGGGATGGATGACAACAAGCGGGGATGGCCGCATTGGGCGGGGATGGCCGACGATGGACGGGGATAAGGAGATCGAGTGAAGGGGGGAAGAGGAGAGAGGTTGTATGCCCTGGACTTTGAAGTAGGATTTTCAAATGTTTTTGCTATTGGGTTTAATGGATCCGGGTCAGGTTATGAAATAAAATACCCACTAAAACCTTTTGTTTCATACGCTATGTAGCGTATGCTATTTTCATTTGTTGCATACCTATGTTGAGTATGCTATTTATGAAAATAGCATGCCCTACATTTTAAGTGCGCTGTTTTGGTTTGCTATGCAGCAAAATGGTCATGCTATGCTACGTAATGGGCTATTTACTGTATTCATCCGCCCTACACTCAATGAGCTTTTACACATTCTCAAAATTGCAATCCTTTTAAAAAGAGTTTGCATTAAAACAGTAAAAATGTATGGATAGGTTCGATACAAGTTGAGACCATTACAATTAGAATACACTTAGTACAGACGGTTTCCAGAATAGTAATTTCTAGACTGACATTCATGGATGCATAAGAACTCAATAAATGACACGACTTTTACTTACCGACTGTTCAAGTTCTATTTTCCGAGGCAATAAATCAAACAAAAGGGCAAAAAGGAGGAAGAAGCAAGATTAGCAATTACTTACTGAAATTAATCTTGCACCAATCCACAATCTCTTAGGAGAAGGAGACGGCAACATAAGGCGACCAACGCCATATATGGCAATAGCAAAGAAGTGGCAAATCAGGCCGATGATGCTCATAAGTGGGAACTCCCCAAATCATGATACGTGGCAGATTACGTGTCCCGAGGCATACGGAAACAGGGCAAGAACCGCACATTGGAGCAGACACCAATGTGCGGTGGTTGCGCGGCCGAAGATGGGGTATGGCGGCGGAAACGCGGCGGCGCAGGGAGATCTCGCTGCAGAAATGAAGCGGCGGCTAGGGTTTTGAGAAAATGAGAGATTAGGGTTATGAAAAGTCAGAGAAGGGTTCGGGTTCTTTACAGGCACTGAGAAGGCGTAGGGTTTTGAAGGCAGGTGATATGATCCTCAGAGTTGCAAACAGAGCTGGCATGGATGCTGAGTCCGTGGGGGACTATCACCTGGGGTTGTCAGATGGACACGTTTTGGTTTTGCATGATTGTTATTTTGTACCCAATGCAACCTGTAATATCATATCTGTATCTTTATTATCTAAAAAAGGTTATGAATTTGCATTTGTAAGCAATGTTGTAAACATTCACCTTAATCAAGTTTTGATTGGGTCAGGTATATTAAGCAATAGTATATACGTATTAAACCAACCACAGATTTTCTATGTCTAGAATACACACAAAAGAAAGTCTCCGGAAATAAATCAGGCTTTCTTATGGCATTATAGATTGGGTCACATCAATGAGAGAAGGTTGACGAAGTTACATACAGAAGGATATTTGGATCTGTTCGAATATCAATCATATGCAACTTATCAATCCTGTCTCAAAGGAAAGATGAAAAAGACACCGTTCACTGGACACGGAGTAAGAGCGAGCTCGCTCTTGGGACTCGTACACAGCGACGTGTGCGGTCCAATGTCTACGCATGCGCGAAGCGGTTATTCTTACTTCATTACTTTTACGGATGACTTTTCAAGGTACGGATATGTCTTCTTAATGAAACATAAATCCGAAGCCTTTGGAAAATTCCAGGAATATAAGAATGAAGTAGAAAAACAAACAGGCAAAAGTATCAAGACACTGAGATCTGATCGAGGTGGTAAATACTTAAGTGCCGAGTTCCTGAATTACTTAAAAGAGAATGGAATTCTCTCTCAGCTTACTCCTCCATACACTCCGCAACATAACGGTGTATCGGAGAGACGGAACCGGACCCTATTGGATATGGTACGTTCCATGATGAGTAACGCTGAGTTACCACGATCATTCTGGGGATATGCACTAGAATCAGCTGCATACTTTTTGAACCGAGTTCCAACTAAGACTGTGCCTACCACACCATATCAGATGTGGTGTGGGAAGAAACCCTATCTTAAGCACATTAAGACATGGGGATGTCCAGCTTTTGTCAAAAAGCAGTATGCGGACAAACTCGAGGCACGCTCAGTACAGTGCAAGTTTGTGGGATATCCAAAGAACTCTAAGGGATATTTCTTCTATTGCGAAGAGGAACAAAAGGTTTTTGTTTCTCGTCATGCCCACTTCTTGGAAACTGAGTTTTTGGAAAATCAGATAAGTGGGACGCAATAGAACTGGAAGAAATTTCAGAACCACGAGCTATTACTGAAAGCTTAGTAGAACCAGAGGGTTCGAAAGATCAGGAAATTCCTACGCCGCTCCGCAGGAGTAGTAGGCAGTCTCATCCGCCCGAGAGATACTACGGTTTTCTTATAGACGGGGATAGAGAGGATTGCATCATTGATAGTGATGAGCTGACTAGCTTCCAGCAGTCCATTCAGAGCGTCGACTCGGTAAAATGGCTGGATGCAATGCGGACCGAAATGGAGTCCATGTACACCAACAAAGTATGGACGTTGGACGTTGCTCCAGATGGGGTAAAACCCGTAGGATGCAAGTGGATCTTCAAAAGGAAGATTGGTGTAGATGGACAGGTTGAGACCTATAAGGCTAGACTTGTTGCAAAGGGTTTTCGTCAAAGACCTGGTTTGGACTATGACGAAACCTTTTCTCCAGTGGCTATGCTGAAATCCATTCGGATCCTTCTTACCATTGCTGCCTTCCACGATTATGAGATTTAGCAGATGGACGTAAAGACCGCTTTTCTAAATGGAAATTTAGAGGAGTGTGTCGATATGGACCAGCCAGAGGGTTTCATTCAGAGTGGGAGCAGCGGAAAGGTGTGCAAGTTGCTTAAGTCCATCTATGGACTAAAGCATGTATCGCGGAGTTGGAACATCTGTTTTGATGAGACGGTCAAAGAATTTGGCTTTATCAAAAATCCAGATGAACCATGCATCTATAGTAGATTTGTAGCAAGAACTGTCGTATTCCTCGTTTTATACGTGGATGACATTCTTTTGATAGGAAATGACATTCCTATGCTACAATCCGTCAAAGGGTTCTTATCACACAGGTTCTCCATGAAAGACATGGGTGATGCCTCTTACATTCTTGGGATTCGGATCTATCGTGACAGATCCAAGAGGATATTAGGACTTTCACAGTCCAGGTACATCGACACCATACTGAGAAGATTCAGTATGGAAGATTCCAAGCACGACAATCTACTGGCTTGTCATATGATCACCCTCTCCAAGGAGATGTCTTCCAAGACTGATTTGGAAAGGGATCGCATGTCTATTATACCCTACGCTTCTGCGGTAGGCTCTATAATGTATGTGATGTTGTGTACCAGACCAGATGTAGCTTATGCACTGAGTGTGGTAATCCGGTATCAGTCAAACCCTGGGGAGAAGCACTGGATAGCGGTAAAGAACATTCTCAAGTACCTGAGAAGGACTAAGGAGATGTTCTTGGTGTATAGCGGAAAAGACCTCCAGATCGAGGCCTTTGCTTACTCCAGCTTCCAGAGTGAAAAGGATGATTCCAAGTCCATGTCGGGTTATGTATTTACCCTCAATGGAGGGGCGGTGTGTTGGAAGAGTTCCAAACAGGAAACCGTTGCTGACTCGACGATGGAAGCGGAATATATCGCTGCTGCAGATGCCGCAAAAGAAGCCGTCTGGATAAGGAAGTTCTTGACAGAACTTCAGGTGGTTCCGCCCATTGTTGATCCAATACCTCTGTATTGCGACAAACAACGGGGCTATAACTTTATCGAAGGAACCCAGGTCCCATCAGAAGTCCAGACACATCTTGAGGCGGTATCACCTGATCAGGGAGATCGTGGGTCGCCAGGAGATCGAGGTTCGGAGAGTTGCTACGGAAGAGAACACTGCTGATCCATTCACGAAGGCCTTACCCCAGACTCAGTTCGAGCGGCTGATCGAGATGATAGGTCTTCGATACGCCAGTACATGGCCTTAGTGCAAGTGGGAGATTGTTAGTGTATATGCCCTAGAGGCCATTACTGTATCATACTAGTTTGTATATTACTTAATGGAAGCTTGGGATAATCACCTTTTATAGACAATCTTGCTCAAAATAGTAGTATGCTATTTGGTTTGTTTCTACTTTAATGTGTACATGTGTTTATTTTAGTATATCACCTATACACATTAGTGGAGCCCTTAGGATCTTTGCTTGATTACCAGCGTTGTGATGGCAGTCACACTCGTGGGGGCTGGGTAATCCACAAGCACATCCTTATGCAGGTCCCTAGTCGTAGGACTATCGAGACAGGGCATCGATACTCCGGAGTAGACTAGCGTATGCGCTTCTCATCCCAGCATGGGAGACGGTCTGTCCCACAGCCGTCAGTACGTCGTACTTGAGATAGTATGCGGGTGCTCGTTAGGTTACGAGTATAATGTACATGAATCGTCGGGAACTGTTAGTTTGTACTATACCTATCGTCAGTTATCAGTTCCCAGGTGACATGAGTACAGCTTAGTCCGCTGACTTGACACTGTCACTTCGCCTCGAGTGTGTTCCCACTGTACTTAGATTACTACCCTACCACGGCTCAAAGGAGTCGTGCAAACAGGTAGTAGTAGGGTGCAGTCTCGAAGCACTTGGAGGCAGTGACGGTTAGACATGATTCGTCTCTCCCGGTATTGGGGGTTGATATCGCGTTGTGTCTAGGAGAGCCATTACACAAAGTCCCTGGCCAGGGCAAGCGAGATATACTGGTAGGTTTCCAGTGTTATCTCAGGGTGTTCTGGGCTACACTCTGACACGACTTGTACCGCTATTAGGGGACTGACGTTTACCGCCCCCTAGGCCCGCCATGCGATATTCTCAGACGAACAGACCGGACTGTACGCAGATTGTCACATTCAGGCTCAGTAGGAGTTCAGATGGGTTTCACCTCGTCCGTATTCTTATCGGCATCTATCTGGGGGCCGTTACGCATAGCTAGTGCCGCTTGCGGTCTGTGGTTAAACCCATTGCCAGCGTTCTGTCGAGTCTTTAGAGTCCCACACAGAGAGCTATTCGCCTTTAGGCAAAAGAGTAGAGGTCGCATGGTTTTGCGACAGGGTTCGGTCACATCCGTGCACTTGTGCACGTTTAGTGTTCGGGCAGTTATCACTAGCGGGCTTTGGTTTAAGCCAGATCCTAGTGTACGTTTTGGGATTGGTTTTATCTCGTTTGTATTCGTGTTCCTCGGAACGCGGATGCGGGTGTGTATGCACGGTTGACAGAGAGACAGAGGCAGGGAATTCTCATTAGGGTTGTTGACTGTTGAGTTTTGCTAAACCCTAATGAGAATAAGAAATATGATTAATGATAATATTAATTAAGTATTATTGTGCCATGGTTGGGTTGAAGGGTTGACTTTGTTGACTTGTTGACTTAGTTGACCGGTTGACTAGGTTGGACTTGTTGACCATCATCATGACAATGGCTATCATTTCTTGGCATTGACCTTGGCTTGCTTGTTTGTTCACAAATTGCATTTAATGCATGAAATGATATGGCCATTTGATATGATAACAACCATCACATAATACTCAATTATTATTATGAGTTATGATTATTTTGGATTATGAGAGCAAGGGTGAGAAAAGTCTTGCTCATTCTATCATTCTCATTCTCTCTCATCCTCAAGCTCTCCCTCTTCCTCTTGCTCTCTCTAGTTTATGGTTCCATTGTCTCATGTGTTTAGAAGAAAGAACCATAGAGATAAAACCCAAAACACTTCTCTACTCATCCTAGTATACAAGGTTTAGCAAACCAAGTGTTCTAGTTTCCTCAAGATTGAGATTGAAGCCAAAGGTAGAAGCTTTCAGGTGGATCCATCTTCGGCACAAAGAGACGACGAGGAGAGAACCATCCGACCACCACAAGGAGTCCAAGAGAAGGAGTTCAAGTTAAGGTATAACCCCTAACCGAGTAGGTAAAACTCCTAGTTAGGTTGTTAGATAGTTGTTTAACAAAGATCCGTATTTTGAGTCCATGTTACCACCAAAAGAAAAATCGTTTTTCATCATTTCCGCAAGCCCAGAAGAACCGGGAGAGGTAACGTGGACTTACAGTGGTATCGGAGCCTAGTTAAACACTATTTAACATGTTAGCAAAGTAACTAGAAGTTCGATCGGAGAAAAAGTCACGAAACATGCCCGGAAATCAAACTTTCTGTCGATTTTTAAACCGCTGTAAAAATTATTTAACATATACCAAAAATCGACTCAGGGTTTTTAGATTACACTGCAGAAAAACGATCCACAGAACCGACCAACTCACCGCGGAAACGCGGCAAGAACAGCTTCTTGCCGTGGATCCGCGGCCGAGTTGACTCGGCCGTGGATCGGTTTTGCTGCAGTGTATTTCTGGGGGTGTTTTGGGATTTTTGGAATATGATTTTTCTGCCCAGATTTTCCAGAGAATAAAATTTGTTTTTGGGGTTTAAAAATCCGTATTTTGATCGAACTTCTAAAGACTTAAGCTAATGGGTTATATCTGTGATGTGATATATGTATTGAACGTCTGCTAATCGCTATACGTCGATTAGTGAGGGTTATACATATCTGTGATCTGTAATGTTGATGGTATGTGTATATGAATTCATTGGATTGTCGCGGATTAATAGCCGGGGGGTTGTGAGATGAGAGTTTTCTTTATCTTTTCAATTCATGTTATTTGTAATTGATGTAATATTATTTTTATGGCCGCACAACCGGGATGGGGTTGTAGCCGTCATTGTATAATTTCTTTTACTGTTTTTGCTCCTAGGATAGACCCAAGGTGGGGTGCACAAACTACCGGGTATCTCAAAGTGCCGAGTGGCCTACTCACGGTGTTGAGGGAGGTTGCTTCGCTTCGGGTACTTGGCGGGTAGTTTGCCGCACCCGTAGGGGTCTAGGGTAGGGTCTTGGCTATTCATCGCGACCGTGTAATCCGCTCTTCGTTATAGGCTCGTACGGAATGCGGATTCCTAGTATATCCAATGTGTTCATCTGTGATCTGGAATGGCTATCATTGCATGTGACGAATGTGTATATCTATATATGATATCTATTTAGGCGTTGCTTATGTTTTGCATCTGCGCTAGTCCAGCCCCCGCTCTGTCGTTAGTTAAGTAACCTAACGGGTAATGACGGGGCCCCGTGGCGAATGTGGATGGCATAAGCGTACGTCATATTTTCGTTGTTATCTGCAATGGTAAGATTAAATGATGGGACACATTAAATTAATGCAAGAAAATAAACCAAAGTTGAGTCGTTGGAACACTTTCAAAACCACTCGGTTTCTTTTCAAAAACAACTTTTAAACGCGGAGCCTAAGCCACTCCTTTTAAAAGCTATCTCGTTCCATCGATTATATCAAGTTCACTACGTTCACGGTTTCTCCAAAACCATTCGTAGCCCTCCATCATTTCAGTTAAATATTCGGTAGTATTCAAGCTATGTATTTTGACCTCACGCCAAGGCATAGTGATTGGTAGCTGCCGGATATTTATCTGTTGCATAGATAGAATGCGTTGGTTTGAGACAGTCGTACTGCCATTTTGGCCTACGTCAAGGGTAGGTACGGGTGGGTTCAAATTAACCTGGATAATGATGGGAAGAACTTGACATGCGACTTATGACATTTTGACTTCACGCCAAGGTTATAAGAGCATGGGGCAAAAATCCACATCGGGAGTTTCAAAAGAAACTGAAACTTGCTAGCGCTGTATACCATTTGGAGTGTGATGATTCTGGTAGGATTCCTTCAGTTTTGTCACGCGATGATATTTGGATCCCGATCCTACTGTGAGTATATGCTACTCCTCCGGAACTTTCTCACTTAACGATCAATGCTATAAACCAAGTAGGTGTCTAGAAAGGTGTTAGCGGGGCTACGCCTACAGGGAAAAGAGATTATTTAATTAAGGAACTTCTCGAAAGCGTTGGAAAACCTCCCTCGAAGTACCAACACTGGCCTGGATGAACGGTTAAGCAAGTATTGTACGGTGAGATTGATCCCGACTAATTCTTCCTTTTTGGTTTGAGGAGGGATTCGAGAGACAGTGGGAGCCATCATGTTTAGACAAATTAAAAACCACTCTAAACTTGCAAGAGCATCATGCTAAAGTGTTTCTTCTCTCTCTCCTAATTTCAGCGACCAAACATCATGACTGGACTTAAGTTACTACTAGATAAAAACATACTGACATGGCCAAACTACAAAGATTGGCTCATGAATGTCAAAATGGCAATCACTTATGACAAGTTGGGGTATCTCCTTACTACCAAAGCTCCCCCTGTCTCAGGTCCCAAAACCAGCGTCGCGGATAAGAAAATCCGTAAGACCTGGGAAATCGACTGCGCGAAGGCCAAGTGCCTCGTGCTTGCCTCTATGGACAATGAACATCAGAGGAGGCACGAGAATATGGACCTTGAATCCATATTTCTCCATACAAAAGAACTGTATGGAGAGCAATCCCGTATCGCCAGATACGAAGTCTCGAGAAAGCTGTTTTCGGCGAGATTGGCCATCAGATCATCGGTAGCGGAACACGTGCTTAAGATGATTGGCTTCATTGAGGAGATCGCGGACCTTAGGACCACGTTAGAGAACGAGCACTACACGGACTTGATTCTCCAGTCCCTTCCTTCCGCTTACACCCAGTTTATCCTGAACTTCAACTTGCAAGAAAAAGAAGTTGAACTTTCAGAACTCCTCAACATGCTGAGGAGTGCAGAGGGCACCCTACAGAAAGGTAGGAAAACATCCACTTTGTTTGTAGGAGGATCTTCCTATTCTAGGTCCAAGGTGAAAGCCAAGGGAAAGAAGAAGAAAGCCCCCGCCAAACCAAGGGGCGGTATTAGTAAAGTGGATACGAAGGGAAAGGCAAAGGCAACAAAGGTAGCGGGAAAGCTTGTGGGAAAGGAAGAATTCTTTTACTGTCACAAGAGTGGACACCGGAAAAAGGATTGCAGGGCTTGGAAGGCCAGAAACCAGGATCTGAAGCAAATTGCGGCTTCAGCTTCAGGTGTGTATGTTATTGAAAACTGTCTATCAATAAACTCTACATCCTGGGTATAGGATACCAGATCAGGATCTCATATCTATAATTCTTTACAGGCACTGAGAAGGCGTAGGGTTTTGAAGGAAGGTGATATGACCCTCAGAGTTGCAAACGGAGCTGGCATGGATGCTGAGTCCGTGGGAGACTATCACCTGGGGTTGTCAGATGGACACGTTTTGGTTTTGCATGATTGTTATTTTGTACCCAATGCAACCTGTAATATCATATCTGTATCTTTATTATCTAAAGAAGGTTATGAATTTGCATTTGTAAGCAATGTTGTAAACATTCACCTTAATCAAGTTTTGATTGGGTCAGGTACATTAAGCAATGGTATATACGTATTAAACCAACCACAGATTTTCAATGTCCAGAATACACACAAAAGAAAGTCTCCGGAAATAAATCAGGCTTTCTTATGGCATTGTAGATTGGGTCACATCAATGAGAGAAGGTTGACAAAGTTACATACAGAAGGATATTTGGATCCGTTCGAATATCAATCATATGCAACTTGTCAATCATGTCTCAAAGGAAAGATGAAAAAGACTCCGTTCACTGGACACAGAGTAAGAGCGAGCGAGCTCTTAGGACTCGTACACAGCGACGTGTGCGGTCCAATGTCTATGCATGCGCGAAGCGGTTATTCTTACTTCATTACTTTTACGGATGACTTTTCAAGGTACGGATATGTCTTCTTAATGAAACATAAATCCGAAGCCTTTGGAAAATTCCAGGAATATAAGAATGAAGTAGAAAAACAAACAGGCAAAAGTATCAAGACACTGAGATCTGATCGAGGTGGTGAATACTTAAGTGCCGAGTTCCTGGATTACTTAAAAGAGAATGGAATTCTCTCTCAGCTTACTCCTCCATACACTCCGCAACATAACGGTGTATCGGAGAGACGAAACCGGACCCTATTGGATATGGTACGTTCCATGATGAGTAACGCTGAGTTACCACGATCATTCTGGGGATATGCACTAGAATCAGCTGCATACCTTTTGAACCAAGTTCCAACTAAGACTGTGCCTACCACACCATATCAGATGTGGTGTGGGAAGAAACCCTATCTTAAGCACATTAAGACATGGGGATGTCCAGCTTTTGTCAAAAAGCAGCATGCGGACAAACTCGAGGCACGCTCAGTACAGTGCAAGTTTGTAGGATATCCAAAGAACTCCAAGGGATATTTCTTCTATTGCGAAGAGGAACAAAAAGTTTTTGTTTCTCGTCATGCCCACTTCTTGGAAACTGAGTTTTTGGAAAATCAGATAAGTGGGAGCGCAATAGGACTGGAAGAAATTTCAGAACCATGAGCTATTACTGAGAACCAGAGGGTTCGAAAGATTAGGACATTCCTACGCCGCTCCGCAGGAGTAGTAGGCAGTCTCATCCGCCCGAAAGATACTACGGTTTTCTCATAGACGGGGATAGAGAGGATTGCATCATTGATAGTGATGAGCCGACTAGCTTCCAGCAGGCCATTCAGAGCGTCGACTCGGTAAAATGGCTGGATACAATGAGGACCGAAATGGTGTCCATGTACACCAACAAAGTATGGACGTTGGACGTTGCTCCAGAAAGGGTCAAACCCGTAGGATGCAAGTGGATCTTCAAAAGGAAGATTGGTGTAGATGGACAGGTTGAGACCTATAAGGCTAGACTTGTTGCAAAGGGTTTTCGTCAAAGACCTGGTTTGGACTATGACGAAACCTTTTCTCCAGTGGCTATGCTGAAATCCATTCGGATCCTTCTTGCCTTTGCTGCCTTCCACGATTATGAGATTTGGCAGATGGACGTAAAGACCGCTTTTCTAAATCGAAATTTAGAGGAGTGTGTCTATATAGACCAGCCAGAGGGTTTCATTCAGAGTAGGAGCAGCGGAAAGGTGTGCAAGTTGCTTAAGTCTATCTATGGACTAAAGCAGGCATCGCGGAGTTGGAACATCTGTTTTGATGAGACGGTCAAAGAATTTGGCTTTATCAAAAATCCAGATGAACCATGCATCTATAGTAGATTTGTAGCAAGAAATGTCGTATTCCTCGTTTTATACGTGGATAACATTCTTTTGATAGGAAATGACATTCCTATGCTATAATCTGTCAAAGGGTTCTTGTCACACAGGTTCTCCATGAAAGACCTGGGTGATTCTTCTTACATTCTGGGGATCCGGATCTATCGTGATACATCCAAGAGGATATTAGGAATTTCACAGTCCAGGTACATCGACACCATACTGAGAAGATTCAGTATGGAAGATTCCAAGCACGGTAATCTACCGGCTTGTCATAGGATCACCCTCTCCAAGGAGATGTATCCCAAGACTGATTTGGAAAGGGATCGCATGTCTATTATACCCTACGCTTCTGCGGTAGGCTCTATAATGTATGCAATGTTGTGTACCAGACCAGATGTAGCTTATGCACTGAGTGTGGTAAGCCGGTATCAGTCAAACCCTGGGGAGAAGCACTGGATAGCGGTAAAGAACATTCTCAAGTACCTGAGAAGGACTAAGGAGATGTTCTTGGTGTATGGCGGAAAAGACCTCCAGATCGAGGCCTTTGCTTACTCCAGCTTCCAGAGTGACAAGGATGATTCCAAGTCCATGTCGGGTTATGTATTTACCCTCAATGGAGGGGCGGTGTGTTGGAAGAGTTTCAAACAGGAAACCGTTGCTGACTCGACGATGGAAGCGGAATATATCGCTGCTGCAGATGCCGCAAAAGAAGCCGTCTGGATAAGGAAGTTCTTGACAGAACTTCAGGTGGTTCCGTCCATTGTTGATCCAATACCTCTGTATTGCGACAACAACGGGGCTATAACTTTATCGAAGGAACCCAGGTCCCATCAGAAGTCCAGACACATCTTGAGGCGGTATCACCTGATCAGGGAGATCGTGGGTCGCCAGGAGATCGAGGTTCGGAGAGTTGCTACGGAAGAGAACACTGCTGATCCATTCACAAAGGCCTTACCCCAGACTCAGTTCGAGCGGCTGATCGAGATGATAGGTCTTCGATACGCCAGTACATGGCCTTAGTGCAAGTAGGAGATTGTTAGTGTATATGCCCTAGAGGCCATTACTGTATCACACTAGTTTGTATATTACTTAATGGAAGCTTGGGATATTCACCTTGTATAGACAATCTTGCTCAAAATAGTAGTATGCTACTTGGTTTGTTTCTACTTTAATGTGTACATGTGTTTATTTTAGTATATCACCTATACACATTAGTGGAGCCCTTAGGATCTTTGCTTGATTACCAGCGTTGTGATGGCAGTCACACTCGTGGGGGCTGGGTAATCCATAAGCACATCCTTATGCAGGTCCCTAGTCGTAGGACTATCGAGACAGGGTATCGATACTCTGGAGTAGACTAGCGTATGCGCTTCTCATCCCAGCAGGGGAGACGGTCTGTCCCACAGCCGTCAGTACGTCGTACTTGAGATAGTATGCGGGTGCTCGTTAGGTTACGAGTACAATGGACAGGAATTGTCTGGAACTGTTTGTTGGTACTATATCTATCGTCAGTTATCAGTTCCCAGGTGACATGAGTACATCTTAGTCCGCTGACTTGACACTGTCACTTCGCCTCGAGTGTGTTCCCACTGTACTTAGATTACTACCCTACCACGGCTCAAAGGAGTCGTGCAAACAAGTAGTAGTTGGGTGCAGTCCCGAAGCACTTGGAGGCAGTGACGGTTAGACATGATTCGTCTCTCCTGGTATTGGGGGTTGATATCGTGTTGTGTCTAGGAGAGCCATTACACAAAGTCCCTGGCCAGGGCAAGCGAGATATACTGGTAGGTTTCCAGTGTTATCTCAGGGTGTTCTAGGCTACACTCCGACACGACTTGTACCGCTATTAGGGGACTGACGTTTACCGCCCCCTAGGCCCGCCATGCGATATTCTCAGACGAACAGACCGGACTGTACGCAGATTGTCACATTCAGGCTCAGTAGGAGTTCAGATGGGTTTCACCTCGTCCGTCTTCTTATCGGCATCTACCTGGGGGCCGTTACGCACAGCTAGTGCTACTTGCGGTCTGTGATTAAACCTACTGCCAGCGTAGTGTCGAGTCTTTAGAGTCCCACACATAGAGCTATTCGCCTTAGGCAAAAGAGTAGAGGTCGCATGGTTTTGCGACAGGGTTCGGTCACATCCGTGCACTTGTGCACGTTTAGTGTCCGGGCAGTTATCACTAGCGGGCTTTGGTTTAAGCCAGATCCTAGTGTACGATTTGTGATTGGTTTTATCTCGTTTGTATTCGTGTTCCTCGGAACGCGGATGTGGGTGTGTATGCACGGTTGACAGAGAGACAGAGGCAGAGGATTCTCATTAGGGTTGTTGACTGTTGAGTTTTGCTAAACCCTAATGAGAATAAGAAATATGATTAATGATAATATTAATTAAGTATTATTATGCCATGGTTGGGTTGAATGGTTGACTTTGTTGACTTGTTGACTTAGTTGACCGGTTGACTAGGTTGGACTTGTTGACTATCATCATGACAATGACTATCATTTCTTGGCATTGACCTTGGCTTGCTTGTTTGTTCACAAATTGCATTTAATGCATGAAATGATATGGCCATTTGATATTATAACAACCATCACATAATACTCAATTATTATTATGAGTTATGATTATTTTGGATTATGAGAGCAAGGGTGAGAAAAGTCTTGCTCATTCTATCATTCTCATTCTCTCTCATCCTCAAGCTCTCCCTCTTCCTTTTGCTCTCTCTAGTTTATGGTTCCATTGTCTCATGTGTTGAGAAGCAAGAACCATAGAGATAAAACCCAAAACACTTCTCTACTCATCCTAGTATACAAGGTTTAGCAAACCAAGTGTTCTAGTTTCCTCAAGATTGAGATTGAAGCCAAAGGTAGAAGCTTTCAGGTGGATCCATCTTCGGCACAAAGAGACGACGAGGAGAGAACCATCCGACCACCACAAGGAGTCTAAGAGAAGGACTTCAAGTTAAGGTATAACCCCTAACCGAGTAGGTAAAACTCCTAGTTAGGTTGTTAGATAGTTGTTTAACAAAGATTCGTATTTTGAGTCCATGTTACCACCAAAAGAAAAATCGTTTTTCATTATTTCCGCTAGCCCGAAAGAACCGGGAGAGGTAACGTGGACTTACAGTAGTTTGGCTGGGCACAACCTCAACCCACTTAGACACATAATCAACAGCGAGGAGAATATACACGTTCCCAAAAGAATTGGGAAACGGTCCCATAAAATCTATCCCCTCAACATCAAAATTTTCCACAACCAATATTGGTTGGAGCGGCATTTCATTTCTCCTAGATATCCGGCCCAAGTGTTGGCACCGGGAGCATGTCTTGCAGTAATCATGTGCGTCTTTAAAAAGTAGTGGCCAATAGAAGCCACACTGCAAGATCTTTTCTGCTGTCTTTTTAGGTCCAAAATGCCCGCCACACGCTTGATCGTGGCAGAATGACAGCACTCTCTTAAATTCATTATCGGGAACACACCGACGAATAATTTAGTCGAGACAGTATTTAAATAGATAAGGTTCATCCCAGTAAAAATGTTTTACCTGGGATAGGAATCGGAGTCTGTCCTGATTCGACCATTCATTTGGTATTAGTCCGGTGGAAAAATAATTTACAATATCTGTGAACCAAGGTTCGCATGATACAGTCAAGAGCTGCTCATCTGGAAAAACGTCTTTTATAGGAAATTGAAGCGTCGGCGAAGAAGGGAGGCGTGAAAGGTGATTGGCGACTACGTTTTCGCATCCTCTTTTGTCTCTGATGACAAGGTCAAACTCTTGTAGTAAGAGAATCCAACGTATCGGCCGAGATTTAGCGTCCTTCTTCGCAAAAAGATGGCGAAGAGCTGAATGGTCAGTGTATACGATGACTGGAGAGCCGATTAAGTAGGGCCTGAATTTTTCTAATGCAAACACAACAGCTAAGAATTCCTTCTCGGTTGTTGTGTAATTTAATTGGGCCTCATTCAAGGTTCGGCTAGCGTAATAAATTATATGCGGCATCTTATTGATGTGCTGTCCAAGGATAGCACCAATGGAAAAATCAGATGCATCGCACATAATTTCAAATGGATGCGTCCAGTCAGGAGACGAAAGAATGGGAGCAGAAGTAAGTGAGTTTTTTAATGGCTCGAACGCCTTCATAAAACTCGAGTCGAAATCAAATGTGGTGTACTTGGCCAACAAAAGAGTCAAGAGTCTAGCTATCTTGCTAAAATCCTTGATAAACCGTCTATAGAAACTGGCATGGCCAAGGAAGGCTCAAATGTCTCGAACGTATTTGGGAGGAAGGAGATTGGAAATGACTTCAATTTTAGCTTTATCTACCTCAATGCCATTTTGCGAGATGACATGTCCTAAGACAATACCTTCTCGTATCATAAAATTGCACTTCTCCCAATTTAAAGTAAGGTTCTTATCCTTACACTGGGTAAGGACTGCGTCGACATGTAGCAAACACTCATCAAAGGAGTCGCCGAAAATGGAGAAATCATCCATGAAGATCTCCAAGAATTTTTCCACCATGTCTGAAAAAATACCCATCATACACCGCTGGAAGGTAGCGGGTGCATTGCATAACCCAAAGGGTATGCGACGGTAAGCAAACGTACCGAAATAACAAGTGAATATGGTCTTGTCTTGGTCCTTTTCGGCGATGGGAATTTGATTATAGCCGGAGTAGCCATCCAAAAAGCAATAGTACTCGTGCTCAGCCAATCGTTCTAGCATTTGGTCAATAAAAGGTAATGGAAAGTGGTTTTTTTGTGTCACGGCGTTGAGTTTTCTATAATCGATGCGTACCCGCCACCCAGTTTGGGTGCGAGTAGGTATTAACTCATTTGCCTCATTAGTTATGACCGTTATGCCCGATTTCTTTGGGACAACGTGAATGGGGCTAACCCACTGGCTATCAGAGATAGGGTAAATGATACCACTATTAAGACATTTTACGATCTCCTTTTTAACAGCCTCCTTCATTACTGGGTTGAGTCGTCTCTGTGGATCCCTTGCTGGCTTGGTATCATCCATCATATGAATATGATATTCAACAATTAGGGGACTAATCCCCTTGATTTCCGCCATAATCCAGCCAAAATCTTGCTGATTGCTTTGTAAGACCGTTAAAAGGGCTTTCTCTTGCTCGGGGGCTAGAGAAGCCGAGATGATAACAGGAAGTGTCTCATTCTCGCCTAAGTAAGCATATTTAAGGTGAGACGGCAATATCTTGAGTTCGAGTATTGGAGGAGAAACAATTGAAGGTAAAATCGGTGAAATTGTCTCAAACTCGAAGGATTCAAAACGAGTGTAAGCAACCGAGTCGGATGGTTCAGCTAACTCATCCGAAAATTCAAAGGATTCAAACTCGGATGGTGATGGTTCAAGATCGTTCGTGAAAGTGAAACACTCATAGTCATTATCGGGTGTGAAAGCAGTATCAGGTTCAAGGAGGAACGCACTAGTGGCGTCAAAATTGCTGTGATCGAACATAAATTTCTCGAGCTCACAGTCCTCCTGGGTGATCTCTTGGATCGAGCAAACATCAAGTATATTAGCATTAGGTTCGGAGGGCTGATTCCCCAACTTAAAAATGTTGAGTTCAATTGTCATGTTTCCAAAAGATAGGTTCATCGAACCATTTCGACAATTGATCACCACATTAGAAGTTGCAAGGAATGGTCGACCGAGTATCACTGGAATTTGACTCCCGGGGTTAGCTACAGGCTGTGTGTCCATAACAATGAAATCAACGGGGAATATGAAGTCCCCTACTTTAATCAACACATTCTCTAACTCACCCCTAGGATGGGTGATGGATCGGTCGGCCATTTGGAGAGTACAATATGTGGGTTTCAGCTCTCCAACGCCTAATTGCTCATATACTGAATAAGGAAGCAGGTTAACACTGGCACCAAGATCTAAAAGTGCGCGGTTGATGTTCTTATCCCTATTAGTTATTGAAATTATAGGACAGCCAGGGTCCTTTCGTTTTTGAGGTAAAGGTTGGGTAAGAGCATCACTTACTGCACTAGCCAAGAAAACTTTCTTAGGTATCTGTGATTTCCTCTTCTTGGTGCATAAGTCCTTCATGATTTTTGCGTAAGACGGGACTTGTTGGATTGTATCCAAGAGAGGAATGTTAATGCTAACCTGTTTAAATAACTCCACAATCTTCTCCATTTGTGGATTTGGTTTATTGGATCTCAACCTGTTTGGAAATGGAATATTTTGAAAATTGGTTGAGTCCAATATTTCTGGAGGAGATTGCGGAGTTGGAACGGATCCCAGTGCTGGTGTTTTCGTGGAGTGAGATGTGGGTCCGTTCGGAGCAGTAGAAGAAGTAGGGCCTTGTGAAGAATGGAGAACAGGCTCTGAAGACGAAGAAGATGAAGATGAAGAAGAAGAAAAAGAAGAAGAAGCGGCGGCCGAGGTGTCATCATCAGTGCCAACATTGTTGTGCAACGTCCTTCCAGATCTCAATGTAGTCACGGCAGTCACATTATGGTTTTGTTGTTCATGAGCAACATGTGCATTTTGTGGGTGACCAAGATTTGGCAGTAGTTGAGATGGAAGCTTCCCCTTCTCTCGCTCGCTTAAAGCAGTATTCAGTTGTGCAATTTGGGCTTCAATGGTTTTGATGCTTTGCCCATGTGATGCAATGTGTTGCACCAAAGACTGAATGGAAGACTGGATGTTGGCTGAGGATTGAGTAGATTGTTTTAAAAACGCATCCAGACTTCGTTCTAGCGAGGAAACCTTATCGTTATTTGGTGGAACAAAATTGTTTTGAGGAAAAGAGTTGTTGGGTGCAAAATTGTTCATTTGATTTTGGTAAGGTTAGGGCTGGAAAGGTTGCTGATATTGAGTTTGTTGAGGAGCTTGTTGTTGTGGAGGAGGCCTTTGGAAATTGTTGTTGCCATGGAATTGTTGTTGATTTTGATTCCAAGCAAAATTGGGGTGGTTCCTCCAACCAGGATTGTAAGTTGAAGAGTAAGGATCATTTCTTTGTCTTTGCTGAAAGGCAGCATTGACTTGATCCTGTCCTTGAGCAGGTGGGTTGTAAGGACACTCTTCAGTCAAATGGGACGGATCCGAACAACAAGCGCATATAGTGCAAGGTGGTAAAGCAGGGGCAGGAGAAGGCGTTGAGAATTTGCTCTCGATTGCTTCTAGTTTTCGTATAATTATAGTCATTTCAGCTTTCATTGCAATTGACATATCAAGTTGATGAACGCCTGCCCTAGACGGACCAGATGAAGTAGATGAAGTGGACAAAGCGGTATGTCTAGTGTTAGGTCCACGTTACCTCTCCCGGTACTTTCGGGGTTGCGGAAACGGTAAATCAAAATTTTTCTAAACTCTGTAACATGGACCGTAAAAGCCGGATCTTTGCTAAACTTAAACTAGCATACTTGCTAAAGAGAGTTAGCTACTCGGATGAAGATGGTTATACCTAAACTTGAACTCCTTCTTCTTCAAACTTTGTAGAGGTTGATGGTTCTCTTCTTGTCGCCTTCTTCCGTCGAAGATGGATCCACCTCGAGGGTTCAACCTTTAGGCTCTTCCTCGATCTTTGAGTGAACTAGGATTTCCGGCTTGCTAAACCTTGAACCCTAGAGAGAGTAGAGAGTGTCTAGGGGTTGTTTTCTTTTCAAGGTGAAGGATTCTCAACACATGAGAAGGAATCACCTTGAGCTTGAGGAAGAAGAAGATGAAGTGAGGAGAGAGAATGATTATGAAAGAATGAGCTCTTTTCTTTTGCAACCATAACTAAAAGAAAAGGAATTATCTAATTAATAATAATAATTCAAAAATGAAATAGTTGATGGTTGTATTTGGAATGACCACTATCATAACTTTCAATAAATGAGTGTAAGCATGAATCAAGGAGAATCCTTTCAAAGCATGATGGTGGTCAACATTCAACCATGGTCAACAAGTCAAGCATGGTCAACAAGTCAAAAAAATCAACCATAACAATATTTTATTTAATTACTATTATTAATTGATATTTCATAAATCTATTAGGGTTTGGAAAAAGACGACTGTCAACTGTGCATACGCACCCGTTCCGAAACCCTAATGAAAAACCTCATCCTCCGCCTCAAGCAACTGTGCATACACACCTGTATTCTCATTCCGAAGAACAAGAGTACTGAGAAATAAAAGCAACCCCAAAACATATACCAGTATCCGGCTCAAACCAGAGCCCACTGGCAATAACCGTCCGGACTCCAAACGTGCACAAGTGCGCGGATGAGAACGAACCCTGTCGCAAAACCATGCGACCTCTACTCAGTTTTGCCCAGAGGCGAATACCCTCTGTGTGGGACTCTAAAGACTCGACACTACGCTGGCAGTGGGTTTAACCACAGATCGCAAGCGGCACTAGCTGTGCGTAACGGTCCCCAGGTAGATGTCGGCAAGAAGGCTGACGAGGTGAAACCCCATCTGTACTCCTACTAAGTCTGAATGTGACAGTCTCCGTACAGTCCGGTCTGTTCGTCTGATACATCGCATGTCGGGCCTAGGGGGGCGGCAAGCGTCAGACCCCTAATAGCGGTACAAGTCGTGTCGGAGTGAAGCCCAATACACCCTGAGATAACACTGGAACCTACCAGTACATCTCGCTTGCCCTGGCCAGGGACTACTTGTGTAATGGCTCTCCTAGACACAGCGCGATGTCAACCCCCAATACCGGGAGAGACGAATCCTGTCTAACCGTCACTGCCTCCAAGTGCTTCGGGACTGCTCCCAACTATTACCTGTTTGCACGACTCAGTAGAGCCGTGGTAGGGTAGTAATCAAAGAACAGTGGGAACACACTCGAGGCGAAGTGACAGTGTCAAGTCAGCGGACTAAGCTGTACTCATGTCACCTGGGAACTGATAACTGACGATAGGTATAATACCAACCATCAGTTCCCGACGAGTCCTGTCCAGTGTACTCGTAACCTAACGAGCACCCGCATACTATCTCAAGTACGACGTACTGACGGCTGTGGGACAGACCGTCTCCCGTGCTGGGATGAGAAGCGCATACGCTAGTCTACTCCGGAGTTTCGATGCCCCATCTCGATACTCCCACGACTAGGGACGTGTATAAGGATGTGCTTGTAGATTACCCAGCCCTCACGAGTGTGATCGCCATCACAACGCCGGTAATCAAGCAAAGATCCTAAGGGCTCTACTAATGCGTATATGTGATATAATAAATAAACACACATGTACACATTAAAGCAGAGACAAACCAAGTAGCATACTACTATATTGAGCAAGATTGTCTGTACAACTGTGAATATCCCAAGCTTCCATCAAGTAATATACATACTAGTATGATACAGTAATGGCCTCTAGGGCATAAACACTAACAATCTCCCACTTGCACTAAGGCCATGTACTGGCGTATCGAAGACCTATCATCTCGATCAGCCGCTCGAACTGAGTCTGGGGTAAAGCCTTCGTGAATGGGTCCGCAGTGTTGTCCTTTGTGTCCACTCTCCGCACCTCGATCTCCTGTCGATCAATGATCTCCCTGATCAGGTGATACCGCCTTAAGATGTGCCTGGATTTCTGATGGGACCTTGGTTCCTTCGCTAAAGCTATAGCCCCATTGTTATCGCAATACAAAGGTATTGGGTCAACAACGGACGGAACCACCTGAAGTTCACTAATGAACTTCTTCATCCAGACCGCCTCTTTTGCGGCATCGCTTGCAGCAATGTATTCAGCCTCCATCGTCGAGTCTGCGACGGTTTCCTGCTTGGAACTCCTCCAACATACCGCCCCTCCGTTGAGGGTAAACACAAAACCCGAGACGGACTTGCTGTCATCTTTGTCACTCTGGAAGCTTGAATCGGTAAAGGACTCGACCCGGAGGTCTCCATTACCGTAAACCAGGAACAGCTCCTTAGTCCTTCTCAGGTACTTGAGAATGTTCTTCACTGTTGTCCAGTGGTCCTCCCCTGGGTCTGACTGATACCGGCTTACCGCGCTCAACGCGTAAGCTACATCTGGTCTTGTACATAGCATCGCATACATTATAGATCCTACCGCCGAAGCGTAGGGTATAGTGCTCATGCGAACCCTCTCCTCGTCAGTCTTAGGAGACATCTTCTTGGAGAGGGTAATTCCGTGCAATGCGGGTATGTTACCGCGCTTGGAACCCTCCATACTAAATCTCTTTAGTACGGTCTCTATGTACCTGGACTGCGAAAGTCCCAATAGTTTCTTGGATCTATCTCTATAGATCTTGATCCCCAGAATGTACGAGGCATCACCCAGGTCTTTCATGGAGAACCTTTGTGACAAAAATAGCTTGACCGATTGTAGCATAGGAATATAATTTCCTATCAAAAGAATGTCGTCCATGTACAAGACTAGGAATACGACAGTTCGTCCTACAATCTTCTTATATACACAGGGTTCATCTTCGTTCTTGATGAAATCAAATTCCTTGATTGCCTCATCAAAACAGATGTTCCAGCTCCGCGATGCCTGCTTTAATCCATAAATGGATTTAAGCAACTTGCACACCCTTCTGCTGCTCCCACTGTCTACGAAACCTTCTGGTTGATCCATGTAAACGCACTCTTCCAAAAAACCGTTTAGGAAAGCCGTCTTAACATCCATCTTCCAGATTTCATAGTCATGGAAGGCAGCAATGGCAAGTAGGATCCGAATGGATTTGAGCATAGCCACCGGAGAAAAAGTCTCGTCATAGTCCAAACCAGGTCTTTGACGAAAACCTTTTGCAACGAGTCTAGCTTTATAGGTTTCCACCTGCCCATCTACACCAAGTTTCCTTTTGTAGATCCATTTGCATCCAACGGATTTTACCCTAGGTGGAGCAATATCCAAGGTCCATACTTTATTGGCGTACATGGACTCCATTTCGGATTGCATTGCTTCCTGCCACTTATCAGAGTCCCTACTGATAATGGCCTGCCTGAAACTGGTAGGGTCATCTTCTTCCAAGATGCAATCCTCTCGATCCCCGTCTATGAGAAAACCGTAGTATCTCTCGGGCGGATGAGAAATCCTACCAGATCTGCGGAGTGGCTGAGGTTCGTCTGGGGTTATAGAATCTAGCGGTTCCTCCAAATTTTCAGTTACATTTTGTGGTCGCTGAATTTCATCCAGTTCTACCGAACTCCCACTAGTTTCTTTTGCAAGAAACTCCCTTTCTAAGAAGGTGGTGTGGCGAGATACAAACACCTTCTGTTCCTCAGTGTGGTAGAACAGATATCCTAGTGAGTCTTTAGGATATCCCACAAATTTACAGAGAACTGACCGTGCCTCTAACTTGTCCGGTTTCTGTGTTTTCACATAGGCCGGACAACCCCATATCTTAATAAACTTCAGACATGGTTTCTTACTGCTCCATATTTCATACGGAGTTTTAGGCACAGATTTGGACGGAACTTGATTCAAAAGGTATGCCGCTGTCTGAAGCGCATGTCCCCAGAATGAAAGAGGTAACTCAGCACTACTCATCATGGAGCGAACCATATCCAATAGGGTACGATTCCTCCGCTCCGATACCCCGTTGTGCTGTGGTGTATAAGAAGGAGTAAGCTGAGAGAGAATACCATTCTCTTTTAAGTAATCTAGGAATTCCGTGCTTAAGTACTCCCCTCCCCTGTCAGACCGGAGGATCTTGATACTTTTGCCTGTCTGGTTCTCTACTTCCTTTCTGAATTCCTTGAATTTCTCAAAAGCTTCAGATTTGTGTTTCATCAGATACACATATCCGAACCTAGAGAGATCGTCAGTGAATGTGATGAAGTACGAGAACCCACCCCTTGCATGTATAGATATCGGACCACATACATCACTATGTACGAGTCCCAAGAGCTCTGCTGCTCTTTCTCCATGTCCGGTGAACGGAGATTTGGTCATCTTCCCTTTGAGACAAGACTGACAAGTTTCATAAGATGAAAACTCGAACGCATCCAAGAGTCCATCTTTATGCAACTTACTCAGTCTTTTTCTCTCCGACATGACCAAGTCTACAATGCCACAAGTAGGATTCATTCGTATCTGAATTCTTCCTCTTGCGTGTGTTTTGTATATTGAGAACTGTATTCTGATTTAGAACGTAGATACCATTAAACAGTGTACCCTCTGCAACCAGTACCTTATCAAGGTAAATGTTCATGATATTCTTTTCAAGAACAAACTTATATCTATCTTTATCGAGTAAAGAAACTGATATGATGTTGCAAACCATGGAGGGTACATAGTAGCAATCGTTCAAAATCATAGTCTTGCCATTTGGCAATACTAGGTGATATTCACCGACGGCTGCCGTATTAACTTGTGCTCCGTTCGCTACTCTGAGCGACATATCACCCGGTGCAACTTTCCTACTTTTTCTCAGTCCCTGTAATAAATTACAGATATGAGATCCTGATCCGGTATCAAGTACCCAGGAGGTAGGGCTGACCGTAAAACAGTTCTCAATTACAAGAACACCTGAAGTAGATGCAAAACCATGCTTCTTCTTCGACTGGGTATCCTGGAAATCCATATAATCCCCTTTCCCATTCTCATACTCATGACTGTTGTCACAAGTTAGAGCTGAACCAACTTTCCCCAGTTCCGAATAAGAATTCGGATCGGTCAAGCGATACATTTTATTATCTTGATTAGGGCGTGAAAAGGTTGCTGCCTGGAGAGAGAGAAAAGAAACACTCAGCGTATGCTCGTGCAAGATTAGATTGGTTTATTAATTTATCTAACCAGGATGTCTCCCACTGTTTCCTCAAATCCTTCTTAAAACCTTTTAAAAGAAGAACTAGCCGGGTTTTAATTCACGTCACAATACTTTCTTAACCTTTCAGCCAGGCTAGTGTCGGTACTTCGAGGGAGGTTTTCCAACGCTTTCGCGAAGTTCCTTAATTAAAGAACCTCTTTTCCCTGGGGGCGTAACCCCGCTAACACCTTTCTAGACACCTACTAGGTTTATAGCATTGATCGTTAAGTGAAATAATCTCCCGAGAGTAAACCAACTCATCAGTGGGATCGGGATCCAACTGTCATTGTGTGATAACCTAGATGGAATCCACTCTAGTCACCACACTCCATAAGGTATGCTAAATCTGCAAGTTTCAGTTCTTTTGAAACTCCCGATGTGGTTTTTGCCCCTAGGACCCAAGTGACCTTGACGAATAATCAACAAATCAAAAGGTCCTAGTCAAGTTCAACCCGTCGTTATCCAGGATTGCATTAGACCCGCCCGCATGACCCTTGACGAATAATCAACAAAATCATGCGACCGTCCTAACCAATCGCATCTATCAGTGCAACAGAGAATTATTACTCAGCTACCGTTCACTGTGTCTTGACGAATAATCAACAAACGCAGCACGAATACTAAGTATTAATTATCCGAAACGACGGAGGGTTACGGCTGGGTTTTTGGCGAAAAACCCGTTAACGTAATGAACTTGATATCGTTGAAGGAACCTGATAATCTTTTTGAAAATAGTGGCGAAAACTTTTGCTAAAGAGGTCACTCCCTGCGAAGGGATCTCGGCTCTTTCCTCGTCGAAAGAGGTGCAGGATATTCCAAACTGAATACCTCGATGCAAAGCAAGAATAATCGACTATAGTGAAGTTATTACCCTGACGCAAATTTTTGTCCAAGGGGTCACTCCCGATGAAGGGATCTCGGCCCTTGCCTCGTCGACTGAGGTGCTGGGCATTCATAACCGAATACCGCTATGCAAAACAAAAATTGAACGTCCTTGCAATAACAGCTTTTTGAAAAATTGTTCCAACAACGTCTTTTAGGTTTATTTTCTTGCATTAGTTCTTTTAATGCGTCCCATCATTTAATCCTACCATTGCAGAAAACAACCAAAATATGGCGTACGCTTATGCCATTCGCATTCGCCACGGGGTCCCGTCATCACCCGTTAGGTTACTTAACTAACGACAGAGCGGGGGCTGGGCTAGCGCGGCTGTAAAACATAAGCAACGCCTAAATAGAAAGCAATGATAGACATTACAGATCACAGATGAATACATTGGATATACTAGCAATCCGCAATCCTTTCGAGCCTGGAACGAAAAGCGGATAACACGGCCGCGGTGAATAGCCAAATACCCCACCCAAGACCCCTACGGGTGCGGCAAACTACCCGCCAAGTACTCGGCAGTTTGTGCACCCCTCCATGGGTCTATCCTAGGAGCAAAAACAGTAAAAAGAATTATACAATGACGGCTACAACCCCGACCCGGTTGTGCGGCCAAACAAATAATAATATTACATCAATTTACATTTACAATGAATGAAAGAAAAACAAAAGCTCATCTCACATCCACCCCGGCTATTCACCCGCGACAGTCCAACACATTCATATACACATTCCAATATCAAACACAGATCATGTATAACCCCGACCAATCGACTTATAGCGATTAGCCGACGTTCAATACATGCAAGCATCACAGATATAACCATCATAGTCAAAGTGCAGTGAAGTTCGGAAAAAATACGGAATTATAGGACCCCAAAAGTAAATTTCTGTTCTGGAAAATCTGGGTACATATAATATATTTTAAAAATCCCAAAACCAAAACAGAGACACACTGCACGAAAAACGATGCAGAGAGGACAACAAACGGCGGCGGTTCCGCGGCAAATGCCTACCTCGTGCCGCGGAACCGCGGCGGATTGAATGAAACAATGGATCGTTTTTCATGGGTGTTCACACAAAACCCTGAGCCGAATTTTGGAGTATAAAGTTTTTCATTTAGAGCAGAAATAAATTCAACAGAAACTTAGGGTTTTAGTTTTTCCCGGTTTTGCGATTTTTCGGTTCCGAACTTCGTTACACTTCACTACCAAGCTAGTTTAAGTTTAACCTGGCTCTGATACCACTGTTAGGTCCACGTTACCTCTCCCGGTACTTTCGGGGTTGCGGAAACGGTAAATCAAAATTTTTCTAAACTCTGTAACATGGACCGTAAAAGCCGGATCTTTGCTAAACTTAAACTAGCATACTTGCTAAAGAGAGTTAGCTACTCGGATGAAGATGGTTATACCTAAACTTGAACTCCTTCTTCTTCAAACTTTGTAGAGGTTGATGGTTCTCTTCTTGTCGCCTTCTTCCGTCGAAGATGGATCCACCTCGAGGGTTCAACCTTTGGGCTCTTCCTCGATCTTTGAGTGAACTAGGATTTTCGGATTGCTAAACCTTGAACCCTAGAGAGAGTAGAGAGTGTCTAGGGGTTGTTTTCTTTTCAATGTGAAGGATTCTCAACACATGAGAAGGAATCATCTTGAGCTTGAGGAAGAAGAAGATGAAGTGAGGAGAGAGAATGATTAAGAAAGAATGAGCTCTTTTCTTTTGCAACCATAACTAAAAGAAAAGGAATTATCTAATTAATAATAATAATTCAAAAATGAAATAGTTGATGGTTGTATTTGGAATGACCACTATCATAACTTTCAATAAATGAGTGTAATCATGAATCAAGGAGAATCCTTTCAAAGCATGATGGTGGTCAACATTCAACCATGGTCAACAAGTCAACCATGGTCAACAAGTCAACAAAATCAACCATAACAATATTTCATTTAATTACTATTATTAATTGATATTTCATAAATCTATTAGGGTTTGGAAAAAGACGACTGTCAACTGTGCATACGCACCCGTTCCGAAACCCTAATGAAAAACCTCATCCTCCGCCTCAAGCAACTGTGCATACACACCTGTATTCTCGTTCCGAAGAACAAGAGTACTGAGAAATAAAAGCAACCCCAAAACATATACCAGTATCCGGCTCAAACCAGAGCCCACTGGCAATATCCGTCCGGACTCCAAACGTGCACAAGTGCGCGGATGAGAACGAACCCTGTCGCAAAACCATGCGACCTCTACTCAGTTTTGCCCAGAGGCGAATACCCTCTGTGTGGGACTCTAAAGACTCGACACTACGCTGGCAGTGGGTTTAACCACAGACCGCAAGCGGCACTAGCTGTGCGTAACGGTCCCCAGGTAGATGTCGACAAGAAGGCTGACGAGGTGAAACCCCATCTGTACTCCTACTGAGTCTGAATGTGACAGTCTCCGTACAGTCCGGTCTGTTCGTCTGATACATCGCATGTCGGGCCTAGGGGGCGGCAAGCGTCAGACCCCTAATAGCGGTACAAGTCGTGTCGGAGTGAAGCCCAATACACCCTGAGATAACACTGGAACCTACCAGTACATCTCGCTTGCCCTGGCCAGGGACTACTTGTGTAATGGCTCTCCTAGACACAGCGCGATGTCAACCCCCAATACCGGGAGAGACGAATCCTGTCTAACCGTCACTGCCTCCAAGTGCTTCGGGACTGCTCCCAACTATTACCTGTTTGCACGACTCAGTAGAGCCGTGATAGGGTAGTAATCAAAGAACAGTGGGAACACACTCGAGGCGAAGTGACAGTGTCAAGTCAGCGGACTAAGCTGTACTCATGTCACCTGGGAACTGATAACTGATGATAGGTATAATACCAACCATCAGTTCCCGACGAGTCCTGTCCAGTGTACTCGTAACCTAACGAGCACCCGCATACTATCTCAAGTACGACGTACTGACGGCTGTGGGACAGACCGTCTCCCGTGCTGGGATGAGAAGCGCATACGCTAGTCTACTCCGGAGTTTCGATGCCCCATCTCGATACTCCCACGACTAGGGACGTGTATAAGGATGTGCTTGTAGATTACCCAGCCCCCACGAGTGTGATCGCCATCACAACGCCGGTAATCAAGCAAAGATCCTAAGGGCTCTACTAATGCGTATAGGTGATATAATAAATAAACACACATGTACACATTAAAGCAGAGACAAACCAAGTAGCATACTACTATATTGAGTAAGATTGTCTGTACAACTGTGAATATCCCAAGCTTCCATCAAGTAATATACATACTAGTATGATACAGTAATGGCCTCTAGGGCATAAACACTAACATCTAGTGCTTTCCCACTGAAGTGTTTGTTCAGCAAGGTCGTCGAGAAATTGCCAAGCTTCCTCGTCAGATTTGGTAAGGAAGTGACCTTGACAAATGGTTTCCAGCAACTGCTTAGTTGCTGGGTTCAATCCTTCATATAAATTTTGGCAAAGTTGCCATCTCTTGATACCGTGATGAGGGCACTGAACAAGAAGGTCTTTGAATCGTTCGAAACACTTCCAAAAAGGTTCGGAAAGAAGCTGGGAAAATTAGTTAATTTCATTATGTATTCTCGCGGTCTTGTGATGTGGGTAAAACTTTTTAAGAAATGCTTTAACAAACTCTTCCTAACTGTTTAAAGAATGTGATGCGGTGCTATACAACCACTTTTCAGCTAGGTCACACAAGGTGAAAGGAATGACTCGTATCCTTATAGCATCATCGGATAGTTGAGTGGTCTTCATCATTGCACAAACATTTTGGAATTTGTTAATGAAGATATAGGCATCTACGGATTTCAGCCCGTGAAATTTAAGCAACATATTGATGAAGTGGGCTTAATTTCGAAATTATCCCCATTTGCCGGCGGGAGTGAAAGACAAGTAGGAAGTGCGGAGCGGGTGGGATAGAAACGATCCTGGAGCGCAATTCGCTGTGGCGCTTCAACAGGAGGTTGTTGTGGGTTATTCGCACCCGGTTGATGTGGAATCAGTCCCGAGGTAGGTAAAAGGTTGTTAGGATTGAATCCTGACATCTCTTTAGAAGATGATGAATGTGAAGATGAAGGTAAAGATGAAAAAGAAGTTGAGGGAGTTTCGACTTCGGAGTCGAACGCGTCGTCAGTAGTGACTAACGAGACACGGACTAAGCGGGCGCTAGTGTCCCTAGTCCAACCGGACATACACTAAATGAGTTGTAGTGTAGTCAAGACGTAGAATGTGAGGGTAAGAAAACGTCAATGGGGAAATGTGAATGAAGGATGGTTGCAATGGAATTCTAGCGACAAATGGCAAGTTTTTGTAAAAATTATGTTTTATGTTTTTCTTTATTTTTATAAAAAGTTTTGCAAAACAATTTTTGTACGGAACTACGACATACTTTCAAACAATCACAATTTACGCATGCACAATCAAGCCTAAAGCTAGGGTCTCCTATGTCAACTAGACTGCTCCTAACTGGTCCAAAGCGACAAGTTGTGAGATATCCCTCAAATCGCCTCTTCACCGCCAATTGTGGCCAGGTAAGCATAAGTGAAGAAAGGAGGGTTCCGCTCACGAATCACCGTGAGACGGGCCTTTTAAAGTTATCTTTCTCACTTGTCTAGTTTAGGCATCACAAAGTCAGGTTTAAATAAACGACTGAATGCCCACAACCTTCCTCTGTCCTATTGAGCGCGACAGTCCTTAATTGGCTGAGTCTAGATATTTTTTAATTAGCTCAAGGGTGATGTATATGCTTTTTGTGATTTCTGGGGTCTTAGGAAGGGTAATGAAATCCCCTCCCAATCTTAATTGGTGTTATAGCCCCTTAGATTCCATTTTAAAATATGCAAAGCAGTAACACACAAAATCTAAAACACTTGCCAAAAAAATTTTCTTTTTATTTGCGGCGCAAAGAATCCTGCACAAAAATGATTTATTGGAGAGGGAGAAGAATTTTGCGCAAAGAATACCTGTAGGAAAATTTTTCAGTGGAGATCGGGGGGTAGGAGAGAAAACAAAAATACTCACAGAGAAATCTGGGGTGCTGACGTCAGCAATTGACCGCGGAACCGCGGTCAAACGCATGCTTATGCCGCGTTTCCGCGGCGGTTTGGTAGGTTTGGATCTCCAAAATTTTCCTGTGTACTGTTATGGTTCTCCTCTGTCTGTTCAGATCCTCTGTTTCTTGATTTGCAAACTGGGCCTGCTCCAGATCTGAATCAGTCCGTCTTCTTTTCCTGCACAATTCACACAAAACCAATAAAAAATAACAAGATGATTTTTTATGTATTTTTTATTTTTTTATTTTTTATATTTTTTATTTAATTAACCTGAAGTTACAAAAAGAAATAAACTACTGTTTCCCCGGCAACGGCGCCATTTGATTGATAGTTGTTTTGTATGTGCGTTTTAAAATTTAAGAATATCGCAATCAAGACGGTGTCGCTTGGTAGCTAGTCGGTTGAGTACGAGTCGATCCACAGGGAAATGGCATTCTTTTCTTTAAGTTCTAACGAGTTAAGTCTTATTCTTGGTAGGTTTTGTTTTAAGATCTAAAAATGAGATTAAATTGATTTAAAATCTTGCTAGGGTTAGGATTAGGTTAGTTTGGAATATGGATTCTTCTCACCGCAAACAATGCCCTAGTTAAGAATATAAGTGTTAGGGTAATAGTCAACAACATGGATTAGCACGACTAGGAAGAAACTTAGTTTCTTCCTTTTGGTCCTTGTCCGTCCGTTCTTAACTCTTATCCCTAACCTCCAGTTAATTCAACCACAACCGGTCGAACTAGGGAATCACCACTATCATGTAGGATAGGGTGCCATAGTAAGTGGTGTGTGGTTAAATTAAAAAGAGTCCGTATTTTAAAGATTAAATGGGCAAAGATAGGAGTGAGAGAGATTTCCTTTTCTCAAACATTCCCTATCCTAACCCTAACAAGTGAGGAATTACTCACTCGTTAGGAAGTTAATAATATAATTCATTTTTATAATTTTTATATTTGAAAAATAAATTGCAGATAATAAAAGAACAGATAAAAATTGCACGAATTAAATTCAGATAATAAAAGAATGCGAGATAAAAATAAAAATACCTTTCTTTATTGATGACCTCTCAACAAGTGCATTACAACTGGAATTTAAGATTTTAAACTAAGAATTAAAAAAGAGGCATACCTAATTAGGCTTTTGGCTTTCCTATTTATAGATAGGAGAAAACCCTAGGTTACAATCTGATCCACATTTGAATTTACAAGACTACCCTAAGAAAGCCGGGTCAAAGCACCGACACCCACCGACACACGCACCAACACATGCACCTTATGGCCGCGGTTCCGCGGCAGAAAGCCATGTTTGGCCGCGGTTCCGCGGCCATATTGAGGGATCTCTGGCTCAACTTCTCAGGATTGCTTCATGTTGCTTTTTTCTTCTGTTTTCTTCACTTGGTTCCTCAGAATCTCTTCTATTTTCTTTCAGATTTCCAACAGTGCAGATGATGTGGACTTTTACCGTGAGCTTCGCGTTGAAATCTTGAATCTTGTGCTGCCCTTGTGCTTGTGCTTTGTGTATTGAACTGTCTACTGATTTTCATTTGTTCCTTGAACTGATAGGCGGTATCATACGGATTCATCTATTGTTGGTCGTAGTCTCATATTTGTAGCGTCTTTTCATGAATTTCACTGTAACGACCTGAGAACCTGTAATCTGCAACTATTTAGCAGATATGGATCAAAAGCACCTATTTATATGTAATATGAATAAGAATGGGTGATATAATAATGCAAAATTCTGATATGAACACTCCCCGAAGTTACAGGAGTATACCACGAGGTTGACTGAGCTGTTTGAAGAGGCGAAGGGCGAGCGATTCTTCAAGCTCCCTCCGGTCACAAATAGAGCGACCAAACGGACTCGAGGCCCGTACTGCGCCTTCCCCAGGTTGCAGGGTCATCCTACCGAGAACTGTAAACAACTCCGCGACTACATCGAGGAGTTTATTCACACGGGGCACCTGGCAAAGTACCTACGGGAAAAGCGACAAGCAGACCGGGAGCAAGAGAATCATCCCCCTGTTGCGCCACGGCAGCGCCCCGGCCTTCTACTCGAGGCCAAAATGCGGAATCAAAATTTTTCTTAACTTTTGAACTGGCGCTACCGCGGACAATATACCCGGATCGTAACCATTAACCGATACTAGCTAACAAGAGAGGGGGTAGAGAAGTATACCAATGTGATCCGAGTCCTCCGGTCTTCTCGTCGTCGTCCCGATCTCCCGCGGAAAATCCTGTCTCCACCTCGTCGCCGGAAGTGCACCACATTGCCTGCATCTTTTACGGGCTCCCACCTCAATACCGAGGCAACTCGGGTGCGAAGTTGGCTAGCCGACGCGTCCAAGATTTGCTGTAGAATGTAGTGAAGAGGCTATGTCTCATTTGGGATTTTAGTTGCCATGGAGGATGGATGAAGAGTTTAAGAAAAATTGGTGCTTTCAATTTTTCTATCAAGGAAATGAGATGATCAAATATTCACACAAAATGAACCTCTCATTTTTCTCTCCCTCTTCCAAAATTGTGGACGGCCTCTCTTGAAGAATGGTGGAGGGAAAAACAAAACTAATACAAGAGGGAGGCAAGTGTAGTAGAAGAATAATGGTGACCACACCCAAAACCATCATCACAATATCAAATCAATTCTAATCAACATAAAGCAAGAAAATGATGATAGAAAAGAATGGTATCAAAAGATACTTTCATAATCAATCCATATGCAAGAAACCCCTCCACAATATGTTATTTGCAAACCTGCAAATAACCCCCTCCATCGGAAAAGTCCGGCCGGGAAAGAACAAAGGAAAACCGGCCGGAACGGAATGCAAACTGGCAACTCCAGAAAACTGGTCCCGTAATAAATTACAGGAAAACCCCGATACTGTGCATACACACCCGCATCTGTATTCCGACCGGATACAAATGCAATGAGAAAAAATCTACACTGTACTAAACTAGGATCCGGCTTAAACCAAAGCCGGCTAGTAATATCCGTTCGATCCTGATCCGTGCAATACCGCACGTATCTGATCGAACCTTGCCATATATCTATACGGCTTCTAGTACAAACCGTCCGATCCTGATCCGTGCAATACCGCACGTATCTGATCGGACCCTGTCATATCTCCATACGGCCTCTACAGCGTTTCGCCCGAAACTTGAGTAACTGTCTGTGTAGGGGACTCTAAAGACTCGTCAATACTATGGCTGTGGATTTAACCACTAGCACGTCAGAGGTATTAGCCATACATGACGGGACACCAGCTATTGACTAAAAGGGACGTCGATGAGAGAACTCGTCCTGACACCCTACTGAGCCTGTCAGTGACAATATCCGTACAGTCCGGTCCGTTCGTCTATGAGTATCGCATGGCGGGCCTAGGGGGTTGGTAAAAGTCAGACCCCCAAAAGCGGTACAAGTCGTGTCGGAGCGAAGTCCAGAACACCCTGAGATACTACTGGAATACCTACCAGTAAATCTCCTGCCTCGGCCGAGGGCTTTGTGTAATGGCTCTCCTAGACACAGCGCGACCTCACCCCCAATACCGGGAGAGACGAACCCCTGCAGATCCGCTCACTGCCTCCATGTGGCTCGGGACTGTACCTAACTAAAACCTGTTTGCACGACTCCTTTGAGCCGTGGTAGGGTAGTAATCAAAGTACAGTGGGAACTCACACGAGACAAATGACGATCTCAGGTCGATGAACTAACCTGTACACATGTCACCAGGGAACTGCTATCTGACGTCAAGTATAAGACCAACTAGCATGTTCCCGGCGAGTCCTGTCCGGTGTACTCATAACCCAATGAGCACCTGTATACATCTTAGGTGAACCAACTGACACCAGTGGCTTGTGAGACCGGCCACCGCCCCTCGTCGGGGTCTCGACTGTATACACTAGTCTACTCTGGAGAATCGATGCCCTGTCTCGAAACTCCCACGACTAGGGACCTTTTAAGGATGTGCTTATAGACCACCAGCTCTCACGTATATGATTGCCCTCATACTGCTGGCAGTCAAGAAAGAATCCTAGGGGCTCTATCAGCGTGTAATAGCGGCCTGTAAGGTCACCTGAAGCAGTACACGATGATAAAGATAAACCAGATAGCATACTATCATCTCGAGTAAGACCGTCCTAGCGGGATAGGTCCTCCCTCAATCATTGCAATCACGTGCATGTGATCCAATAATTGACTCTGAGGGCACTATCTCCAACAATCTCCCACTTGCACTCAAGGCTAATTATTGCGATGTCGCATACTCACAGCCCGTGTGATACCGAACACCCAACTCCTCTACTAGTCAGTCTCACAAAACTCGTTTGCGAAGCTATTGCGTTCGAGGAATAGCCTCAGTGAGTGGATCCGCTTTGATGTTTCTTTCTATATCTCTCTATATCTAAAGTTCGCGGAGAAAACCATCTCCCGAAATGAGCAATACCTGTCTTAGAATGTCTGGATGTCTGATGGGACCTAGTTCATAAATGAACTCCAAATCCAAACTTCTTAGACTGTATCGTCAACTGAACTTAATCAGTATCCTGCGCCATGCCTTTCCCTCAGTATCCACCTGGACCACCTGTCCAAAATACTGCCCCTCGTCAGAAGGAAAAACTATAACTCTGACAGCCACTCTGCCATCCAGGTCACCTTAGAAGCCTGGAATGATAACTGTCTCCCGAAGGAGAAAGCCGCTATCTTATCCCTAGAACACGCACTTATGTCCTAAAACTGCTTCCGATTGTTTCTCCAGGATTGGATTAATATCAACTTATTGCATCTACTGCAAGAACAACATCTGGTGTGGTACTTGACATCTCATGATTGACTCAATTGCCTAAGCAAGTGATCTGCCAATCATGCACATCCCTCTCCACATTAGTCTGTAAGACACCTTTAGAGAGGGTGACTCCATTACCTGCAGGTGTACTACCGTGCCAGGAGTCGTCCACTCTAAATACTCATAGAATGCTGTCAAGGTACCCAGATTAGGAAACCACCCAAATCTAGATCCAAAACCATAGATCTAGTGACCAGAATATCTGATATAATATCCAAGTGCCATGTGGAGAAACTACTGTGTGACAACCAAAGTATAACCGATCGTAGTATAGGAACATCACTTCCTACTCTGTGTATGTCATCCAAATACCAGGACATCACACCCTACTACCTTCTTAACAGATCTATCCCCTATTCTGATGAAGTCAAACCCATGACTGTCACATTAGAAATAGATGATCTATCTCCGCTATATCTGCTTAAGTCTATGAATAGACATAAGCCACCTGTCCACCAATGCTTCCGCTGCTCCCACTGACTACGACAACCCTCTGGCAGAGCCATATAGACGTACACTTCTAAAGCTAGTTTAGAACGACGCTATACTCATCCTCCTGCCGGGTCTCACAGTCTGGAACAACAGCAATGGCAAGTCTGGGTAAACAGGAACCTCCCTGTCACTGTCCTTGAGCATACCGAAGTACCTCTAGAGTGCCTGAGGTTACCCACCATATCCGCGGAGTGGCCAATGGAATGTCAAACAAGATTGAATCTTTAGGTTCTTATCAAATCTTCAATAATCGTTTGCGGTTCTGGAATCACTTCCAGTTCTACCATACTCCCACTACTGCTTTCTGAAAAAATCCATTTCTTTTAAAAATGTGGCGAGTCAATATCACTATTGATCTTCCAGATGGTAGAAAGTCAACCCTCGTCATAGCCTGGGTCAACCCACAAACAACCATTACAGAAACGTGCCTTGAGTTGTCCAGTGTCTGGTTTTAAGCATAAGTCGGACAACTCCCCGTACCTTAACAATGTCAAGATATGAACTGTTCTATATCCAATATAGTAACAGAGGCACTGATTTAATTTAACCAGATTCAAATCATGCAGCTGTCTCCAGTGCATGTCAAGTAAATGGAGAGAGGCCGATCAGCGTTACTCAACTTAGGAGTACTTCCAATTATGAGTAACCTGTAAGAGAAGCAAGTTCTCTTAATCATTACTATCAACTGAATACCATTCACAAGTATCTACATCTTCGATCACTTTGAAGAATCCCGATACTTGCAATACCTGGTTCTCTACTTTATTCTTATACCTATAACTCCTCAAAACTTAGACCCTGTGTTTCTACGAAACACATGTCTAAGAACTAAAGAAGTCATAAGTAAACAGAATATAGTACGAGGACCAACCCCACTGTCCTAAAGGACACTGGACAAATATACAATACTCTGTACAAGTCCCTTGAGTCAAATGACTCATTCACTGTGTGTCGTAGGTTGAAAACTGTACTTATGGTTAAGAAGAATTACACCGCTTGTTCAATGCTCCTTACCTAACCATCCACTGATATAGGTAAATGTCATAGACATAATTTCAAAAAGTTATATCTCACTCTATAAAAATAGACGTACAGATATATCAATTTGAAATTGGTGCACAACAACGGATATTCAAAACCATATATTTGCCAACCGGCAAACAACCCAGGTGGCTTCCTCAAATATCACCAATTACAACGAATCCCGATATAATGAGGATGGTCACCTAATTCCCAATAACTTGCTCCCACTCATCATCTGTAAAACCATACAGATGTGAGAATCATACCTGGTAAATACATACCCTGGAGCAAGTGTTTAATCGGGAAATCAGTTTTCATTTAACAGTACACAGTGAAACTGAAACATTGAAATGTTTCGATGGGGTATCCGGGTATTCTTAGTAATGCCTCTTCCATTATCCAGATTCACAACTATAACCGTATAATTCTTTGCCATTTCTCCAAATCCATTTATATGTCTTTAGTCATTACCTTCTGTACACCCCTTTAGGCCAAATGGTTTTCTTCCTTCCCTACCGTTCGGCACCAGCCTATGGTTTGGAAGAAGACTATCCAATAAGCATAATGGGTGTACTGTCCTAGTCCAAGGAGCACTCGTAATGCGAGAGAAGGTGAGGATAAAAGACAACCGAATGAACCTTGTTCCTATTTCTCCTGAACCAGGATCCATCCCCGAACTGGAACAAGTTCCTTTCGAGTTCGTATATAACCATACGATGGATTATCCAATAAACTGGGATCTTCGTAGTGATACGGAGTGTCCTGGAGAAATACAAAGGTGATTTAGGATTGGCGAAGAAATACTTGGTTTGGTCGTGAATATCAGTCGCAATTTACTTTGCCCTCCTACTAATCCCTTTATTTGTCTTAACTTAATACCTTCTGTACACCACCGTTAGGCTAATTGGTTTTCTTCATTCCCTACCGGTCGGCACCAGCCTAAGGTTTGGAAGAAGACTATCCAATTTGCATAATAGGTGTACTATCTCATAAACCAAGGAGTACTCGCAACCCGAGAGAAGGTAAAAGGAAAAGACAATTGAATAGTCCTATTCGTTTTCTCCAGAACCGGAAACCATCCTCGAATTCCCTCGAGTTCGTATATAACCATACGATGGTTTTGTCCAATTGAAGTGGACGTTCATAGTAATACGGGGTGTCCTGGAGAAAGGGGTAAAAGTAGGAGTGGCAATGAGGTCTGCAACTCTGACAATCCAAAATCCAGTGTTAAGAAGGTTCGGTCAACTTGGTCACTGAGTCATAGTCTAGGGTCGGGTCAATGGTCGCTGCCAAAGAGAGAGAGAAAAGAAACACTCAGCGTGCACTCTAACCTAGATCAGAATGGTTATCACTTTATCTAATCAGGAAACCTCCCACTGTAACGTCAAATTCTTCCCCAAACCTTAAAGAAGAATTAACCGGGATCACCCGAGGAGTAAACCAACTCATCAGTGGGAATCGGGATCCAACTATCATCGCATGATAACGTGACGGAATCCACTCACGTCACCACACTCCAGAAGGTATGCGCATGCCTGGCAAGTTTCAGTTTCTTTAAAAAAACTCCCGATGTGATTTTTACCCCTAGGACCCAAGTGACCTTGACTGAGCCAACATATCAAAGGATCCTAGTCAAGTTCAACCCGTCATTATCTTGATTGCATTAGACCCACCCGCACGAGTCCTTGACTGAGCCAAAATGACCGCACGACTGTCCTAACCAATCTCATATCCATGCAACAGAAAAGCACTACATAGCTACCGAACACTACGCCTCGGCTAAGCACGACATACGTAGCACGAATACTAAGCAATACTAATCTGAAATGACGGAGGGTACGACTGGTTTTTGGCGAAAAACCTTTAACGTAATGAACTTGATATCGTTGAAGGAACTGCATAACTTTTTATAAAAATATAGTGACGAAAACCTTTGCTAAAGAGGTCACTCCCGGTGAAGGGATCTCGGCTCTTTCCCCGTAGAATGAGGTGCGGGATATTCCAACTGAATACCACGATGCAAAGCAAAAGTAATCGGCTATAGTGAAGTTATTGCCCTGACGCAAACTTTTGTCCAAGGGGCCACTCCCGGTGAAGGGATCTCGGCCCTTGCCTCGTCGATTGAGGAGCAGGATATTCCAACTGAATACCACTGTGCAAAACAAAAGAGAACGCCCTTGCAATAACAGCTTTTTGAAAAAATGTTCCAACAACATCAGAATAGGTTTGTTTATCTTGCATTGATCCGAATCAACGCAGTCCCATCAATTGATCACACCACAAAGAACGAAAATATACTGATGTACGTATATGACATCCGCATTCGCCACTGGGTCCCGTCATTACCCGTTAGGTTAGCTAACTAACGACAGAGCGGGGACTGGACTAGCGCGGATGAAAAACATATACAACATCTACTAATATATATACCAATATATTATATTTCGCTCAAGGCGTGATAAAATGCAACATCACAGAAATATACAGCATCACAGAACAATACAGATATCTGGAAGCCCCGGGTTTCACAGAGCCGCTGCTGAAACCCGACGTTCCCCTGGTCGTGTGGATAGCCTGTGCAATGAAACCCTAGACCCCTACGGGCACGGCAAGTAACCCGCCAAAACCTGAAGCGAGGCAGCCCCCTTCAGCAACGTGAATGGACCACCCAGCACTTCACGGAATCCGGTAACTTGGGCACCCCTTCTGGGTCAACCTGTACCCCCTACGAGTGCGGCGAATAACCCTGCAAATTCTAGAGTGAAGCCCCCTCCGTCTCAACGCCATGAGATGCGGGCTTGTTGCCCTCTAGAACCCGGCTATCCGTGCACCCCTTCGCGGGGTAATCCTAGTACATAAAGTAAAATATACATACAGCGGGTACATCGACCGCAACCTAGTCGTGCCCCAAAAGAATAATACAAACAGGCAGTGACGGCAGTCCACATGTCGGACGCTCGCCCCGCAACATCAAATGTACATGATACAACAAAAACTGTACTAGCATTGCATCCAGGCTATCCCCACGACCAATCCGCAACATCACAGCAAAATCACAAGACATTAACGTGAATGTCACGTTCGCAAATCCGTCTAACCGGGCTATAGCAGTTAGACAGGATTTACCGATCAAGTGACATTCACGGTCGCAGATATAATATAAATACTGTGAACCAATGTGTTTAAAATATCCGATCGATCAAATTTTACCAAGTGGGCCCCCAAACAATACTGTAGCACTCACAGAAATTCTGGGCCCTAACAAAGTATACCAAAACCCCTATTTTCAGCCCACAAGCCCACTGCAAAAAAATGATGACGTGAATCCACATTCCTGTGGCGAAACCGCGGCCAAAGAGGGGTTATGGCCGCGGTTCCGCGGTCGTACGGAAGGATCAGGGCACCAAATTTTTCCAGTGTTCTTAGGACTTTCAGTACATCACTTTTCTACAACTTGAAAAATTTTTGGACTTCAAAAAAATTTCGACAGAAACTGATGTGAAGAAAAACGCGGTTTTGGAATTTTTGATCGATCGGAAATGTAAAACACATTAGACAAAGCTAGACTAGGTTAATGGCGTGGCTCTGATACCATGTTGCGCCACGGCAGCGCCCTGGCCTTCTACTCTAGGCCAAAATGCGGAATCAAAATTTTTCTTAACTTTTGAACTGGCGCTACCGCGGACAATATACCAGGATCGTAACCATTAACCGATACTAGCTAACAAGAGAGGGGGTAGAGAAGTATACCAATGTGATCCGAGTCCTCCGGTCTTCTCTTCGTCGTCTCGATCTCCCGCGGAAAATCCTGTCTCCACCTCGTCGCCGGAAGTGCACCACATCGCCTGCATCTTTTACGGGCTCCCACCTCAATACCGAGGCAACTCGGGCGCGAAGTTGGCTAGCTGACGCGTCCAAGATTTGCTGTAGAATGTAGTGAAAAGGCTATGTCTCATTTGGGGTTTTAGTTGCCATGGAGGATGGATGAAGAGTTTAAGAAAAATTGGTGCTTTCAATTTTTCTAGCAAGGAAATGAGATGATCAAATATTCACACAAAATGAACCTCTCATTTTTCTCTCTCTCTTCCAAAATTGTGGCCGGCCTCTCTTGAAGAATGGTGGAGGGAAAAACAAAACTAATACAAGAGGGAGGCGAGTGTAGTAGAAGAATAATGGTGACCACACCCAAAACCATCATCACAATATCAAATCAATTCTAATCAACATAAAGCAAGAAAATGATGATAGAAAAGAATGGTATCAAAAGATGCTTTCATAATCAATCCATATGCAAGAAACCCCTCCACAATATGTTATTTGCAAACCTGCAAATAACCCCCTCCATTGGAAAAGTTCGGCCGGGAAAGAACAAAGAAAAACCGGCCGGAACGGAATGCAAACTGGCAACTCCAGAAAACTGGTCCCGTAATAAATTACAGGAAAACCCCGATACTGTGCATACACACCCACATCTGTATTCCGACCGGATACAAATGCAATGAGACAAAATCTACACTGTACTAAACTAGGATCCGGCTTAAACCAAAGCCGGCTAGTAATATCCGTTCGATCCTGATCCGTGCAATACCGCACGTATCTGATCGAACCTTGTCATATATCTATACGGCCTCTAGTACAAACCGTCCGATCCTGATCCGTGCAATACCGCACGTATCTGATCGGACCCTGCCATATCTCCATACGGCCTCTACAGCGTTTCGCCCGAAACTTGAGTAACTGTCTGTGTGGGGGACTCTAAAGACTCGTCAATACTACGGCTGTGGATTTAACCACTAGCACGTCAGAGGTATTAGCCATACATGACGGGCCACCAGCTATTGACTAAAAGGGACGTCGATAAGAGAACTCATCCTGACACCCTACTGAGCCTGTCAGTGACAATATCCGTACAGTCCGGTCCGTTCGTCTATGAGTATCGCATGGCGGGCCTAGGGGGTTGGTAAAAGTCAGACCCCCAAAAGCGGTACAAGTCGTGTCGGAGCGAAGCCCAGAACACCCTGAGATACTACCGGAATACCTACCAGTAAATCTCCTGCCTCGGCCGAGGGCTTTGTGTAATGGCTCTCCTAGACACAGCGCGACCTCACCCCCAATACCGGGAGAGACGAACCCCTGCAGATCCGCTCACTGCCTCCATGTGGCTCGGGACTGTACCCAACTAAAACCTGTTTGCACGATTCCTTTAAGCCGTGGTAGGGTAGTAATCAAAGTACAGTGGGAACTCACACGAGACAAATGACGATCTCAGGTCGATGAACTAACCTGTACACGTGTCACCAGGGAACTGCTATCTGACGTCAAGTATAAGACCAACTAGCATGTTCCCGGCGAGTCCTGTCCGGTGTACTCATAACCCAATGAGCACCTGTATACATTTTAGGTGAACCAACTGACACCAGTGGCTTGTGAGACCGGCCACCGCCCCTCGTCGGGGTCTCGACTGTATACACTAGTCTACTCTGGAGAATCGATGCCCTGTCTCGAAACTCCCACGACTAGGGACCTTTTAAGGATGTGCTTATAGACCACCGGCTCTCACGTATATGATCGCCCTCATACTGCTGGCAGTCAAGCAAGAATCCTAGGGGCTCTATCAGCGTGTAATAGCGACCTGTAAGGTCACCTGAAGCAGTACACGATGATAAAGGTAAACCAGATAGCATACTATCATCTCGAGTAAGACTGTCCTAGCGGGATAGGTCCTCCCTCAATCATTGCAATCACGTGCCTGTGATCCAATAATTGACTCTGAGGGCACTATCTCCAACACCCCCTCCTGGGGAATCGACGATCGGCCAAATCATGGTCGTATCAACGGGGGGGGGGGTGCTTCTAGAGACGGCGAGATTCGCCGCCTCCTGCCGGTCGAAGGAACCAGCGGCCAGCCCCGGAAGAAAAACAAAACAGCCGAGCCCATCACCTTCACCGATGAATACCTCCACGGAATATCCTTGCCTCACAACGACCCCCTCGTGATTACAGCACGGATCCACCGCTACGAGGTTCAAAGGATACTGGTCGACTCGGGAAGCTCGGCGGACATCCTTTTCTACGACTGCTTCCTACGTATGGGACTCGGCCCGTCGGACCTGAGGCCAACCACCCACATTCTGTCGGGATTTACCAACCACTCCATCCCGGGAGAGAGAGTGGTTACCCTCCTCCTTAACATTAAGGAAGCGGGCTGTACGAAAACCGTACCAGTGGAGCTCATCGTTGCTAGAATTCCCTCGTCCTACAATATCCTCCTGGGACGCCCGACGCTAAACTCCCTTCGGGCCCAAATCTCGACCTACCACATTGCGATCAAGTTTCCACTGGATCAAGGGGGAATAGGCCGGGCCTACGGGAACCAGCAAATCGCAAAGATTTGCTTCACGGCGACATCCACCCCCGAGGAATGAACCGACGACCTTGGAAGCGCGAGCGATTTCCAGGGGTCCTTGGATACCCGTGACGAACAAAAAGAAATTCGAGGGGCCCCGGTGGAGGCGCTAACAGAGGTCCCCCTCATCGAGGGGAATAATGAATGAACTGTCCAGATCAGGTCACTTTTAACGGGAGCTCGGCGCGAAGAATTGATCCACTTTCTCCGAGGAAACTCGGACGTGTTCGCTTGGGCGTCGGCCGACATGCCCGAGATGGACCCTAAGGTAATCTCGCATAATCTCGGGCTCAACCCGACGGTCCGACCCGTCAGGAAAAAGAAACGAAGCTTCGCCCCTATCAAACAAAAGGCAATCGAGGACAAGGTCGATAGGTTGCTTGCAACCAACTTCATTCGGAATGCGGCCTACTCGGAATGGCTAGCGAATGTGGTTATGGTTAAAAAAGCAAGCGGGAAGTGGCGCATATGCGTTGACTTCACAGATCTCAACAAGGCCTACCCGAAAGATAACTATCCCCTCCTTTGGATAGATCAGCTTGTCGACAGCTCGGCAGGCTACAAATTGCTCAGCTTCATGGATGCTTTCTCCGGCTACAACCAGATCCGTATGAACCCGGCATATGAAGAGCTTACCGCATTCACAACGGTCCGGGGGTATACTGCTACAAAGTGATGCCCTTCGGCCTCAAAAACGCCGGAGCTACATACCAGCGCCTTGTCAACAAGATGTTCAAACAGTAAATCGGGAGGAATATGGAGGTATACGTCGACGACATGCTCGTCAAGGCGACCTCGTCGGAAGAGCACGCCAAAGATCTTGGCGAGACATTCAACATCCTCCGCAAGTACAAAATGAAGCTGAATCCCGCCAAGTGCGCGTTCGGGGTCACTATTAGAAAATTCCTCGAGTTCATAGTTACCCACCGAGGAATCGAAGCTAACTCGAAGAAGATCAGCGCCATCCTCAACATGGCCGCGCCAAAGAGCAACGTCGAATCATGCGACTCACGGGGAGAGTGTTCGTTCTAAGTTGCTTCATGTCGAGGTCCGGAGAAAAGTGCCTCCCATTCTTCAAAGCCCTGAGAAAGATCCCAAGGTTCGAATGGTCGGAAGAGTGTCAGATCGTTTTTGAGCAATTAAAAGTGCACCTGGAAATTCCTCTACTGCTCACCAGGCCAATTGAAGGAGACGAGCTGTCACTGTATCTAGCGGTATCCGTTCATGCTGCAGGCTCGGTGCTCATCTGAGAAGTCGAAGGAGTCCAAAAGTCGGTCTACTACATAAGACACATGTTCAAGGACGCGGAAATAAGGTACCCGGCCATAGAAAAGATTGTCTTGGCGCTTATCATAGCCTCAATGAAGCTACGGCACTACTTCCAGGCACACACCATCCTCGTCCTCACCGAGCATCCCTTAGGGGCTATTCTCGCCTCCCCCGAGTCATCTGGTAGTTTGGAGAAATGGAGGTGAGAGTTATCTCAATTCGACATCAAATACCGCCCAAGGCAAGCTATCAAAGCACAAGTCCTGGCAGACTTCGTTGTCGAATGTACTATCCCCAACAAGGAGGCAGTGTTGGCGCCAGTCCCCGGTCTCAACCCTCGATCGAGGAGGGGCCCGAATCCGTCCCCGATTGGGTCCTTTACATCGATGGATCCTCTACCGAGGATGGGAGCGGTGCCGGCCTGATCATTCGAGGCCCGAACGAGGTGGAGATGGGGCACTCTTTGTAGCTCGGGTTCAAAGCCTTAAACAACGCCGTGGAGTACGGTGCCTTGCTAGCTGGACTACGAATCGCCTCTGGGGTGGGACTGAAGACGATCCGAATTCACAGCAACTCCGTCCTAGTTTTAGGCCAAGTGACCGGCCATTTCGGGGCCCGGGAGCCTCTAATGGTGAAATATTTAGCCGAGGTAAAAAGAATACGAAAAGACTTCGACGAAGTTCAAGTGGAGAAAATTCCTCGATACCTAAATGCCCAGTCCGATGCTCTGAGCAAGCTGGCCTCCTCCTACACGGCTAACAATAAGAGGAACATCCTTTTCGAAGTCTTGCCACGGCCCAGCGTGGAAGACAGGGAGGCGACACTTCAAATAAACACTACTCAGGAGGAAGGCCGGGATTGGAGGAAGCCCCTCGTAGAGTTCCTGAAAGAAGTTACTCTCCCATAAGATCGAGGGGAAGCACGCCGCCTTCGAGCCGAAGCACGCCGCCTTCGAGCCCAAGCCCGCCATTTCATCTGGAGCAATGGAAACTTCTACAAGAAGTCCTTCATGCAACCTCTGCTTCGGTGCGTCGACCCCTATGAAGCCGACTACGTCCTACGTGAGATTCATGAAGGGGTCGGTGGAGCACATCAAGGGGCCCGCACCTTAGTCCAGAAGACGCTACTCCAAGGATACTATTGGCCGACGATTCATCAAGACGCTCAGAAGCTCGTCAGAAGATGCAAAAGCTGTCAACTCCATGTCAGCATACCCCACGGCTACTGAGCTAATGGCCCTGATCTCCCCCTAGCCGTTTGCCCAGAGGTTAATGGACATGGTAAGCTAACTCCCAACTGGTATGGACGGGCATAAATACATCATCGTCGCGGTAGACTACTTTACGAAGTGGATCGAGGCCGTGCCCATCAGGAAATCAGACTCCACCACGACCATCAAATTCCTGCAGAACAACATAATATCCTGGTTCGGGATCCCGAGGTGTATAACTTTGAAAATGACAAAGTCAAGGGATTCTGCAACGAATCCTATGTATTCATGAAGTTTGATGCGGTTGCGCATTCTCAATGCAACGGGCAGGCCAAGGTCGCCAACTGAGATGTTATTCGATGTCTTCGAACTCGTTTGGAAGGAAGACAGGACAGCTGGGTCGAGGAACTACCCCGGGTTTTATGGGCCCTACGCACATCAAAGAAGACCCCCACTGGAGAAACCCCCTTCAGCCTCTGCTACGGCACCGAGGCGATGGCAGAGATTGGACTGTCCAGTTACAGAGTCGAGCATTTCAATGACGAAGCAAACACCTCGGTGCTCCGAACTAATTTGGACATCTTGCTAGAGAAGCGGGACGGGGCGTAGATCAAAGCCGCCGCTTATCAACAGCAAACTGCCCGCTACTATAAAGCACGAGTTAAGCATCGCACCTTCAAGACTGAGGATTTGGTCATAATGCGGAATGAATTTGTAGACCAAAGCAAACTGCACAAGTTTTTTCCGAAGTGGGACGACCCATTCCTCGTCTCCGAGGTATTGCCCGGCAGAGCCTATCGCTTGCAAGTGGCGGCTGGTCGTAAGTTCCCGCAACCTTACAACGCAGAAAAGCTCAAATTGTACAAGTGATTTCGAAATTTGTATCAGTGAATATATGTTTCTTCTTTGCCAAAGCGATGTAAATTTTTCTAAGTCTTCTGAATTAGAAGAAACTTCTTCAATATGTTTCCATCTTCCTTGGTTCAAAAGTCACGGATTTCGTTTTATGAACATAGTCAAACACATAAAGAGGATAAAAAGAAGACAATAACACGTCGCAAAAGAAGAGTTTTATTCATCAAGGGTATTATGGGCTCCCAGCCTTACACAAAAAAATTAAAATTACAACAGAGGGTGTAGGGGGTCAAGAAAACACTGCTGGTGGTATTTTGAGGAGATCGCTGCCAGCCGAGCCCTCGCTACCTCGGCCCGCTCCCTCTTGTGTTGCCTGCAGACCCGTGATGGAATGGAAGGGCCGGAGTCCGCACCTGCCGGGCAGCCATCGGCGTTCTGCCTCTTTTGGAAACACTCTAAAAGAAGAGCCGCCGATCAATCATGCATTTTCTTCGAGATGAGGCCGCGGACGTAGAGCGTGTGCAGCTTATCGAGCGTCTCATCCTGCAGCTGCGGAGATAGGGCATTGAACAAACCCGGGGACATCCTCCAAATGGAGTACATGAGTAATTGGAGGAAAGACGAACTCCGAGGAAGGAGGCGGCCGAAGTGGTCCTCTATGCGTTCGACCACAGTCCGATACGTCTCCTCTGTGCACTTTTGATCGTAGAGGTACACGTCGTCGCGGGAGATGATCTCTCCGATGGAGTAGATGAGCCCGGCCATTTTCAGAAAAGCAACGTTGAAAGAGACCCTTGTACTTTCTATATTTATAGTCTCAACAGAATCCCCAGGGGCCGAGATTTGCACTTGCTTGAGCGCGAATCTTGGGATATTTTCATAATACCCAACGCGGGGCTGCCATGTGGCGGCCATCCCGTATCTTACAGTCAACGGAAACCGGAACGACGCAGATCTTGGAATGACTCGTCTCACCTATGCGTTTCAGCCACGTGTCGCCCATGACGGTCACTCTTCTAGATTTTCACGCGTTGAGGGAGATTGAACGATGCCTCATAAAACCGAGTAGCTTCCCTGCTCGATCCATCCTTAGCGGGTAACTTTCTACCCATCGACGCCAAGGATCAAAAGCCCTCACCAAGAGGCCATCGAGTAGCTTCCCTGCTCGGTCCATCCTTAGTGGGTAACTTCCTACCCATCTATGCTAAGGATCGAAGCCCTCATCAAGAGGCCACCGAGCAGCTTCTCTGCTCGATCCATCCTTAGGGGGTAACTTCCTACCCATCGACGCTAAGGATCAAAAACCATCACCGAGGGGCCACCGTGCAGCTTCTCTGCTCGGTCCATCCTTAGCGGATAACTTCCTACCCATCTACACTAAGGATCGAAGCCCTCATCAAGAGGCCACCGAGCAGCTTCTCTGCTCGGTCCATCCTTAGAGGGTAACTTCCTACCCATCGATGCCAAGGATCAAAAGCCCTCACCAAGAGGCCACCGAGCAGCTTCTTTGCTCGGTCTATTCCTGGAGGGTAGCTCCTACCCATTTATGCCGAGGTGTAGGGTTCCCTAGGATCGCCTCTGGGTTTCGGGAGGCATCGTCCATACCGTTTTCAAAAAATTGGCGCGCTAAAGAACCCTAACCTAGAATCTTAACCAGAGAACTAGACGAAACTTGAATGTAAATATCTTTACATCTAAGTGAATAAGGAATACAACCTTTGTAGACTGGTCCTTCACTTCAATATCTCCGTGTAGTAATCTCTTCGCTCCAAGTAGTGAACTCCCGGACTCTAGAAAGGCTCCACAAGATGAAAGGAACAAGCTTGCTTGAAGTCTTCGAGACCGAAGATGATCTATGTTGAGGAGACACCAACTCAAGCCACCTCTTCACTAATATGAAATTAGTGAAACAAACACCCTAAACTAAATGGCAAATCTAGTAGAGGATGATGAATTTGGAATTTTGCTCACTTTAGAAATATTTTTCTCACTAATTTTCCTTACCTCCTAAAAACCTAGACAGCTCTTGGAGATGAGGAAGAAGATGAAGTGTGAATGGAATACTGAATGAGAATAGCAACCATGGGAAAGATAATATCTCATACTAACTCATGTAGAGACATAACCATGGTTTAAGATAATGGTTGGGTTAATATACCGTGGTATGGTGGAAATCAAAGAACAGTGGGAATCGCACAAGACTCTATGACGATCTCGGGTCGACAGACTAACCTGTACCAGTGTCACCAGAGAACTGCTATCTGACGATAGGTATAATACCATCTAGGAGTTCTCGGCGAGTCCGTCCAGTGTACCCAGTCTCTACTGAGCACCCGTATACCATCTCTGATGTCAAATACCAATGGATATGGGATCATCCATCGCCCATCATATGGGTCAAGAAGCATATACGCTAGTCTATTCTGGAATATCGATGCCCCGTCTCGATACTCCCACGACTAGGAACAATTGAAGGATGTACTTACCGACTACCTCTGCCCCACTAGTATGATCTGCATCATAATCCTGGTAGTCAAGTACTCATCCTAAGGGCTTTATCAATATGTAATAGAGAGACAATAAGTGTACATGTTAAGATAAAAAGCAACCAGATAGCAAACTATCATGTCGAGCAAGAAAGTCCTCCCTATATATGTCCAAGCATCCACTATAATATATATCATATATACAATAATGGCCTACAGGGCATACATATAACTAATAATCTCCCACTTGCACTAAGGCCATTTGTTGTAGTATCCCATACTCAACGCCCTATAAAAGTCTCTCTAGGGAAAGGCCTCTGTGAGTGGATCCGCCGTGTTATCCTTCACGTCAACTCTCCTTACCTCGATCCCTTGGAGATCAACCATCTCTCTGATCAGGTGATACTGTCCTCAGAATATGTCTGGATCGCTGATGGGACCGGTGTTCATAGGCCAAAGCCACACTCCATTGTTGTCACAATAATAGTTATTGGACGCTTAATAGTAGGAACCATGTTCATCTCATGAACAAGAATTATCCAGACATCCACTTTGGTAATATCGTTGGTAGCGATGTATTCAGCCTTTATCGTCTAGTTTGCCACGGTATCTAGTTTGGAACTCTTCCAACATAACGTCCCTCCAGTGAGGGTAAATACAGAGCCTATGACTGACTTTCAGTCGACCTCATCACTCTGGATGCTTGAATTGGTAAAGGAATCCCACTGGAGTTCACCGTTACCAAACACCAAGAACATTTCTTTAATACTTCTCAAGTACTTAAGAATGTCCTCCACAGCTATCCAGTGATTCTCCCAAGATCTGATTGATTCCTGATCACTACACCTAGTGAGTCGGCTACATCTGGTCTGGTATATAACATCGCACACATGATAGAGCCTACTGCCGAAGCATAGGTTATCCCTTGCACGCGAGTTCTCTCTGAATCATTCTCGGGAGACATCTTTTTGGAGAGAATGATTCCTGAGTAAGTGGGCGAACCACCACACTTAGAATTCTCCATATTAAACCCCTTCAGTATGGTTTTAATATACCTGGATTTGGGACACTCCCTACATCCACTTAAATCATCACCATGGATCATAATCCACAAGATAGAGTAGGTATCATCCAGATCATTCATGGTGAACCCTTGTGATAAGAGGAGCTTGACCGAGTGTAGTATAGGAAACCATTTCCTATCAAGAGTATGTCATCTACGTACAATACGTGAAAGACAACCTTACTCCCTACGACCTTCTTGTATATACAAGGTTCATCTATCTTTTTGATAAAGTCAAACTCTTTGACTGCCACATCAAAACAGATATTCCAACTCCGCGATGCATGCATTAATCCTAATGGACTTAAGCATAGCCACTGAAGAAAATGTTTCATCATAAGCCACATCTGGTTATTGACGAAAACCTTTTACTATAAGTATAGCTTTGAAAGTCTCAACTTTTTCATCTACATCAAGAATCTTCTCAAGATCCACTTACTCCCGATGGGTTTTACCACTTTAGGTGCAACATTCAAAGTCATACTTTGTTGGTGTATATGGATTTCATCTTTGATCGTATAGTATCCAACCATTTCACAGAGTCCCCACTCGTAATGGCCTTCCTAAACCTAGTTGGGTTATCATCTACCATGATGCAATCCTCGCTCCCACCGTCATCGAGGAAACCGTAGTATCTTTCAGGGAGATAAGGAACCTTACCTGATTCACGGAGAGGCTGAGGCTCGTTGGAGATTATTGAATCCTTTGGTTTCACCAAATCATTAGCTGTTAGTTTGTCCAGATGGAACTCCTTCCAGTTCTACCTCATGACCACTAATTTCTTTACAAGAAATTCCTTTTCTAAAATGGTGGCATGCTGAGAAACAAAACACATTTTGCTCCTCAGTGTGGTAGAAGATATACCCTTGCGAATGTTCGGGATATCCAACAAATTTACAGAACTGATCTTGTCTCGAGTTTGTCCGGATTCTGCCTTTCAGCATAGGTCGGACAACCCCATATCTTAACTCGTTTAAGACATGGTCTCTTCCCATACCATATCTCATATGGAGTGGTAGGTACTGATTTGGTTGGAACTCCATTCAATAAGTAAGCAGCTTCTCAAGTGCATAACACCAAAAGGAAATAGGTAACTCAGTAGTACTCATCATAGAGCGCACCATATCTCATAGGGTGCGATACCTCTATTCCGATACACCGTTGTGCTGTGGTGTACACGAAGGAGTAAGCTGAGAGAGAATCCCATTCTCCTTTTAGAAAATCCAGGAACTCCATGCACAAGTTTTCCCTTCTCCGATCACATCAAAGGACTTAATACTTCTACCCGTCTAGTTCTTAACTTCAAGCTTATATTCCTTGAATTTCTCAAAAGTTTCAGACCCGTGTTTCAACAGGAACACATGTCCGAATCTTGAGAGATCGTCGATGAATGTAATGAAGTACAAAGAACCAACCGTGGCATTTGTAGACATATGACTATATACATCACCATGTATCTGTCCCAAGAGTTCAATAACTCTATCTCAGTTTCCAGTAAACGGAGTATTGGTCATTTTACCTTTGAGACAAGACTGGCAAGTATCATAAGATGAAAATTCGAACAGATTCTCATATTCATCCTTATGTAACTTTGCTAGCCGTGTCGCATTGATATGACCTAGTCTACAAAACCACATGAAGAATTCCTTAATTTCTGAACTACTTCTCTTGTGTGTGTTCTATATACTTTGAACTGTGGTTTGATTTAGAATGTATATGCCATTACATAACATGCCTGATCTAATCAAATCTTAATTCAGGAAAATGTTCACAACATTATCCTACAATACAGAATTATATCCTTTTTTAACTTAATAAAGAAACTGATATAATGTTGTATATCAGGTTTGGCATGTAATAACATTTGTTCAGAATCAATGTATCTACCATTTGGTAATATAAGGTGATATATGCCAACTGATTTGGCTGCAACTATTGCACCATTCTCTAACACTTAGAGACATATCACAAAATCCCAGTTCTCTACCTTTCTGTAGCCCCTGTAACAGATTACATATATGGGATCTTGATCTGGTATCTCATACTTAGGACGTAGTGGATATTGAGAAACAGTTCTCGGTAACGAACACACCCGAAGAATATGCATCAACATGCTCATTCCTCGATTGGGTTGCGTGGAAATCCGGATATTCCCCTATTTCCTGCTCGGACTTATAACAATTATAAGATAGCGCGGAACCAATGTTCCCCAGCTCAGTATAATAAGCAGGTTTAGTTAATGCATCCATATTATTATCTTGATTAAGGCATGACATGGTCACTACCAGGAGAGAGAGAGAGAAGAAAACACTCTGCGTGCGCTCTTGCAAGATCGGATTGGTTATTATTTTATCTAATCAGGATGGCTCCCACTATTTTTATCAAATCTTCCTTCAAACCCTAAAAGGTAAGACTAGCCGGGATTAATTACATGCTACAAGTTCGCCAATCTTTCGGCCAGGCCAGTGTCGGTACATTGAGAGAGGTCCCCGTACTTTCGCACGGACCTAATTAAAATAAACCTCGTTTTCTTAGGCGCGCAACCCCATTAACACCTTTCTAGACACCTACTTGATCAGCTAATTGTAATGTGTAAAATTCTCCCAGGAGTAACTATTACCCGCAGCGGGTATCGGGATCCAACTATCTTACAGAAGGTATGCAATCTCATTACAAATTTCAACACTTGAAATTCCCAATAATATTTTTACCCCTAGTGACTTATGACCTTAACTATGGTCAACAAATCATAAGCACTAGTCAAGTTCTACCCGTCATTTCGTGATTAATTAGACTCACCCACATGACCCTTAACTGTGGTCAACAAAGTCACATGACTGTCCTAATTAATCGCATCATATGCTGTGTAGGAAGACATCACTTAGCTACCGCACACTACGCCTTAACTATGGTCAACAAACGTAGCACGAATACTAAGTACTCTACTTCCTAAAATGACGGAGGGTTACGACAGGTTTTTAAGAAAACCTTTTGCGTAATGAACTTGATATCGTTGTAGAAACGAGTGATTTGAAAATGAGTGTTTTTGAGGTTTTTACTAGTTTTGCTAAAGAGGTCACTCCCGGTGAAGGGATCTCGGCTCTTTCCTCATCGAATGAGGTACTGGATATTTCATAAATACCATTATGCAAAGCATGAACCAAAAAAAGCAATCAAAAACAAAACCGAGTGGGTTGTAGCATCTGCTAGTTTCGCTAAAGAGGTCACTCCCAGTGAAAGGATCTCGGCTTTTTCCTTATCGAATAAGGTGTTGGATATTCTGCAAGGAATACCTCTATGCAAAGCAAAAACTAGAGCTACCAGTTTTTAAAACAATATTCTACAACATCTTTAGGTTTCTTTTATTTCATTAATCTCATTAATGAAGTCCCATCAATTATGCTTTCTAAGCATCACAGATGAAACGAAAGCAGCAATTTTTTATTATATATTATATATATAATATAAGAATTCATCTCAACATATCAAGTGATCACATCACAGAATATCAGCAGCAGAAGAACATATATGAAATGTTAGATATACTAGGAATTCCTTGTTTTAATTAAGCCAATAAAAAACGTGGATTCCACGGTCGCGATGAATAGCCAAACCCACATCTCTAGACCCCTACGAGAGCGGCAAGCAACCCTACCAATTCTAGAGTTAGGAGACCCGGTCTCGACTCCTCGAGAAGGTCTTCCACCGGACCCTAGAACCTGGTTACTTGTGCTCCCCACGTTAGGTCTATCCTAATGCGGAAAAGTAAATAATATACATCAATGGTGACATCATCCTCAACTCGGAAGTGCCCCAATAAAAGAATATTACATACAAGTTCTTACATGAATGAAAATGAAAAACTCTCATCTCACATAAAAAAAACCCGGCTATTCAAAATATGACGGTCCAATATAATATATCACAGCAACACATAACATCACATAAGTAAATATGGGTATCCCAATTGTCGTTGACATATAGCAACGAAACCGACGATACACCACATATTACACCTACGGTCGCAAAAAAGAAAGTAAAAAACTACAACAATTGGAATTCACAACCACCTTAGACATTATAAACACAATGTATCACATATTTTGGATTTCATGCCTAACCATCTGAATTTCGTAAACATCACATGCCTAACAGTTATAAACCCCGTATTTTAGTCTCGATATTGAAAACACTTTTCAATAACCAGTCAGGTAATTCAACAAGATTCCTGACAACCTGATCGAATGCTCGTCGGAAACTTTAGTAGACGGCCGCACCCCCGATACCGTCGACGAAGTGCACTTAGGCGGAACACCGCGGCCGCGAGCACCCGAACGGATGCTTTTGGCGACGGGGTTCTCCTACAGTCACTTGGTCGGGGTTATGGGGCGCGGCTATCTAGTAAGGTTACCCAGCGAATATCCTCGTACGCTACGTGATTGCGACAGACTTTTGATTCACATCAAAATACCGTGGCAACCAATTAAATGAGACTGAATTGCTAGATTTATAAAATTCAAATTAGTTTTCATAAAACTAAATATTGTGGATTCCAAGTATTGTATCATAATCACAGATAGCTAGACGATATTAAATTTTTCGATCAAATAAATAAACATCCAAAATTTCCCAAAAAGCTCAACACTTGAGCGGAGTTTAAAAAATACCCAAAACATGCCACAACACCTATGGGCCAACCGTAGAAGGGTCAACTCTTGCCTCACCTATGGCGCCACGGAACTACCACAAACCCTAGGGTTTGGTGGTGGTTCCGACGGTCACGGAATCGAGTTAGGGTTTCGTTCTTCTAGAAGGTTCATAGAAAACACCTACATGATTTTCTGAAGATTTTAAACCTGGAAAAATCCAACTCTTGGAAAATTTCCAGCGAGAGAGAAATGGTTTATTGATATCCGTTCGAACATTTTAATGTCGTCTAAATAACTCGAAACGATATTAGAATTACGACTACGAAACACTCCGAATTGCCTTTGCACAAAGATAACATCACAAATAATTTTAGTAAAAACAAGCAACACCTGAAACACCAAAACCCAGAGACTGGAACACCATAAAAATTTGAAGCCAGAAGCCCACAAAAAAACCGGTGAGCTCGGACTTTCCAGACATGTCACCGGCCAAATTCCGGCGAGGAGGGTTCAAATTTCTATGGAGTTCATATTACATCTCATATAACATTCTGTAATTGCTTAAAAAAATTTAGACACCTTAAAAATTTCGACAGAAACTTGGTTTTTATTTCGAGTGTTTCGGAGTTGTTTCGGTTTCGTAATTCTACAAACATCGTCTAATTCTGTAGTCTGGCTTTAATACCACTGTAGGGTTTCCTAGGGTCGCCGCTGGGTTTCGGGAGGTATCGTCCATGTCGTTTTCAAAAAATTGGCGCGCTAAAGAACCCTAACCAAGAATCTTAACTAGAGAATTAGACAAAACTTAAATGTAAATATCTTTACATCTAAGTGAATAAGGAATACAACCTTTGTAGACCGGTCATTCACTTCAATACCTCCGTGTAGTAGTCCCTTCGCTCTAAGTAGTGAACTCCCGGGCTCTAGAAAGGCTCTACAAGATGAAAAGAACAAGCTTGCTTGAAGTCTTCGAGGCCGAAGATGATCACGTCGAGAAGACACCAACTCAAGCTACCTCTTCACTAATATGGAATTAGTGAAGCAAACACCCTAAACTAAATGGCTAATCTAGTAGAGGATGATGAAGTAGGAATTTTGCTTACTTTAGAAATATTTTTCTCGCTAATTTTTCTCACTTCCTAAAAACCTAGAGAGCTCTTGGAGATGAGGAAGAAGATGAAGTGCGAATGGAATAATGAATGAGAATAGCAACCATGGGTGAGATAATATCTCATACTAACTCATGTAGAGACATAACCATGGTTAAGATAATGGTTGGGTTAATAAATATCTAATATAAGATAAAATTAGCGGACTAAGTCAATGGGTTCTACAAGCATCCACTAAGCTTGAATCATGTGACTAATTTCCAACTAATTTTGATTTACTTTAAATAAATAAAACCCATCATTATGATAAGTATGGTGTGAGTCTCATACACCCATGTATCATGTATCATCTAGCATGACACAAAAAAATATACATTAATATATATCGCATATATACTAAGTGTACACAAGTGAGAAAAAGAAATATTAAGTGAACTAATATTAGTTAATGTAAGATAATATATTAAATATATAATTATATATTAAATTATTAAATCAACACTTTATTTAATAATCCGGTTATATCACATACAACCGACTAATATCAAATATATCAACTTATCGAATCAACACTTGATTCGACAGCCCGGCTATATCACATATAACCGACCGATATCACATATCGCGAGAATAGAATACGGTATCACATACACGTATTAATCTCGGTCCCGCACATATCACATATGTGCTCCTACTCCCGCACATATCACATATCAGTCACCCACAAGCCGCAAGCGGTCTGCTAAACGTAACGGCCATCCGGGTATTGAGCAATCAAAAGATCAACAAGCAAGCCTGCTCATACTCCTGGGAATCTAATAAGTAATACTACCGTACAGTCCGGTCTCTTTGTCTGATATGTTGCATATCATAGCGTGGGGGTGGTAAACGTCAGACCCTAATAGCCTGATAAGTCATGCCGATGTGAGGCCCATAACAGTTCGAGAAACTACTGATAACACTTACCAGTAAATCTCAGCAACCCTGGCCAGGGATTTCCTGTTATAGCCAATCGAGCATAGCACAACATCAACCCCTAATACCGGGAGAGATGAATCTCCTCCTATCGCTCATTGCCTCCTTGTCACTCGGGACTGTACCCAAAAACCACCGTTTTTCATGATCTTTTGAATGTGGTAAGGTGGAAATCAAAACACAGTGGAAATCACACAAGATTCTATAACGATCTCGGGTCGACAGACTAACCCGTACCAGTGTCACCAGAGAACTGCTATCTGACGATAGGTATAATACCATCTAGGAGATCTCAGCGAGTTCGTCCAGTGTACCCAGTCTCCACTGAGCATCCGTATACCATCTCGGATGTCAAACACCAATGGATATGAGATCATCCATCGCCTATCATATGGGTTAAGAAGCGTATACGCTAGTCTACTCTGGAATATCGATGCCCCGTCTTGATACTCCCACGACTAGGAACAATTGAAGGATGTACTTACCGGCTACCTCTGCCCCACTAGTATGATCTGCATCATAATCTTGGTAGTCAAGTACTCATCCTAAGGGCTTTATCAACATGTAATAGAGAGACAATAAGTGTACATGTTAAGATAAAGAGCAACCAGATAGCATACTATCATGTCGAGCAAGAAAGTCCTCCCTATATATGTCCAAGCATCCACTATAATATACATCATATGTACAATAATGGCCTCTAGGGCATACATATAACTAACACAAGGATCGAAGCCCTCATCAAGAGGCCACCGAGTAGCTTCCCTGCTCGGTCCATCCTTAGCGGGTAACTTCTTACCCATCTACGCTAAGGATCGGAGCCCTCGCCAAGAGGCCACCGAGTAGCTTCTCTGCTCGGTCCATCCTTAGCGGGTAACTTCCTACCCATCTACGCTAAAGACCGAAACCATCATCAAGAGGCCACAGAGCAGCTTCCCTACTCTGTCCATCCTTAGTGGGTAACTTCCTACCCATCTACGCTAAGGATTGAAACCCTCGCCAAGAGGCCACCGAGCAGCTTCCCTGCTCGGTCCATCCTTAGCGGGTAACTTCCTATCCATTTACGCTAAGGATAGAAGCCCTCACTAAGAGGCCACCGAGCAGCTTCCCTGCTCGGTCCATCCTTAGCGGGTAACTTCCTACCCAACTACGCTAAGGGTCAAAAGCCCTCACCAAGAGGCCACCGGGCAACTTCCATGCTCGGTCCATCCTTAGCGGGTAACTTCCTACTCATCTACGCTAAGGATCGAAGTCCTCGTTCAGGTGCCGCCGAACATCTTTACTTCTCGGCCAACATCGACCAATTCAAACTTGGTACGCTAAGGAAAGTGGTCACCGGTCCAACTCGATGAAACGAACAAATCTACACCTTTCTACTCGAAGGAGTCTGCCGACGTATCTTTTGTGAGCGATCGTCACATCGACTTCGGGGCACCAGGACACTGGCATTTCTATACTTGACAAATAATTGGTTTTCTCTCAACGTGCGATCGCCATCTAAAAGACCGGTCATCGACCTATGACTTAACTCGTGGGACGAGGAAAACACCAACAAGGTCACACAAGAAAATATTGCCTCGAAGAAAAATTAAAAATAGCTTTATTCATGATCTGAAAGTCTTTACAAGTCTTTACAAGGTACTATGGGCTCCCCAGCCTTACAAAATTGCCCGAAGGCTTACAAAATTCAAAAAAGAAAAAAGAAGAAGGCAGGAAGGCTCAGGCCTTAGGATCTAGAAGGATCTCGACTTGCTCTGCGCCGGCGTCGGGAGTCGGGGTGATAGCTTTAGGGTTGGTGCTCCCACCGGAGGCTTCGGCACTGGGAGTCGGGGTGACTGCTTTTGGGTCAGCGCTCCCACCGGGAGCTTTATCTCCAGCACTCCCACCGGAGGCCTCTCCCCCGGCCGCACTCCTGGCAGCCTCCCCCTGCGGCTCATCTTCGGAGAGAGGGTACTGGAGCTAAAGCTCGCCATCAGCAAACCCCAGCATCAACGCCTTGACAGCGTCGAGGGCCTGGTGCCAAACGATGGCCGAGGCGTCGGCGAGGTCGGCGTAGAACTGGTTCGACGTCTTGTATCTCTCTACCGACTTGGCAGCCCGGAGGTCAGCAAGCTTCACCGCTTCCTTTTCCGCCTCGGTTTCCCACTTACAGGTGTCCCGTGACTTCTTCATCATAACGTTTAGCACCTTAACCTCCTTCAACTTAGCCTGGATGGCCTTGTTGGACTCCTTCAGAAGGCGAATGGACTCCTTGCATTTGGAGTTCACCACCTCCTCGGCGGCCATCCGGGTGTCGAGGGCGGCGATCCTCTCCTTCGCCTGCTGCAACTCTAGGCATATGCCCTCCTCCCGCGAGGAAGACTCACCCGCCTTCTGCATTGTCGGGGCAATTTCCTCATGCTCCATGTTGACGATGAGGGCGCGGTGCTGGAGGACCTGAGAAAAGTAAAAGAATGGGTTAAAAAGCACCCAATCCGAGGAAAAAATCTTGACAAAAACCTCAACAGAAAGTAGATAATGACCTGAACAGCCTCCTGAGCAATGGCGGAAACTTGGGCTTTGAGGGTCCCCCAAGGAATTTTGCCCCGGCCGATCATTCCATCTTTGAAAGCAAGCTATCGGCGACAGAAAGCCCCGAGGGCACCTCGAAACAGACGTCCCCCTCTTGCACGAAGATCGGGGAGGATGGAGATCGAGATACCGTCCTCTTGTACCTCTTGAGGGGGATCTCGGGGTGTCGGCCTCATCCTCCGCCTCCCTCGTCCGGGGCTCCGGCTCCCGAGCGTGCTTATGGCTCTCCCCGCGGCTGGTTTCAGAAGCTCGGGGCGTGGTGGAAAGCCTAGCCGGTGCGGCTGCCTTCGGTGCCGGGCTCGAAACGGGGCGGGATGAGCTAGCGCCCCCGGTCTTCCTCCCCTTCTTCGCGGTTATGACAGCCAGGAATTTAGATCGGTCCATTTGCTATGCAAAGAGGAAAATACACAAAGAGAGTTAGTAACATGGAAAAGTGCCAAAGAAAAATATTCAAGTCTAGACAGATCGTCCAAGCTTCTAACTTACCCACGAATCGAGCGGGGCTGAGCCCAGCCCAGATAAGGGCCTGCTCGGACAGCAAAACGTCGGCCCGTTGGATCGGCTCCCACATGGACACCGCCCTCGCCTCGGGAAAGGACGACCGCTTCACCCGCGGGCGATCGGCCCTGTGCCACTGTACAAGCACAGGCCAATTCTCGCCCTCGGGTGACCCGTCGAATACAAACTTCTCCTTCCATTCGTGGATGGAAGAAGAAACTACTACTATCCCCGACCCGTCCGTCCCTCCCTTGCGTTTTTTGAAGGAAACGTACACCCAGCTCGACTCGTCCTTACGGGTGCCGGGATGATTTTTATAACAAAGAAAGGAAATGAGAAGGGTCAAGATGAAGGGGATTTCTTCAAGTCTCAACCAGACCAGGAACCCGAGGAGAATTCTCCATGAGTTCGGCACTAGCTGGCCCGGGGCAAGTTGGAAGCAACATAGTGCCCCGCATACTTCGAGGGGAAAGGGCAGACGTATTCCAGCCCAGAAAGCATCCAAGTACAAGGCAATCTCCTTGCCCTACACCTAATCCTCCCTCTCATCTTCCCTAGCCAAACGAAGCGAATAGCTAGGGGGAATGTTGAAACGAACCCGGATCGTGGTGAGCTCATCCACATTCCATAGGAGGGAGGGCGCATCGCGAGCGTTCCCGATGCACGCTTTGGGCACCCTTCCCGTCACCTGACCACGAACGACGCAGGTAACCCTAACTCTACGAGAGGAATCCGACTCGGATGGAGCAGAGGAGGAAGCAGAAGAAGACTCCCTAGACTCTACCCTAACTATCTCAACAGACTTCTCAGAGGAAAACATCTAACCTGATTCAAAAAGAAAGAGTCCTCTGAGGAAAGAGCGCGAGAGATCCGATCTAAAGAATAGAGCGCCGAGCTATCTCTCGCAGCAATAGGGAAATGATGGCGAAAGTGTGGACCCTGGGGGGATCCCACCCCTATTTATAGTACTTTGGCAATGCATCCAATGACTCAGATCGTTTCCCGTCAAAACGACTCTTCGCGCTCGCCAGCCGTCAACGCTCCATGCGTTGCACAACCATTGGAGACATCCCTTCAGGCGCAGAAGACAGCGACGATCCGTCACGTCCGCCAATCGGCGTCGGACACGTGGCCTGCGCCTCAACGAACGTACGATCGAATCGGCTCTCTCTTTTTAATACACGATCTCCTCTCTGATCCGCTGACGTCATCGAGGATACGCCTAACCGCCTCGGAAATCCGCGTTGACAAGGTCCATAACTACTAGGATAGCCCAGGGGACCGATCAAACCACTCTCGACCCGACCCATAAATAGATCGGGACGAGAGTGGAGGGCTAATGATGATGCTAATAAGTGGGAACTCTCCAGATCATGACACGTGGCAGTTGACATGTCCCGAGGCACACGAAAACAGGGCAAGAACCACACATTGGAGGCGTCCCCTCGGGCTATCATCCCGCTGCCTGGACCCGACCTCCGAGGATTTCCTGAATATTTCTGTGCTCTCCATGTAAATAACCATTGGCTCGCCTCCGAGCTTCCTACACGCCGAGCTCCTCGGCCCTTCATCTCCGAGCTATCACAGAACCAAACTAGCTCAGCCTCCCGCCCTCTTTTAGGCCTCTCACCGAGTTAGGCCTCTTCGGTTCTATCGAGCGCCCTAGAACGCAGATCACAGACGCCTCCGCCACGGCTCCGCGGATCTCGCCAAACGCGAGATATCCGCCGCCCTACGATCCCGCGTTCCATGCCGTCGCATCCCCCATTAACGAGCGTATCTCGTCATTAATTGGGGATCCCGCCATTCACGCAGGCGTAACGCCATGGGCGTAACGGCCGGCGAAGATCTCGTGCCAGCTAGCCCATGGCGACTATATAAACCCTTCTCTCAGACGACTTAGGTAACACAATTTTATTCTAATAGGCCGCTACTCTGCTCAAATATATCGGCTAACTTGATCGTCGGAAGGTCCACGGTGGTACAACCATCCCGGGACTTCTTTGCAGGTAGCTCGGCTTTACTCCAAATCATGCCCACTGAGATCCACACGTTCAAACCCAATCTCAGCCGTTCATCGACGCCCGCGACTGATCGACGGAGGACAACATCTCAAGAAGATCCAGACCTCCATCACAGGCTTAAGGGACGAGGATTAAGACCGGAGAGTAAAGCAACTGGCCCAGTTGAAAACACGCCACCAAGGCTCAAATAATCAAAACAAGATTGATCTGGTGAGGCGCTAAATACCTTGTACAAGGCACCAGCCAATGTGTTTATTGCAGAAGCCACTGGCTGCAGAGAGAGAATGAACCAGACAAAAAAGTTCAGATACATGCCATATTTTTTTTTATCATCGAGGCTAAATTACACTACATATGAGTGTTCTTTCAGCGAGTTAACTACTTTAAAGATTTTTATTACAATAAGCTCCCTTAAAATGCGAATTTTATGGGTATTTAGTTTTTTCTTATGAAAAAAAAAGGAATAACTGTTGGGGCAAACGGAGGTCTTGTGAAATGCGGAATGATATTGGAGAATCAAACTTAATTTTAGAGAGTATTAAACTAGAAAACAGTTTGTGTTGTAGAGAGGAATTTAAAGAGGAGGATAAATGAAAACTCATGCCTTTTGCTTTGAAGGCTTTTCTTTTGTATTAGAATCGAATTGTTTTACATTGCTGAGAGGATCATCTTTTATAGTGAGCTCCCAGCACTATTTCACCTACAATTGTGCATGCACCACATTTTTACAATGCAAATTATTAGAGTAGGTTTTGACTATGCAAGCTGCATGCTTTTCACAAAGGTGTAGAATGATTCTAAATATTTGCACAGAGTAGCAGTGTCATGGAGATCGTGTAAAGGCTTGAGAAGATTTCTCAGCACAACAATATCAGAGAGCGCCAGTCATTCCTCCGCCCGTTAAAGGATGACGCATGTTGAATGCATCTCCCATCAAGAGAGCGCCAGGAGTCGGATATGGAGCAGCTGGCATACTCTTATTTGGCATAGTTCTTATATATTCTTCCACTATCAATGGCCGAAATAAAAGCATCATGCAGCTCAGCAGGAACCTGACAAATAGATAATATCACGTAAGAAATACATTGGTAGCAAATAGAAAGTTGCAACTTCAACTGTCGTCGTTTGTGTAATATGATTCTTGACAATCTTTAACCTCTAGTAATATCTAGAGAGGGAAAAAAGAAAGAAATTGGACCCCATACAAATTTGAGTCTTAATCTTGCTATGGCTGATATGATTGAGTGTTGTTGTTTTGCTGATTAGGTTGGCACTAGAATAATCTCGTGTTGTTGTAACACAAGTTGCTAGATTAGGTGTATATATCATGATAGGTTGCAGAATGAATGTTATGAGCGCAACTTTTTCTTACAAACTTTAATATGTTTTCCTTTTTTCTCCTACCTCACCAAAATCGTGAAACTTTACTTTGGTTCTTTCCTGATCTTACTTTCATGCTATACTTGGAATCAAAATTAGCTTCAACATAAATATACAAAAAAAAACAAACATGCCTCTGCATAGATTTTTTATTTATTTATTTATAAAATGCACATTATTTGTGAAATATACCTGAGGAGCTACGACAGTCTTCAAGCAATTAGACAGCTCCCCGTTAGCTATAGAAGGCACGTTTTGACCAGGCACAGCAACCAAACAACGGACCTCAGTGCTGCTTATGGGATAAAATAGAATGGGTGAAGGATCAGCCATTATCATGTAAATGTATTGGATATTGTTCTCGCTCTAGAAAAGTCAGTGTTCTGATTTGGTATGATGGCATCTCCTAGTCTGGATAGGTAGTTATAATTTCTTCTTATCAATTACCTCCGTTCAAAGTTGCATAAGTTGAGATGAGTGACTTAATAGCTGTAGAATTCATGCCTCTCAACCACTTGTTAGAAAGGCGAGCTATGATACCACTCGCAGGATATCTAACTTTGATATTGTAATGGTAGAATAGATTTAGTCAGGGGAGGAGTCATGATAGAAGGATTGATAGTAGATAGAAGTGGATACAAAGGAAGATAAAAACTTTATTCGAAGCAACTTAGATGTTGGAGCTACTTATCTTCAATATCTCTACTATTATAACCAAAACTCATGTCTAAAAAGACAAAAGCCACTTGGCTTTTCCTCATTTTTTTGGGGAAAAAACAAAAAAAAACCACAAAATTCCCTCATTCTTCTCTCAATCCCAAGTTGCCACCTCACCCCTCTCGCTCCCTCTCTCTCTCTAACCTCTCTCTCACCTCCCAGTGTGACCCTCACTCTTCCCAAGACGTGAATTTGTTTTTTAATTCCACAAAGGAGAAAAAAAATTAAACCAATAACAAACGATACGGAGCACGCACTAGTTGTTTGTTAATGTTTGAGGATTTCCCTCAAACTCCTTTGGCCTCCCCTTGGAGGTATTCATAGGCATACAAATATTTTCTAAAATGCCTCCGGAGATTTCTATAAAAAGATTTCTACTTGAGTCTAAGAGAGTTCTACTTAGATCTTCTAGAACTTTCCTCATCCATCTTCCACAATTTTACAATTTACAAGATGAGTATAGATACTTCTTCAAGGATGTTAAATGTTATCTAGACGATTCTAGAAATCTTCAGAATGTTCTAGAGAATTCTCGTGCTCTCTAGAAAACTTGTTACTGTTCTAGAGATGTTCTCTAGAAAACTTGATAGTGCTCAAGTTGTTATTGATTTCACACAGTAATAAACATCGATTTGGCTTCCTCCTTCAATAAAACCTTCCAACTTTCAATTTCATAAACCCAAGGCTACACAATCAACCGATACTGACGATAAATTAAGTCCAATTAAACTCTACTTACTTCTTATCAAGCAAAACCAGTCTCTAAATCAATTAATATCATCTTTGCTGCCTTCAAAACTTTATGAACCTTTTGCATGTGCATCCAGATAACAATCCAATCTAAAGCTGAGGCAGCTTTCCAAAATTCCAATATATTATTGTTTAGTTACAGCACATCATGGCATCAACTTTCCAATTAAAAATGATTACTTTCCTACTGATTCAAAATTCAACAATTAGTTCACAGCCCCTAACTCGAAGCAAATAGAGAGCAAAGATCGAGGGCGACGCCGGCGCCAACGACGATCATGTCAGGCCCGTCGTGGGACCCACATTCACCGTTCCGAGACACCATGATCATCTCATCGACTCCCCCAATCTCCTCCTCCTTGTTCTTCCTGCTCCTGCTCAATTGGGCGGCGACAAAGAGAAACCCTAGAATCGAAGCGACGATCCCTCCAACGAGATGACGATTCGTCAGAAGCAGCATCTTTTCTTGATGATGCTCACAAGTGGTGTCTCCTCCTCATATTACGACACGTGGCAGATGACGCATCCCGGATTCCACGGGATAGAATAAATGGGCCGCATCGGGGACATTTCCCGGGGTCCCTTCTCAGGGGACGTTCCCGACCCTTCGGGAGATCCCCTGAAAGACATTCCACCTTCATCCAGGAGACTACCGACAGATCATCTCCGAGCTTCCTCAGTCTCCTTACTCATCTCCGAGCCTTCTCTCGTGCTGAGCTTTCTCGGCCTCCCGCTCGTCTTTGAGCTCCAAGCATGCCGAGATTCCTCGGCCTCCACTGACCAACCGAGATTATAGAGCCCTAGCGTCTCCGCAACGGCTCCACGTATCTTGCTAAAGCGGGATAACCGCCACCTCACGTCCCGAGTCCCACGCTGGCGCGTCCCCCCATTAATGAGCGTATCCCGTCATTAGTAAAGGGATCTCGTCATTCACGCACGCGTAACGTCAGGGGCGTAACCGAAGACGAAGATCTCGCGTCTACTCGCTCCATGCGACCACTATAAAACCTCTCTTTCAGACGACTCAGGTAACGCAACTTGAAGCCAATAAGTCGCTACTCTGCTTCAATTTCTCGGCTAACTTGATCGTCGGAGGGTCCTACGGTGGTCACCCACCCCGGGACTTCTTTGTAGGTAGCTCGGATTTCACCTCAAACTCAACCCATTGAGATCTACTGTTACGCCCCGCTTCTCGGTATACAGGCAGAGGACGCGACGAGCCCGTTATGTATTTACTCAAGTAAGCACGCTAAGCGTATCTAAGAAATATAAGTAAAATGCACAAGAGACAAAGACAATAGATATAATTGAACAACAACTTTATTTATTAAACATTCTTTTTACAATACATCTAAAAACTAAATACATGGAATAAAAAGCAATGCCTAAACAGTGGTATAACAGAAATGGAAAATACAGAATGTAAATGTATACAAGGAATCTAAAGCTCTGGGTCGAAAATCAGCTGGTCCAAATCCTCGTTGGAGGGCTCGATCTCCAGTGAGTCCGAATCACCTGACGACATTCCAAAGAAGAAGAAAGCGAATGTCGTCAGTGAACAAATCGCTCGGTAAGTCCCAAAGATGAGGGAGAAATAGAATAGACAGCGAGAGTGTGTAACTTTTAAAGTTGTATTATATTGTTAACGCTGTTGTTTGTAGCTTGGTACAGAAGAGGCCAGTGTATACGAGAAGAGTCTCACTTACCCCGGAGACTAAGGTATCAGGAGTACAAGGAACTGTTCAGCTACGGTACAACGGCAATTGAATTCAGGTTAGGTGTATTATGGTTGCAGTCTCGCGCCACTTCTAACACCTTCCGAACCAATCTACCCCTTATAAACCCCGCGATATCTTAATTGTATTGTTTGTATTGTATTGTCTTGTAAATTGAATTGTATAGATGGATGACTTGCCGAACCATGCTATCAGTAAATGGATGTAACTGGAGAATCATGTAGATGGAGATATATACATGGTTCGGTTCGGTCAATATAGATTGAATAGATTGAACAGATTGAATATATGGATTCATATTGAATTGTGTTATATACTTGAATCATATTCAAGTCAGATTGATTATATTGAGACCCACTCTGAGTCAGACAATTAGAAAAGAAATTGAATCCAGAATTAGGTTTTGGTGTTATCGGTAACCGCTGCACATGGACGGCAGGATTTGTGTCTTTTTCAAAGACGATTACCGTGTTGATAACACCGTTTGTTAAGTTGTCTATCTTAAATAGGCAAGCATCCATATTTCCGGCTCCCTGAGGCTCAAGAGACTGGTCCCGCTTAAACCTATGTTTACTAGGGTCCTTATTGTAATTTTAGTATAACTTGAGGGGGTTTTATATAAAAATAGTTTTGTATAATTTTCAAAATACATCTAAAGTATTTTATTATCTTCTTTAGAATTTTCATGGATGTTTATTTTATCAATGTGATATTTCTAGTGAATAAAACCTAATTTCATAATATATGGTATTTATTTGTAATATTGAAATTGTATGATATTTTCTTGTAAATGAGATATTTTTCTAGTCTCTTGTACAAAAAGAATGTGAATAAATAAAGTTGTTGTTTTATTATATCTTGTCTCTTGTGCTTATTTTTATATTTCTTAGATACGCTTAGCATATTTATTTCACAGTAAATACGTAGCAGACCAGTCGCGTCCCCTTCGCCGTATACCGGGAAGCGGGGCGTAACAGGTTTTGGCTGATGACCTGTCTGGTAGGTTTCGGGTTGCTGCATTCTTTTCGTTTTGCAATCCCTTCTGATGACATTTTGTTCCTTTCGAATGTAGGTATGGTGAGCGCTGAGGTTGTGACACCTGAAGAAGAACTACCAGTTGCCGATCTGACGGTTGTTGCCCCTTCGTCTCCTCTTATATCCTCTCAAATGCTGGAAGGTATGGGTTTGCGATTTAAATTAGGACAACATCTTTCGCGTACTGATCATGTATCATCGTGATCTTGCAGGAGTTCTTTTTGATCATCTGTATCAAGTGCTGAACCCGCCCTTCTCCTTCCAGTCGGAAGTTACTCTACCTGCTGGTGTCGGTGAGTATAGCTTTCTAAACCGATGTCCCTTCTTTTCTTAGACGGGCGTCCCAACCGTTGTTAATTTTGAGTTGATTGCAGCACTACAAATTGGAGGAGGGGACTAGGGGATCGTCACGCCACTAGTACTCCCAACTCTGCCCCATGTCGTAGCTGGTATGGTAAACTCTATTGTTCGTGCATTTCCTTTATCTCTTGAACCGACATCTGACTATGATTTGTTTTGTAGCGGTCGCACCGACTCCATCTCCGTTCGAGTCTCGCATCACAATGCCGGCAGGCCCCTTTTCTAGACGTCCATCTTCAAAAGGCGATGTGACCAGTCCGCGTATGTTGAGCGAATATATCGAGGAGCTTGACGCGGAGGCCCCTACAATCACTGCATATTTTGCTGCCGAGGTTAATACAATGTTGGTGACGCTTGTGAACTTCTATAACGAAGGCGTCGTTGAGTCTTGGGTTAACCACTGCAGAAAGATTGAGGCCTGCCTGCATTAGCTTGAGCTAAGGCGTCCTGCTCCTGAGATTCTGGCATTGAACTCCCAGCGGGCTGCGTGGATCGAGCAAAGCATGTCCTTCCTCCACCATTTTGAACAAGAAGCGACCTTGAGGCGGAAGGAACGCGAGGAGGCTTCAGGTGAATCTGCTCGGCTGCACGCCCAAGTTGAAGCGAATGCCGCACAACTGAGAGCCGTCTTTGATAATTTGCAGCGATGTATTTCGGACGGGCTGGCATTGAGGCGGAAGCTCGACTTCATTGAGCGGGTTGCGCAGAGTCGCGAAGCTGCCCAACGGGAAATCAATGAGAATGTTTCATCATGCTTGCAGCAGCGGGCTCGAATTGAACCGGAGCTGGCCGCAGCGGCCGATCATGAGAAGGAGTTGAGAGGAGTGCGCGAATAGCTAGCTGATTTATTGAAGACACCTCCTCCTCAGTAACTGTTTTTGTATAGATTGAACACTTGTAATCTTTGTTAGTGTATATGCCCTAGGGGCCATTATTGTATCATACTAGCTTGTATATTACTTAATGGAAGCTTGGGATATTCACAGTTATATAACAGTCTTGCTAAACATGGTAGTATGCTACTTGGTTTTTCTATCTTAATATGTGAGTATATGTATTGATAGAGCTCTTAGAATCTTGCTTGACTACCAGGGTTGTGATGGCAGTCACACTAGTGGGGGCTGGGTAGTCTACAAGCACATCCTTTTTCAAGTCCCTAGTCATTGGATTATCGAGACAGGGCATCGATACTTCGGAGTAGACTAGTGTGTACGCTTCTCATCCCAGTTGGGGAGATGGTTTGTCCCACAGCCGTCAGTACGTCGTATTGGAGATAGTATGCAGGTGCTCGTTAGGTTACGGGTACACCGGACAGGACTCACGGGGAACTGTTAGTTGGTATTATACCCATTGTCAGTTAACAGTTCCCAGGTGACATGAGTACAACATAGTCCGCAGACTTGACACTGCTACTTCGTCTCGAGTGTTTCCCACTGTTCTTAGATTGCTACCCTACCACGGCTCAAAGGAGTCGTGCAAACAGGTATCAGTTGGGAGCAGTCCCGAGCACTTGGAGGCAGTGGCGGTTAGACAGGATTCGTCTCTCCCGGTATTGGGAGTTGATATCGCGCTGTGTCAGAGAGCCATTACGCAAAGTCCCTGGCCAGGGCAAGCGAGATTTACTGGTAGGTTCCAGTTGTTTTCTCAGGGTGTAATGGGCTACGCTCCGTCACGACTTATACCGCCATTAGGGGACTGACGCTTGCCGCCCCCTAGGCCCGATATGCGATAGTCTTAGACGAACAGACCGGACTATACGGAGATTGTCACAGCAGGCTCAGTAGGAGTTCGGATGGGTTTCCTCATCGGCCTTCTTATCGACATCTATCCGGGGACCGTTACGTACAGCTAGTGCCACTTGCGGTCTGTAGGTAAACCCACTGCCAGCGTAGTAGTCGAGTCTTTAGAGTCCCACACAGAGAGTTTCCCTGCTCCAGGCGAAACGATATAGAGGTCGTATGGTTTTACGACAAGGGTTCGGACGCATACGTGTGTTTACGCACGTACGACATTCGGACAGTTTTTACTAGCCGGCTTTGGTTTAAGCCAGTTTCTAGTATCAGGTTATTGGATTTATACAGTCTAAAGTTTTTCCGTGTTTTCACGGATAGGAGGGGCGTTCTCGTAATTTCGCGAGAAGCTTCTAAAAGGATGGTGACTTGAGGGTTAAGGTGGCATTTGCATTTATTGTGTTAATGACTCATTTGTGTGATTCATCCATGGAGTTAATGCATCATTTATTGATCTAATGACTCATGAGATGAATCACTCATATGAATGAGTGAAGCATGGTTGTTAAATGATTTAATTTATTTATCTCATTAAAGATTATGCTTCATATATTCAAATGAGTTCATTATCTCTTGTCATTCTCTTGCTCACCTTCTCTCTCCTCAAGCTCTCTCTCTTCAAATCATAATCCTCCCCTTTCATGTGTTGAGACCAAGGATTAGTAAAGACTATTTAATCCATAACACTTCTCTATATCACCTAGGTTACTTAGATTAGCACTTTAAGAAACCTAGTTACCTCAAGTTAGAGGTGAAGCTTGAAGTAAAGCTCTCGGGTGGATCATCTACTACATAGAGAAGGCCGGAGAGGAGGTAGAGAACGAAAAGACGAAGGACACGGTTCTTAAGGTATAATCACTTTTCATAGTAGTTGATAACTTCTATGTTTCTTGTTAGTTATAGTTTAGCAAAGATTCTCGGTTAGTCGATGTTTACGCAAAGAACAAGATCGTTTTTCATTATTCCGCCTCCCCGCAAGTCGTGGGGTGTTGTACATCGACTTACAGTGGTATCAGAGCCTCGCTAAACAATAATTAACTCATTAGCAAAGTCGTATGAATTTCGAACGCAAAACGAACCGGAAAAAACATCGATAGCACATAGTTTCTGTCGATTTTAAAATGAGGTCCAAAAATTTTTCAGGGACCTGCAGAATAACAAGCAGAGAATTATAAGGTTACTGGAGAAAAATGGGTACATGAATCGGCCAAACGACCGCGGAACCGCGGCCGATCCCACCGATCCGCCGCGGATCCATGGCCGAGTTGAAGCCGATTCAACCCAGTTTGCTCCAGTAACTCTTCTGTGATATTTTTGTGTTTTCTGGGATGTTTATTTTTCTGCTCAAGTCTCAGGTGCACAGAGATGTATTGGAGTAGAATCTAAAGTTTTTGCACGATCGAATTCTTATGATGTTTGCTAATTTGATTATATTTGTGATTGTATAATGTGTTCGTAAACCTCCCCTAACTGCTAGTATGTCGGTTGGCAAGGGGTTGCACATTTCTGTAATGGTTTTTACTGTTTGTGGTTGTGAACTGTATTGGACTGTTGTGATGATTAGCCGGGGTTTGTGATGGGTTGTTATATTCATTCATTCAAAGAAATTGTAATATGTTGTAATATTATTTTGCGGGGCACATCCAGGTTGCGGTTGTAGCCACCGTTGTATTATTTCATTTTACTGTTTCTGCTCCTAGGATAGACCCAAGGTGGGGTGCACAAACTACCGGGTACTTTGAAGTGTTTAGTGGCCTACTCACGTTGTTGAGGGAGACCGCTTCACTTCGGGTATTTGGCGGGTAGTTTGCCGTACCCGTAGGGGTCTAGGGTGGGGTAATGGTTATTCATCACAACTGTGTAATCCGTCTTTTGTTGCAGGCTCTAAAAAAACGATCATTGCTTGCAAATCCAATAATGTTTATATGAGATCTGGAATGCCTATTATTGCGTCTGACGAATGTACAATATCTATATATGATAGCTATTTAGACGTCACTTATGTTTTACACCCGCGCTAGCCCAGCCCCCGCTCTGCCGTTAGTTAAGTAACCTAACGGGTGATGACGGGACCCAGTGGCGAATGCGGATGGCATAAGAGGACGTTGTATTTTCGTTGTTTTCTGCAATGATAGGTTAATGATGGGACGCATTATTTATAATGCAAAGAAAATAAACCAAAAGATGAATCGTTGGAACAATTTAAAAGAAACCACTCGGTTATTTTAAAATGGATGATATTTTTAAATTGCGGAGCTTTAACCACTCCTTTTAAAAGCTATCAGGTTCCTTCGGTCATATCAAGTTCACTACGTTCACGGTTTCGCCAAAACCATTCGTAACCCTCCGTCATTTCATTTGGGTATTCAGTAGTATTCAAGCTATGTATTTTGACCTAACACCAAGGCATAGTGTTTGGTAGCTGCTGGGTATTCATTTGTTGCATAGATAGATGAGTTAGTTTGGGACAATCGTATTATCATTTTGGCCAAACGTCAAGGATATGTACGGATGGGTTCAAATTAACAAGATAATGATGGGTAGAACTTGACGTGTGACTTATGACATTTTGACCAAACGCCAAGGTCATAAGAGCATGGGGCAAAACTATATCGGGAATTTCTAAAGAAACTGAAATTTGCAAAGAGATGCATACCATTTGGAGTTTGATGAATGTTGGTAGGATTCCTTCAACATTATCATACGATGATATTTGGATCCCGATCTTACTGTGAGTATATGCTACTCATCAGGAGATTCGTCACTTAACGATCAATGCTATAAACCAAGTAGGTGTCAAGAAAGGTGTCAGCGGGGTTACGCCCCCAGAGAAAAGAGGTTATTTAATTAAGGAACTTCGTGAAAGCGTTGGAAAACCTCCCTCGAAGTACCGACACCAGCCTGGCTGAACGGTTAAGCAAGAATTGTACAGTGAGAATAGTCCTGGCTAATTCTTCTTTTATGGTTTGAGGAAGGATTCGAGAAACAGTGGGAGCCATCCAGTTTAGATAAATTAAAAACCACTCTAAACTTGCAAGAGCATCAAGCTAAAGTGTTTCTTCTCTCTCTCCTACTTGCAGCGACCCTGACAATGACTGGACTTAAGTTACTTTTAGAGAAAAATATACTGATAGGGCCAAACTATAAAGATTGGTTGCGGAATGTCAAAATGGCTTTGACCTATGACAAATTGGGGTACGTCCTCACCGCTAAGGCACCTGCAGTCCCAGGTCCCAAATCCAGTAATGCGGATAAGGAAGTCCGCAAAACCTGGGAGTATGATTGCGCAAAGGCCAAGTGCATCGTGCTTGCCTCGATGAACAATGAACATCAGAGGAGGCACGAGGATATGGATCTTGATGCCATATTTCTCTATACAAAAGAACTTTATGGAGAGCAATCTCGTATAGCAAGATACGAGACCTCTAAGAACTTGTTTCGAGTGAGGTTGGCCGTCGGATCATCGGTAGGAGAACATGTCCTAAAGATGATTGGCTATATAGAAGAGCTCGCAGACCTTGGGACGACTTTAGATAATGAGCTCTATACAGACCTTATTCTCGAGTCCCTTCCTTCCACCTACGCCCAGTTTATTCTGAACTTCAACATTCAAAGAAAAGAAGTTATACTTCCGGAACTCCTTAACATGTTGAGGAGTGCAGAGGGCACCTTGCAGAAGGCAAGGGAAACACCCGCTATGTTTGTTAGCGGTGCTTCCTCTTCCGGGTCCAAGGCTAGGGCCAAAGGAAGGAAAAATAAGGCCGCCACCAAACCTAGAGGAGGTGTAAGTAGGGTGGGAGCGAAGGGAAAGAAAAAGTTTGCGGTACCAGTAGTAGCCCAGGATGAGTGTTTCCATTGTCATAGGAAAGGGCACTGGAAGAAAGATTGCAAGGCATGGAACGCCAAGAACCAGGAACCGAAGCAAGCTGTGGCTTCGACTTCAGGTGTGTTTGTAATTGAGAATTGTCTGTCAATCAACTCTACTTCCTGGGTATTGGATACCGGATCAGGATCTTATATATGCAATTCATTGCAGGCACTGAGAAACCGTAGAGTGCTGAAGGATGGTGATATGACCCTGATGGTTGCTAACGGAGCTAGCGTGGGAGCTGTGTCCATAGGGGATTATCACCTGGGATTGACGAGTGGACACATTTTGGTTTTACATAACTGTTTTTGTCTACCTAGCTTAACGTGTAATATCATATCAGTTTCCTTGTTATCAAATAAAGGTTATGATTTCACGTTTGTAAGTGATGTTGTTAATATCCACCTTAATCATAGTTTGATTGGGTCCGGTACACTGGATAACGGTACATATGTCTTAAACCAACTCCAAATTTTCAATGTCCAGAACACAATAAAAAGAAAGTCTCCAGATTTAAATAAAGCTTTCTTGTGGTATTGTAGACTGGGTCACATCAATGAGAGAAGGTTGACTAAGTTACATAGAGAAGGATATTTGGACTCGTTCGAATATCAAACTTATGCCACTTGTCAATCATGTCTCAAAGGAAAGATGACAAAGATCCCATTTACTGGACATGGAGTAAGAGCGAGCTCGCTCTTAGGACTCATACACAGCGATGTATATGGTCCAATGTCTACACATGCAAGAGGTGGTTTTTCCTATTTCATTACTTTTACGGATGATTACTCAAGGTACGGATTCATTTATCCGATGAAACATAAATCCGAGGCTTTTGAGAAATTCCAAGAGTACAAGAATGAAGTAGAAAACCAAACCGGCAAAAGTATCAAGACACTAAGATCTGATCGAGGTGGTGAATACTTAAGTGCCGAGTTCCTAGGTTACCTAAAAAAGAAAGGAATTCTCTCTCAGCTTACTCCTCCATACACTCCACAGCATAACGGTGTATCGGAGACGGAATCGAACCCTATTGGATATGGTACGTTCCATGATGAGTAATGCTGAGTTACCGCGATCTTTCTGGGGTTATACGCTAGAATCAGCGGCATATCTTTTGAACATAGTTCCTACCAAGACTGTGCCTACCACACCATATCAGATGTGGAGTGGGAAGAAACCCTATCTTCAGTATCTGAAAATTTGGGGATGTCCAGCTTTTGTTAAAAAGCAGCATATGGACAAGCTCGAGGCACGATCAGTAAAGTGTAAGTTTGTGGGATATCCAAAGAACTCCAGGGGATATCTATTCTATTACGCAGAGGAACAAAATGTATTTTTTTCTCGTAATGCCCATTTTCTAGAACATCAGTTTTTAGAAAAGGAAACAATTGGGAGCGAAATAGAACTGGAAGAAATTCCAGAACCACAAAATACTACTGAAAGTTTGGTAGAACCAGTAGTTCAAGAAGAACAGGACATTCCCGCACCCCTCCGCAGGAGTAGTAGGCCATCTCATCCGTCTGAGAGATACTACGGTTTTCTCATAGATGGGGATAGAGAGGATTGCATCATCGATGATGATGAACCTACTAGCTTCCAGCAGGCCATCCAGAGCTGCGACTCGGTACGATGGCTAGATACAATGCGGACCGAAATGGAGTCCATGTACACCAAAAAAGTATGGACTTTGGACTTTGCTCCAGATGGGGTAAAAACCATAGGATGCAAATGGATCTTCAAGAAAAAGATTGGTGTAGATGGACAGGTGGAAACCTATAAGGCTAGACTTGTTGCAAAGGGTTTTCGTCAAAGACCTGGTTTGGACTATGACGAAACTTTTTCTCCAGTGGCTATGCTCAAATCCATTCGGGTCCTTCTTGCTATTGCTGCCTTCCATGATTATGAAATCTGGCAGATGGACGTAAAGACGGCTTTTCTGAATGGTAATTTAGAAGAGTGCATCTATATGGATCAGCCAGAGGGTTTCAATCAGAGTGGGAGCAGCGGGAAAGTATGCAAGTTGCTTAAATCCATTTATGGATTAAAGCAGGCATCGCGGAGTTGGAACATCTGTTTTGATGAAACGGTCAGAGAATATGACTTTATCAAAAATCCAGATGAACCATGTATATATAGTAAAGTTGTAGCAAGAACTGTCGTATTCCTCGTCTTGTACGTGGTTGACATTCTATTGATAGGAAATGACATTCATATGCTACAATCTGTCAAAGGATTCTTGTCACACAGGTTCTCCATGAAAGACCTGGGTGACGCCTCTTACATTCTGGGGATCCGGATTTATTGTGATAGATCCAAGAGGATGTTGGGACTTTCGCAGTCCAGGTATATCGACACTGTACTGAAAAGATTCAGTATGGAAGATTCTAAGCGCGGTAATCTACCGGCTTGTCACGGAATCACCCTATCCAAAGAGATGTCCCCCAAGACTGATTTGGAAAGGGAACGCATGTCTATTATACCCTACGCTTCTGCGGTAGGCTCTATAATGTATGCGATGTTGTGCACCAGACCAGATGTAGCTTACGCACTGAGCGTGGTAAGCCGGTATCAGTCAGACCCAGGGGAGAAGCACTGGATAGCAGTAAAGAACATTCTCAAGTACCTGAGGAGGACTAAGGAGATGTTCTTGGTTTACGGCGGAAAAGACCTCAAGATGGAGGCCTTTGCTGATTCCGGCTTCCAGAGTGATAAGGACGATTCCAAGTCCACGTCAGGTTATGTCTTTACTCTCAATGGAGGGGCGGTGTGCTGGAAGAACTCCAAGCAGGACACCGTTGCTGACTCGACGATGGAAGCGGAGTATATTGCTGCTTGCGATGCCGCAAAAGAAGCGGTCTGGATGAAGAAGTTCCTAACATAATTTCAGGTGGTTCCTACCATTGTTGATCCAATACCTCTGTATTGCAACAACAACGGAGCTATAGCTTTAGCGAAGGAACCAAGGTCCCATCAGAAGTCCAGACACATCTTAAGGCGGTATCACCTGATCAGGGAGATCATTGATCGTCGGGAGATCGAGGTCCGGAGAGTTGCTACTGAAGAGAATATTGCTGATCCATTCATAAAGGCCCTACCTCAGATTCAGTTCGAGAGGCTACTCGAGATCATTGGTCTTCGATATGCCAGTACATGGCCCTAGTGCAAGTGGGAGATTGTTAGTGTATATGCCCTAGGGGCCATTATTGTATCATACTAGCTTGTATATTACTTAATGGAAGCTTGGGATATTCACAGTTATATAACAGTCTTGCTAAACATGGTAGTATGCTACTTGGTTTTTCTATCTTAATATGTGAGTATACGTATTGATAGAGCTCTTAGGATCTTGCTTGACTACCAGCGTTGTGATGGCAGTCACACTAGTGGGGGCTGGGTAGTCTACAAGCACATCCTTTTTCAGGTCCCTAGTCGTTGGATTATCGAGACAGGGCATCGATACTCCGGAGTAGACTAGTGTGTACGCTTCTCATCCCAGCTGGGGAGATGGTCTGTCCCACAGCCGACAGTACGTCGTACTGGAGATAGTATGCAGGTGCTCGTTAGGTTACGGGTATACCGGACAGGACTCACGGGGATCTGTTAGTTGGTATTATACCCATCGTCAGTTAACAGTTCCCAGGTGACATGAGTACATCATAGTCCGCAGACTTGACACTGCTACTTTGCCTCGAGTGTGTCCCACTGTTCTTAGATTGCTACCCTACAACGGCTCAAAGGAGTCATGCAAACAGGTAGCAGTTGGGAGCAGTCCCGAGCACTTGGAGGCAGTGGCGGTTAGATAGGATTCGTCTCTCCCGGTATTGGGAGTTGATATCGCGCTGTGTCAGAGAGCCATTACGCAAAGTCCCTGGCCAGGGCAAGCGAGATTTACTGGTAGGTTCCAGTTGTTTTCTCAGGGTGTAATGGGCTACGCTCCGACACGACTTATACCGCCATTAGGGGACTGACGCTTGCCGCCCCCTAGGCCCGATATGCGATAGTCTTAGACGAACAGACCGGACTGTACGGAGATTGTCACAGCAGGCTCAGTAGGAGTTCGGATGGGTTTCCTCATCGGCCTTCTTATCGACATCTACCTGGGGACCGTTACGTACAGCTAGTGCCGCTTGCGGTCTGTGGTTAATGAAAGGTTCCTGGGCACCCTATAGAGGTCTCACAAGGCATCGAACATGCCAATTTAAAAAAATGGTGCCGAGAAACCCTAGACTACGGATCTTAGACTAGATGTTTAGGCGAAAAGATAATCTAGTTAACACTTAACTACTAGAATATGGAAATTACAACCTTTGTAGATCCGGATATCCACCTCCACGGCTCCGCAACGAAGTCTCCTCGCTGTCCAAGTCGAACCCCGGGCTCTAGCGTCGGCTTCATCGGAGAATGAACGGGCTTGGTCATCGACGACGATGCCGAAGATGATCTACGTCGAGGCATCGCTAGATCAAGCTCCCACTTCACAAAGTGATGAAACTTGTGAAGAAAACACACTCTACTACTTGGCAAGAGGTAGAGGATGAAGAAATAGGAGGTGGGTTCTCTTTAGAATTGGATTTCTCACTCTCAAGCTCAAATTGCCATTGATGGCCTCAAGGTTTCAAACTTGAAGATGAAGAAGAAGATGAGCTAGAATTATGATAAGTCTATTTTTAAATGAAAAGAAAAACAATACTTATCATAATCAAACTAAGGTTAAGTGTAGAGAGCAAACCATGGTAAGTGGGAATAGTTAGGGTTTAGCATGAAGACAAAATGGTCTTTGAGTCAAACCTTCATGAAGCTTCATCAAGCTTCATGACAAAAAGAAAACCATTTTGTTTTCATAAAATTATTTAAATAAAAAGGAATGGATAAATAAATGAGTGATTAAAACAAAACCCTAATTATCTACTTAACCATGGTTTTATTCTTTATACTTAACCATATAAACATGCATCATCAAATATGATACATACAAGTGCACAAAAGTATATCACATATACATCATGCACATCAATTGAGAAAATCCATTTAAAGTGAACCTATATTAGTTAATGTAAAGTAATATATCAAATATATAATTATACATTAAATCATTAAATCAACACTTGATTTAACGACCCGATCATATCGCATATAACCGACTAATATCAAAAGTAACAACTTATCGAATCAACACTTGATCCGATAACCCGGCTATAACGCATATAACCGATCAATGTTACAAATCGCGAGAATCGAATACAGTATCACATACTGGTATTATTCTCGGTCCCGCACATATCTCATATGCGCTCCTATTTCGTTTCGCTTGAGCCAGGAAACCTCTGTGTAGGACTCTAAAGACTCGTCAATACGCCGGTAGCAGATGATGATCATATCAAGCACCCACAAGCCGCAAGCGGTCTGCTAAACGTAACGGCCATCCGGGTATTGAGCGATCAGAAGATCGACGAGCTAGCCCGCTCACACTCCTGTGAATCCAACCAGTAACACTTACCGTACAGTCCGGTCTGATCGTCTGATACGTCGCATATCAAGTCTAGGGGTGGTAAACGTCAGACCCCAATAACCGATAAGTCATGCCGATGTGAGGCTCATAACGGGTCGAGAAACTACTGGTAACACTTACCAGCAAATCTCTGATCAGCCCTGGCCAGGGACTTCCCTGTTACGGCCAATCGAGCACAGCGCAACATCAACCCCCAATACCGGGAGAGACGAAACCCCTCCTATCGCTCATTGCCTCCATGTGACTCGGGACTGTATCCAAAGACCACCGTTTTGCACGCCCTCATGGACGTGGTAAGGTGGAGATCAAAGCACAGTGGGAATCACACAAGACTCTATGACGATCTCGGTTCTACAGACTAACCTGCACAAGTGTCACCTGAGAACTGCCATCTGACGTGAGGTATAATACCATCTGGGAGTTATCGGTGAGTCCGTCCAGTGTACCCAGTCTCCACTGAGCACCCGTACACCATCTCTGATGTCAAACACCAATGGATATGGGATCATCCATCGCCCATCTCATGGGTCGAGAAGCGTATACGCTAGTCTACTCTGGTATATCGATGCCCCGTCTCGATACACCCACGACTAGGGACCTTGAAGGATGTACTTATGGACTACCATATCCCCACTAGTATGATCTGCATCATAGTCCAGGTAGTCAAGTACACATCCTAAGGGCTTTATCAACATGTAACCATAAGACAGTTTAAAGAGACAAGTATACATGTTAAGATAAAGAGTAACCAGATAGCATACTATCATATCGAGCAAGAAAGTCATCTCTATATATGTCCAAGCATCCAATATAATATACATCATCTGTACAATACTGGCCTCTAGGGCATACATACAACTAACAGTTAAACCCACTGCCAGCGTAGTAGTCGAGTTTTTAGAGTCCCACACAGAGAGTTTCCCTGCTCCAGGTGAAACGATATAGAGGTCGTATGGTTTTACGACAAGGGTTCGGACGCATACGTGTGTTTACGCACATACGACATTCGGACAGTTTTTACTAGCCGGCTTTGGTTTAAGCCAGTTTCTAGTATCAGGTTATTGGATTTATACAGTCTAAAGTTTTTCCGTGTTTTCACGGATAGGAGGGGAGTTCTCGTAATTTCGCGAGAAGCTTTTAGAAGGATGGTGACTTGAGGGTTAAGGTGGCATTTGCATTTATTGTGTTAATGACTCATTTGTGTGATTCATTCATGGAGTTAATGCATCATTTATTGATCTAATGACTCATGAGATGAATCACTTATATGAATGAGTGAAGCATGGTTGTTAAATGATTTAATTTATTTATCTCATTAAAGATTATGCTTCATATATTCAAATGAGTTCATTATCTCTTCTCATTCTCTTGCTCACATTCTCTCTCCTCAAGCTCTCTCTCTTCAAACCCTAATCCTTCCCTCTCATGTGTTGAGACCAAGGCTTAGTAAAGACTATTTAATCCATAACACTTCTCTATATCACCTAGTTTACTTAGATTAGCACTTTAAGAAACCTAGTTACCTCAAGTTAGAGGTGAAGCTTGAAGTAAAGCTCTCGGGTGGATCATCTACTACATAGAGAAGGCCGGAGAGTAGGTGGAGAACGAAAAGACGAAGGACACGGTTCTTTAGGTATAATCACTTTTCATAGTAGTTGATAACTTCTATGTTTCTTGTTAGTTATAGTTAGCAAAGATTCCCGGTTAGTCGATGTTTACGCAAAGAACAGGATCGTTTTTCATTATTCCGCCTTCCCGCAAGTCGTGGAGTGTTGTACATCGACTTACAATCTTTGAATAATATGTATCCATTTTTTTATTCTTTCATATGATTCAACTTGTACTCCATTGAATTCATGAATAAAAGATACACATTTTTTTTGTTCTATTATTGCTTTCTTCCCTTCGTTGTGTCATCGCCATGTGATTTTAGAAAGTGTGGCCTGTAAATAGTAGAGAACAGTTTATCTTAGCCTCCTTGTAGGGTAGCGATGGCTTAGGAAGCAGGTTCAGGTCTGTTGCCTAAGACTTTTCAACTTTATGAGCCGTGAGGGTCTCACAAAGTCTTTTCTCCCTACGAGTCGAGAGGATCTCGTAGGTGTATTTTCTCCTTAGGAATCGTGAGGATTCCTAAGTGTGCTTTTCCCTTGAGAGTCGTAAGGATCTTACGAGAGAATTTTCTTCCTTACAAGTCGAGAGGACTTGTAAGTGGTTGTTTCCTTTCTTGTCGATATTTGACTTAGGAGAATATGGCCCGTAGAAAATCTACCTTGACCTCTCTGCGAGGCAATGATGGCTTGGGAGACAAGGTTAAGATCTGCAACCTAAGACTTTTCAACATTATGAGCCGTGAGGGTCTCATAAAGACTTTTCTCCCTACGAGTCGGGAGGATCTCGCAGGTGTGGTTTCTCCTTAGGAATCGTGAGGATTCCTAAGTGCGTTTTCTATTGAGAGTCATGATTGATCTCAAAAACTATCTATTACCGCAATCAAGAACGGCGTCGCATGTAGCTAGCCGGTGAATACGGGTCGGTCCACAGGGATTTTGTAATTTTCCTTAAAGTTCTTACGAGCTAATTCCAAATGGTGTTTGGTCTTATAATTAAATCTAAAACGAAGTTGTGTTATACTAGGATTAGAAACTTGCTAGGATTAGGTTTAGCTAAAGTTTGGTAAACAAAGATCTACACCTCTTTTCAATGCCTTAATTTAGGTTTGATATTAGGGGTTATGGTAAATTTTAATAAAGGGGATTAGGATGATTGGGAAGATGTTCTTCCTCTAGATCCTTGTCCTTCCTTTCTTAACCTTTACCCAAACCTCCATGGAAAACTCACAACTCCGGTCTTTTATACTACGGATCACCGTTACCTCAAGGGTAGAGTGTCGTTGGGAGCGGAAGATGAAAGTATGCATGGAGTCCTAATGTTCATAATAGATTGGTAAAGAAAAGAGATGAGAGATCTTCATCTCTCAAACCCTTCCCTATTCCTAACCCCAACAAGCGAGGAAACTACTCGCTCATTAAGGGAATTAAGAAAGACATAATTTTTGTTTTGTTTTTATTAAAGAGAAGAAACATCTATTGCAAGTTAATAAAATTCTAAACTAAATTAAACTAGGGCAAGTAAAGAATTTACCTAGGGCAGAAATTGAAATTAGAACTAGGGCAGAAAAATATCCTACTTACGATTGATGCGCTCCAAACTTCAAAGAAAACAGAATTTTATTGATGAATAGAGGCATAAGAAAATACAAGGGTTTGGGTTCTATTTATAGGACATAGAAACCCTAGGTTTACAATTGATCCGCATGTCTACAATTACAAATATACCCTCAGGAAATCTTTTCAGAGCTGCCATAGGTTTTGGTAAAATTTTCACCGAGTACGGGCATAGGACGGCCGCGGAACCGCGGCATGGGTAGGCTTTGGGCTGCGGTTCCGCGGCCCTTTGGTGAGCTTGTATGCTGAAATTTTGTGTGCTTGTTTGTGGCTTCCTGGGCTTCTATATTCTTTGGAACTTTTATCAATTGGACTTCTACGTTGGTTCCAGATCTTCAGTGAACAATTTGTAGTGGTCTTTTAACCGTTTGCCTTGACGTTTTGGACCTTGCATTGCCTTGTTGATTGTGAACTGTTCTTCGTCTAGGCTTGACTAGGATCCTTCTATTTGTTGGTCAAAAGTCCCTCTTTTGTGTCGTCTTTTATCTTTTTCACTGTTTTCGCTCCAAGAACCTGTAACCTGTAACATGTAGCAGACATGAGTCAAAAGCACCTGTTTTCATTGTAAAATGTATAAGAATGGGGAATACAAAATGCAATATTATGATATGAACAAATACCCCCAAACTTATCTTTTGCTCGTCCTCGAGCAAAATTATTTTTTATTCTCGATAAAAATCTAACCTAGCCGCACTTTCGCAGGGAAACGCGATTGCACTGAGCACGTGCAACAAGCCGTTAAACTTCTAGGTGTCCCTAGTAGGAGGAGTGTTGTCTCCTGAGGGTTTTCAGCGGATACTACCCACAAAATCCTATCAATTTGGCTTTTCGACTTTTGTTTTTCAATTAGGTTTTCTAACAAGGAAATCTATTATCGTCAACCCGTAAATTATCCACCCATATTCTTCACACTTCCTCATCATTTAACTTAAGATTATATATGTTCTATAGACTTACTTAGCTTTCGGCATTTCTTAAGTTTTCCTTCTAGGGTTCCATCTCCACTTAGGAATTTTTATCAACTCTACTAAAGATACGAGTTCTATTCTTCATTTCTTTCTCTTATCTAAACTCTAATCACATATCCCCACGTGTGTGTAAATATCACCCCTACACTTGGAAATTCAAATCAAGCAATCGTACTCTTGTCCATTGTCCAAAGTACTTATTAATTGTTGAATTTCGCTTACACATCCTTCATGCGACCGTTAATACTTCTTGAGGTACCAACAACCGATTACAAGATGCGTTAGCACTTTAAAGCGTACTTCCTAGTCTTGTAACACCCAAGGCTTTAGCAGTGACTCCCAAACCAGTTGGTCTAAGGCACTAGGTGATGAAGCACCCTCGCTAAATATTTTTCTATTTTTTTAGCCTTAAGTAATCACAAAAACCAGTGTTCTTTTTTTTTCCTTTATTCACTTTTTTTTCTTTTATTTTCATTGTACTAAGGACTTTAGATAAGAGCATTTCAAGGTCTCCTCTACTATTCCAAGTTTCAAGGTGCGTGATTGTGCGATTTGTAGGGTATACATTTTCAGAATCTAGACTTGAGCTAGGAATTATTTTTCAAACTTGTACTCTAATAAAATATCAATACTTTTCCCTTGTTTCAACTTAGCCCAAGAAGTGAACTCAAAATTTGCCTAATTCTAAATAAACTACAAAGACATATACTTTCTACCGTTAGACTTTAAGGAAGGTTATTTTTAGGGTTTTTAATTTACTAAGTCTAAGATCTAGTTTTTCCTAACCAGTTGACCTATTTATCAAACTCAAGTCAATTAACCAAAATTGAATACATTAATTTTTATAATTTTTTGAAATTTTTCAATTTTTTTGTGGGTTTTTCATTTTCTAATTTTTCAAATTTTTATGATTTTTATATAAATGTGCAATGCAAAAGTATACATATGAATGCGAAGAAATCAAACTTACCGAGCATACCCCCAAACTTAAACTGGACAGTGTCCTCACTGTCATGCTGCACCAAGTGGGTCGATAATGTCGGCAATTATATTTACATATTATACACACCCCCAAACTTATTTGTAATAATGTTTTGGAAAAAGTTGACTGGAAATTCGGGGGTGAAAATGGAGGAAAATTAATCAGTGTAGATCGGAACCTGCAAAAACAGGAGCTCCTCCGATGGGTCCGCTGTGAGGAATGGTTTCAATCGATGCCCATTCACTTTGAATAAAGTACCGTCATCTGGATTTTCAAGATCAACCGCACCGTGCGGATAAACGGTGCGGACTACAAAAGGTCCTTTCCATCTAGAACGGAGCTTGCCGAGGTGATAATGTAACCGAGTATCATAGAGTAAAACCTGTTGACCAGGTTTAAATGTCTTTCGCAAAACGTGTTTATCGTGGAACACCTTAGCTCAGTTTTTAGAAATTAAGGCATTATCATATGCCTCATCCCGCAGCTCTTCTAGTTCATTCAACTGCAGCTTTCGGTTGCTGCCCGCATCTCCTAAAGATAAATTCAGCTCTTTGATAGCCCAAAATGCCTTATGCTCAATCTCTACTGGGAGGTGGCAAGCCTTCCCGTAAACAAGCCGGTATGGAGACATACCAAGATCGGTCTTGTATGCAGTACGGAAAGCCCATAGTGCATCGATCAATTTGAGTGACCAATCTTTACGGTTTTTAGAAACCGTTTTCTCCAAGATTTGCTTAATTTGCCGATTCGAGACCTCGGCTTGCCCACATGTTTGGGGATGGTATGGCATTGACAGCTTATGGGTGATAGAATATTTGCGCATTAAGGACTCAAAAGTCTTATTGCAAAAGTGAGAACCATTATCACTTATTATCGCTCGAGGGTGCCCAAATCTTGAAAAGATGTGTTCTTTAAGAAATCGAACGACAACCTTGTTGTCGTTCGTTCGACTAGGCACAGCCTCGACCCACTTTGAAACGTAGTCAACAGCCAAAAGAATATACACATTTCTAAAAGAGTTAGGAAATAGTCCCATGAAGTCTATACCCCAAACATCAAAAATATCCACAACCAAAATTGGTTGGAGCGGCATTTCGTTTCTCCGCGATATCCGGCCCAAGTGTTGGCACCGGGAGCAAGTCTTGCAGTATTCATATGCATCCTTGAAGAGTCGTGGCCAATCGAAACCACACTGCAAGAATTTCTCGGCTGTCTTCTTTGGGCCAAAGTGCCCTCCACATGCTTGATCGTGGCAAAAAGACAGCACACTCTTAACCTCATTTTCCGGTACACACCGACGAATGATTTGGTCGGAACAGTATTTAAAAAGATAAGGTTCATCCCAGTAAAAATGCTTTACTTGGGACAAGAATCGAAGTTTATCCTGTTTCGACCAATCTTTAGGTATCAAGCCGGTGGCTAAGTAGTTTACAATATCGGCGAACCATGGTTCGCAAGAAACCGTCAAGAGTTGTTCATCGGGGAAAGCATCGGTGATTGGAAGTTCAAGTGTAGGCGAAGAAGGAAGTCGTGAAAGGTGATCGGCCACTACGTTTTCACATCCTTTTTTGTCCTTTATGATAAGGTCAAATTCTTGTAGCAAGAGGATCCAACGTATGAGCCTCGATTTAGCATCCTTCTTCGCAAAAAGGTGGCGAAGAGCTGAATGGTCAGTGTACACAATAACTGGAGAGCCGATTAAATAAGGCCGAAATTTTTCAAGTGCAAACACAACCGCTAAAAACTCCTTTTCTGTTGTTGTGTAGTTTAATTAGGCCTCATTTAATGTTCGTCTAGCGTAATAAATCACGTGAGGCATCTTATTAATGTGTTGTCCAAGAACAGCACCAATAGCAAAATCTGATGCGTCGCACATGATTTCGAAAGGGTGCGTCCAGTCTGGAGATGAAAGAATGGGCGCAGAAATGAGAGAGTGTTTCAAAGACTCGAACGCTTCCATGCAAGTTGAGTCGAAATCAAATGTTGTGTCCTTGGCCAATAAGAGAGTCAAGGGTCTAGCAATCTTGCTAAAATCCTTGATGAACCGTCTATAAAAACCGGCATGGCCAAGGAAAGCTCGGATATCTTTGACGCATTTAGGAGGAAGAAGATTAGAAATGACTTCAATTTTGGCTCTATCAACCTCTATGCCGTTTTGCGAGATGACATGTCCTAAGACAATGCCTTCTCGTACCATAAAGCGGCACTTCTCCCAATTTAACGTTAGGTTCTTATCCCTACAGCGGGTAAGAACTGCGTCAAGATGTCGTAAACACTCGTCGAAGGAGCCACCGAAAATGGAGAAATCATCCATAAAGATTTCCAAAAACTTCTCCACCATGTCCGAAAAGATCCCCATCATACACCATTGAAATGTAGCGGGTGCATTGCATAACCCAAAGGGCATGCGACGATAAGCAAAAGTGCCAAAGGGACAAGTAAATGTGGTCTCTTTGGTGATGGGGACTTGGTTATAACCGGAATAGCCATCTAAAAAGCAGTAGAACTCATGCCCCGCCAATCGTTCTAGCATTTGGTCAATGAAAGGTAAAGGAAAGTGGTCCTTCCTTGTCACGGCATTGAGTTTTCTATAGTCGATGCAAACTCGCCACCCAGTTTGGGTGCGAGTAGGAATTAACTCATTTGCCTCATTGGTAATGACCGTGATGCCCGATTTCTTTGGCACGACATGAATGGGGCTAACCCATTGACTATCCGAGATAGGGTAAATGATACCACTATCAAGACATTTAACAATCTCCTTCTTGACCGCCTCTTTCATAATGGGGTTGAGGCGTCTTTGTGGATCCCTTGCCGGCTTGGCATCATCCATCATGTGTATATGATGTTCGACTATGAGGGGACTAATCCCCTTGATGTCCGCCATAGACCAGCCGAAAGCTTGCCGATTATTGTGTAAGACCATTAAAAGAGCATTCTCTTGCTCGAGAGCTAGAGAGGCAGATATGATAACGGGTAAGGTCTCAATCTCACCTAGATAAGCATATTTTAGGTGCGATGGCAAAAGTTTTAGTTCGAGTTTAGGTGGTGAAACAATAGATGGTAACAATGGAGTAACTGTTTCAAACTCGAAGGATTCCATCAAAAGTTCAAATTGAGTGTACGTTACCGACTCGGATGGTTCAACTAACTCATCCGGAAAAGCAAAAGACTCAAACTCGGATGGAGAGTCTTCAAGATCGTCAACAAAGGTGAAACACTCATAATCCTTGTCCGTCGTGAAAGCTGTGTCGGATTCTAGGAGGAACGCACTAGTGGCGTCAACATTGCTGTGGTCAAACATAAAATTTTCGAACTCACAGTCCTCCTCCGCGATCTCATTGATCGAGCAAACATCAAGTACGCTAGAATTAGGCTCGCAAGGCTGACTTCCTAACTTGAAAATGTTGAGTTCAACCGTCATATTGCCAAAAGATAGATTCATTGAACCGTTTCGACAGTTGATTACCGCGTTAGAAGTCACGAGGAATGGTCGACCAAGTATCACCAGAATTTGATTACGGGGGTTAGCGACAGGTTGTGTATCCATAACAATAAAGTCAACGGGGAAAATGAAATCCCCTACTCTAATTAACACATCCTCCAACTTTCCCCTAGGATGGGTGATTGATCGGTCGGCCATTTGGAGAGTACAATTAGTGGGCTTAAGCTCTCCAACGCCTAATTGTTCGTACACCGAATAAGGTAGCAAATTGACACTAGCACCAAGATCTAATAGTGCTCTATTGATGTTCTTGTCCCCAATTGTGATCGAAATAGTAGGACAACCGGGTTCCTTGTGCTTTGGGGGTAAAGAATTGACAAGAGCATCACTAACAGCACTAGCCACAAAAACTTTCTTTGGTACTTGTGACTTCCTCTTTTTGGTGCATAAGTCCTTTAAGATTTTTGCATATGAAGGAACTTGTTGGATTGAATCCAAAAGAGTGATATTTATGCTAACCTGTTTGAACAACTCTACAATCTTCTCCATCTGTGGAGTTGGTTTATTGGATCTCAACCGATTTGGAAAAGGAACATTTTGAAGGGTTGTTGAGTCCAATTTTTGCGGATCAGATTGTTGAGTTGGAACGGAACCCCGTGTAGATGTGTTCGTGTTGTGAGAAGTGGGTCCGTTCGAGCTAGAAGAAGTAGAGCCATGTGAAGGATGGAGAATAGGCTCTAACAAAGAAGAAGAAGAAGAAGAAGGTGAAGAAGATGAAGAAGGACCACCGGCAGGGGTGTCATGGTTAATACCCACATTGTTTTGCAGCACTTTTCCGGATCTCAACGTGGTCACAGCATTTACGTTATGATTCTGCTGTTCATATGCAACATGTGCGTGACCGGGATTTGGGAGTGGTTGAGACGGAAGCTTTCCTTTCTCTCGCTCTTTCAATGCTGCGTTGAGTTGTGCAATTTGTGCCTCAATAGATTTGATGCTTTGATCGTGTGAGGCACTGTTTTGCACCAAAGATTGAATATAAGTCTCTATCCTAGCTGTGGACTGTGCAGATTGCTTTAGGAACGCTTCTAGACTTCTTTCGAGCGAGCTAACAGCATTTTGAGGGGGAACAAAATTGTTGGGTACAAAATTGTTCATTTGATTAGGGTAAGGTTGCTGTTGGAGAGGTTGCTGAAATTGAGTTTGTGGAGGTGCTTGTTGTTGTGGAGGAGGAGCCCTTTGAAAATTGTTGTTTCCTTGGGATTGTTGATTTTGGTTCCAAGCGAAATTTGGGTGACTCTTCCAACCCGGATTGTATGTCGAAGAGTATGGATCATTTCTTTGTCGTTACTGAAAGGCAGCATTGACTTGATCTTGTCCTTGAGTAGAAGCAGTATGAGGACACTCTTCGGTGAGATGTGATGGATCCAAACAACAAGCACAAACAGTTCGTGGAGGCACAACAGGGGCAGGAGAAGGCAATGAGATTTTGGTCTCAAGCGCTTCTAGCTTTTTCGTAAGAGCGGCCATCTCGGCCTTCATAGCAATCGATATATCTAATTGATGTATGTCTGCCCTAGATTGACCACTAGAAGAAGATGATGTGGTCTTGGTGCTCTCCCATTGAATTGTTTGTTCACTAAGGTCCTCAAGAAACTGCCACGCTTCCTCACTTGATTTGGTTAGAAAGTGACCTTGACAGATGGTTTCTAGCAACTGCTTCGTTGCCGGGTTCAATCCCTCGTATAATGTTTGGCAGAGTTGCCAACTTCCGATCCCATGATGAGGGCATTGAACGAGTAGGTCTTTGAATCTTTCAAAACACTTCCAAAATGGTTCCGACGGAAGCTGAGAAAATTGTATAATCTCGTTACGGATTCTAGCAGTTTTGTGATAAGGATAGAAATTTTTAAGAAAAGCTTTCACAAACTCGTCCCAATTTCTAATTGAATGTGATGCTGTGCTGTATAGCCACTTCTCGGCTAAGTCACATAAGGTGAAAGGAATGACCCTTAGCCTTATAGCGTCATCACTTAATTGGGTAGTTTTCATCATTGCGCAAACGTTTTGGAATTTGTTGATAAAGATATATGCATCTTCGGATTCCAAACCATGAAACTTGGACAGCATATTGATGAAGTGGGGTTTGATCTCAAAATTGTCCCCATTAGCCGGTGGGAGGGAAAGACAAGTAGGAAGGGCGGTGCGGACAGGGTAGAAAAGATCCTGGAGCGCGACTCGTGCGGGCGCTTCAACAGGCGGGTGATTCGGGTTATTCGCACCTAACGGAGGTGGAATCATTCCCGTCCGTAAGGTGTTGTTAGGATTGTATCCCGACATACCTTCGGAAGAAGAATGTGATGGTGAAAGTGAAGAAGTGGACAGGATTTCGACTTCGGAGTCGAAAGGTTCGTCGGTCGGTACCAACGAAACACGGACTGATCGGACGCTAGGGTCCCTAGTCCAACCGGACATACACTAAGAGGGTTAGTGCAGTCGAAAGATAAAAGACAGAATGTGGAGGTAAGAAAACGTCAATGAGAAGAAGTGGTGTAAGTGAGTACAAAGATTTCTTTAGCGACAAGTTGCAAGTTTTGAAAAGATTTTTCCTTTTCCTTTTTTTTTATGTGAGCTTTTGCAAAGAGACTTTTGAAAAGACTTTTGACACAAATGCAATTAACCACAAATGCACAATCAGGCCTAGGTCTAGGGTCACCTAGGTCAGCTAGACAGCTCCTAACTGTTCCAAAGGGCTAGAGATAGGACCTCAAACCACCTCTTCACCGCCAATTGCGGCCAGGTAAGCGCTAGATAAGTGGGATGGAACCACACTGTGGGCCTAATTAAAAACCACTAGCCTTGACACACTTGCCTAGGCACCGCAAAGACAGGTTAAGATAAACGGACGATGCCTATACTAGTCCACTGTCCTATTGAGCGCGACGTCCTTAGGGCTGAGTCTAATATTTTTTAATTAAGAGTGGTCAATGCAAATGCTTTAAGTGATTTCTGGGGTCCTGGGAAGGGTGATGAAATGTCCACCCAATCTGAATTGGTCAATAGCCCCTTTAAGTCAGATTAAAATATGCAAAGCAGTAAATCACTTGCAATCAATTATTTTTTTAGCGCGGCACAAAGAATCCTGCAGAAAATCAATTATTGGAAGGGGAAGAAGATTTTTAGCGCAAAGAATCCTGCAGAAGATTTGACAGAAGATATATGGGGATTTGCAGAGGGGAGAATGAGGAAACAAACCGTGCAAAAATTGCGCGATGATGCGTCAGGGAGACCGCGGTTCCGCCGCAAATACCACCTCCTGGCCGCGGTTTCGCGGTGGGAAGAAGAGATCAAGCTCTGAAAAAATTGGTACGGCTCTGCTGTAGCAATCTACCTCTGTTCTGATGTACCATCCTGATTCTCCTTCTGTGTTGTTTCAGATCCGTCAATCCTGCAAAGATCCACAAAGAAAACCCTTCAAATAATAAAAGATGATAGAATTTTTATAATTTTGATTTTTCAGATTTTTATGGTTTTTTAGTGGTGAGTATTCCCGCCTGTCACGCGGGTGACCCGGGTTCGATCCCCGGCAACGGCGCCATTTGATTGATCTTAAAAACTATCTATTACCGCAATCAAGAACGGCGTCGCATGTAGCTAGCCGGTGAATACGGGTCGGTCCACAGGGATTTTGTAATTTTCCTTAAAGTTCTTGCGAGCTAATTCCAAATGGTGTTTGGTCTTATAATTAAATCTAAAACGAAGTTGTGTTATACTAGGATTAGAAACTTGCTAGGATTAGGTTTAGGTAAAGTTTGGTAAACAAAGATCTACACCTCTTTTCAATGCCTTAATTTAGATTTGATATTAGGGGTTATGGTAAATTTTAATAAAGGGGATTAGGATGATTGGGAAGATGTTCTTCCTCTAGATCCTTGTCCTTCCTTTCTTAACCTTTACCCTAACCTCCATGGAAAACTCACAACTCCGGTCTTTTATACTACGGATCACCGTTACCTCAAGGGTAGAGTGCCATAGGGAGCGGAAGATGAGAGTATGCATGGAGTCCTAATGTTCATAATAGATTGGCAAAGAAAAGAGATGAGAGATCTTCATCTCTCAAACCCTTTCCTATTCCTAACCCCAACAAGCGAGGAAACTACTCGCTCATTAAGGGAATTAAGAAAGACATAATTTTTGTTTTGTTTTTATTAAAGAGAAAGAAACTTCTATTGCAAGTTAATAAAATTCTAAACTAAATTAAACTAGGGCAAGTAAAGAATTTACCTAGGGCAGAAATTGAAATTAGAACTAGGGCAGAAAAATATCCTACTTACGATTGATGTGCTCCAAACTTCAAAGAAAACAGAATTTTATTGATGAATAGAGGCATGAGAAAATACAAGGGTTTGGGTTCTATTTATAGGACATAGAAACCATAGGTTTACAATTGATCCGCATGTCTACAATTACAAATATACCCTCAGGAAATCTTTTCAGAGCCGCCATAGGTTTTGGTAAAATTTTCACTGAGTACGGGCATAGGACGGTCGCGGAACCGCGGCATGGGTAGGCTTTGGGCTGCGGTTCCGCGGCCCTTTGGTGAGCTTGTATGCTGAAATTTTGTGTGCTTGTTTGTGGCTTCCTGGGCTTCTATATTCTTTGGAACTTTTATCAATTGGGCTTCTACGTTGGTTCCAGATCTTCAGTGAACAATTTGTAGTGGTGTTTTAACCGTTTGCCTTGACGTTTTGGACCTTGCATTGCCTTGTTGATTGTGAACTGTTCTTCGTCTAGGCTTGACTAGGATCCTTCTATTTGTTGGTCAAAAGTCCCTCTTTTGTGTCGTCTTTTATCTTTTTCACTGTTTTCGCTCCAAGAACCTGTAACCTGTAACATGTAGCAGACATGGGTCAAAAGCACCTGTTTTCATTGTAAAATGCATAAGAATGGGGAATAAAAAATGCAATATTATGATATGAACAAGTCATAAGGATCTCACAACAGAATTTTCTCCTTACAACTCGAGAGGACTCGTAAGTGATTAATGAGTTGACCTGCTCCTGAGTCAAAGCATTGCTTTGACGGGGAGTTCGAGGGCTTACTCTGGTTGTTTCCCACAGAGTCAGAATTGACTTTAGCCATGTTCTACGGGGCCAGGAGGGGTTGACTTTAGCCATACGGAGTCAGGGTTGACTTTAGTCGTACGGGGTCAGGGGTTGCTCTGGTCGTTTCCCACGGGGTCAGGATTGACTTTAGCCGTGTTCTACGGTACCAGGATTTGCTCTGGCTGTTTCCCACATGGTCAGGATTGACTTTGGCCATGTTCTACGGTACCAGGATTTGCTCTGACTGTTTCCCACGGGGTCAAGATTGACTTTAGCCATATTCTACGTGACCAGAATTTGCTCTGGTTGTTTCCCATGGGGTCAGGATTGACTTTAGCCGTGTTCTACGTGACCAAGATTTGCTATGGCTGTTTCCCACGGGGTCAGTATTGACTTTAGCCATGTTCTACGGTACCAGGATTTGCTCTAGCCGTTTCCCACGGGGTCAGAATTGACTTTGGCCGTGTTCTACGTGACCAGGATTTGCTCTGGCTGTTTCCCACGGGGTCAGGATTGACTTTGGCCGTGTTCTACGTGACCAGGATTTGCTCTGGTTGTTTCCCAGGGGGTCAGGATTGACTTTGGCCGTGTTCTACGTGACCAGGATTTGCTCTGGCTTTTTCCCACGGGGTCAGGATTGACTTTGGCCGTATTCTACGTGACCAGGATTTACTCTGGCTATTTCCCATGGGGTCAAGATTGACTTTGGCCGTGTTCTACGTGACCAAGATTTGCTCTGGCCATTTTCCACGGGATCAGGATTGACTTTGGGTTGTTTATGCATCGCCGAGTCGTGGAACTGGGAACTTTGCCCCGGCTCCGCTTTGCTGACGTTGCGTATGTTGTAATGAGATGGATATCGAGGTGATCTCTAGGTTGTCTGTGAACCGTCGAGATTTAGAACAGGGACTTTGCCATGGCTCCAAGGTTGATTGTCGCGTCTGGATCCTGCTGGAATGAGGAGGAACACCGTTGTGGGTCTCCCAGCTGTAGATGCGGCCGTCGAGACTTGGAACTAGGGACTTTGCCATGGCTCCGCTTGATTGTCGCGTCCGAATCCTGCTGGAATGAAGAGGAACGCTGTTGGTGATATCTCGAGATGCAGATGTTGCCATCGAGACTTAGCTCTCTTTCTGACGGAGCCTGGTGGGATGATATGATCCTCTTTTTGTTTGTGCCCCTGGATTGTATACAGGAATCGATGTGATCTCATCTGTAGGGCAAAAAGTTTCATTTCATTTCATTTTTTTTATTTCTTTCCGTGATGCTCTATCATTTCAGCTTTTTATATCGCGAAAGTCGCAATTGCCCAATCATTTCGGCTATTTTTCGCAGTGCCCAATCATTTCGGCTATTTTTATATGGATATATATTTTTACTTGCTGACTTTGTTGCAAGTTTCCCCATCATTTCGGCTATTCATATGCATTTTTGGCTGGCTGATTTTTTATCACGAGTATTAAGTTTGGAATCTGATACCAATCTCAGCATCGCTACGACTGGAATATTGCCAGGAGCGAATCATCATTTGCCGTGAAAGGACTTAGAATTTGATATCGATATAGGCATTAGCATCGCTACAACCGGGATATTGCCAGGAGCGAATCATCATTTGCCGTTGTCGATTTAAACAAAGATGGCTTAGCAAACAGGGTTAGGATCCTGTCGACTAAGGCTTTCGACTTCATGAGTCTTAAGGGTCCCATAAAAGTTTTTCTCCCTACAAGTCGTAAGGATCTCGTAGGTGCGTTTTCTCCTTAGGAATCATGAGGATTCCTAAGTGTGTGTTCTCTTATAAGTCGTAACGATCTTACAAGAGTGTTTTCTCCTTATAAGTCGAGAGGACTTACAAGGGTCGTTCACCGTGTGAGCATATCCCTAGTCGCTGGTGGGATTTTTTTAGGGAAATGTTTATTCGTGCCCGTGGATTGTATACAAGGGTCAATATTGAAACGCTTGTAGGGCAGCATTGGAGATTGTGATAGCTTAAGAACAGGCTCAGATCCCTGTAGCTTAAGGCTTTTGAATCCTATGAGTCATGAGGGTCTCAAAGGGGAATTCTCCTTACGAGTCGTGAGGATCTCGTAAGTGTAATTTCTCCTTAAGAATCGTGGGGATCCCTAAGTGTGTTGCTCCCATGTGAGTCCTAAGGATCTCACGCAGGTAGTTTTCTCCTTACAAGGTCGAAAGGACCTTGCAAGTGCCTTGTAACGAGATTGCGCCCTTTTCGGATTTTCACAAACTCGCCGGTAGTCCTGCTATTTTTACTCACGGAGCCCTTTCGGGTTTTCATCCGTGCCCATCTCGCTTATGGACGTACCCTTTTTTTTGCGTCAGCCTTGGGATGCTGCGGTCCGTAGTAGTTTATAGACGTCTCGGTCAGTCGCAAGTTTTAGGACATTACGGTCCGTTGTTAGTTTATGGACGTTTCGGTCCGTTGTTAGTTTAGGGACATTTCGGTCCGTTGTTAGTTTAGGGACATTTCGGCCCGTTGTTAGTTTAGGGACGTTTCGTTCCATTGTTGCCATTTTGGAGACAACGGTTTCGCTGGATACTACTTATAGAGTTTGGGCTTGGGAAGATAGCGAGCGGACATAGGCGTCGTCATCTTATCGTTGACCTAGGCCGTGACTCGTCAGGCGTAGTATTTATTTAGGAACCGGTCGTTTATTGGCTTGAAGGGTATTTCGCCATGCATATCCATGAGCAGGTAAGCCCCACCTGGATAGATTTTGTCTATGATGTACAGTCCTTCGTAGTTCGGCTCGAATTTCTCCCATTTGGCACGATTGGGGATCATAGGTCTCTTGACCACTAGCACGAGTTCGCCTTAGCGGAATGTTTTCGGCCTAGTCAATCTCTCATATGAGCACGTCATCTTTGCTTTATAAGCCTTCAGGTTTTGTTGCGCCATGAGCCGAGTTTCATCAAGGGCGTCGAGCTCCTCAAGCCGAAAGTGAGCATTTTCTTCGTCGGTTAGCTCGTAGTGAACCGCCACTCGTAGAGAGGGTAACTCTATCTCGAGGGAGAGTACCGCTTTTGTGCCGAATACCAATGCATACGACGTTGTGTTTGTAGCCGTTTTGAACGTAGTTCGATATGCCCGGAGAGCTTCATGCAGTCTCTCGTGCCAGTCCTTCTTATTTTTGGACACCGTCTTTTTCACGATCTTCGTCAAGGTCTTGTTGAAAGCCTTAGCTAGACTGTTAGCTCAGGGATTATAAACCGAAGAGTATCTCCAGTCTATATTATGCTGTTGTGCGAAGCGGCTGATCTTGTGGCTTCTGTAGACTGGCCCGTTATCGGAGATAATCCGTCGCGGAGTGCCGAACCGATAGATGACGTGTGTCTTGAAGAAATGGAGGATATTCTCTGTCTTCACTTCTCTTAGCGGTATTGCTTCCGCCCACTTAGAGAAATAATTAGTTGTCGCCAATATGAACCGATGTCCCCTAGACGATGCTGGCTCAATAGGCCCGATTTTGTCAGTTCCCCACATTTCGAATGGCTAGCTAGCCACCGTTGGATGTAGCGGGTTTGGATGCTGGTGGATAAAATCCCCGTGGATCTGGCACGTGTGGTACTGCTTCGCGTATTCGAGGCAGTCTTGGATCATTGTGGGCCAATAGTAGCCCATCCTTTTGATCTTCAGCTTCATCTTTGGCCCGGCTTAATGAGAACCGCAGAGTTCGTCATGGATTTCTTGGACGACTCTCTTTGCCTCTTCCGGTCCCAGGCATCTTAGCCATAAAGAATCAAATGATCTCTTATATAAAGTGTCATTGATGAATGCGAAGGATAGAGCTCGTTTCATGAGCTGATGTCTTAAGGACGCATCTTCAGGTGTTCGACGGAATTTGAAGTAGTCTATAAAGACTTCTCTCCAATCCTCAGCCTTTTCCTGGTCTTTTATTAGTAGAGCTATCTCTTTGGTCGCTTCTTTCTCTTCAGACGACTCCGGAGATATTTCTACCGGTGCAAGAACCCGACGGCTTTGCACAACGATCTTCACATCATCGAGGTTTTCGTCAGCCAGTTCTTTAGCGAGTTTGGCTAACGCATCCGCCTTACTATTTTCCGCGCGCGGTATTCTTTCCAGGGCGTAGGAATGGATTCGAGTCAGCAATTATTGCACTCTTTCACCGTACTTTACCAACTCTGGTTTGCATTTTTGATAGTCGTCATTCACTTGGCTAACGACCAGCTGGGAATCTCCGTATATGAGGAGGTATTCAATTCCCATGTCGACAACGATCTTAAGACCTGCTATCAAAGCTTCATATTCGGCTTCATTGTTTGTCATCGGCTCTGTTAGGGAAAAGGCAAAGCGCATTATCCCTCCTTGTGGAGTCACGAAGATGAAGCCCACCCCCGATTTGGTTATAGGGGAGTTGTGCTTTCGCTTCTTCATAGAAGTTGCTCTGTCGAAGTAGAGTTCCCATCAGGTATCACTCTCTCCTTTCTTCCCGTCGATCGTGTCAAACGCGTGCTCGTCTGGCAATCCGCAGTTCAAGAGAGAATCGGCAGGTATTGGATGCTCAGCGAAGAAGTCGGCGATGGCCTGGCCTTTCACTGCCTTGAAAGGACGATATGTTATCGAGAACTCCATCAAGAGGAGGGCCCATTTAGCGAGCCACCCTGTTAGTATGGCTCTTGACATCAAATATTTGAGAGGATTCACCTTTGATATGAGATGGATCTCATGAGCCAAAGCATAGTGCCTGAGCTTCGTTATCGCGAAGATTAACGCCAGGCAGTGTTTTCCAATGGGGGAGTAATTGTTTTCTGCCCCCAGAAGAACTCGACTCAAATAGTAGAGGGCTTTCTCCTTCCCTTGGTCATTTTCTTGTGCCCATAATGTGCCTAAAGAACTCTCAAGGGCAGTTGTATACAGAATGAGAGGCTTTCCTTTGACCGGAGCGGTTAGCACCGGAGGATTATGTAGATATTGCTTGATTTTGTCCAGCCCACTTTGGCATTTGCGATCCCAAACGAACGGGGTTCCCTTCTTCATCAAGTGACTGTATGGACGACATTTGCCTGAGAGGTTAGCTATGAACCGCCGGATATACGCGAGCTTCCCTTGGAGAGACCGCAGTTGTTTGAGTGTTCTTGGCGGGGGCATTGCCATAATCGCCTTGATCTTCGATGGGTCTATTTCGATACCTCGATGTCGTACGATAAATCCCAGGAACTTGCCTGAGGAAACTCCGAATGCGCATTTGAGAGGGTTCATCTTCAGATTGTATTTCCGAAGGCGTTGGAACACTATTTTTAGATGCTCCCAATGCTCTTCGTGCCATTTGCTTTTTACCACGAGGTCGTCGATATAACATTCGACAATCTCGTGTATAAGGTCATCAAAGATCTTCGTCATGGCCCTCTGATAGGTGGCGCCGGCATTCTTCAGACCGAAAGGCATTACTTTGTAGCAGAATATGCCTAGCAGAGTCCGAAAAGCGGTATGCTTTTGGTCTTCGGGATGCATTTTTATTTGATTATACCCGATGAGCCGTCCATGAAGGAGAAGATCTCGTGAGTAGACATGTTGTCTATCATCAGTTCGGTGACCGGTACGGGAAAGTCATTCTTAGGACAGGCTTTGTTGAGATCCCGAAAGTCTACGCAGATGCGCACCGTCCCATTCTTCTTCATGACTGGGATAATGTTGGCGATCCAATCGGGGTACTGAACCTCTTGGATGAAGCCGGAGTCGATTAGCTTCTTGACTTCGGCGTTGATACTCATTTCAAGTTCGAGCCATATCCTTCTTGGTGCTTGTTTGATTGGTTTGACGTCCGGAGAAATCGCCAATTTGTGGACGGCTTTTTCTGGATCTAATCCTAGCATCTCTGAATAGTTCCATGCGAAACATTTTTTATATTGCATGAGCACGTCTTTGAGCGTAGCTACCTTTTCTTCAGACAACAACTCACTGACGAACATCGGTCGTAGGTCATTTGTCGTCCCCAAGTCGATTTTTCTGAGGTTATCTGCAGTAGTATGTATTCCATCTTCCAGCTCTTTTAGCGCCGGCGGAAACTCTGAGATCACCTCGTTATCATCGTTTTCGAAGCACCAAGGGAGGTCAGCCATATCCTCGTATACCCCTTCTCCTGACAGCGTTATCACGTTACAGGTACGAGATCGCTTCCAAGACCGATGTTGATCCGGCTCTACTCCCGCTGCTTGTGTGGCTTTCGGTTCATGCTTCTGTGGTGGGGTTACCCTCCAACTGCTGGATAGAGCAAACCTGCCTTACTGATACTGGTCTTCTACCCAGTCTTTGAATGTGAAGCACTCTTCGAGAGGATGTCATATCGCTCGGTGATAAGAGCAATAGTCTGGGTGAGAGACCTCGCCTGCTTGCTCGGGTGTTTGAATTCCGGGAGTGTCATCATCTGATGTTTTATGACAAGATCGAATATCTTCCTTGTCTTATCTTGGGGAAAAGAATATGCTCGACCCATCTTCTTTATAAGAGACGGATCCAGGCTGCCCAATTCTCAATCGCGTGGCTTCTTGGACCCGCTTTGCCGTTGTCGAACGTTTTTTCCGTTCTTTAACTTGTTTCTACCTCTGCGTCGGGCCTTTTTTATGATGGGTTGACGACGAGGATCATTGTCATTCTCCGCAGCCTGCTGAAGGAAGTGTTGCGTCCTGGCTTTCTCGTAGATGGCCATTTCACGGCTATGATCATCCCGAACCTTTTGACCCACTTACTTTATTAGCTTGTCCATCTGTTCTTCGAACGACGGACTTGGTATTTTCACGGCGGGACCTCGTCATGGTTCAGGGTTAGCGTCTTCTACTAGAGTATCTCCTTCTTCATCAAAATCATGTATGACGTAGCAGACATGGAATCGCTCCCGTTTCTTGGATTGAACATATCCAAGCCCGATCGTTTCCATTCTCCCGTTGGGCAATTTTCGCTGAGTTCCGGGGACGTTCCAGATCCTGTCATAGAACTTAGCTTTTCGAGCAGTCTGTTTGAAGGGTACGCCTTAGCGCCTAAACAGCCTTTTTAATCCTTCTGTGTAGTATCTGGGCAGACAGATGGGCTGGAGCCTATCAAGCGGAAAATTGGCGCCATGCCAGATTTCTTTCTCCACTTTGGTTTCCGTGGATCGATAAAAGAGGATCGCCTTTTCATCTTTTCGCGTGGAGGGACGTAGAACGTCTGCAGTTCTTGCACACTGTAGGTATCAAGTGCGTCGAACTCTTTGTAATACTCTTGCGGAACCATGGAGATTTGCAAACTCCGATCATCGCCAGCGAAGGCTTATATTGATGGCCGAACAGAAAATACTGCATTGACCCCATCTTCCGAGTCGCTGCCGAAGACTAGCATAGGGGTGGACGGTCTCGGCTTATTGCATTGGGGCGGCCCTGAATAAATTATTTCTTCCTCCTCCTCGGTATCACTCCCAAAGACTGGAATAGTGGTGATAGCTTTGTTCTTCGGTTTGTGGCACCTTTCTGTGTCTTCGAAATCTGGTAAGAAGTATTTTGCATCTTCGTACTTTCGGACTTCACTCATGGAGAATTGGTTTAGCTCCCCTGTCACGGTATACTCGAGACCATCATTGAAATACTTCATACACTGATGTTGTGTAGAAGGGATGATATTGTACTTGTATAGCCAAGGCATGTCGAGTAAAGCATTGTAACATGTCTTGGCGTCAATGACGTGAAATTTGATGTCTGTGACGAGTAGCCCAAAACGTAACGTCAGTATCACAGACCCGAGCGTCCGTGATGACTGGGAGTCAAATCCGGAGATGGTGATTTTATCACGAGCGAGATGCTGAACGCTCATGTAGATTTCCTTCAATACTCTTACATTGAGGAGGTTGACGGAGGACCCATTGTCAACCAGGATTTTGCCTATCTTGATATCATGACAGTATCCGGAGACATAAAGGGGACGGTTATGCTCGCACGTCCCGAGGAGGAGGTCTTCATCGCCGAAGGTGATATCGGCCGTGTGCACTTCTTCCGGCTCATCCTTCATCTTTTCTTCGGCTAGGAAAGCTTGAAATTGGTCAGGCTCTTGTAATGCCTTGATCAAAGAATCTCTCACCTCCTTAGATAGCAGAAGGGCGTCGAGAATGCTTAGCTGCGAGGGTGTCTTCCTCAGGTGTGCCAGCATGTTGTAATCCACCTTATTTTTCTTGGACGGGTCCTTGGCTGTCAGCTCATCGACGACTCGATCATTGAGGGCGATATCCTTAAGGACCTTTTCTTTCCCTTTATCCTTTTTGTTCGATTCCTTGTTTACGGGTCCGAGATTCTTTTCAGGTAGCGTGCGATTGCGCAGCTTAATGTTCTCGCAGCTCTTCGGTTCTTTCTTTTTTCCTGGGGTGGATTGTTTGAAGAGAGGGTCGAGGGTCATTTCTTCTTCAGAATCGCTCCCGAAGGTAAGAACTTGCGATCTCCTATTATCAACCATGTGACAGTTGCCGACAACTCTTCCTCGTTCGTCTGTCGCATTTTTCCGCTGTTAATGAGCTTCACGCTTCATCCTATTGAAGTGTTGCCTGTGAGCGACATACCATTGCCACCAATTTTTAAAGGCGTTGCACTCTTCGGTGGGGTGCGCAATCCTTCGATGATATAAACAGTAATTAGGATGCACATCCTCTTCATTAGGGTGTATCTCATCAGAAGTGTTTCCTTCGGAGGGTGGTAGCTTCATTCCCATCGATATGGCTTTAGCGATCCTTTTCCTTGTATTGAACCTGCTTTTGCTGGCCGCCGAAGTGCTCCTATCTGGTTGGGGTGCTTCAATCTTTCCTTTCAGTCGTCGGTGCTTGGCTTTTCCAAATATGACTGTTTCGCGCTCTCGATCAGCCTTACTTTTCAGAAGGGTTTCGTTCAGGAATGCATCAATCATCTCATCTAATGGTCCTAGGAGCTTCGATTCAGGATCTGCCCCCAGTTTCTCTGCGTCAGGAGCTTTTTCACCGTCTATCGATGAGTGAGAGATCACATGGCAACTTGCCACATAATCCTCAGATTCATCCGACAAGTCTTCTCCTTCATCATTTCCGTCCTCAAGGATGTGGTTGAGAAACTCTTGGAGTGTGACTGGGATCTGCGCTTTCTGGTTATATTCTTCCAGCGTGTCAATATGTTTCTGCAGATCCGTGTGCTTGTCACCAAGCTTCACGGGCTTTCTGATCTTCTTCTTCTTCGAAGACTTTGATGGCTGGGTATGGACATTTTGACCATCCCTACCAATTTTTGGCGTCGGGCTCGGCTTCAGCATTCCCTTGATGACTTCGGGTTCCAGCGGACTTTTCCATTTGATAGACGGGCATGTTTGGAGATCCTTCAGCATTTTTTTCGTTTTGGCTGAAAGAACGACCTCCCATGGAGCTTCTTCTACAAAAGAGCATGATGCCTCCGGTGTATCCGTCTTTTTGAGAGCGTGCGGCTGGGGCGGGTTCACTTTCCAATTCTCGGACAGTGCGAATTTGCCCTGTTGATATTGGTTCTCAATCCATCCTTTGAAGACGAAGCAATCTTCGATTGGATAGCCTATCGCTTGGTGATAGGGGAAATAATTGGGATTATTAGCCTCGCCGGGTTGCAATGGGTGTTTTGGATCCGGCAGATTGATGAGCCTGTTGCGCACCGCTAGTTTAAACAATCTCCTCGTTTTATCCCGGGGAAACGAATAAGGGCACTTCAGTTTCTCATTGAAGAATCGCCGTCTTTCATCTTGGCGATCAGTTAGCTTTGGACCACTGGACTGCTGCTGAGCATTGGGGACGAAGGTCGCTTTCCCTTTCCCTGTCTCGTTTCGAGATTCCAACTTCGAAGAAGAGGGTCTATGACCCATCTAATCCATTTGGGCCAGTTTGTCAATCAAGGCCTGGAAAGTAGTTGGCTTGAAGAACATCATGAATTGCGAAATGGTCGCCTGAGGGTCGAGGGTCCTTACGAACATGCCTACCGAAGGAGCTTCTTCGATGCGCTGCTCGCACTTCGACCATAAATTCCTCCACCGTATCGTATACTGCACCCATGTTTCGCCTGGCTTCACTCTGGCGTTAATTAACGCGGTGATCGAGGTGCGCTCGCTAGCGCTGTCGAAACGTTGGGTAAACAGTAATTCCATCTCCGTAAAAGTTTTGACGGAGTCGTTGGGAAGCCCTGAGTACCATTCGAACGCCGTCTCCACCAAGCTGCCGATGAATTGGCGAAGCAGTAGCTTATCATCTCTTCCAGTGTTGCCGCAGAGAGCCCTGAACTGAGCGACATGTTGATGGGGATTGCCTGTCCCCTTGTACATAGGGAATTTAGGAATTGTGTATCATGGCGGGTACTTTCTCTGATCGTACTATCCTGGATATGGTCGCCCAGTTCTGACGACTTAGCCGGTTGCTTCATTCACTTGATGAGCCCGTAATTTGCTGAGCTATATAATCATCGAGCATGGCTTTGGAGATGGACTCCTTCTTGGCTGCTGACAGAATCGGCAGAGGATTTGATGTCTCTCCTCTATCATATTCAATTATTACTGGAGGATCTTCGGCTAGAGAGTCCGGCTGGATCATCAGGCCCACCATATCTTGGAATAAAAGGACCATTTGTTTTATTTTGGCCGCTTGTTCCGCAACCTCTTTGTCCTTCTTCTCAAGCATTCTCCGAAGGAATTCGGTATCAGTTTCCTGCTCATGACGTTGCTCTGAGAATGTCTCCGGGCTTGCTTTTGGTCCCATAAGTGCGGCCATAGCTGTTAGCATCTCTTGGAGCTTTTGTTGCTGCTGCTCCTGAGGCTTAGTCACTGATCGCGTAAGCGGTCGATGACTTGTGGAGATACAGATATCCTCTTTTCCGGATGCCATATAGACGGTATGCACCACCATGCCCCCAGACTTAGGGCGTTTAGGCTCAGTGCCCTTGACATTTGTCGCAGACACGGGAATTTTCTCCGGCCTTCTCCTCTTGTAGGCAGTCAAAGTTGAGGGAGCCGTTGCAGCGGGTATGTAATACCCGGTTCTTTTATACACCAATATTCATATTTTTATAAGAAGGGTTAATTACAAATTTATTTATTTATAGCTATAAACCATTTTAAATATTTTAAAACCCCATTTTCCTTTTATCAATAAAACCCTAAAACCCAAACCCTATTATATCTTATTTTTCAACTAAAACCCCCAACCCATTTTCCCATTTTATTTCTTTAAGCCCGGCCCTTTCCTTTTCTTATTTATTATTTGGTTTTATTTCTCTGGCCCGGCCCATACCCTTTCTCACCATTTCTCCTTATTTCTTTTCCTGGCCCGGCCCAGTCCCCCTCTCCAAGCCCGCTTCACCCTCAACCCGCGCCCGCTTCCCCGACCCGACCCGCTTCGTCCCCATCCTCCCCAACGGCTCTATCCCACTTTTCCCGCTCCCTGTCCCTCGCGACCCACTTCCTTCGCCGACGCCTCCGCCCGTGTTACGCCCACGTCGCACGCCCGAGCTTCCCTCGCGGCCGTTTCTCACGCGCGCCTGCGTCTCTCGCCAACTGACCCCGGCGACGCGCACCTCCCATACGACCCGCTCTCCTCAGCATCCCCTCATCCTCGTCTCACTCCTCTTCTCTCTCTCCTCTCATAATTCTCTCTCTCTCCCTCAAACCCACTCCCTCTCTCTTCCATTACTTTCCCGCTCCTCTCTCTCTCTAACTCTCTCTTTCTCTCTCTCGCTCACACACACTCTCTCTCTCTCTTCTCGTTCTCACCCCCCCTCTCTCTCTTCCCCACAATCTCTCCTCTTCCTTTAGCTAACCCTCTCTAAAACCCATCTCCACCCCCGAGCTCATCTTACCGGGCCACCGCTCAACTTTACCTCATCACCGGCTGACCCCTCTCGCCGGCGAGCCTCACCGCGGCACCACTTACACCAACACCCCCACCACTATGAACCCGAGTACCAACCTAAAGTGACCCACTCCTCCATCAACGATCCCCGTCCAACCTTCCACCTCTGACCACGACAAGCGTCTCGTCAACCGAGCCCTCGCCCTTTGCCAGCCAATCCCCTACTCCGGCTACCGTCGCTGCACACCACCTCCCTCACACCTTCTTCCTTCCCCATACCATGCACCATTGCTGCAGCCCCTCACCATGACCACCTCATTGCCACCATCCCCCAAGCCGACCCCTCACAACTCCATAGTCGACCCCTTCACTACCTCCAACCAAACCCAACACCACCACCATCATCATCATCACCATCGCCGTCGTCTCCCTCTCCCCGACACCATAGCCGACACCCTCACCACTGGCGTTCATTAACAGTCTCTTCGCCTCCGCGACCTCCACCTCCATCAAAACAACACCCGAACCCCGAGATCTGCATAGGCTCTCCCTTCACCTGAGTCCGAGCCCTCAATCCATCGCCAAGCTCCTGTGCACCACCTTGACCACGAGCTCCCCCTCAGCACCTCTCCCGTGCTCCGGCCAACCAACGCCGCTCTCCGCTGCCCCAGAACAGACCCGAGCTCATTCCGAGACGCTGCCGTCGCCGTTCGTCGCGCGTTCGTGACGTTACCGTCGCCGTGCATCCCCAAAACGTTTCCAAGCAAGTAATTTACTTGCTACATGCTATATATTCAAGTTACAAATTTAAATAACATAGATCGCAAATTTACAATTTCAGATCGATTATGTGTCAAACCTGTTCGATGTGTGATCCCAATGAAAATACCTGTCTAATTTGACGGAATTAGATTTTCTGTCCTGGCCCTTGTAGCGATGAATATCCTGTATAAATTTCACTGGATAATACGACTATTAATGACTAAAACGACTACCCCCAAGTTTTCCTGTTAAACTGAAAATTTTTGGTATCTGAAAATCGTTAAAATCATCATAAATTATATACATACTGGAATGATACGCTCGAAGGCTCAAATCGAAGACGACTCGACGAAATTTAACCCTATGCAAGTTTCTAATGATTTTTGTACGTCAATGGTGACGATACTTGGATCGGAGTGCGACTCTGGACTGCAATCTAGAGCGACTTTAGTTGTTGTTTACTGTCCCGTAATGGGTACCACACTGTTTCCTTAACTCGTAGGTTGCGGAACTCCACTGTTTATTAAAGGTGAATCTGTTAGCTAGACAACACAAGTGGTTTCATTCTGTTTCGTTATCGTTTGTTATTTAATCTGTAATTTAATAGATGGGGACGTATAACAGTCCCAACAGAATCAGAATTGACATACTAGTATTGAACAGTGTATATCTCCTGACGTACAAACGCGATTGAAGATCCATCTATTGCGTTGAAAACCTTACTGAAAACCTTAGATTTCATTCAACTGTAGTATTGCTAAATTATGATTCCAACTGGGATTAAAATGCGTTGCGAAACGGACTTCCGATTCTGAAACCGGATTTCCAGCCGTGAACGCTTAAAATGAAATGGCCATAATTAATGATCCTGGAACCCGATTGGCGTGAAACTAAATTCGCTGGATAGATAATTGAACATAATATTTATTCTCCATTCATCATTTTTCTAAACTGTACACGTATGATTTATGATAAATTGTGCAAGTGGTAGAATACTGTTTTATAACATCTTAATCATGCTTTACATACTGCTTCCTCATCATATCATACATATGTCACTGCATTGATAACCTAGTGATCATGTGTATTACCCAGTATTAGGTATTAGTGATGATTGTGACAAGTACGTAGTGTTCGTGCATGAGTGAATAAGTGAAAGTGACACGTATTTGTACACAATCAGTGAACCTTATTATTCTATTGCATTGTCGACGTCTGTGGGACGCGTGTACGTGTGACTATAAGTGGTATGGGATACTTATGGAAGCTCTTGCATGGGTGTCACAGATAAGGCACCAGGCACAGCCATTTATCTTAGGTATTAGTCGGGACGTACTTGATGGAGGTCCTGCCTCCAGTTCTCGCGCAGACTTGTCACAGACCGACTGGTATTTGAGCTTATGGTTAGCGTTTGATATAGACCACGGGGTGTGGGGTAGTTTGAGTGTGAGTTCAACAGAATCTCGGGAGTCCCTTGCCGGCTTATATATATGGAGATATATGGAGATTTACATGGTACATGATTATTACCGTGAGTTACATGTTGGGCCCGTGGTCCCTTGCCCTTGGGTCCTACCCTTGGGTGGAGGACCCTCGCGAGTGGTTGACTCTCACACTTGGACTGACGATAGGCTTAATGACCTGTACAGTGAGACTTAGAGACTGATAGGGATAATGGCATTGATATACATTACGTACCGTTGTTGACATACCTGGTATACTATGTTATTGTTTTACTGTTCACCCGGTCCATTAGACACTTCATTGATTACTGCATGTTCATATCTATACCGTTCTGACTTACTGTTGTATATATCTATTATCACTGTTCGAGTTATCTCTTGTATCTATATTATATTGCTATTGTGTCGCTCTGACGACCTGAGTATGCATGCTCAGTGTGAGGAGAGGATTTAGCCCGGACCAGGACCAGACGCACATCACGGACACCTTGATTAGCTATCCAGAGTTATACTCTTTTGTTTCCATCAGGTCAGCTCTTTATATTGTTTCGTTTCAGTTACTGCATTTCTCATTGCCTGCGCATTATTTATTGATTACCATGTAAAGCTAGAAGCCGATGTGTGACTACGGCAGGATGTATCCTTGACCGTAGGAGCATGGCTGGCCTTGTTAACCCCTCGTATTCCGTATTTTAGGAAGCGGGGCGTGACATGGTTTAGTTGGTATCAAAGCCAGGTTTTGTTTCGATTGGGATTGCAGTTTTCCGTGTAGAACTTGACAATCTAAGACATCCCTCAGTCTAGATTGTAAACTTGATATCCTTGATCCATATTCACATTGAGTGTTCTGCTATCTATTCGCTAGGGTTTCGGGTGACTTGGCAAGATTACGTGATTGCAATTGCACTACCGTACTCTGTTTAAGTGACTTAGAATCCTACGGTTGATTTCCACTTGTAATAAATTTCATCACATCCGATGTTCTTGATTCCTTGCCCAATCCATATTATAATTTGATTCTTATATCGTTCTCAAAATTATTGTTTCAGGATCATGTCTTCCATCGACTCTTCATCTATCTCCACTCCCCGGATTCAGACCGTTGAGATTCTGAGTGTACTGCAAGGTCTGAAGGAAACCCAGGAGCGGACGAACGACTTGTTAACTGAAGGACTGAGAAGGCAGGTGAATCAAGCACCAGCAGGAATCTCCCATCATAAAGGGACCCCTGTTAGACGAGGAAAAGAGAAGAAGATGAAGCGCCAATTTGTTTTCCCGAGACAGAAGCAGCAGAAGACCCCATGTTGTGGGTACTGTAAAAGGCCAGGACATCTTCAGAGGGATTGTCGCCGCTCCCAAGGGAAATGTCTGATTTGCGGATCCAGCGAACATCTTATCAACGGTTGCCCAAAAAGGAAGGAGATACAAGGAGGAGACTTATCCACACTCTCCACTTCTGTCAAGTGATGATTATTACGTAATTTGAACCTCGAGGATAAGGCGGACCCAGCGCAGGATTCAACAAGCGTGGCGAGAATGCAGCGGTCTAGTAGTCCAAGAAGAATTTTCATGTTTACTAATTCCAGTAGTAATGTTGTCATCCTATTATAAATATTTCTTTCGTTTGAAATCTTGTATCCGTCGAACTTTTAGTTGAATGCAATAAAAACTTTGAATCGTAGCATGTGTAACATTCTATTGCTTTCCCCTTATTTATACTATTCTTTACCACAGCATTTTAATTCTGATTTTCGGTTCCTGCCCACCACATATTTTTCCCATACTCTGTACCCTTATCCATTTTCTTGATGTATTCCATTGTCTAATTATGACTCTTACTTTTCAGGCCATGGCCCACCCTGGAGCAGCGCCGCATCTAGATGAGGATGCACAGTCATGCGTTTCCTTAGACCGCACACTGATGAGTTCTGACGATGAGATCAACGGTCCTCAGGTCAATGGCGAAAACAGCGATTCTGAAGACGAAGGAGCAGCCGCCCCAGAGTTTAACATGATAGATGATTCCGACGAAGAGGAAGGAGACCCCGAAGAGAACCCGATAGGGGAAGATCCCGAGGAAGACCCGATAGAAGAAAATCCAGTGGAGGAAAATCCCATGGAAGAGAATCCAGAAGAAGAGAATCACATGGAATCCGACCTCGATGAAGAAGCTCCAGCCGAGGAAGAAGAACCAGAAGATCAAGACTCTACTGTGGAAGAACCCCCAATGGTGATCCCCGCGAGGCGCTATGGAAATGGACGTCCTTACCTGAGCGCGCGAGCCTACCGCAATCTGCTGAATCTCCACAACCGCGACTGACGGGATTCCTTTTAGATGTTGTCTTATCTGACCAAATAAATCTATGTATAGTTTAGGGCCACCTTTCGTCTTTGAGAATGCTTTGTTTAAAATCTTCTGGAATGAAATAATTGCTGAGTTCGCTAATCTTTCGATCTTCTTAGTTCACTTGATGCTTGATTATTTCTTCTATACAATTATTTTCCTACTGAGGTCTGTACACCCCTACTCCTTATATTGTTTTAACCCTCACTGAGATTAACAAGTAGCACACCCGATCTTTTAGAGGTCCACCCTTCATCCTTCGTCTGTTCCTCGTTTGAGATCCTTCTAGGAGGAGAACTTTTTTGTGAAATTTCCGAGTTCGCTAACTCTTCAAATTTTTGATTCATATGATCTACCGACCGTTATCCTCCCCATACTTTTCCCCTTGCAGTCCTTTGTTGCTCACCCTTACTTCCTGTGCTGACCCGATCCCAATCTCCTTGACCTTCAGCCTAAAGCCGCCGTACTCCAACTTTTGAATGAGCCACACTTCCTTGTAATCCTTACCCTAGCTGGCCCTATGCATTTGTGTTTTCCTATTACCAAATATATATTTTGGGACATTATTATTCAAAATTTGGTTTTCAGTATCTTGTATTTGTCGAAGAGTGCTTGTTATTGACTACTTAGTTTTATGTATTTCAAAGCACACTACTATTATCCTCATTTTTGGTAGCGCAACCTTACATCGCGCATATTTTCGTTCCATGTTTCTTATTTTCACTATGTGAGTTTTCTAAGTTATCTGATCGATACGTTATCTTAAAATGTTTTAACCTACCGACAAATCTTTCACTACTTTATTGTCGCTACTTTATTTCGGGTATTGGGCCTATGGTTACTATTATAAATGGTTGAGCCTTATACTTATTATTTCTGCTTTGCTACTTTTGATATACTTATATGTGCACATATTTGGGTTTCGACCTTTATCGAACACGCCTTGATTATTATTGTTCGTTATTGTAATCTATATTCTCGTATACTTGTAGTTACCCTTATAGTTAGTCCTGCCTTATACCTATTTAGACCTACCTTTTGTATGTTGTTCTTGCATATATATATATATATATATATATATATATATATATATATATATATATATATATATATATATATATATCTTCAAATTTCTTCATCCACGTATTCCTGGTAAATCCTTACGTGTTAGTTGCAATATAATAGCTTTCGCTTATGTTTGTATAACTTATCATTTGTTTTAAATTTCGAGGACGAAATTTTTGTAAGGGTGGTATGATATAATACCCGGTTCTTTTATACACCAATATTCATATTTTTATAAGAAGGGTTAATTACAAATTTATTTATTTATAGCTATAAACCATTTTAAATATTTTAAAACCCCATTTTCCTTTTATCAATAAAACCCTAAAACCCAAACCCTATTATATCTTATTTTTCAACTAAAACCCCAGCACATTTTCCCATTTTATATCTTTAAGCCCGGCCCTTTCCTTTTCTTATTTATTATTTGGTTTTATTTCTCTGGCCCGGCCCACACCCTTTCTAACCATTTCTCCTTATTTCTTTTCCTGGCCCGGCCCAGTCCCCCTCTCCAAGCCCGCTTCACCCTCAACCCGCGCCCGCTTCCCCGATCCGACCCGCTTCGCCCCCATCCTCCCCAACGGCTCTTTCCCACTTTTCCCGCTCCCTGTCCCTCGCGACCCACTTCCTTCGCCGACGCCTCCACCCGCGTTACGCCCACGTCGCACGCCCGAGCTTCCCTCGCGGCCGTTTCTCACGCGCGCCCGCGTCTCTCGCCAACTGACCCCGGCGACGCGCACCTCCCTTACGACCCGCTCTCCTCAGCATCCCCTCATCCTCGTCTCACTCCTCTTCTCTCTCTCCTCTCATAATTCTCTCTCTCTCCCTCAAACCCACTCCCTCTCTCTTCCATTACTTTCCCGCTCCTCTCTCTCTAACTCTCTCTTTCTCTCTCTCGCTCACACACTCTCTCTCTTCTCGTTCTCACCCCCCCTCTCTCTCTCTTCCCCACAATCTCTCCTCTTCCTTTAGCTAACCCTCTCTAAAACCCATCTCCACCCCCGAGCTCATCTTACCGGGCCACCGCTCAACTTTACCTTATCACCGGCTGACCCCTCTCGCCGGCGAGCCTCACCGCGGCACCACTTTCACCAACACCCCCACCACTATGAACCCGAGTACCAACCTAAAGTGACCCACTCCTCCATCAACGATCCCCGGCCAACCTTCCACCTCCGACCACGACAAGCGTCTCGTCAACCGAGCCCTCGCCCTTTGCCAGCCAATCCCCTACTCCGGCTACCGTCGCTGCACACCGCCTCCCTCACACCTTCTTCCTTCCCCATACTATGCACCATTGCTGCAGCCCCTCACCATGACCACCTCATTGCCACCATCCCCCAAGTCGACCCCTCACAACTCCATAGTCGACCCCTTCGCTACCTCCAACCAAACCCAACACCACCATCATCATCACCACCGCCGTCGTCTCCCTCTCCCCGACACTATAGCCGCCACCCTCACCGCTGGCGTTCATTAACAGTCTCTTCGCCTCCGCGACCTCCACCTCCATCAAAACAACACCCGAACCCCGAGCTCTGCATAGGCCCGCCCTTCACCTGAGTCCGAGCCCTCAATCCGTCGCCAAGCTCATGTGCACCACCTCTACCACGAGCTCCCCCTCAGCACCTCTCCCCTGCTCCGGCCAACCAACGCCGCTCTCCGCTGCCCCAGAACAGACCCGAGCTCATTCCGAGACGCTGCCGTCGCCGTTCGTCGCGCGTTCGTGACGTTACCGTCGCCGTGCATCCCCGAAACGTTTCCAGGTAAGTAATTTACTTGCTACATGCTATAAATTCAAGTTACAAATTTAAATAACATAGATCGCAAATTTACAATTTCAGATCGATTATGTGTCAAACCTGTTCGATGTGTGATTCCAATGAAAATACCTGTCTAATTTGACGGAATTAGATTGTTTGTCCTGGACCTTGTAGTGATGAATATCCTGTATAAATTTCACTGGATAATATGACTATTAATGACTAAAACGACTACCCCCAAGTTTTCCTGTAAAACTGAAAATTTCTGGTATCTGAAAATTGTTAAAATCATCATAAATTATATACATACTGGAATGATACGATCGAGGGCTCAAATCGAAGCCGACTCGACTAACTTTAACCCTATGCAAGTTTCTAATGATTTCTGTACGTCAATGGTGACGATACTTGGATCGGAGTGCGACTCTGGACTGCAGTCCAGAGCGAATTTAGTTGTTGTTTACTGTCCCGTAATGGGTACCACACTGTTTCCTTAACTCGTAGGTTGTAGAACTCTACTGTTTATTAAAGGTGAATCTGTTAGCTAGACAACATAAGTATTTTCACTCTGTTTCGTTATCGTTTGTTATTTAATATGTAATTTAATAGATGGGGACGTATAACAGTCCCAACAGAATCAGAATTGACATACTAGTATTGAACATTGTATATCTCCTGACGTACAGATGCGATTGAAGATCCGTCTATTGCGTTGAAAACTTTACTGAAAACCCTAGATTTCATTCAACTGTAGAATCGCTAAATTATGATCCCAACTGGGATTAAAATGCGTTGCGAAGCAGACTTCCGATTCTGAAACCGGATTTCCAGCCGTGAACGCTTAAAATGAAATGACAATAATTAATGATCCTGGAACCCGATTGGCGTGAAACTAAATTCTCTGGATAGATAATTGAACATACTATTTATTCCCCGTTCATCGTTTTGCTAAAATGTACACATATTATATATGATAAATTGTGCAAGTGGTAGAATACTGTTTTATGACATCTTAATCATGCTTTACATACTGCTTCCTCATCATATCATACTTATGTCACTGCATTGATAACCTAGTGATCATGTGTATTACCCAGTGTTAGGTATTAGTGATGATTGTGACAAGTACGTAGTGTTCGTGCATGAGTGAATAAGTGAAAGTGATACGTACGTGTACACAATCAGTGAACCTTATTATTCTATTGCATTGTCGACGTCTGTGGGACGCGTGTACGTGTGACTATAAGTGGTATGGGACACTTATGGAAGCTCTTGCATGGGTGTCACAGATAAGGCACCAGGCACTGCCATTTATCTTAGGTATTAGTCGGGACATGCTTGATGGAGGTCCTGCCTCCAGTTCTCGCGCAGACTTGTCACAGACCGACTGGTATTTGAGCTTATGGTTAGCGTTTGATGTAGACCACGGGGTGTGGGGTAGTTTGAGTGTGAGTTCAACAGAATCTCGGGAGTCCCTTGCCGGCTTATATATATGGAGATATATGGAGATTTACATGGTACATGATTATTACCGTGAGTTACATATTGGGCCCGTGGTCCCTTGCCCTTGGGTCCTACCCTTGGGTGGAGGACCCTCGCGAGTGGTTGACTCTCACACTTGGACTGACGATAGGCTTAATGACCTGTACAGTGAGACTTAGAGACTGATAGGGATAATGGCATTGATATACATTACGTACCGTTGTTGACATACCTGGTATACTATGTTATTGTTTTACTGTTCACCCGGTCCATTAGACACTTCATTGATTACTGCATGTTCATATCTATACCGTTCTGACTTACTGTTGTATATATCTATTATCACTGTTCGAGTTATCTCTTGTATCTATATTATATTGCTATTGTGTCGCTCTGACGACCTGAGTATGCATGCTCAGTGTGAGGAGAGGATTTAGCCCGGACCAGGACCAGACGCACATCACGGACACCTTGATTAACTATCCAGAGTTATACTCTTTTGTTTCCATCAGGTCAGCTCTTTATATTGTTTCGTTTCAGTTACTGCATTTCTCATTGGCTGCGCATTATTTACTGATTACCATGTAAAGCTAGAAGCCGAAGTGTGACTACGGCAGGATGTATCCTTGACCATAGGAGCATGGCTGGCCTTGTTAACCCCTCGTATTCCGTATTTTGGGAAGCGGGACATGACAGGGTACCCAAACAAATGACACCTTTTGTGGATTGACAGGATAGTCCTCTTCTCGCCGTGCTTTCATCTTTTCCTGTCGGCGGGGGTAGTCTCGATCAATCACCGAGTCTTGGACTTGACGCCAGACTTTGTAAATTTTAGAGGACAACCGCTGAGGGGGCTGTTCAAGCTTCGCCTTTGTGGCATTCTCCACAAGCGGAGGAGACCTTTTCACAACAGCGGTCGGAGAGTTCTTGCGGACCCTCCTGAGTGGTTCAAAGTTGTTCCCAGTTGGAACAGCAGCATCAACTTCCACAGTTGGAGCTGGCGGAGTCAGTCCAGAGGGTGAACTGCCCTCCAGCTTTCCTCACTCGGCGCCAGTGGCGACGTCGAGCATGTCGTGCGGCCGGGATCACCTCCGCTGTTGGATGAGCTTCTTCATGCCCCCTTCTTTGAGGAGAGACTGTTATTGGTGCTAGCCTATCGAAAACTGACACCCGTTGAGAGAGGGTAGTCAGTCTTGCAAAGGCCGACTTTCGAACAGGGGAAATAACCTTCACGACTTCACGTGGAGTAGGAGCTGAAATGGCCAGTCTTGTGAAGACCGACCCCTTATGTCACACCCCGCTTCCTAAAATACGGAAAACGAGGGATGACTAGGCCAGCCATGCTCCTACGGTCAAGGAATCATCCCGCCGTAGTCACACTTCGGCTTCTAGCATTACATGGTAATCAGTAAATAAAGCACAGTAGTAAAGGAATCACATCACTAATTTATTACATTAAAATCCATTGTTCACAAATTACAGATAACAAGAACAATTACTAACCAAGTTCAATCTCACGATCACTTTTATGGAAAGCAGTAAAGGAAGAAAGTACACCCGACTATATCTCCGTGAACTCGAAAGGTAGATCCATCTCATGTGCTGGTCCTTCCACGGAATCTGAGCATGCATACTCAGGTTGTCAGAGCGACACAATAGCAATATTATTATAATAAGATGAAACAGGTAAAAGAGGTAATACTAGTGAAAGTACAATGCGAGTAATCACTATGTTACTATATGATGCAGAATATGATCTGTGTCCCTATCGGTCTCTAGGTCATGTTTGAAATCGCATAGTGGAAGGAGGATCATGTTTAACAGGAGTCTCGTACATACCCGATACAACGGCCTACATGCCCGGGACATAACCCTGTCAGCCGGATCGCTAGATCCTACCTACTATGTATATCGCTGCTCGAATGATCATCCTCTAAAACACGGTCCCCCTAAATACGATTCTCTTTCCACTTCGATTTTCCATTTATCCCCAGGTGTACACTTTTTATAATCTTGATTTAGTCGTGTACAAGTATACCAATGGCACGGTTTTATCATTGTTCACTGTATCTATCACTGTCACGAATATTCACTTCCCATCAGTGTACTTGTCACTTCTAAACCAATATCAATCACGCACAATAATGCAATTTCCACTGCCTCTAACACGCGCTAACACTAAGTATATAGCAAATGAGGTATGATATATGTATGTATGCCATCAATAAGCTAAGTATGTTATGAATCAATATGCATGTCATTAACTTACAAAAATTGCATAAATTCATCTGTTTAGAATTCAACAAAATGATACAAATACGATAAATAGAAAACTCAGTCAGAAATTCATCAAAATTAGTTTCAGTCCAATCGGGTTTCCGGTATTCAAGATACAGCTGTTTCATTTTAAGTGCTCGCGGCTGGAAATTCAGTTTCAGAACTGAACGTCCGTTTCGCGACACGAATTGCACCCAGTTTGGTTCAGAATTTAGCTATGCTACAGTTGAATAAAATCTAGGGTTTTCAATAGAGTATTCAACGCAATAGACGGATCCTCAATCGCATCTGTACGTCGAAAGTTATACACAGTTTAACATCAGTATGTCACTTCTGAATCTGTTCTGGACAGTTGTACGTTCTGCCCTTTTATTTACAATTTAAATAGCAAACGGCAATGAAATGGAATGAAACCACTTGTTTTGTTTAGCTAACAGATCCATCTTTAATCCACTACAGAGTTCTGTAACATACGAATTCAGGAAACGGAGAGACACACATTTAGGGACAGTACACAGTAATCAGAGTCGCTCTGGACTGCAGTCCAGAGTCGCACTCCGACCTAAATATCATCGCAGTTACTATACAGAAAACATTATAAGTTTACATAGGATTAAATTTCGTTGAGTCGGCTTCGATTTAATCCCTCGAACGTATCATTCCAGTATGTACATAATTTACAGTGATTTTAACCATTTTCAGATATAGGAAATTTCTAGTTTTAACGGTATATTTGGGGGTATCAATTTTAGTCACTAACAATCGTATTTTCCAGTGATATTTATACACGATATTCGTCACTACATGGGCCAACAGAAAACACCTATTTCCATCAAATTAAGCAAGTATTTTCATTGGGGTCTAGCATCGAACACATAGGTCGCATAATATATCGGAAATCGGTAAATTATAAACTATATGATTTAAGTTTGTATCACAATTATATTAGCATGTAGCAAGTAAAACACTTGCCTGGAAACGTCTCGGGGTTGCACGGCAGCAGCGGCGTCACGAACGCGCGGTGTGCGTTGTGAAGCGATTTGCGCGAGCTTGGCTCGCGATACGGAATTTGCGTCGGAGTTGTCCGGAGACTTCTTGTACTCGATGGAAGAGGAGGGGGTGCTCTGTGGTTTGCCTGAGAAGTGCTGGGGTTGACGACGGTCGACGGCATCGCTCCAGCGATGGCCGCAGTGAGTGTTTGGAAGAATGGGTTATGGGTTTTTTGAAAATAGAGAGAAGTGGTGACTCGGGTTCTGGATTTTGGAGGAGGAGGAGAAGATGTAGAGGGTGTAGAGGTCGACGGATGCTTCGGGTCAGCGGGGGCTCGCCGACGTCGAGCGTGCAGGGTGGGGGTCGAAGCTCGGGTGTAACGGTTTGGGTGTGCAGGGGAGTTGGGTTGATGGAGTGTAGTGGTGAGGAGTTATGTTGGTTGAGGAGGAGTGAGCGAGGGGTCGCTGAGGGGTTGTCAACGTCGCCGTCGGCGGTGGAGTGAGGGATAATGGATGCTCGATGGGTTTTTGTGAATGGAGAGGAGTGGGGAAATTTTGAAAATGACAGAGAAGATAGAGCTGAGGGTGTGAGGAAAAGAATGAGGGTTGAAGTCACGGGTGAAACGTCGCAAGAGCGGGGCGTGGGCGCGAGCTGCGGCGGAGGAGGCGGGTCGCGAGCGGGAATGGAGGAAGGAGCCGTTGGAGAGGGAGATGAACAGGAGAGGGTCAGGTCTGTTAGGTGTGAGATGGAGGTGGGCTGGGCTTTGGGGTTTTTTTTTTATTAATTAAATTTCGTGGGCTGGGGGTTTGAATAGGCCGGGGTTAATTTTAAAGGAAAATTTAAATGGGCTGAAGTCTTAAGGAAGTGTATATGTTAATTTAAATTTGGGTTTATTTGTTGGGCTTAGGGTTTTATTGATGGGGTTAGGATTAGTAAAATTTTGGTTTCAGTTTAGTTTGGCTTTGATTTTAAATCTTGGGTTTTGACTTTTAGGGCTTGGGAAAAATTTAAATATTGGGATTCAAGCAACCACCTTCTTCAAAATATACGAGGAAAAAGTAAATTTCTGGGATTTAGAAAAAAATAGAAAACCTTTATTAAGATGGGAACGGGGATTTACATCATACCCCCCTTACAAAAATTTCATCCTCGAAATTTAACAAGGATACAAGGAAACAATGTACTAAACAAAGAGATGTGGATAACGATCACGGATATCTTCCTCCCGCTCCCAGGTGGATTCTCCTGGGGAACGACCGCCCCAAGACACTCGGACTAACGGAATGACCTTATTCTTCAGCACTTTCTCTCTGCGGTCGAGGATGGTAGTGGGCTGCTCTTTGTATGATAGATCGGTACCCAAAACTAGCTCCGAATGGTCCAGGGCATGGCTCTCATCCCGAACATAACGCCGCAACTGTGACACGTGGAAGGTATTGTGCACACCAGCTAGCGATGGAGGCAAGGCAAGTCGATAGGCCACCTCTCCTACTCACTCTAGCACCTCAAAAGGTCCGATAAAACGGGGACTGAGCTTTCCCCGGCCTCCGAACCTGATAACTCCACGGGTAGGGGAAATCTTCAAGAACACGTGATCTCCGACTTCGAATTCTAGTGCCCTCCTGCTGGTATCCGCCCAATTCTTCTGTCGATCCTGAGCCGTCTTAATACGCTGCCTGATCATTTGGACCTTGTCGACAGTCTGAACAATGAGTTCGGGGCCTAATAATCTTCGTTCTCCCACATCATCCCAACATACTGGGGATCGACACTTCCGCCCGTATAGTGCTTCAAAAGGAGCCATCTGAATACTAGCCTGATAACTATTGTTGTAAGAGAACTCGACTAGATGCAGATGGTCCTCCCAGGAACCCTGAAAGTCCAACATACAGGCTTTCAACATATCCTCGAGTGTCTGAATCGTATGCTCGGATTGTCCATCCGTCTGCGGGTGATAGGTTGTGCTGAATTTGAGGCGGGTTCCTAAACTCTCCTGTAAGCTCTTCCAAAAGTGTGACAAGAATCTGGTGTCCCGGTCTGACACAATGCTGACTGGAACACCGTGAAGTCGTACAATCTCTTGCATATATCTTTCTGCCAGTGATTCTGTCGACTGTCCCACTCGGAAAGGTAGGAAGTGTGCAGCTTTCGTGAGGCGATCGACGATAACCCAAATGGTGTTATTTCCCCTAAGGCTCCGTGGTAAGGCCGTCACGAAATCCATAGTAATGTGCTCCCACTTCCATTCTGGTATCGGCAGTGGTTGTAATAATCCTGCTGTCCTCTGATGTTCCGCCTTCACCTGCTGACATACCAAGCACCTGGATACGAACCTCGCAATTTCCCGCTTCATTCCGTTCCACCAAAAGTGCTGCTTTAGGTCCTGATACATTTTTGTACCTCCTGGATGCACAGAATAAGCTGAACTGTGTGCTTCAGCCAATACTTCTTCTCGAACATCTCCCTTGGGTACGCAGATTCTGCTACCGAATCTCAGAGAGCCATCTTCATGTATAATCAAATCCGTTCTCAGTCCGGCTTCCACTTGCTCTCTGAACTTTTGCAATCGGGGATCATCCGCTTGTGCAATCTTGATGCGATCCACCAGAGAAGATTGCACCTGTAGTTGCCAAAGTTGACTGAGTGCGTTCGGCGTAACGACTTCAAGTTCGAGTTTCTGAAAGTCCTCAATAATGCTCCTCTGATCGGTCAACATCATAACCGCTGGCTTGCGACTGAGCGCATCTGGTACAACATTCACCTTCCCCGGGTGATACTGAAGGTCCAAGTCATAATCTGCCATCAGCTCTAGCCATCGGCGCTGCCTCATGTTTAGTTCCTTCTGAGTGAAAACATACTTCAAACTTTTGTAATCAGTGTACACCTCCACTTTCTCACCCAATAGACAGTGCCTCCAAATCTTCAACGCAAAGACTACTGCAGCCAACTCCAAGTCATGCGTAGGGTAGTTCTTCTCGTGGTTTCTCAGTTGTCGAGAGGCGTAAGCAACCACTCGGCCGTGCGGCATTAGAACAAAGCCTAATCCCTTCCCTGAGGCATCACCGTGTATCACCAAACCACCGGAATCTTCTGGTACTGTAAGAATAGGCGCCGTGGTTAACTTCTGCTTTAGTGTGTCAAATGCCTGAGTGCACTCCTCTGTCCACGTAAACGGTACGTCCTTCCATGTCAGCCTCGTCAATGGTTCAGCGATTCTTGAGAAATCTTGGACGAATCTCCGATAATAACCTGCCAATCCCAGAAAACTCCTGATCTCGGCCACTGACTTCGGCGTTGGCCAATCTCTGACAGATTCTATCTTTGCCGGTTCCACCGAGATGCCTTCGCCCGAAACAATATGTCCTAAAAACTGAACCTTGTCAAGCCAGAATTCACACTTGCTTAGCTTCGCATACAGCTTCTCTTCCCGAAGAATTTGTAGGACCGTGCGCAAATGTTCAGCATGCTCTTCCCGGGTCTTCGAGTAGACAAGAATGTCGTCGATAAACACAACGACAAACGTATCCAAGTACTTTGCGAACACCCTGTTCATCAAGTCCATGAATATTGCTGGGGCATTGGTAACACCGAACGGCATCACAAGGAACTCGTAATGTCCGTATCGGGTCCTGAAAGCCGTTTTGCATACATCCTCGGCTGCTACTCTGATTTGATGATATCCATAACGGAGGTCCAACTTCGAGAATACCTTGGCTCCACTTAGCTGATCGAATAAGTCGTCAATGCGCGGGATTGGGTATTTGTTCTTTATTGTGACCTTGTTCAGCTCCCGATAATCTATACACATTCGCAGCGATCCATCCTTCTTCTTTACTAACAGAACTGGTGCACCCCACAGTGAAGCGCTTGGCCGAATAAATCCCTTCTCCAATAGTTCTTCAACCTGCTTCTTCAATTCCGCCAACTCAACTGGTGCCATTCTGTATGGGGACTCTGGATACTGGGGCTGTACCTGGAGTCAAATCGATTGAGAACTCCAAAATTCGAGGAGGTGGTAGACCTGGTAGATCTTTAGGAAATACGTCCAGAAAGTCCCGAACAATTTCTGGGACTGGGCTCTTATCAATCTCCATAGCTGTCAGCTCCTTGGGCTTGGCTCTGTACTTAGCTGGCTCCAAAGATTCGCTTCCTCCTTCGAAAGTAAACTCCGGGTGATTGGGAATGCGGAAGATCACCCTCCTTGCACGACAATCGATAACTGCATGGAAAGTGCTCATCTAATCCATCCTTAGAATTACGTCGTAACTTCCTGTCCCAATCAGAAGGAAATTCGCATAGAATTCCCTGCCACACACTACAACCGGGCATAACCTACATTCTCGACTAGATATTATGATGCCGTTACCCGTATGTATTTCCCATCCCTTGGTTAATAGTTCATGTGGTATTGAGTGTGTATCAGTGAAATGCTCAGACAAGAAACAATGCGATGCCCCCGAATCAAATAGTACTCTAGCTGGCAAGGAATGTACGAGTAGAGTACCTGTAACAACGTCTCCTGACGCCTCTGCCTGCTCGGCGGTCAAGGTGAAAGCCCGTCCCTGACCGCGACCTGTAAAGGGTTGCCTCTGCTCCTGTGGCCTCTGCTGTGGCGGTCCAGAACCTCACTGTATCTCTGCTCACTCAGGGCAACCGCTAATCCTGTGCTGACTGGATCCGCAAATCAAGCACGGTCCCTTGGCACGGCGACAGTCCTTCTGGGTATGCCCACCTCTACCGCAATAGCCGCAAACTACGCCATGTCTCTGGGGGCGATGCTGTGGTACAAACGGGCGCTTCATTTGTGTCGTTCCAGACCCGTGAACCGGTATGGCTCCTCGAGAAGGCGCGTGGGTACGTGCTGGAACAACTGGGGGTCTCCTGAACTTGTTAATCAATTGCTCCTGAACTCTCGCCACGTTGAATACCTGTGCGAAAGTCTGCAAATCCAGCGATGCAATCAACTGCTGCAACTCGAAATCTAGCCCCTGAAGGAAACGTCTGGCCCTGGTGGCATCTGAGACGACCATGTATGGAGCAAAACGGCTCAGACGGTTGAACTCTGTCGCATATACGTCCACTGGGCGTCCATTCTGCTTCAAAAGAATAAATCTTTCCTCCATTTCTGCCTTGGGTGTGGAAGAAAAATAATGATCTAGGAAGCACTCCTTAAACTTGTTCCATTCAATCGGTCCGTCAAGCCTGCTTTCTTCCACTGACCACCATGTACGGGCTTCATATTCCAATTGTATCTTTATCACGTCCACCCTATCTTCCTCTGGAACCCTGGCGGCTGTCAGTAAGTTCTCCATGTTCACCAGCCATTGCTCAGTCTCAAGGGGTTCAGCTAGCCCTGTGAATGCCGCTGGATGTAACCGTCAGAAGTCTGATACGGTACCAGCCCTAGCATGATAAGCTGGTGGAGTAGCGCCCTCAGGAGTGGTAATGAGTGCGGAGGGTCCTCCTGCGGCGGTAATCGCCCTGAGTCCCTCAGCGGGTAAATCTGTCTTCCTTTCCTGAGCTTCCGCGAGAGAGGTCAGTGCACTAAGTATTCTTTCTGTGCGGTCCTGAGTGCTGGAGTCCGAGGAGGGGTCGTTCGGGGACGTCATATCACTGGAAGATTCAAAAGGATAAGATCAGATTCAAGGATGAAAATCAAGAGTAGTGAAACGAGAATAACGTAATATAGTATAGTTAATGTTATCCCTTGATACTAAACAAGGCTCTGATACCAACTAAACCATGTCACGCCCCGCTTCCCAAAATACGGAAAACGAGGGATGACTAGGCCAGCCATGCTCCTACGGTCAAGGAATCATCCCGCCGTAGTCACACTTCGGCTTCTAGCATTACATGGTAATCAGTAAATAAAGCACAGTAGTAAAGGAATCACATCACTAATTTATTACATTAAAATCTATTGTTCACAAATTACAGATAACAAGAACAATTACTAACCAAGTTCAATCTCACGATCACTTTTATGGAAAGCAGTAAAGGAAGAAAGTACACCCGACTATATCTCCGTGAACTCGAAAGGTAGATCCTTCTCCTGTGCTGGTCCATCCACGGAATCTGAGCATGCATACTCAGGTCTTCAGAGCGACACAATAGCAATATTATTATAATAAGATGAAACAGGTAAAAGAGGTAATACTAGTGAAAGTACAATGCGAGTAATCACTATGTCACTATATGATGCAGAATATGATCTGTGTCCCTATCGGTCTCTAGGTCATGTTTGAAATCGCATAGTGGAAGGAGGATCATGTTTAACAGGAGTCTCGTACATACCCGAGACAACGGCCCACATGCCCGGGACATAACCCTGTCATCCGGATCGCTAGATCCTACCCACTCGTTCGACAGAAGCGCCGTTCGCGGTTTTCCACTTTATGGAAAACCACTCTCTTTATATCGCTGCTCGAATGATCATCCTCTAAAACACGGTCCCGCTAAATACGATTCTCTTTCCACTTCGATTTCCCCTTTATCCCCAAGTTTACACTTTTTATAATCTTGATTTAGTCGTGTACAAGTATACCAATGGCACGGTTTTATCACTGTTCACTGTATCTATCACTGTCACGAATATTCACTTCCCATTAGTGTACTTGTCACTTCTAAACCAACATCAATCACGCACGATAATGCAATGTCCACTGTCTCTAACACGCGCTAACACTAAGTATATGGCAAATGAGGTATGATATATGTATGTATGCCATCAATAAGCTGAGTATGTTAAGAATCAATATGCATGTCATTAACTTACAAAAATTGCATAAATTCATATGTTTAGAATTCAACGAAACGATACAAATACGATAAGTAGAAAACTCAGTCATCAATTCATCAAAATTAGTTTCAGTCCAATCGGGTTTCCGGTATTCAAGATACAGCTGTTTTATTTTAAGTGCTCGCGGCTGGAAATTCAGTTTCAGAACTGAACGTCCGTTTCGCGACACGAATTTCACCCAGTTGGGTTCAGAATTTAGTGATTCTACAGTTGAATAAAATCTAGGGTTTTCAATAGAGTATTCAACGCAATAGACGGATCCTCAATCGCGTCTGTACGTCAAAAGTTATACACAGTTTAACATCAGTATGTCACTTCTGAATCTGTTCTGGACAGTTATACGTTCTGCCCTTTTATTTACAATTTAAATAGCAAACGGCAATGAAACGGAATGAAACCACTTGTTTTGTTTATCTAACAGATCCATATTTAATACACTACAGAGTTCCGTAACATACGAATTCAGGAAACGGAGAGACACACATTTTGGGACAGTACACAGTAATCAGAGTCGCTCTGGACTGCAGTCCAGAGTCGCACTCCGACCTAAATATCATCGCAGTTACTGTACAGAAAACATTATTAGTTTACATAGGATTAAATTTCGTAGAGTCTTCTTCGATTTAAGTCCTCGAACGCATCATTCCAGTATGTACATAATTTACAGTGATTTTAACCATTTTCAGATACATGAAATTTCTAGTTTTAACGGTATATTTGGGGGTATCAATTTTAGTCACTAACAATCGTATTTTCCAGTGAGATTTATACACGATATTCGTCACTACATGGGCCAACAGAAAACACCTATTTCCGTCAAATTAAGCAAGTATTTTCATTGGGGTCTAGCATCGAACACATAGGTCGCATAATATATCGGAAATCGGTAAATTATAAACTATATGATTTAAGTTTGTATCACAATTATATTAGCATGTAGCAAGTAAAACACTTGCCTGGAAACGTCTCGGGGTTGCACAGCAGCAGCGGCGTCACGAACGCGCGGTGTACGTCGTGAAGCGATTTGCGCGAGCTTGGCTCACGATACGGAATTTGCGTCGGAGTTGTCCGGAGACTTCTTGTACTCGATGGAAGCGGAGGGGGTGCTCTGTGGTTTGCCTGAGAAGTGCTGGGGTTGACGACGGTCGACGGCGTCGCTCCGGCGATGGCCGCAGTGAGTGTTTGGAAGAATGGGTTATGGGTTTTTTGAAGATAGAGAGAAGTGGTGACTCGGGTTCTGGATTTTGGAGGAAGAGGAGAAGATGTAGAGGGTGTAGAGGTCGACGGATGCTTCGGGTCAGCGGGGGCTCGCCGGCGTCGAGCGTGCAGGGTGGGGGTCAAAGCTCGGGTGTAACGGTTTGGGTGTGCAGGGGAGTTGGGTTGATGGAGTGTAGTGGTGAGGAGTTATGTTGGTTGAGGAGGAGTGAGCGAAGGGTCGCTGAGAGGTTGTCGACGTCGCCGTCGGCGGTGGAGTGAGGGATAATGGGTGCTCGGTGGGTTTTTGTGAATGGAGAGGAGTGGGGAAATTTTGAAAATGACAGAGAAGAGAGAGGTGAGGGTGTGAGGAAAAGAATGAGGGTTGAAGTCGCGGGTGAAACATCGCAAGAGCGGGGCGTGGGCGTGGGCGTGGGCGAGGGCGCGAGCTGCGGCAGAGGAGGCGGGTCGCGAGCGGGAATGGAGGAAGGAGCCGTTGGAGAAGGAGATGAACAGAAGCGGGTCGGGTCTGTTGGGTGTGAGATGGAGGCGGGCTGGGCTTTGGGGGGGTTTATTAATTAAATTTTCGTGGGCTGAGGGTTTGAATGGGCTGGGGTTAATTTTAAAGGAAAATTTAAATGGGCTGAAGTCTTAAGGAAGTGTATATGTTAATTTAAATTTGGGTTTATTTGTTGGGGTTAGGGTTTTATAGACGGGGTTAGGATTAGTAAAATTTTGGTTTCAGTTTAGTTTGGCTTTGATTTTAAATCTTGGGTTTTGATTTTTAGGGCTTGGAAAAAATTTAAATATTGGAATTCAAGCAACCACCTTCTTCAAAATATACGAGGAAAAAGTAACTTTCTGGGATTTAGAAAAAAATAGAAAACCTTTATTAAGATGGGAACGGGGATTTACACCTTAGCAGGAGAAGCCGCCTTGGGGACTTCAGGAGTAGAAATGGCTATCTTCTTTGGGATAAGCTCTTCAGGAATTGTGGGCTTCTTCACGGGCCCATCTGAGCTTCGGCCCAGTCTGTTGAAAACTGAGGCAGTGGACTTGGGCGACCCGTTGAGAGGGGCCGTAGTAGTTGCAAGCCGATCAAAGACCGACTTTTTCGGAGCTTCTTGCGATGGCACAGGAGCGCTGAAGCTTGTTGGCGGGATCATGGTCCCGAAAAATAGCCCAGTGGTGGCTTGGGTCACTTGTTCCACCGGCATTATGAAGAGGAAGGCCGCTTGAGGCCCGTAGGTTACTCCTCCAGATGAGGCGGTACGGGAGTTGTTGCTGCAACTGGAACAGTTAGAGGCCATTAATGTTCTTTTTTCTGCACAGGAGCAAAACCAAATCTTAGTACCTCGAACCCAAGGGAAACCATATCAAACCGCGATTCATTCGCAAACACGACATACGAAATGTGGAGTGGAAAGAGGAAAAGGTCCCACCGGGCGTACCAGAATCTGTTCACCGCCGAAAATAGAGACGTGACCGCGTAGGTTCGTCTTGCCTGAATTTTGATGGCTGATGCTATTTGGTGCTATCCGTCCACCTCTCCGAAGATACCAAGTTGATTTATGTCACCGTATGTCGGAGGTTTAGACAGATGCGGCCGATGTAGCAGACTTCGTCAAATTCCCCCTCGTTGAGGGGGTTTTGATTGTGGGGACGCTCTTCCCTGCAGGCGCAAGCCCCCACAGTTAATTACGCTACCGCATCGCGGTAATCACTTTCTCCTTCTCCAGATGGTCACTTCGTGTCGTGTGTGTTTGTTTTGTTTTTGGTTGCCCGTGGATTGTATACGGAGACTAATTTATGTTGTCGCCCGTAGGGTGTGGATCAGTCCAAATCCGTATTTTCTTAGATTTGGGTTTGGGGTTGGGTTTAAGGATGCGTTAGTCTCATTTGAGACTAAGATCAATTTAAACGTTTGTTAAGGATACGTTAGTCTAATTTTAGACTAAGATCAACTTAACGGGATCGTTTAGATCCAACAAAAGAGCATTTGGACTCTATTGTTTTGGTTTAGGGACTTTGCGGTCCATAATTAATTTAAGGACATTACGGTCCAGTTTAAAGACGTCATAGCCTATAAAGTTTAGAGACATCATAGTCTATGGGTTTAAGGACCCCACAGTCCGAGATTAAGGACATCATAGTCCATGGGTTTAAGGACCCCACAGTTCATGGTAGTTTATAGACGTCATAGTCTGTAAAGTTTAAGGACATTATAGTCCATGAGTTTAAGGACCCCACAGTCCATAGAATACCTGGTTGTCGGGACCCGTCACCTTTCTGAAGACGTTGAATGATTACAACGACAAATATCAGAGGAGTGAAGAGATGTACCCTTGAACCAATATTGGTTGGGAGATATGTAGTCCAATTGGGACTAAGATCTGAAATTTATGAGCATATGGGCTTAATTAATCTGAATGAGGGGTTTATGGCCAACTTGGGCTCGGCTCACTCAATTAAAATGTTAAACATTTGTCAATGATGAGCATTGATTTGGGTTCTGACAGACTTTCTGTCTTTTATTGAATGATGAGCATTCATCATAGCTCTAGGGTTTTATTTAAAGAACAGTTTATGTTTTATCAGCGCACGCGTGAGGAACACGTGGCGCGCTTGGCGCTAACGCCAGTTGATGAGTGCAAAGCGCTTCTGTGATATAGTGCACACGTGAGGAGCACGTAGCGCGCTTGGCGCTAGCGCCAGTCTATGAGCGCAAAGCGCCGGTTTATGAGCGCAAAGCGCTATTTGTTAAGTGGCGCACATGTGGTGCGTTTGGCGCTGAGCGCCAGTTCATGAGCACAAAGCGCTATTGATCAGTTTTATGATCTGAGAAATAAATTCTCGTTTATAAGAGACTTTGACTCAAGATTCTAAGAACAAAATTCTTATTTTATAGGAGATGTTTCAATCTCTTATTTTGGTAAAAAACTTTGCCTTTATGGATCTGTGATCCTAAGAGAATTGAATTATTCTCCCCCTTTTTATAATGAGATGTTCATGATCTCTTTTTGTAAAAAGACCTTAGTCTTATAGATCTATGATCTGTGAGAAGAATTATGTTCTTCTTCTTTAATGAGATTTTTTCTTATCTCTGTTTTTTTTATCTTGATGAAAAGTTCTTCTTCTACCGAGAGCTTGCTCTTCTTTCTGAGATTTCTCAAAATTTATAAGGGGGTTCCTCGATATGAGACTTGAAGTCTTGGGGCCTTTATATAGGGCAAGCTGATTTGTTCAATCAGTTAAGAAGATCTTTTCTTCAATTGATTTGGGGATTTCCCCATCATTGGATCTTTGATCCAAGGGCTTCTGATTTACAGAAGGCAATTTTCTTGTTTTTAACAAGATTGGGAAATTTTTTCCCATACAGAATTTATTCTGTATTTTAGTGATTTTTTAATCACCATTGGATCATTGATCCAACGGTGCTCTAATTTACAGAGCACAATCTTTTTGTTCGGAAAGATTTTGAGAAATCTTTCCTTAACAGAATTGCATTCTGTTCAATTGATGATTTATCATTTTTATTGGATTTTTGATCTGACGGTGGGAAACATTTAGTTCCAGCGCTAGCGCACTCGTGTTTTGCACGTGAGCGCTGCTTCAGAGCGCTGGCGCTCTTATGAAGCGCTGCTCATTTCAAATTTTGAAAACTTGAACAGAGCTTTGCTCTGATTGGGGGAAACAATGCCCAATAATAATTTAGAGCATTATGATTGGTTTGTTTGTGAATATGTTTTGAAATTTTAAGAAATATTTACAATGGAACTAAATATTTATCTGGTGTTTATTATGCTGCTACATATTTAGCAGTAAAACAGTTATTTTATATTATTAAGATTATTAATGAGCATGTAATTGATCCTGAAAGTGCATTTGCTGGAATGTTACATAACATGCTTACGAAATTGAATAAATATTGGCGAAAAGTTCCTGCATTGTTTTATTTAGCTTCTGTTTTTTATTCTAGACTTCAAAAAGATAATTTATTTTTTTATTAGATGAACACCATGAAAACTTAGGTATTGATATAGGAGATTATAAAAATGTTTCAGATTTTTATTTGAATGAATTATATGCCATATATGATGCACAGTACGGTCAAAACAGAACTTCCTTTTGTTTTCCTCTTCACGGTAAACTTCCAAAAAATAAATATTTCAATTTTTGTAGCAGAAAAAACAAAAAATGATCATTTCTTTTTCTTCCACTTATAATGAGCTTACAATGTAATTGTAAACTGATTTCAATAATTTTCTCACCACAGATCAAATGGATAATCTTGATATTTTGGATTGGTGGAAAATACATGGACACATGTATCATGTGCTTTTTGCCATGACTCGTGATTTATTAACAACTCCGGTGTTCATAGTAGTTTCGGAGTTTGCTTTTAGTGTAGGTAACAGGATTCTGAGCAATAAGAGAGCGAGGCTGTCAGCTAACTTATTGAAGATCGCAGTGCGCCAAAAATATTGGTCCGATACAGAAGCTAGACAGCGACACATTAAGAGTATTGAAGACCCCGACACCGATGAAGTGTAAACACCAATAAGAGCTCACCAGCTAGCTTTTTTTATTGAATTATATTTTTAATTTTTTTGGTAATCGTATAAAGGGTAAGGTTTGCTAGCTTATGTCCGTCTCAATTTTTTTAAATGAATAAAATATCTAGATCTGCCCTAGAATTTATACGAAGTTTGGGTTAAAAAAATTTCCAAAAAAAACCATAAATGTAAAAATTTACTTTTAAAATATTTAATTTTTTTTTTAAAAAATCAATTTTTTATTTAAAAAATCAATTTTTTAATACGGACCGGCCCGATCCAAACCGAGCCATGGGCAGGACGGGGTTTGGGTTTGGAGGCTTTGGGCCGGGCTTCGGCCCGAAGCATGGTCAACTCAGGCCCGGCCCGAAGACCACCGGGTCCAGCAGGTTTCGGGCCGGACCGGCCGAAGACACCCTGACATGTATGGTCACATCACAACAGTGTAGATTTTTCACGAATTACATTAAAGGTCTTTTTTGGTGGGTTGGCTAGTTTAGATCCACGTACGGTTGATGTTTGATGGGATTTTGTCCAGTCGTTAGGGGAGAATGATAACTATTTTTATTTGGGGAAAATTGGTTCAAGTCCTAGCTTGCGAAAGCAATATTAGTAGGTCTCTCACCCCAAAAATAATAAGTTGTAAAAACTTTCATTTTTGTGTTTTAATCCATACAGTACATTTAGTATTGTTTTAGGTCAACACCGTCATTTCAGGTAAACCGTTACATTTACCTTTTAAAGTATTATGTTTGTGTTTCAAAATACTACATTTATGTTATAAAGTAATATATTTATATTGAAATAGGTTAAATGTAATAGACATAGCAATTTTACTAAAAAAATGCAACGGTTTCATGTCTAATGTAATATTTAATACAAATATAGTAGTTTATAATATAAATATAGCACTTTGAAAGATAGCTATAATATTTTAATAAGTAAATGTAGTAGTTTACCTAAAAAGGACTGTGTTGGCATAAAACAATAGTAAATATACTATAGGGACTAAAACACAAGAATTTTTAGGTTTAGAGAGTTTTTCAGAACTTCTTTTAAACCATAGATCTAAACATATTGCTTTTCAAAACTAAAGACTTGGAACTAATTTTTTCCCTTTTATTTTTAAGCTTCACAGCATGATTTTCAATTGATGGAAGAGACAGCAAAGCCAAATTTAATGCAGCTTTTTCGGGACTAATTGCATTTATTTGTGTTTGCTGAGTGTAACGATCTAGAAATCGTTTTGTGCTTGTTTCTGCTTTTGGGTGAAATTCAGCGGTATTGTCAGTTTTATACCGATTGCGATCAAACGGCCATATCGACTTACCAGCACCTAGTTTTGAGAAAATAAAGCTAGTGCGCACACTTTGAGAGTATATGGGACGTTTTGGTGCAATTTGAATTTTTCCCATTTTTAATGTTATTTTTATCCGGTTTGCACTTTTCTGGAAATCCTTGCTTTTCTTCTTTTCTTAAAAATTCTCTAAGTTAAACTTAACCATAGCATAAGGATTTGTGTGGCTTAGGTTTAATAGGAATTAGAAAAGAAAAGAATAGAAAAGAAGAGGAGAAGAAGGTGCATGCATTGGATTAGGTTTGACTTTGCATTTATTATGCATTTATTTCATGAAATTGCAAGGAAATTGCCTCTTCTCTCTCTCCTCTCTCTCTTGGCCGAGCTCACCTCCCCTCTCCTGCACTTGTGCAATTTCCTATCTCTTTTCCTCTCTCTTTCTCACTAATTCCTTCACAAATCCATCAAAGTTCATAAAAATCACACTTTTGTGCATGTTTTTCCATTTTCTTGGCTTGGAGCATGCTAGCTTGGGATCTTGGTGTTCTTTTGGCTAGGTAAAATTCCTTTACTGTTATTTATGTGTTTTTAGTGTAACTTAGCTTTTTAAATTCTGTTTAGATTGATAAATTAGGATTTGTTGCGAAATATCGTATTTTTAGTGTCGGATTGTGGTTTTTAGAACCTGCTTTGACCCAGGTAGTTTACTGATTAATTCAATATAGTGAGTGTGTTGTACTAGGGGACCTGGAGCACCACCTGAAGCACGAGACCCATGCCACCGGCCAGGGCCGGCGAGGGCTTAAGGAGGGGCCGGCGACGCCGGCCAGAGGGTTGAGTTTGGGTGTGGGGTTTTGTCTGTAGGTGTCTGCTAGGGTTTGGGTTCCTCTGGTCTTGTTGAAATTGTTTAGTTTTCACAGTAGGAAAATCTGGGATCATTTGTGCAGTTTCTAGTGTTTCGTGTTCGTGCGATACGTGTTACGACACGCGTCGTGCCGTTTTCGTGGTTTCGCTCTTAAGTTGTTTCCGTCGTGTCGCTACTCTCGTTAGCCACGATACGAACACTTAAGAGGTGTTTGTGTGTTGTTGTGTCGGTTAGATGTAGCTAGTTTGTATTTCGTAGCTATTATTGATATATATATTGTTGTTGTTTATATGTTGCAGGTTCGCAGACGAGGACTACGGACACTGCCACAGGGGGATTCAGGTGGTAGATTCATCTAGCTTGGAGTGTGGGTGAGTAGATTTAACATCTACAGGGGAATCGCCCGCATGGCGTTATGCGTCTGGGCTAGAAACCTTTACCTTTGTCGCATATTCTATATCATGTTTAGAATTGCGCATATACCTTACTGCTTAGTGATAGTGGTGATTGGACTAGTATCCTTAGGACACTGCACTATTATTGACGGCTCAGATTGCGAGAGCACTGATTGGATGCCACACACACCGTCAATAATTGCCATGTCATACACGACCATATTTTAGAAATGCTATTGTATGGTTAGGGACATTATGACTTTGATACATATTTCCTATTGGTATATTAGACTTGACATGCTAGTTCCTGTTTACCTATAGGATGTTGTATCAGTAGGGTTAGATACATATACACCTAGGGACATGGATACAGGTGTACATGCTTTCCATACTTTACCTATACCTGATAGGTATATCATATCATCATATTGGCAGGTGTACTCGTATTTCATACCTATACCTGATAGGTATATTACATCATGACATGATACTTTCATACTTTACTTATACCTGATAGGTATACTACATCATGACATTGATACTTCCATACCTTATTTATACCTGATAGGTATATCATATCATCATATAGGTAGATACCTATATTACTGCTTTACGATTCATGTATTCATTTATTATCTGGTGAATGCTATGCTATTCATTTATACGCTTTCATTACAGTTTCATATTGCGTATATTTATTCATGGATTATCGCATTGTTATATGGATTTTTCATGATGTTTTCTGGATTTGGGAACCGTGGTAGTTCATGAAATTATGCATACATGAAGACCCGGTTTTCCTTGAGATGATATTATAGCATCCACCATGAGATTTATCGGTGCGGATATATATATCCTATGCGAGGAGGCGTCGAGAGCCGCATGAGGATACATGGTGGGGCCCGGAGGTACCCCGAAGCTAGAATGTTGTCGGAGTGAGCCGACGTCGCACTGAGGCGATGAGGCCTAGGGGAGCCATACTTTCCGGTGACATTACCAGAGACTCGGCGGATATCAGGGGGATACCGTTGGGAGTCATGTGCGTATCGATACGTCGAGAGGCGAGGGGCAGACAGAGGCACTCGGGCTCTCGTGATAGCGTATGATACGTACTTATCAGTTTTCTGTGTCGATGCTTGACACATTGGTTTTTATGATATTCCTAAATACTCTTGTATATATAACAGGGGATTGAGCCGCTGTTATATATGCCTTTACACCAATATTAGTGGAATGGGACGCTAATATATGTGTACTGCCCTCATCATATTATATATGTCATTATATTTAGGATGTTAGAACTGTGCTGGAGATTTGACTTGAGATTCATGAGATTCATTGGGATTGGATGATGATATCGTACACACTAGAGATGTGAGATGCACTTAGTGTGGTACATATGATATATTGTGATATATACTGAGATTGTACAGACGAGATATGTGGGATCCACTAGCTGTTGTACATAAGATATAGGTGAGATATACCTGATATTGTACAGACGAGATATGTGGGATCCACTAGTTGTTGTACATGAGATATATGGGAGATATACTGTTAGTATACATATTAGATATGTGAGATACACTTGATGTGTACATTCGATACTTATGTGAGATACATTGGATAGAGCGGATTTGAGGAGATGTGACACTTAGATGATATGAGAGCCATTTGGTGACTGATTGAGGCATTGGGATTTGACTTGTCTTATTGGATTATGATCCTACCACGATGTCAGGATGCCGTGGATTTGACATATTTCACTCCATACCTCATCTTTATATACTTGTGCACTGTGTTATGTATTAGGAGTACCTGTGAGCGTACCTCCATGAGAGTTGCACATTTACTTTCTCATATCCCAGAGCATGATTATTGCATACTGTTGTCACATTATTATTGCAGGATATATTGGTGGTACTTGAGAGTGTACTTTCCATTATTACGTACTCATGACATGTTATTACTGAAATGGACATATATTAGATTCATGCTGTACGTTCATTCTCGCGATTACCTGCATATGTTATTTACTATTCACGAGTTGGCAACTCACCCCCGTTGTGCCACAGGTTTTGCTGGAGTTTTCCCCAAAGTAGTCAAGGCAAGCTATTCAGCTTTTCAGCTTCACACTCATCTATCATCTTTTGGGTTGCGGATACCACTTCGCCTGTTAGTGTGCAGTTTTGCCCAGGTGGGTTTTGTGGGTATCTGAGATTTGTATTGTATATATTCGTTGTATATTGTACTCTCCATCTACTAACAGTATGTTGTGACTTAGAGACTTGGTGAGGACGGTTTTGTATATACAGTGGATTTGTTGCTTTTATACAATTCCTTTTCTTTTGTCTCTGATTTCTTCGCTACGGCGTCGTATATCTGTTGTGGTGTTGATTTCCGCCGTTGGGCGTGGATTTTGCTCCCGTTTGGGATGCTTTATATTACATCTATGTTGTACCCTTTTTAGGGGCTGGTTTTATAAAGGAGGTGCTGCCAAAATTTTACAGAAAATGTAGACTATTTTAAAGAATTTGGGTTGTGATTTCAAATGTTTACAAAACTTTATATTATCTTTTCCGTATTTTTATGCTTTAGATTTCTGGGTTTTGGCTTTCTTTTACTGCGTTACGTCTGGAGGCGTTGCGTAGTATTAGGGCCATCACGTACCTTTTTGGGTCGTGACAAAGTTGGTATCAGAGCGTGGTTTTACCTTTCGGAGTGTAGGATGACCTGGTATGATGGAGTAGGTAACCTAAGCGGAGTAACGTACTGTAGGTATGTCTGCAGCATACTTACGATGCAGTATTTCGCCTAAAGTGCCTAAATACATATTGTTTGAGATTCCTTCTTTGATGATTCATATCCTTGAGATTCGATTTCCTTGTTCTTATCGAATTCTATCTCTATTTATAGCCTTGCCATTGATGACTACGGGGACTCAGAGTGATGCAGCGAGAGCCGAGGTCAGGGTTAGCTCGGGAGAGACGAGCACTGACCAGGAGGGCACTCGTGTTGCACTGTTGCAGACGGATCAGCCTTCGACTGATCAGCTAGCTAGACTTGTGACAGAGATGCAGGATTTGCGCCAGACGATGAGATCATTGGTTGATGCCATTCGAGCGCAGCGACAGGAGGTTGTCACTCCAGTTGGACAGTTGTTCCTTGGGATCAGCGTGCAGCAGTCTGTTACTTATGTAGCACCAGCGGATGTAGCTCCAGTTGACGAGATACGTGTTCCAGAGACTTTGCGAGTTCCAGGACAGTGGAGGAACCGTACAGGTGTGCCAGTCCAGGGACAGAGGTTCAGTCGTCGTGATAGGTTTCGTGCACGGCATGGGAGTAACAGAGGTGTGAGACGAGGACAGTCGTCTAGCTCTTATTCCCAGGATGGTCAGCAGTTTTCTTCCGGATGTTATCGGTGCGGGAGTTTGGATCATCGGGTTAGAGTTTGTACTGAGCCACGTTGTTGCGAGACAGCTATACCGCAGAGTGGAGGATTTCAGCCTGTTGTGGGTAGGAGGCAGACACGAGGGTTTGTTTCTACTCAATCGGACGCGCGGACGTCCAGTGCGGAGTTTTCAGGTATCCTTGTTCATGTTCGTTGTTGTGCTAGTTGGTTTTTCGCACTTTGTGCCGTGGTTGGGACGAGGATCGTGTTAGATAGATCAGCCGTTTTGTTGTGTTTAATTCTGTCAGCGATTCTTTTGTTGCGCGACACGTATTTCAGTCGTATGCCAATCGGTGAGGAGATTTTGCCGTCATTGGATCCTTCTAGAGATGTTGGATTTGACGTTCTCCTGGGCATGGATTGGTTAGTTACGTGTTAGGCGTCTGTGGACTACCGTGTGGAAACAGTCAGGATTTGTTTTCCCGGCGAGTCAGTTCTTGTTGTGCAGGTGGATAGTTGTGCCGCCTCTCACAGCTTGAATTCAGCCTTTTTCGCTAGTCAGGTTTGGATGAGATGTCGTGGATTCTTGGCGTTCATTCGAGATACCGGAGCCACATTGGGATTGTTGGGCTGGGTTGTTATCGTGCAAGAGTTCTTCGACGACATTCTAGAAGAGTTAGCGAAATTCAAGGAGCTTAAGGATCGGCTGCAGAGTTGTTGGTTGGGAGGTTTGTGTGTCCGTGTGTTTCGCTTGTGGGAGCCCCTAATTCTGTTCGTTCAGGAGGAAGACGACAGTTTGCGGTTGTGGATTGATAGATCGTCAATTGAACCGGCTTACGGTGCGGTTAGGTATCTGTTACCTTGATTTTACGATTTCTTCGATCAGCTCCAGAGTGCGAGACTTTTTCTAAGTTTGTTTGGGATATGGTCATCATTGTTGCGGGTTCGGAGTGATGGCATTCCGAATACTGTTTTTGTGCGTGCTACGGCAGTTGTGTTTTGGTAGTGTCGTTGGACTTGCCAATGCCCTAGCAGCATTTGTTGATATGATGTACCAGATTTTCTTCAGGCCGTTCCTCGACCAGTTATTGTTGTGTTTTGACGACATTCTGGTCTTTTTCTTTGTGTCTTGAGGAACAGGAGCAGCTTTTGAGAATTTGTTTTGCAGACATCGGTAGAGCCCAGTGGTTTGCTAGATTCTCGGAGTGTTCCTTCAGGCTTGTTGGTGTTGACTCCTAGGTCTTGTAGTTACGGGAGACGGTTTCGTATGGTTCCGAGGGAGATCGTGACCGTACAGCTTAGACCCAGACTTGTGTTCGGACAGAGGTCCTTTGATGTTGGGTTTAGCAGGTTTTTACCGCCGTTTCGTGCAGGATTACTAGAGTATGGTTGCACCGTTGACTGTGAAGACCAGGTAAGGAGGTTCTTTTCTTGAACTGAGGCATGTGTGCAGAGTTCTCAGCAGTTGGAGATTCGGCTGGCAATTGCATCAGTTCTTGCTTTTGATTCGGAGCCCTTGATTGTGACAAGGTTGTGCTAAGTTAGGGATGCGTTGATGTACCTGATGATTATCGGATAGAGACGTGAAATCCTAGAGCAGTCACATCAGTCAACTCTCTATGTTCATTCAGGTTCCGCCAGCTTTGACGTGACTTGTGAGATAGTTACGGGTGGACAGGAATGTGAAGAGAAATTTCAGGTTTCGTTTCAGGGTGCTTGTTTGGTTTGTTGTTTGCGGCAGTTGGGATCGTCACTCGCCATTGTAGGATACTTCTGGATAGCTGTTATCAGGAGATATTTCAATTGGCAACCTTTAGGCTTAGTCAGGTAGTGTCGATCACCAGTCTGTTTTTCTGACTCAGCATAGTAGGATTTTTGGACCTCAGCTTGTCTAGAGACTTCGGAGATGTTCTAGTTGGTCTTTTGAGATCCTTTATGTGAGTTAGTTTTCGTTGCTTTAATTTGGCACTTCCGTCCAGATTATAAATTATTCACCCCGTTTTCATGGTGTTGATTTTTGGCAAATACCTTCATGACTTTTTCACATGATTCAGCACAGACCATTAGTGTAGACTCGATCTTTTCGTTCACCGACAGCCATGTGTGTAAATGGTTTGGCAGGTGAAGAAACTTCGATCAAAGGTCTTGCCATCTGTGGAGAGTTTTCTTGGACGTAGCTGTATAGTTAGGGGATCACTTGGGAAGCTGCGAGTGAGATTTGGGAGTTTTTGTACTCTTCTCTTTGAAGGTATGCTTGGTGAAATTTTAAATTCGGGGACGAATTTTTATAAGGGGGGGAGATTGTAACGATCTAGAAATCGTTTTGTGCTTGTTTCTGCTTTTGGGTGAAATTCAGCGGTATTGTCAGTTTTATACCGATTGCGATCAAACGGCCATATCGACTTACCAGCACCTAGTTTTGAGAAAATAAAGCTAGTGCGCACACTTTGAGAGTATATGGGACGTTTTGGTGCAACTTGAATTTTTCCCATTTTTAATGTTATTTTTATCCGGTTTGCACTTTTCTGGAAATCCTTGCTTTTCTTCTTTTCTTAAAAATTCTCTAAGTTAAACTTAACCATAGCATAAGGATTTGTGTGGCTTAGGTTTAATAGGAATTAGAAAAGAAAAGAATAGAAAAGAAGAGGAGAAGAAGGTGCATGCATTGGATTAGGTTTGACTTTGCATTTATTATGCATTTATTTCATGAAATTGCAAGGAAATTGCCTCTTCTCTCTCTCCTCTCTCTCTTGGCCGAGCTCACCTCCCCTCTCCTGCACTTGTGCAATTTCCTATCTCTTTTCCTCTCTCTTTCTCACTAATTCCTTCACAAATCCATCAAAGTTCATAAAAATCACACTTTTGTGCATGTTTTTCCATTTTCTTGGCTTGGAGCATGCTAGCTTGGGATCTTGGTGTTCTTTTGGCTAGGTAAAATTCCTTTACTGTTATTTATGTGTTTTTAGTGTAACTTAGCTTTTTAAATTCTGTTTAGATTGATAAATTAGGATTTGTTGCGAAATATCGTATTTTTAGTGTCGGATTGTGGTTTTTAGAACCTGCTTTGACCCAGGTAGTTTACTGATTAATTCAATATAGTGAGTGTGTTGTACTAGGGGACCTGGAGCACCACCTGAAGCACGAGACCCATGCCACCGGCCAGGGCCGGCGAGGGCTTAAGGAGGGGCCGGCGACGCCGGCCAGAGGGTTGAGTTTGGGTGTGGGGTTTTGTCTGTAGGTGTCTGCTAGGGTTTGGGTTCCTCTGGTCTTGTTGAAATTGTTTAGTTTTCACAGTAGGAAAATCTGGGATCATTTGTGCAGTTTCTAGTGTTTCGTGTTCGTGCGATACGTGTTACGACACGCGTCGTGCCGTTTTCGTGGTTTCGCTCTTAAGTTGTTTCCGTCGTGTCGCTACTCTCGTTAGCCACGATACGAACACTTAAGAGGTGTTTGTGTGTTGTTGTGTCGGTTAGATGTAGCTAGTTTGTATTTCGTAGCTATTATTGATATATATATTGTTGTTGTTTATATGTTGCAGGTTCGCAGACGAGGACTACGGACACTGCCACAGGGGGATTCAGGTGGTAGATTCATCTAGCTTGGAGTGTGGGTGAGTAGATTTAACATCTACAGGGGAATCGCCCGCATGGCGTTATGCGTCTGGGCTAGAAACCTTTACCTTTGTCGCATATTCTATATCATGTTTAGAATTGCGCATATACCTTACTGCTTAGTGATAGTGGTGATTGGACTAGTATCCTTAGGACACTGCACTATTATTGACGGCTCAGATTGCGAGAGCACTGATTGGATGCCACACACACCGTCAATAATTGCCATGTCATACACGACCATATTTTAGAAATGCTATTGTATGGTTAGGGACATTGTGACTTTGATACATATTTCCTATTGGTATATTAGACTTGACATGCTAGTTCCTGTTTACCTATAGGATGTTGTATCAGTAGGGTTAGATACATATACACCTAGGGACATGGATACAGGTGTACATGCTTTCCATACTTTACCTATACCTGATAGGTATATCATATCATCATATTGGCAGGTGTACTCGTATTTCATACCTATACCTGATAGGTATATTACATCATGACATGATACTTTCATACTTTACTTATACCTGATAGGTATACTACATCATGACATTGATACTTCCATACCTTATTTATACCTGATAGGTATATCATATCATCATATAGGTAGATACCTATATTACTGCTTTACGATTCATGTATTCATTTATTATCTGGTGAATGCTATGCTATTCATTTATACGCTTTCATTACAGTTTCATATTGCGTATATTTATTCATGGATTATCGCATTGTTATATGGATTTTTCATGATGTTTTCTGGATTTGGGAACCGTGGTAGTTCATGAAATTATGCATACATGAAGACCCGGTTTTCCTTGAGATGATATTATAGCATCCACCATGAGATTTATCGGTGCGGATATATATATCCTATGCGAGGAGGCGTCGAGAGCCGCATGAGGATACATGGTGGGGCCCGGAGGTACCCCGAAGCTAGAATGTTGTCGGAGTGAGCCGACGTCGCACTGAGGCGATGAGGCCTAGGGGAGCCATACTTTCCGGTGACATTACCAGAGACTCGGCGGATATCAGGGGGATACCGTTGGGAGTCATGTGCGTATCGATACGTCGAGAGGCGAGGGGCAGACAGAGGCACTCGGGCTCTCGTGATAGCGTATGATACGTACTTATCAGTTTTCTGTGTCGATGCTTGACACATTGGTTTTTATGATATTCCTAAATACTCTTGTATATATAACAGGGGATTGAGCCGCTGTTATATATGCCTTTACACCAATATTAGTGGAATGGGACGCTAATATATGTGTACTGCCCTCATCATATTATATATGTCATTATATTTAGGATGTTAGAACTGTGCTGGAGATTTGACTTGAGATTCATGAGATTCATTGGGATTGGATGATGATATCGTACACACTAGAGATGTGAGATGCACTTAGTGTGGTACATATGATATATTGTGATATATACTGAGATTGTACAGACGAGATATGTGGGATCCACTAGCTGTTGTACATGAGATATAGGTGAGATATACCTGATATTGTACAGACGAGATATGTGGGATCCACTAGTTGTTGTACATGAGATATATGGGAGATATACTGTTAGTATACATATTAGATATGTGAGATACACTTGATGTGTACATTCGATACTTATATGAGATACATTGGATAGAGCGGATTTGAGGAGATGTGACACTTAGATGATATGAGAGCCATTTGGTGACTGATTGAGGCATTGGGATTTGACTTGTCTTATTGGATTATGATCCTACCACGATGTCAGGATGCCGTGGATTTGACATATTTCACTCCATACCTCATCTTTATATACTTGTGCACTGTGTTATGTATTAGGAGTACCTGTGAGCGTACCTCCATGAGAGTTGCACATTTACTTTCTCATATCCCAGAGCATGATTATTGCATACTGTTGTCACATTATTATTGCAGGATATATTGGTGGTACTTGAGAGTGTACTTTCCATTATTACGTACTCATGACATGTTATTACTGAAATGGACATATATTAGATTCATGCTGTACGTTCATTCTCGCGATTACCTGTATATGTTATTTACTATTCACGAGTTGGCAACTCACCCCCGTTGTGCCACAGGTTTTGCTGGAGTTTTCCCCAAAGTAGTCAAGGCAAGCTATTCAGCTTTTCAGCTTCACACTCATCTATCATCTTTTGGGTTGCGGATACCACTTCGCCTGTTAGTGTGCAGTTTTGCCCAGGTGGGTTTTGTGGGTATCTGAGATTTGTATTGTATATATTCGTTGTATATTGTACTCTCCATCTACTAACAGTATGTTGTGACTTAGAGACTTGGTGAGGACGGTTTTGTATATACAGTGGATTTGTTGCTTTTATACAATTCCTTTTCTTTTGTCTCTGATTTCTTCGCTACGGCGTCGTATATCTGTTGTGGTGTTGATTTCCGCCGTTGGGCGTGGATTTTGCTCCCGTTTGGGATGCTTTATATTACATCTATGTTGTACCCTTTTTAGGGGCTGGTTTTATAAAGGAGGTGCTGCCAAAATTTTACAGAAAATGTGGACTATTTTAAAGAATTTGGGTTGTGATTTCAAATGTTTACAAAACTTTATATTATCTTTTCCGTATTTTTATGGTTTAGATTTCTGGGTTTTGGCTTTCTTTTACTGCGTTACGTCTGGAGGCGTTGCGTAGTATTAGGGCCATCACGTACCTTTTTGGGTCGTGACACTGAGACTTCTCCATATCTTGTGGTGATGATAGCTTCTTGTGTTGCTAGTTTATTAGAGTTCGAAAACTACTTTTCTTAATGTATTCATATCTAAAAAATAACAGTTAGATAATAAATGGGACACCGTAGGAAATTGAAATCTTCCAGAAATGTCTGATTATGAAAGAGAAAGATAAGGAATCAATATGCTTAAAGTTACCCCAAAATTTTCGCTAAGCAAGATAAGAAAAAATAACTGAAGTATGTAACAGTCATTCTTTCTTAGGAAGATAGAAAATAGTATAAATCACACTTATAATAATTTTACTAACCAAAAAACAAGTCACTTGAATTTCCGATGTTTTCGTTTGCCACTCAAACATGCTTGCCACTCAAACATGCAGAGGACGGCACTTTAATATCTATGTTGTACTTCAGCGACGCTTTCTTGATTACTATTATTTAAAAACATGTATATTTCTTTTTGAATGTCGGAATAAAAAGTTAAAAGAGAGAAATAAGAAGCACGCGATGCATTCTTGGATAATATGCTGGGGATAAGGCGCCAACAAAGCATAATTTTAAGTATTAAAGTGTTAGGTTTTAGGTATTTATTTAATACTGTATTTGTAACATTTGTGTATTATATGGAAGCTGGTCCAGAAAACCAAAGGTAAATTGTCAAAACCACTCAAGGTTTCCAGCTAACAAAATACCCATGGCCTTGAAGCGGTTATTAAAATACCCCTGGAAAATTTCCATGTAGCATCTGTATAATTGCCTGCTATATCTAAATAGGTCATACATACCGCATGCAACTGAATATATATAGAATCAGTTATACAGATACCGCAGGCAGAGAGTTTTTTGACAGCTGAAGATTTTTTCAGAGAGGTTTTGACAAGCGTTTCGTGGTCATTGATCTTTTTCAGTGGGAAAGGGATTTTTGACAATTTACTCAAAAGCAATGGATCATTCTGTAGGTTACACTCACCAACATAATTATGAACACCTTAGTTCTAATTATTAGGGACCGTTTGTTTGCAAGAAATTGCCAAAACTTATGGGAATCAGAAGGACAAGACACTATTCATCAAAACGAAAAGTTTGGAATTGTCATTCCTTTGTTTGTTTGTATGGAATGAGAATTGCAAGTTTTGAAAAATCGACATCATCAAAATGGGAGTTGATATCACCTTTTTGGTAATTCCAAATCCAAGATTTTTCTGGATGGAATTGCCAATTCCCAAAGAGACAGGTATGATTAGATATATTATTTTATTTAGGAAAAGCTATTGTTAGCTACTTTCTCTCTCTTCTCTCTATTCAATTCCCATTTTTTTCCAACCAAAATAAGTAAAGGATTAAAGAGGGCAAAAACCATTTCAATTTTTACGAACAAGCAAAAGAATGACAATTACATGGAACAAATTTTTTTGTTTGTCGCTCAATTCCCATTCTTGATTTTTGATTCCTGAAAACAATCAGCGCCCTTCATAGAATTTGGTCAAAAATTTTGAAACAAAAGGAAATTTAATCTCAGACCCCATTAATATTAATAGTAAACAATAAATCCAATATCTTTGTTTTTTTTTCTTTCCAAATTTCAAGCGAAAGGAAGAGAAAAAACAAAAGTGGAGGGAGAGACCCCCGACCCGAGAGAGAGAAAATGACGGTTCTGCCCCTGGCCAGAGACGGCAGGAAGCAGCGCAGGCAGATCCGGGCCCCGCTCCTCGCCAGGCGCGAGGACGACGACGTCGCCGGCGGCATGGAGCCCGCGTCCTTCGCCGGCGCCGTCTTCAACCTATCGACGACGATCGTCGGCGCCGGAATCATGGCGCTGCCCGCCTCAGTGAAGGTCCTCGGCCTCGTCCCCGGCCTCCTCGCGATCCTGGCCGTCGGAGCCCTGACGGAGTACTCCATCGACGTCATCCTCCGGGTCGGTAGGTCGCCGACGTCGTCGTCGTACGGCGCCGTGGCCGGAGAGACGCTAGGATCGGCGGGAAGGACGCTGCTGCAGACGTGCGTTGTCGTCAACAACCTGGGGATGCTCGTCGTCTACATGATCATCATCGGTGAGAATCTGAGATCCCTCAATTTTTTATTTTTTATTTTTTGATTTATGTTTTGTTTTGAAGCGTTTTATTTTTATTGCGGAAAGATTGTGAATTTTTTGTAACTGTTTTTTTAATAGATATTATTAATTGCTAATGAACCTGTATTTAAAGAATTCAATACTTTTAAACATTCTTTCTTTTTCTGAAACGATATAAAGGTATGATATTTTTTATATTAGCCGCCGATTCCAGTCGCAAAAGCGATCGTCTGATATGGATATGGATACGGATATTGAGATTTTAAGGCCTGGTTTGGCAGTACGTTTTCTGATACTCCTGTTAAGCAAATCGTGGTTCGTTTTGTGCGTTTAAGTATAGTTAAAACTAATATAAATCGTAACACAAATATATAAGTAAAACGATAAAATCAAGAGATAAAGAAATACAGACCGTGACACGATCGATTTCAGAATGGTTCGGCATCCTTTACCTAGTCCACTGCCTAAGGACTTTTCCTTAGGACTTTTCCCTTTCACAATAACACTTCTTCAACCGGACAGAGAAATCCTTACAAACACCTCGTTTCGTCGGGTAGTTGAACGCCCCTGCATCTCATTTTTACGGGTAGTAGATCGCCCTTACAATATTACGATTCATCTCTCTAAACATGTGAGAGACAATGGAGCACATACAAATTTTCTATAGGTATTGAAAGTGATATTGAGAGGTTTTTGAAAATAATTTGAGCAAGCGGTTCATCTTGTTTTGAAACACAAATAATTATATTTGTAAACAACTTAAGGTATCTATGCTATGATCTTCTCACTGGTAAAAATGATAAATTTAGAAGCAAATACTCAACGGTCAAAAATACATGCACATGGGCATTGATCCTCTAATTACCGCCTTCCAAAATAAATTGCAACGGCTAAATTAATTTTTGAAAACAAATGAGCTGAAAAGAGGAATATTGGATCAATTAACGCTGAATACTAAAATGCACCAAAGTTTCTCATGAAGCTAATAATTAGCTTACATGCTGAATGGCCAACGGCAATGAATTTGAAAAATATATTTAGCCTTGCCCTCAGGAGATGTCAAGATATGGTAACATCAGGCTAATTAATCTTATACTATGATGTATGATGTAAAAGCTCTTAAAATAGATTTTTACAAAAAAATAATATAAGCCTTTTAATAAAAGTTTTCTCAAGCTCATTATTTTCAATCCTTTGCAATTAGGTCCTTAAAAGAAATGAATGAAAAATAAAACCCCATGAGTGAATCACCAGCTCTTGTTACATATTGAGTTCAAACTGAATGTTGATAATATTGGTCTTGTGAAGTCTAAACGTTAATCTCCAGCCTCCATTGGATTTGACATATGTAGCTCAGTCCTCCGACCTCCATTAATTGTTCCATGATATATAAGTGTCGTATAAAATGGTTAGTTCAAAACATAAAACGAGTTGTTTGGTATAATCAAAACTATACCGGGACGAGTCCAACATTATCAAATCGTGGTTCGTTTCGTATGGCAATATAGTTTTGAAACCAATGATTCGTTTTAAAATAGGGTTTAAAGAAGTGAGCGGTTCGAAACTTTCTAAAACTACATTCTTTTTCATGTTTAAGAAAACAGGGTTCCGAGTCTTCGAAACTTTTTGAAACCGCGGTTTGGGAAGCTTCGTTTTGGTTGCAGATAGGCCTCGGTTACAATTTCTGAAGTTTAGCCTTGCAACCCAACAAAATCATGGTTTTGGAAACCGTAACCCCATTGCGAACGAGCCCTAAACCTTGATGTAGGGAAAATTATTCGGTGCGCCGACAATATGTACCCGATCATGAGAGAAGAAAATAAGAACATAGACCTTACCAAGCTGTCTGAAGGTGCCAGAAATTATCTCGCTTATACCCGGCACACTGAATAATTTCACACTAATGCCTTCTCATTTTTTTGTCCTTTGTTTCTGATAAGAATTTGGGTGATGCTAAACTATAAACATTTCCACTTAAAACTGAATGATCAATGATTTGGAGAATGCTGTGACCGATAATTCCGAAAATGTGGCTCAGGGGATGTGCTATCTGGAACAGCTGGATCAAATGGTGTGGTTCATCACACAGGAGTGGTCGAGGGGTGGTTCGGGCATCATTGGTGGACCGCTCGATTCTTCCTGCTCTCTCTCACCACCATTCTCGTGTTCGCCCCTTTGGTCTCCTTCAAGCGCATCGGTGAGTAGTATCTCCGTATTAGTTTCATTAAGGGCATGTTTGTTTGCCATGAAGTAGCATGGAAGTACCGGAAGTAGGTTTATTTCCGATATTTCAAGTGTTTGTTTTGACAAGAAGTAGTATTTGAAGTTACTTCCATATACTGATGTGGATCCTATGTGAAGTTCTTACTTCAATATTTCTCTTCACCTCTTGGCCTTGGAGTTGCATGGAGCACAAGGAAAGAGAGAGAAAGTAATATTTTATTCATAACATTAATTACTTCTTTAAGTTTCTTCCATCCTCTCTCATGCCTTTTAGATAAAAGTTTGCATAAAATAATTGCATTTATTACTTCAATAGTATCACTTCCATAAACAAAACAAACAAAAGAATTACAAAAGGTTACTACTTCCATGAAGAACTTTTAGAAGTAACTTCAAGATTATTTCCGATACTTCCAGTACTTCCATTCATCCAAATGGGCTATAAATAGCAGACGATGAACGGTACAAGCAAACAATCGTAACATTTTAGCGACCTTTTTAGAAGCCGTGAGGCGCTCTTTTATGAACACGTTTATTGATTAAAAAGAAGAAGAATCCATTTCTCTATTTATACAATTGTTTCAGAAAACTGAAAATTTTCAACTTGAATATTATATACAAATCATTTGTTGTTGCACGAGCCGGAAATCTAGTTTTCTCTAATCGATTCTTTGCCCGGTTCTTTTTTGGTAGATTCTTTGAGATATACGTCTGCATTGTCCGTGGCCTTGGCTGTGGTCTTCGTGGTGGTGACGGCAGGGATCGCAGTTGTTAAGATGGTTGATCGAAGCATCGCCATGCCGCGGCTGCTACCTGAAATTGTTGATCAGGCCTCCTTCTGGAAGTTGTTCACTACGATCCCAGTTTTGATCACCGCCTTCATCTGCCACTATAGCAGCAAGTCTAATCATAACTCACTTATGTTTCACAGAAATTTAATGACAATTGTAGTACTGCAGCATTGCTACATTTTTTCATTGCAGCAAAAGGAAACAACCCCTAACATTTTTGTTTGTGCGAATTATCCTTAAACTCAAATTTCAGGAGTTTGCTCTTCCATTTTATGTACTAGTTTTAGTCATGCCATTGCCTGACTTATAATTACTTCAACCTTATTCCAATTTCAGTACACCCGATTGAGAGCGAGTTGAAAGACTCCTCGCAGATGAAGTCGATTGTCAGGACGTCTCTTGGCCTCTGCACCACAGTGTATCTTGCAACCAGCTTCTTTGGCTTCCTTCTCTTTGGAGAGCAAACCCTAGATGACGTGCTCGCCAACTTCGATACGGATTTAGGGTTCTCCACATATGGGCCCCTTTTAAACGATATCGTGAGAATGAGCTACACTGTGCATTTAATGCTTGTGTTCCCCATCGTTTTCTACTCTCTCCGGCTCAACCTCGATGGGATATTGTTTCCGCTCGCTGTGCCTTTACCTTTCGACGGAAGGAGGTTCTTTTTCATTACGATCGCGTTGATGTGGTTGGTCTTTATTGGGGCTAACTGTGTTCCGAGTATATGGGTTGTGTTTCAATTTACAGGCGCTACAGCTGCAGTCGCTATTGGGTTCATTTTCCCCGCTGCTATTGCTCTCAGGTCCGCGCTTCTTTTTTCAATTTGTTATTGCATTTTATTTCTTAGGCGATTTATGATTTGTCATTCAAAGATGTCGCTGCTTCACCTGATACATCTTGTTTGCAAACTTCATCAAGTTCAACACATTTGTTTCCGATAGATAAACTCCCCCCATTGCCATTCAAAGCTGCTTCCATCAGAATGTGTCGATGAAAGAATGAAAGAAACACTAAATTTTTATAGAACAGGGCTGCCAACTCGATGTCTAAGACGAGTTACGATTGATTTTTGAATATACAGAGATATCCATGGAGCGGCTTCGAGGAAGGACAAGGCTCTGTCGTGGCTGATGATTATTTTGGCAGTTTCATCAAGCACGGTCGCGATCTCGAGCAATGTCTACGACATGTTCATCAATGGAGAGGGTTCATGATACTGATGTTATTGACTGTTGTCCTAATACTGAATATAACTCATTCTTTCAAGCACTTTTTTGGAGTTTCTTTGGGGGATTTTTTCCTTCCTTTTTTTTGGGGTTGTTTTCCCCTGAATTCTTCTTAATTGTATATTGTACATTCTTATTTACACAAATCGATATACTGTAAACTTTTCAGGAAAGATCAAGAAAAATACAATATGAAAATCTCTTTTAGCTTTCCTTCCTCCAAGTTAAAGTAAAGTTAAAGGGTTTTTTATCTGACGGAAATTGTAAGGAGATAAAATAATATATCTTATTAGTTTTTGGGAAGGTAAAAAATAAACACCAAGATTTGGAGGGTTAGAAAGAAATTTGCTATGTTTTGAAGGGCTACAGGTAAAAAACCCATATATATTTTGTGATTAAGTTGATATCATATTTGCCTTCACTTATAAACAAAGAATATACACAAGTAATATTTAATATCTGTGATTATTTCCAGCTGTAAATAGCAGGAAATAATTATGCTTGGTATCTGAAAGGTTATATCAGTAAGGCATTATTAGCTCACAACCAAAACAAAAAACAAAAAAACATCCTTTTTAAACACAAACATTTATGGGAGTGAGGCTTGACATGCATCTTATTTCATGTTCTAATAAATTATTTCACTCTTTTATATTTAAACCTATATTAATAACTTGATATATCTCATCTTATGAGTATAGTATTAATCTAATAATGGGAAATACATGAGCATTGAATATCAGCAAATAAGATGGATAGGCTATCAAATTTATGATATTAATTTCTTTAAATTAAGTAGAGGAACCGTATTTTTAGCATTAATATTTCTATATTAAAAAGTTATTACTTTGAATTTGAAAGAGCACAAGATTTTTCCAAACTAGAGAACCATATTATTTTTTACTCCAAAAGGCATTAAATTTATCTAGCTATTGCTATAGGTATTATTACCTTAAATGCAGTGTATGTCTTATTACTTATTAGGGCATGGAAGTTTAAAAGGCATGTTTTTTTTCACTTTGGAAACTCCCAAAGCAATTAATTCAAGAATATTTCTTCACTCTGCAATGAACCCAAAGCATGGAACATGAATCGGCTAAATTCATGTAAATAGACTGATTATTGCATTCAACATCAATTAATTGAACACAGGAGATTTCTCTAGCTATACAACGATTGTGAAGGGTTATACAGTATCATTGCACATAAAACATTATTACATTTTATTATTTTTGTTTCTCGAAAGTGACTTCTTTGTTTTTTATTATAAGAAGAACAGCTTCATGAACCATAGCCATGGCTTGTGTGGTCTTATTCATGCTATTTTGGCTTATCATGCATGCCTTTATTTTTGTGTTTAGGGTTAGTACAGTTGCAAGAATGGATTGTGATGCTTGGGCTTTCAAGAGAACTTGTCATATTAGAAATACTTTTTGTAAGTCGTTTTAATATCACATCCTTCTGATTTTCTTGTTTACTTTCATTCTAACTAATAAATTGTAACCTTTAATGCATGCCTACATAGTGGCGTGCATGGTGCAACAACAAATTTCAAAATGTTGTCCAAATTGCAGTGACCAATTTTTCATGGAAAGAACAGAAATAGCAATAACTCAATTGCCATAAAATCTAAAGCCGATTTCCGTGTTACTTTGATGTCAGGAGACGTTAATGTCCTCTCTCAGCTCTAGCAACGGCATAGTACCTTGCGACTTAAAGATACGTAGTCCTAAGCTTTTGATTTTTTTATCATGATAGAGTTTCGTTGTTTTATCATCAATATCAGCTTGAATGTAGAATTAGATGTCATGGGAGAAAATATAATTCGAGATACGGCATGAGAGGATATGATTTGTTTCCTTGAAATAGAAAGAAAGTATGAGCCTATCAACATAGGTTGAATATCGAATTGTAAACCATATTTTAGTTGTTATTTGGTCATGGGAGCTTGGAGTAATTCCATAGTGTTCTCCATAGCTTGTATTACTCTATCATCATCAATTAATTGTACCATGGCAATTAAGGACAAAAACCTCAATGCATATCTTAACCCTTATGAGGGCTATGAAAGGTTCCTAGGCACCCTATAGAGGTCTCACAAGGCATCGGACATGCCAATTTAAAAATTTTGGTGCCGAGAAATCCTAGACTACGGATCTTAGACTAGATGTTTAGGCGAAATGAAAACTTAGTTAACACTTTAACTAGAAATGAGAAGCTACAACCTTTGTAGATCCGGATTTCCACTTGCTTAGCTCCACGTGGGTGTCCTCTCGCTGTCCGTCTCGAATCCTAGACTCGATCGTCGGCTTCATCGGGAAAACGAGCAAGCTAGGTCGTCGGCTTTGTGTCAAAGACGATCTACCTCGAGGCATCGCAAGTTCAAGCTCCGACTTCACAAACTTGTGAAACTTGTGAAGTAAACACCCAAAACAACTTGGCAAGAGGTAGAGGGTGAAGAAATAGGAGGTGGGTTCTCTTTAGATTTGGATTTTACTCACTTTTGCTCAAGTTGCCATTGATGGCATCTTGTTTTCTCTCTTGAAGAAGAAGGAAGAAGCAAATAGAATATGATAAGTATTGTGAAAAAGAATAATAAAATCAAATACTTATCATGTTCTAACCTAGGTTAAGTGTAGAGAATAAACCATGGTCACTTGGATGGGTTAGGGTTAAGCATGAAGATAAGGATGGTTGCAAAAGTCAAAGCTTCATGAAGCTTCAACTAATGACAAAGAAAGCCACCATTCTCATCTTTATCTTTTCCAAATAAATAAACAAATAAATAAATAAATAAATAAATATGCAAAACCCTAATTATCAAATTAACCATGGATTAATTCTATACACTTAACTAAATGATCAAGTATCATCAAACATGATACAAAAATGTGCACTAAAGTATATCACATATACAATGTGCATCAAGTGAGAAAAATCCGTTTAAAGTGAACCAATACTAGTTAATGCAATGCAATATATCAAATATATAATTATGCATTAAATCATTAAATCAACATTTGATTCAATGATCCGGTCATGTCGCGCATAACCGACTAGAATCCAATGTATCGATTTATCGAATCAATGATTCGATAATTAGGTCATATCGAATATAACCAATCGAAACATATATCGCGAGAACGAAATGCGGTATCACATACACGCATTATTCTCGGTCCTGCACATATCTCATATGCGCTCCTATTTCGTTTCGCTTGAACCAGGAAACCTCTGTGTAGGACTCTAAAGACTCGTCAATACGCCGGTAGCAGATGATGATCATATCAAGCACCCACAAGCCGCAAGCGGTCTGCTAAACGTAACGGCCATCCGGGTATTGAGCGATCAGAAGATCGACAAGCTAGCCCGCCCACACTCCTGTGAATCCAACCAGTAACACTTACCGTACAGTCCGGTCTGTTCGTCTAATACGTCGCATATCAAGTCTAGGGGTGGTAAACATCAGACCCCAATACTCGATAAGTCGTGCCGATGTGAGGCTCATAACGGGTCGAGAAACTACTGGTAACACTTACCAGCAAATCTCTGATCAGCCCTGGCCAGGGACTTCCCTGCTACGGCCAATCGAGCACTGCGCAACATCAACCCCCAATACCGGGAGAGACGAAACCCCTCCTATCGCTCATTGCCTCCATGTGACTCGGGACTGTACCCAAAGACCACCGTTTTGCACGCCCTCATGGACGTGGTAAGGTGGAGATCAAAGCACAGTGGGAATCACACAAGACTCTATGACGATCTCGGGTCTACAGACTAACCTGCACAAGTGTCACCTGAGAACTGCCATCTGACGTGAGGTATAATACCATCTGGGAGTTCTCGGCGAGTCCGTCCAGTGTACCCAGTCTCCACTGAGCACCCGTATACCATCTCTGATGTCAAACGCCAATGGATATGGGATCATCCATCGCCCATCACATGGGTCGAGAAGCGTATACGCTAGTCTACTCTGGTATATCGATGCCCCGTCTCGATACACCCACGACTAGGGACCTTGAAGGATGTACTTATGGACTACCATGTCCCCACTAGTATGATCTGCATCATAGTCCAGGTAGTCAAGTACACATCCTAAGGGCTTTACCAACATGTAACTATAAGACAGTATAAAGAGACTAGTGTACATGTTAAGATAAAGAGTAACCAGATAGCATACTATCATATCGAGCAAGAAAGTCATCTCTATATATGTCCAAGCATCCAATATAATATACATCATCTGTACAATACTGGCCTCTAGGGCATACATACAACTAACAGGCTATATATGCTGGACTTGACTCTTTGAATTCGCATTTGATGAGTAATGAATCTAATTGCTATCATCGATCTTCACGGAATTAACATCCATCACTTGCATTAATTAAAACCCGAAATGATAATTTTTATGTTTTTATCTTGGCAATTGCCAAGAGCAAACACAAGGCCAATTTTAGTTAGTCATGAAAGGATGGTAACATGCACTACAAACAGACTCAACATTTCTTAATTTACAAAATGAAATTGGATACCAAGTATTCTTGTCACGCTCCGCTTTCCAGAAAACGGAATACGAGAGATGACTAGATCAGCCATTGATGATTCTCTATATTAGCGATCTCCCAGATCAGGACACGTGGCAGAAGACGTGTCCCAGAACTCAGAAGAAATGGTTCACAGAGACCGACCAGGCCATCCCTGTACCCGACCTGCAAGCACAATCTGGCTCTCCTCAGAGCCCCTGCAAATTGTCCTCCTCGGCCTCTAAGCTCGCCCCGAGCTACCACGGGACCAAGATGCCTCGGCCCTCCCGCTCGTTCCCGAGCTCCCCTGCCGAGGCCATCTTCATCGGTCACTCCGACCGACCGACTCCACCACTCACAGGCGTAACCGCCGCTCCGCAAATCTCGCTATGCGCGGATTCTCCGCCGGCAATATCCCACATTCCACGCCATCACGATCCCCATTAACGGGCGATCCGCTTATTATGCGGGCGTGACGTCGGGAGCGTAACTGCCGGCGAGATTCTCGCGCCTGCTACTGCGTGCTGCCGCCACTATATAAACCTCCATCACAGAGGGGTCAAGTAAGCTTTTTTCACCCCACTTAGCCGTTACTCTGCTCGGATCTTGTGCTAACTTGATTGTCGGAGGGTCCTCGGTGGTACCAAACCACGCCGGGACTTCCTTACAGGTACTTGGCGCAGACTCCTCAAAATCACCAATCTCCTCAAAACTCATTGAGACCCACATGCAACAGGAGATCACCTCCAAGATCCACCGGGAGATCGACGGAAGACAACATCTGGCGTATAACGTGAGGGGATGTGGAAGCGAGCCCGAGCATTGGCAAGCTCGTCCTCATGTCTCGCCCAACACAACGCGCCGGGGGCAGCGTCTACCGCCTCCTTCCTGGGGGCCGCCCCCGCCGCACGATCCCGGGAAGAGGATTTGATCCCTGCTCCCCAGGAAGACTCATGCTCAACTAGAGGGTCCCTAGAACCTACTCCTACGACATCTACAGATTCCACAAAAAGAAGACATCTAACCTGGAGAAGAGGGATCCTTGGGAAACGAAAGCAGAAGAAAGAAGACGAGCGTCGAGCAATCAGGACTTAGAGCGAGGAAATATGAACGAGTAGGGGCCCTGGAGTGGGCCCCACCCCTATTTATCACTGCAATCTCCCTCATCCAACGGCGCCCTTCATCCCCCGTCAAAACGCCTCCTCCCGTCCAACGGCTCCGATCGCTCCACTTGTCGTTCCCACACTGGGCCGCATCCCATCAGACGCCGCAGGTCTGCACACGTCGCGTCGGCCAACCGACGCTTGACACGCGGACTGTTGCTTCAGTGACAGGATGAACCGGCGTACTTTCCTTAAATGCAGAGATCTCGTCCTGATTCGCTGACAGAAAAGACAGCTGACAACCCGGGGACGCGTCCCGACGAAGTCTTAGGAGGGAGCTCACCCCGGGCGGCCCGACAGTCCACTCTTGACTCGACCCGCCAGCTGGTCGGGAAAAGAGTGGGGGGCTAATGATGATACTCTATATTGGCGATCTCCCGGATCAGGACACGTGGCAGATGACGTATCCCAGAACTCAGAAGAAAGGGCCCACAGGGGCCAACCATGTCATCCATGTACCCGATTTGCAAGCACAAGCTGGCTCTCCTCAGAGCCCCCTGCAAATTGGCCTCCTCGGCCTCTAAGCTTGCCCCGAGCTACCACAGGACCAAGATGCCTCGGCCCTCCCGCTCGTTCCCGAGCTCCCCCGCCGAGGCCATCTTCATCGGTCCCTCCGACCGACCAACTCCACCACTCACAGGCGTAACCGTCGCTCCGCAAATCTCGCCATGCGCGGATTCTACGCCGGCAACATCCCACGTTCCACGCCATCACGATCCCCATTAACGGGCGATCCGCTTATTACGCGGGCGTGACGTCGGGAGCGTAACTGCCGGCGAGATTCTTGCGCCTGCTACTGCATGCTGCCGCCACTATATAAACCCCCATCACAGAGGGGTCAAGTAAGCTTTTTTCACCCCACTTAGCCGTTACTCTGCTCAGATCTTGTGCTAACTTGATCGTCGGAGGGTCCTCGGTGGTACCAAACCACCCCGGGACTTCCTTGCAGGTACTCGACGCAAACTCCTCAAAATCACCAATCTCCTCAAAACCCATTGAGACCACACGCAACAGGAGATCACCTCCAAGATCCACCGGGAGATCGACGGAAGACAACATCTAACGGAGACCCAAAAAGGACCTCCATCAGCCATGCTTCTACGGTCAAGAAAATATCCTGCCGTAGTCACACTTGGGCTTCTAGCAGTACATGGTAAGCGATAATCTGACATAGAAAACGAGATATACGGTCACTAAGTCTATCATATCTAAACGAATCAGAGTGTAACAGATACAAGCAAAGGAGATAACCTGTTGGATATAGTGCCCTCAAGGCAATTATTGTGATTGCAAGAAGGCGATTATGATAATTGAGAGAGAACCTATACAGGTAGAATAATCTTGCTCAAAATAATAGTATACTATCTGGTTTGTCTTCATCATTGATGAAGCCCGTAGGATTCTTACTTGACTACCAGTATTATGATGTCGATCATGTACGTGGGAGCTGTGTTATCCATAAGCGCATCCTTAAATGTCCCTAGTCGTGCGAGTATCGAGACTGGGTATCGATATTCCGAAGTAAACTAGTGCATACGTTTCTAGACCCCGACGAGGGGCGGTGGCCGGTCTCATAAGCCATTGGTGCTGTGTCACCTAAGATAGTATACAGGTGCTCACTAGAGGTGAGTACACCGGACGTACTCCCCGAGATCTTTTAGATGGTATTTATCTATCGTCAGATGGAAGTTCTTAGGTGGTATGAGTACAAATTAGTCTTTTGACCTGAGATCATCATTTGTCTCGTGTGAGTTCCTATTGTACTTTGATTATTACCCTACCACGGCTCAAAGGAGTCGCGCAAACATGTTTTAGTTGGGTACAGTCCCGAGCCACATGGAGGCAGTGGTCAATTGTCAGGGATTCGTCTCTCCGGATATTAGGAGTTGATGTCGTGATGTGTTCGGTTCGCCATCACCCTAAATCCGTGGCCACGGTGGATGGGATTTACTGATAGTTGATCAGTAGTATCTCTATTGGTGATGAACTTGACTCCGACACGACTTATCAGGTTATTAGGAGTCTGACGTTATCTACCCTTAGACCTGATATGCGGTACTATTAAACGAAGAGACCGGAATGTACGAAGATTGTCACATTCGGGCTCAATAGGATAAGGACATACTTGATTGTTGCCCCATTTTCGGCAAGTACCTAGGTGCCGTTACGTACAGCTAATGCCGCTGACGTGCTTGTGGTTAAACCCGTGATGCGGATTTTATTAGTCACCAAATTTAACCGCAAATATACAGCTTATCGCAGTTGTACTTGAGAATCGTTCTCACAGAGAGGTATGCTAACTACTTTTAAATTAAGTTAAAATTGAGTTGTTTTTAAAATCTAAAAATTTAAATGCAAAATAAAATAAAAGTTTGTTTTCAAGAGAGAGAAAAATTTAGGTTTTTTTTTTGCTTTATTTCTATGGCTGGTTTAAAAGATTCATTTTCTTTTCTAATCTAGTTCTAATATATCTCCATTAATTATAACTAAGCAAATGTTATTGTAACGTATCGGAATATTTTAGATAATTAATTAATTTATTTATTTAATTAAAAATGTTATTTAAATTTTTTATTGAAATAAAAAGACCTTTTATATGTAGTCTAAGTATTTAAGTAATAAGAGTATTTAGTTTGTAACATTACTTGTAAGGAACGGTTTAGTGAAAATGTTAGCTTTCTTATGTTATATAATATTGTGTGAGGGTTTTTATGTTAATGTGTTAAGTAAGGGTTAATGTTAGATTAAACCTCATCCACACCACACCCTTGGTTAAATCTCAAGCCCGCACCTCCTACTTGTATGAATACATACCATTCTTCATTGTGACACCTCCTTCTAATCTTTTCAATTCATATTTTTGTTTTCCTTATTTTGTTCAGTTGGTATATTAAGTTTAGAAACAAATACTTAGATTAGTAAGCCTCTACCTCACTTTAAAAAAAAAGAGAAAGAAAGGAAAAAAGAAGCTAAGTCCTTGTGTTCTCTTAACTCAACCCTCAAGCTAGGATCTTATGTTCTTGTGCACCTATTGAAGAGCCATTCAGTTGATCATTCAAATTGGTATAACTTCCAACCCTGTAGAACTTAGTTTCAGTACCGTTTAGTATAGAAGTTATGATATCGCTGATATCGCATTTTGATAGGCTTTAGTTCTGTTTAGTATCTGTCACGCCCCGCTTCCCAGTGTACGGTGAAGGGGACGCGACGAGGTCCGCTACGTATATACTCAGAAGTACATACGCTAAGCGTATCTAAGCAATATAAAATAAATACACAAGAGACAAGAGATAATAAAAACAACAACTTTTATTTATTAACATTCTTTGTACAATACATGAAAAGGAAATACAACTGAAATAAAAAGATGCCTAAACAATGGCATAACAGGAAATGAAAAATACTGAATGGAAAATGTACAATGAACTAGAGCTCTGATTCTTCAGCGAACTGCTCCAAGTCTTCTGTAGATGGCTCGATCTCTGCCGGGTCCAAACCACCTGACGACATTCAAAGAAGAAAGAAATAGAATGTCGTCAGCGAACAGGTCGCTCGGTAAGTCCCAAAGATAAGGGAGAAATAGACAGAGAGTAGGAGAGAGAGAGGGTAGCTTTTACAGTTGTATTATATTGTTATATTGTTGTATTTACGCTGTTGTTTGTAGCTTGGTACAGAAGAATGCCAGTGTATACGAGAGGGGTCTCAATATGCTAGAGACCAGGGCAAATGGAAGTATAAGGCTCCATTATACAACCCGGAACAACGGTAATTGGATTCATGTTTGGCGTCTTAATCTTACCGTCTCGTGCCACTTTTAACACCTTCCGTACCAATCTACCCCTTAAACCCCGCGATGTCTTGATTGTATTGTTATCTTGTAACTTGTATTGATTGTAAGATTGATTGACTGACTGATCGAAACCATGATATCAGGAAACGGTTGTAACCGTAGAGTTATGTAAATGAAATAACTGAGAATCATGTAAAAGGAATATATATATCCATGGTTCGGTTCAGTCAAGTTGTATAGATTGATAATTGAATTCATGGATTTATGTGTTCATATTGAATTGAAATATTGTAGATTGTAGATTGACTTGAATCATATTCAAGTCAGATTAATCAGACTCAAATCCGAGTCAGACAGTTAGAAATGTAAATCGAAGTTCTATAATTACTAAGGTCCTTAGGGTAATTTATAAAACTTGAGGGGGTTTTATGTAAAAATACTTTTATATACTTTTCAAAATACACCTCAAGTATTCATTATTCGTCTTTAGAGTTGTAATGAATGTGGATTTTATATTGAGTCATTTCTAGTGAAAATATCCTAGTTTTATAAATAAGGTATGTATCTATAATATTGATTTATTTGAAGCTTATGGTATTTTAGTGTAAAATTTATTCTTGTGATTTTTAGAAAAAGGTGGAATGCTTATATCATAATAAAATAGGTATTTAAATGATTAATATACATATATTTATAGAAAAATAATTTTAATAAATATTTGATATTCTAAAAATCTCATTTTCTTAACATGTCGTATTTTAAACCTTTCGAGACCGAATGCTCCTTGCGGAGGTCTGAATCTCGCACTATTAAGCCCGAGGATATGCGATAATCTGCACCATCCCGAACGGGTTCCCCAAAAATGGGTTATAGCGGCGCTTTGCAAATATTGTAAAATACTAAATCTTTTAGAAAACGGTTTTATAAAGTAAAAGGTATTTATTTGTTAAAATGTCAATTTTCCGTATTTTAGATTCTAGGGTTTCCTAAGTCAACTAGCCTATCTCTAAATGGTCTAAACGACAAGTCGTTAGATGCCTCAAATTGCCTCTTCCCCGCCAATTGTGGCCAGGTAAGTACAAGTGAGAAAAGGAGGGATCCGCTCACGAATCACCGTGAGACAGGCCTTTTAAAGTTACCTTTCCCACTTGCCTAGCCTAGACACCACAAAGTCAGGTTTAGATAAATGACCGATGTCCACAACTTATCTTATTTTCATATTAAGAGGTATTTATTTTAAAAGTGTAACAAAGCTAAAACTTTTTAGAAATGGTTTTATTAAGAATATGGTATTTAAATGAAAGTATTGTTTTATCGTATTCTAAGCTTTTGATGATATCGTTTTAGGTTGTATATGCGTGTGTGAGGAGGTAGGTCATTACCTCGTGCTTTATTTTAAATGTATAGCAAAGTTAAGGGGATTAAATGTGAAATCGAAACGTAGTGGTATTTAAGTGAAAAATACGGTAAATTGAGAAAGCTATCATTTCATGTGATGAAACTTGTTCAAATTATTTGTTAAATGTTTAATAGTCAACATAAGGATGTTTAAGCATGATTGTATTGGTGAGAAGTGAAATTTTATAGAAAACCGAATCGGAAATCGGATTTGTTCCGATTCCGTCGGGTTTTGTAATTTCGTATTTTAGAGAATAAGAAAGAGAGATAGAATGGGACTTACAGGTTTCGATTAAACAAGGGAGTGAGGGGGAACTAAAAGGGTTGCCGATGCGTTGCTTCGTCCCCGGTTGTTCCTAAAAACGTCGCCGGAATTTCCGTCGGAATTTCGTCAGAGCTTCGCCGCGAACTTGTTTTCAAAGTACACAACTCTTGGAAAATTTTGAAAGAGTGGGCTTAGGATTTTGGGATGAGAGGGTAGAGGGTAGGGGTGTATTTATAGGGTAGGCTAGGGGTAGGGTAGATGAAGGGTTTTTAAATAAAAATGTAAAAATATGTATAAAAAGCATTAAAAATGGGAGTAATCGGTGATTATTGTGCTCTCTGGAAACGATCCAATAAATTGAAGTGTGCAGGGGGTATGGGGAGGACAAGAGCCACATGTTTCATGTTGGGGACTCGGCGGTCCGGCCGAGTCCGGTCGGCGGCGCCGGCCGAGTCCGGCGGTCGGGAGGGGCGCCGTCGGTCCACCTACTCACTGGAACTTTAACATTATGTGGTGTAGTAGGATTTTATGGTTTTAGCACGTGTTGACTGTTGGACTTCTAAAAATTTTAAAACAAAATAATATTAAAAATAATGTGGGGTATGGGATTTGAACTCTGGTGGCTTGGTTCAACAATACAAGGTATTACTAATGAGCTACAAGCTTCTTCTTGTAATTATGAAGTTATTTAATTACTTAAAATGATAGCAGCAAAAGTAAATATTCCAAGTATACATTAAATTTAAAGTAATTTCTTGTACACTAAAAATGGAGTTATTATATTCTTGTAACTTATAATTAAAAACAAAATAATTACTTATATCTTGTGCTCAGGCTAAAATACCCCTTTATGGATTTTGAAAAAAAAACAATTTAAAATTTTGTATAGAAAAGTGTATAGAAAAATTAGGGTTGTTATAGTATCTGCTATATTCTTGTTAATCTATAACAAAATCAAATAGTACCAGAGCCATGAAAATTTGATCTAGAAAATATACTTGAAACACAGACCAATTCTAACACTTTTCGACCGGCGAAACTTGATGAATTTCCGGCGTCGCCGGATTTTTTGAGGAGTTTGGTGTTGAAATTTCTAAGATGGCTCTCTATATGTCTTTTATGGTATCTGGTATAGTTTGATTTTGTTATATAGTCTGTATATAAAATCTGGAGGTAAATTGCTTATTTTTTGTTATAATTCTAAAATACGATATGGATAGTTCGTGTCACGCTTCAGGTTTTCTTAATGTACGAACAGACTGGGTGTAGCTCAGGTTAACCTAGGTTTTAGTTAACTCATAATATTCTTATGTAGCACGTTTAGTACGTAAGTCTTGTAGATTTTACATTTTCGCCGTATCGGATTTTGGCCGCTTTTATACGAAGATTCTTTTCGATGTTAGGTTCGACCGCGGGGACTTCGGAGGCCGAAAGGAAAGGAAAGGGATTGATGGAATCTGATTAGATCACGACTTGTTTCGGTGAGTAGACTAAATATCTACCGAGAGATTTTGTATGGATGGCGTAATACGCCCGTAATTAGAAGTTTGGTTATAATTGTTTCCCATTCGCATTGTGTATATAATTAAAACTAGAAAATTCATCGTACACACTCATATCTATAATTCACCATTGTCTAACACTTACTAGGATACTGCACTATTTATCGATGAGTTATGTTGTACTTGCACATACCTACATGTTACACTACATCTCATTGGTAATTGACATGCCACAAACACACTTAGAACCTGCCATGTCACATATAATTTTACACTGTAAGCATCATTAATAGTGGTTGTTTGCATCCTTGTTATTATTTTGACACATATCATGCATCACTTTCAATTGCTATTAATTGTAGCGTAAGATATATTGGATTATAAGGATTTCTGTTTTGAGTTTTATGCGCTACTGGATATATTCGACGGTTCTTCTTTATTGATGTGGCATGTCCACCATGAGCTGTTGTTTTTATGATTTGGTTTTATTCTGAACCGAGTGGGGGTGCTATACGGTTGCGGATTTTTATGTTATCCGGACTGAGTGGGGGAGTATACAGTCGGATCCATGGTGGACCCGGTCGAGACAGAGGGGAAGAAAAGCCGTATTTGAGACGGGGAGCCTAGCGAGAACACTCGATAACGGAGATAGTTGTGAAACATGGTGGATATCTGGAGGATACCGACCGATATTGCTGATCGGTAGGATCGTTCGGAGAACGATGCCTGCTAGAAACATAAGATTTATGTCGGTGTTGGACACATAAGGATTTTTGGATAGTATATAATGAACTAGATTTTTGAAAGACTTGATGAGATTTCAGTGTTGTTTTATACATTCATTATAGTTACAAATTCATGCTTCCATATGCTATTATGTGTTATGCTTACAATTTCAACTGTTAGATGTTTGTTTATTCACTGAATTGGCAACTCAACCCCGTTGTGCCTTAGTTCCTTGCAGGAGACGTGTGGACGCATAGCAGTAGTGCGGATCCACTTGTCAGCTTTTATCGCTTGTCTTACTAGGTGGGTTACATATGCAGTAACCACCTAGTTTTGGGATATGTATTTTGGATCTAGTATCATTCTATCAGACCCTGTATATTTTGACTTAGAACGAGGCATACTTGTATATGTTTTGATTCGTTTTGAGTGCGATTGACCACTTATGCTAGTTTATGCTCTTTTATTTTATGCATATGATTCTTCACTTTTGAGCGTCGTATTGTTATTGCGTGGGTTGTTTTCCTCCGTTGGATATTGTTTTGCTCCCAATTAGGGATGCCACTTATTTAAACATTATATAACTGCTTTTATTAATAATTAAAAAGGGAGGTGTTGTCGAAATTTTAAATGCTAAAATCAGTTTTTTAAATTTCATTTCTTAAAAATCATTCGACATGCTACCTCATTCTTTTTACTTTAAAACTGTAAATTTCTTAATTCCGCAAATAGGGTTTTGATCTTGGTTTTCTGGCTTACTCGGATTGTTTCGGCATCTTTAGATGTCATATAATCTAAGTGCCGGTTACGCACCAAATTCGGGTCGTGACAAAGTTGGTATCAGAGCTTAGAATTAAACTTACATGACTTAAAATTATCAGGCTCAAATTTCGTTTTTTAGATTGACCCTTGGTTTGATGGAGTAGGTGACTTAGGATGAGTAAAGTACCGTACATATGTTCCACGACATATTTACGATACGATACTCAGCCCAAGTAACCTTAGGATGTATATCTTGAGTAATCCTTCCTTTGACTCCCTATTATTGCTGTTCCTATTCGTACGCCTTATCAACTCTCGTTTCTTGTTCCAGTTGCTATGACCATGCAAGCTAGGCGAGCTGTAGCCAGGGATGCAGCTCGAACAAATCCATCTGTGACGACGAATGACGCGCAGGACATCCCGACGGTATCAGGGCATGTTGATCCTACTCCTCCAGATAGACTGACTAGAATAGAGGAGGGCATATTGGGCTTACAGCAGATGATGGGGCACTTGACTGGGGCCATTCGTGTTCAGAGACAGGATCAGGCATCGACGATGGTAGAGCCTATTGTACAGCCTGTGCAGACTGTCGCACCTGTAGACTCGAGGGTTATGGAGGTATCACTTCCGGAGTTTATGAGGTTGAGGTCTCCGGTGTTTACGGGGACAGACGCAGCGGAGGATCCCCAGTTATTTCTTGATAGGATAGCTAGGATCGGCGGGTCATTGAGATGTTCAGATGTGAGGTCGGTGGAGCTGACCAGTTTTCGATTAGAGGGACTTGCACAGACATGGTGTGAGTCGATGGAGAGAAGGCGGGTAGCAGATCTACCTCCGATGTCATGGACATAGTTTTCTGAGGTTTTCCTTTCCAGATTTCTTCCGCAGAGCGTGAGAGATGCCAGAGCCGGCAGTTTTGAGGCGTTGCAGAAATCTGCCGATATGCCTGTGGCAGAGTATGATTTGCAGTTCACCCAGTTATCACGCTATGCTCTATACTTAGTTCCCACGGAGGAGCTCAGGGTGAAGAGGTTTGTGAGCAGCCTGGATATACAGCTGTTCCTTGCTATAGGCTCCCAGCATTTCGATACTTATACACAGGCCATGGACGCAGCGATGCGAGTTGAGGAGCGTCTGAACGAGACAGCGATTGTTCCTGAGTCGAAGAGGACCCGACCTATTGGGTCAGTTACCAGGAAGTCGGGCAGAGGTCGAGGCAGATTCATTTCCAGGCCGCAGTTTTGGTCGAGGTTAGGCTCAGGGCCAGATGTTTAGCTCATACCCCGAAGAACAGAAGCCGCCGTCGACATGTTTCAGTTGTGGACGTCCAGGGCATTACGCTAGGGATTGTTGATGTCACGCCCCGCTTCCCAGAATACGGGTGTAACATTTCAGAAAAATAAAATATTATTTTTGGGAATTTATATAATTAAATAATAAATATTATGAATATTTTAATGATACGGTAGAATTAAATACCGATAAATTGGGAAATACTTAGAAATTATATCAATTATTGAATTTGAAAGAGATTACAAGATTTGAGCATTTATAGATTGTTATATAATTAATTGCATTACATTTTAACGCTAATCACGATTAAATATCACTAATCGTGCATTAAGCTTGATTTGTGAACATGACATGCACCATGCCATATTTCATATTTTTACATTTTCCTACCATAGTCTTTTCCTCATTTTGTGCATGGTTTTGTTTTAATGAAAAGAGAAGAGAAAACAAATGAAAAGATAAAAGAAAAAGGAAATATTAGAATAATGGGTATGGGCATGAGAGAGAAAGAGGTGAAGGGTCATTTGAACAAGTCCCATTTGTTTCCCTCATTATTTTTCCTCTTCATTTTCCTCTCCCCTTCTTCCCATGGCAGCACACTCTCCCTCCCCCCTCTACCTCCTCACTTCATCATCCAAAACACACAAAAACCTCATCCCCATCTCATTAAAAAACATGTGCAAGCTCCTCACAAGCACTTTGGACCAAGAAAGGATGGATTTTGGGCACTTGGGGCAACTCAAGAAATTTCTTGAGTTGCCAAATGAGGTAATTTCCCCACCATTAAAGTAGTATTACATTCACTTTAGCTTCCATGCATGCTTAGAAGTGATTAAGTGATGATTAGTGAGGTTTGGAAATTCCAAGATAAGCTTAGGGTTTTGATTTGAATCCAAAGGTGTAATTGAGGTCAGTAGAGACCTTACAACCCCTCTAGTGTTAGTTTCATGGACTAAACCATATATGTAAACCCCAAACCCCAAACCTAGAAACCCCAATATCGGGAAATTGTGGGATTTATGATGAGAATTAGAGATCTGCTAACACCCAGAGCCTCTGAAAATTATTTAGCAAACACGGTGAGTCATGCAGGCATCTAAGAAGCTACCATTGAAACCCTAGACCCTAACCCCACTGTCAGGCCGCATATTTATTGTTCCTGGCCGCAATTTGCGGCCAGGGTAGGGTCATTTTGGTCCATATTGGTTCCATGGCTTATTCATCACTAACTAGACCTCTCATATATGCAAAATTGGCTAATTTCACTTAGGGTAAAATCTGGAGGTGTTTTCTTAAGTTGATGCCTTATTTTGCGACTTCATTTTAACTTGATTTTTGGTATTTGATATTTAATTCCCGTCGTGTGGCATTTGAACGTCAACGACTAGGGTTATTGGTCGTGTTTTGCATGCGAAGCTATAGGTTTTAACCTATGAGCGAACCATGTGCCGTATTGGTTTTCCGACTTGATTTTAATAAGCTTTTGAGATTGTATATTGGTTGTAGGTACCCCCACGAGGACTTCAAGACGACAAGCAAGCGTGTGGCGACATCGGCATCAGCAAGCGGAGATCAAGGTGAGTAGATATATATCTACGGGGGAAGTTGGGTGGATGGCGTATAGCACCCCCGCAATTCGTAGTGTAGTATATATATATATGTTTGTTATGAGACTAGATGATTATTTAGATAGACTTTAGGAGTTCGTGGATAAAGTTTAGTGTAATTGGATGATAGTGTCGATAGTTAGTTTTAGTCGCGAACCCTAGATTAATGATTTGCATACACGCACACACATACACTTGCATACATTTTATTACTTGTGCATATCTGGGGATATATATGTATATATAAATACACATAGGTATGGGACTATACACACACACACACACACACGTATACATATATATGGATGATGAGGATAGTACATGATATTTGGAGATGAGTCGATGAGATTGGGCATGGTGCTATGAGATCGGTGATATGATTTGGTTCGTATATTGAGATACGACATGATATATTAGCGGGTCTTTAGGCGATGTGTTTCATACACGCACACGTATATATATAGATGGTATCAGTATTGTACTAGACTTAGATCAGTACCCCCAGTTCACGATATGTGATGATAAGGATACCAGATGAAAAATGAGATAAATGTGATATTTGACCCGTACCCAGATTTGGGATGTCGTACGATGGATTTACCGTACGAGCTATATTGATGATAGATCCGCACTCTTAACTCAAGAATGTCATATTATATATTGTATCGTATGGGATACTATTGAGGCAGGATCGCCGACTATTATATATATGTGTGTGTGTGTGTGTGTATATATATATATATATATATATATATATCGACTCAGACTTAGGTGGATTTCCTTACCCTTTTCGATTAGTCTGTTAGTTAGTCCTGTAGTTACTTGTAGATGTTAGACTAGACTTGATTCATACCTATTTCAAAACTAACGAATCGTGAGTATTTTAAAGACAGGCCAAGAGATTCTACGGATATTTCAAAGGATGCACATTTTCTTAAAAACACCGTAGCCCTATTTTCTAACACCATGATTCGTGTTATTTCAAATGGCAAAACTGTATGACTTATATATATTAATGTTTATTTCCTTATTGCTGCATTTACTATTTATTTGTCATTTATGATGTTGTTCACATTGCATTGCATGCTTATATGTATTTTCATTAGTAATGATGAAACATGTTGTTAGGATACCAGCACCATTACCGATGATGCATATGCTCCACGTACACTCGCTTGCTGGCTCATACACATCTTCATCGGTAATTTCTATGTCACGTACACTTTAGAGAATATTATTTTTTTGACATTGCTTGCTAGCTGATAGTTCCCAGATGTTATTGTTTCATATGCTAGTTCATTATTGCATTCATTGCTTGATATTTCATGCATATTTATATATTCATTAGTCATGCAATATTATAAGGGCCAGTCCGGATTGCTGGAGCCCAGTATTCATTATTATTGACTTTTCATTTTGGATTTCGGATTTTCCATGAGATTTATGGATTTGGAGAAACCGCAAGATTTTATAAACTCATTTATCATTTTAAAAGATAAAAGTGCGGTTTTCTCATATTATGATTTGAGATATGTCCACCATGAGTTTTCTCGGCTCTTGAGCGATATCATACACCCGATTCGAGGAGGAGGAGGAACCGTCTGTGGGTGCATGGTGGACCCGGTGCGGTACCCCGGGGAGAGAAGGTTGCAGATGATGGCGTTGAGCCTGAGACAGGGGAGCACTACTGACCGGTGATTTTATTGTGACACGTCGGATATCCGGAGGATACCGACGTGGTCTTGAGATTTTTGATACAGGCCAGTCTGGATAGCCGGAGCCTGAGATCTTGAGATTTGATGATACAGGCCAGTCCGGATAGCCGGAGCCTAAGATATTGAGATATATATTTTGTGTCGATACTTAACACTGATTTCTGATGATTTCATTGATGATATGTAAACTTATAAATACAGAAATCTCACTAAATTAAGAAAACAGTTTCTCATGCATGATGCATTATGTTTTCATCATATTATATTCATACCTCATATTTATGATATGTTGCTACCTGAGGCACTGACACGAGCACTTGGTACAACACTTTGTATAGATGTTTACCTAGCCATTTTATCATGCTTCAGGCCATATTATTTGAGGATATTATTGATTGTATGACCTAGGATTGAGTCATACATGCGATTTCTGCTTTGTGATGTTTTCTACTCACGAGTTGTCAACTCACCCCCGTTGTGCCACAGTTTCTTGCAGGTTTTGCCGTACAGGTTTCCTTGGCGGCTTTGCTGGCACACTGCTTCTTTCTGGGTGATTGCTTTGGTAGGTGGGTTCACTTGCATCGTGACCATCTCCGTACTTTATTATTCAGTTGTAACCAGTAACTCCATCAACCAGGCTTGTATATTATTTCAGATTTAGAAAACCAGTTGTTATTCTTTCGACCTTAGAGTCGCGCGTTGTATTATTATGGGTTTTCTTGATGTTATTGAGTTTCCTTTTCTTGGGTTTACCTAGCACCTCATCAAGGGTTTAGAAGCATTACATATGCCAAAATCAATTTTTTAAGGTGCTAAGTGAACTTGCAAAGAATCATAACTAGAAATTTAGGGTTTCTTTTGACTAAGCATCACATGCAAAAGAAAAAGTATCACTAAGAGTGGAGATTACAACCTTTGTAGACCTCCCTTGATGACTCATTAGCACTTTGAGAGTTTGGAATGGATCGATGGAAGCCTTCCTTGTCCACGATGATCCACCCGAAGCCCTTTTGCCCAAAGCTCCTTGCTTTACTTGATATGTGAATGAAGTAGAGCAAACACCCTACACAAATGGGCTAGATGTGTGTAGTATGATGATGTGGTTTGTATTCTATAATCAAAACCCTTTCTTTTTTATCAACTTCACTCAAAGAAATTTCAAGAGAGGAAGAAGAAGATGGTGGCTAAGCTTGAGCTCAAAGAGATAATGATATGAGTGAATTATTGAAATGAGAAAAGAATAATCCATATTAATCCTTCTCACTTTAACCATGGTTAGTAATTATCTAGATATTTACTCATTGAGTTAACTTCCAAAGGAGAATTAACTCATGGTTAAATGTTAGGTAAAGTTTAGTCAAAGATGATAAACATTAACCATGAGTGAATTATCCTTTTAATTAACTCAAAATGATATATATATATATATATATATATATATATATATATATATATATATATATATATATAATTACTACAATATGAGTCTTGCATTGCCACCAAATATGTATCAACAACCATGATACAATGTATGAATGTATGTGTCCATGCACATCATCATGTGCATACATGCATGCATACAAAAATAGAAAAAGGGTTTAGTAAAAGAATTAATCTAAAAGTCATTTGTTAAATCAACACTTGATTTTGCAAACCGGTCATATCACATACGACCCGACCAATAGAAAATGCCCGATTAATATACGGTATCACATATCCGTATTTAATCGGGTCCCCGCGCATATCTCATATGCACACCACATCTTTTCGCCTGAGCCAGGAAACTTTATTGTGGGACTCTAAGACTCGTCAATACGCCGGCAGTAGGTGATGATCATATCAAACACCCACAAGCCGCAAGCGGCCAGCTAAACGTAACGGCCACCCGGGTATTGAGCGATCAGAAGAAAACCAGTAAAGCTGTCAAAACTCCCGTCGAGCCAACTGGAAACACTTACCGTACAGTCTGGTCTCTTCGTCAGATATGTTGCATATCGAGTCTAGGGATGGAATCGTCGACCCCAATAACTTAATAAGTCATGCTGGTGTATGGCTCATAACAGATCGAGAAACTACTGATAACGCTTATCAGTAAATCTCAGCAGCCTTGGCCAGGGACTTCCTGTTATAGTCAATCGAGCATAGCACAACGTCAACTCCCAATACCGGGAGAGACGAAACCCCTCATATCGCTCATCGCCTCCATGTGCCTCGGGACTGTACCCAAAGTCCACCTGTTTGCACGACTCAGTAGAGCCGTGGTAGGATGGATATCAAAGTACAGTGGGAGGACACATAAGACTCTATGACAATCTTGGGTCTACAGACTAACCTGTACCAGTGTCACCTGAGAACTGCTATCCGACGATAGATATAATTACCATATAGGAGTTCTCTGTGAGTCCGTTCAGTGTACCCAGTCTCCACTGAGCACCCGCATACAATCTTTGGTGTCACCTCACCAGATGGATATGGGATCATCCATCGCCCATCATATGGGACAAGAATAGTATACGCTAGTCTACTCTGGAATATCGATGCCCCGTCTTGATACACCCACGACTAGGAACAGTTCAAGGATATGCTTATAAACTACACATGCCCCACTAGTATGATCTGCATCATAGTCACAGTAGTCAAGCAAATATCCTGAGGGCTTTATCAACATGTGCAAATGAATAAAAGCATGATCAAATCAACATGTCAAGATAAAGTAAACCAGATAGCATACTATCATGTTGAGCGAGAAAGTCATCTAAAATCATATATACATGTCCAAGCATCCACTATACATATAATGGCCTCTACGGCATACTGTTGGATATAGTGCCTGGCATCGAATCTGTTCCCCTCCGAAAGACGGCCTAGACTTTGCGTCTTGCCTGAGATTCGGGGCAGATGCTATATGGTTTTATCCGTCTACCTCTCCGAAGATGCCAAGTTGATTTATGGCACCGTGTAATGGAGGTTTAGACGGATGCGGACGATGTAGCAGATTTCGTCAGATTGCCCCTCAGGATGAGGGGTTTTTTATTGTGGGGACGCTCTTCCCTGCAGGCGCAAGCCCCTGCAGTTAATTACGCTACCGCATCGCGGTAACAACTTTCTCCTTCTCCAGAATTTCACTTCGTGTCGTGTGTGTTTGTTTTATTTGTGGTTGCCCGTGGATTGTATACGGAGACTGAGTAATGCCGTCGTCCGTAGGACGTGGATTAGTCCAAATCCGTATTTACTTAGATTTGGGTTTGATGTTTTTAGTTTAAGGATGCATTAGTCACGTTGCGGCTAAGATCAACTTAAACGTTCGTCAAGGATACGTTAGTCCTGTTTTGGACTAAGATCAACTTGACGTAATGATTGATTTAATTGTCTGGTTGTCGGGACTCGTCACCTCTCTGACGTCGTTGAGGGATTACAACGACAGGCGTCAGAGGAGTTCAGAGATGTACCCTTGAACCAAAGTTGATTTGGAGTTTTATTGTTTATTTAAATATCTAAGGACACATTAACCGTATTTGGGGCTAAGATCAACTTAGACGGGACCGTTTAGATCCGGCAAAAGAGCGTTTGGGCCCTATTGTTCCAGTTTGGGAGATTCATAGTCCAATTTGGGACTAAAGTCTGTTTAGAGGATACGTTAGCCATTTTTGAGGCTAAGATCGACTCAAACATTTGTTAAGGATACGTTAGTCCAGTTTGAGACTAAGATCAACTTAACGGGACCATTTAGGTCCGACAAAAGAGCATTTGGGCTCAATTGTGCCAGTTTAGGGACGTGGTGGTCCATACTCCAGTTTAGGGACGTGGTGGTCCATCACCAGTTTAGGGACGTGGTGGTCCATTATTAGTTTAGGGACGTTTCGGTCCGTCGCCAGTTTAAGGACGTAGTGGTCCATCATTAGTTTAGGGACGTTTCGGTCCGATATTAGTTTAAGGACATTTCGGTCCAATATTAGTTTAAGGACATTTCGGTCCAATATTAGATGAGTGGTCGTTGGGACTCGTCACCTCTTTGACGTCGTTGAGGAATTACAACGACAGGTGTCAAAGGAGTTCGGAGATGTACCCTCGGACCGGTCGTGACTTGGTTTATGAGAGGCATTTAATTTAAGGACTTACAGCCAGGATTGGGTTAAGTCCAATTTTTATTTTAGGCTCTGCCCGATTAAGAGAATCAATCTAAACAGGGCTCTGCCCCTTCATTATTTTGCAATCTGATTTGGGCCAGGCCCTTTTAAATAATGAGTTACAAACAACTCAGGAATTTTCTGAACAGGGCTTTGCCCTTTTATTCTCCTGCAATTGGGCTAGGCCCTCTTAAATAATGAGTTATAGAAACTCAAGAATTTTCCAAACAGGGCTTTGCCCTTTTATTATTCTGCAATTGGGCTAGGCCCTTTTAAATAATGAATTGCAGAACTCAATAATTTTCTTGAGTTGGGCCAGGCCCACTTGTGCAGAAATTCTTGATTTGAGAACAAAAAGTGCATAGCACTTTTGATCTAAATTTAGATCAAAGGAAAACAAAATTCTTCTTGTTTTCCCTGATTTTACAGAACCAAGGGTTCATATCAAGTGCAAGGCACTATTTATTATTCTTTGATTTTTCAGAACCAGGGGTTCATGTCAAGTGCAAGGCACTATTTATTATTCTTTGATTTTTCAGAACCAGGGGTTCATATCAAGTGCAAGGCACTATTTATCTTTTTCTTTTATTATTCCCCTTTTTAATTTTCTGTTCTTCAGAAATTTTACCTTTTTTTTTGTTCTTGATTAATCTTCAAGAGCTCTTTTTTTTTCCAGAAGTTTATCCTTCTCTCGATGGTGATTGATTCTCCCTTTTGAATGAGGCTTGGGGTCTTATTTATAGTGTCCACAAATTTGTTGGATTTGTTAACAAAATCTTTCCTGAATAATTTTGGGAATTTTCCCACCATTGGATCTCTGATCCAAGGGTTCCTGTTTTACAGGAGAACAGAAAAGATTTACTTAAATCTTCATTCAGTTGCTGCGCAACTCACCAGCGCGTGACACGTGTCGCGCATCCGTGCGCTTGCGCAGTTGCGATTGCGCAACTGCGCAGACACGTGTCGCGCATACGAGCGCTTGCGCAGTTGCGATTGCGCAACTGCGCAGACACGTGTCGCGCGTCCGAGCGCTTGCGCAGTTGCGATTGCGCAACTGCACAGACACGTGTCACGCATCTGTGCGCTTGCGCAGACACGTGTCGCGCATCTGTGCGCTTGCGCAGTTGCGCTTGCGCAACTGCGCAGACACGTGTCACGCATCGGTGCGCTTGCGCAGACACGTGTCGCGCATCCGAGCGCTTGCGCAGTTGCGATTGCGCAACTGCGCAGACACGTGTCGCGCTGCCATGCATTTGCGCAGTTAAGTCTTAATTATGTTTTCTGAAGAGCCTTGCTCTGATGGGACGCACCGTCTCGGGCGTTACGCTGCCGAATTGGCTTCTGCCATGTGGCAAATTGCGCACTGCGCACGGAAACTGAAGCGTTGCTTCAAATTTTGAATTTTCAAAATTCAGTAGAGCCTTGCTCTGATTGGGGGAAACAGATGCCCCCCCACCGTTGCGCTCACGTGGCGCGCGCGTGAGTGCAGCGGTGGCAAGATCCTGACCGTCGGATCTAGGGGTCATCTGAACAGGCGCAGGCGCCTATAAATAGGACCCTTGGTCCTTGGTAATTTTTTACCATTCTCAAGAAATTGAATTTCAGAGCCTTGCTCTTACTTGAGAACTTCCAGAGCCTTGCTCTTGTGATTTCCTTAAGAACTTCCAAGTTCTAACTTCATAACCATTATAGGTAAAATTAAATTAATTTAATTTAAATTAAACTTAATTAACAGAGCCTTGCTCTTATAGATCTTTGATCTAAAGGAAACCCCTTTGGGGTTTCTTCAACAGAGCCTTGCTCTTATAGATCTTTGATCTAAAGGAAACCCCTTTGGGGTTTTTATTCACAGAGCCTTGCTCTCAAAATCTGCAGAGACCCTGTTCTTAGGTTTTAACCCATGAACAGAGCCCTGCTCACAGATCAATTAGAAAACTTTTTAAAGGTTTCCATGGATCTTTAAGGTCCCAAAATTTTAATTCTTAGGAGTTGTAAATTTTTATTACTGCTACAGAGCTAGGCTCTTTTTTTTTTAGAAGTTTTATTCTTTTGAAACAGGAGTTTGACAAATGTCACTCTGTGACAGAGCTTTGCTCTGAAAAGAGGAGATCTTCTCCTTGTCTCTAGGGTTCCCCCCCCAATGAGGATATTCTCTTGGGGGTCTTTTTTATTGACTGATAGTCCCATTCAATGGTGGGATTGTCTCATCAAATGATGCGCCGTCATCTTGATTTTGTGGGTCCCCCTTTGGTCCCCTACCCACTGCATCACAGTGTGGAGCCAGCTTTTTATTTATTATTATTATTATTTTTTTTTATTTTATATATTATTTTTATTAAATGTTAAGTGTCAGGCCACTAATGATATATATATATTTTATGCAGGAAAGATATCTGACGACTTGTCTTTTCCCTTCGTTCGCTCAGAAGGAGGGTTCCCACACGCACCAGTGGACCGGGTAGTGTTCGCTTTGATTAAAGATCAAGATCCTGAATGCAAGAGACTTCATCTATGGGGAAGGTGGTACAGCCAGATTATCCAAGGCCGTCGTAGTTTTAGTTCCGCCTCGCCTTCTGAACCCATAGTTACGATCCCCTATGCGGATAAACCCCCGGTGGAGTATGCCGTGGAGGTTAAAAATTGGAATTCGGACGACCTTCTCCATCCTGCAATCGGCGCTATTCCGGTACAGCCGCCGCCGGCCATAGATATCTTAGGAAGGCGAATCTGTCAGGGTGAAGCACGCCCTTGGGGACAGGCTTACAATATTGGATTGAATCCGCGACCGCTTGCTGGATACCTGCCATGGGCCCGGTACATTTTAGCGGCGAAAAGAGCTCATCTGACGAAGATCGGTTTGTACTCCGCCGTCTACGTCTCGCTTTTCGAATATCCTACTCCTCCAACGTGGTGGACAAAGGCTTTCATCGAACAATGGAATATCCCCACGCATACTTTCCTGACAGCGGATAGGGAAGTTTCCATTTCTCTAGAGGAATTCGTTGAGCTTTCGGGTTTACCGGCGAGGGGGGAGCATTACGAGGAGCTGCTTCCTCCTGACGAGTACGTCTTTGCCACCAAGCAGGTGGTACTCGACTTAACTCCGGAAAATGCCATCCAGCATCAACATCCGGGCCTGATGAGGGTGTTGGAGATTTACGAGGAGCTTCATTTGGAATTGGGCGACCGAGGCGTTAGTTTCGCGGACTTCATTGCTCGTTTTATCCGCCCGGAATTTTTATCAGAGCAAGGTGATAAGTTCGCCCAACCTGCTGACCCTTTTGGTTTCGGCCTGGACCGCCGACCTTCATCAGAAATTGATCAGCGAAGTTTTTACCTTCCCGGCACTGCCAGCGTCCCCTTCTCAGAGATCGCCGTTCCTGGCATGGATGAGGAGACCTTCTTCATCGGGTTCTTAGGTCTGTGGCTGTGCAGCTTCGCGCTTCCCATGCACCCACGCCTTATGCGGTCTTCTGTCTTTTACCCGGCGCATCGAATGGTGGCCGGTCTGCAGTTATCAGTGGGGATCGCCGGGTTGGTTTACCTCTACAATGGACTTAGCGTAGCGGCGGACGCTAATGAACCTGGGGTACAGCCTGCTAACTTCCCGATGCACTACTTCACTTCTTGGATGGAGCTGCATGTTCGAGGAGTGTTCGGTGCCCATAAAACTCCTCCGTTCTTTGAGAGATTCAAACTTCCAAGAATCATGCGATTGGTCGGGGCTTCCATCGTGTTTGCACCTCCGCAGGAGTCCAGGGGACTGCTTCTGCGTTCGCATTTAGTCGGGGAGAAGACCTCTTTTGTGGATAAGGTCATCACCATGGGTTCCGAGACCACTAAGTCAGTGGTGCCGCTGCGTGATGACTTTAAAGGCGGTGTTTCCGTGTTGAAGGCTCGGGAAATTCTTCACCTTTATTCCATTCGGCCGGGCTACTTGGTATTTAGGCAGAATGAAACGGCCCTCTTCATGAGGTATAACCCGCATCGATTTGCCCGGCAATCGAGTTATAACCAAGGGGTCCCGTTGGAAGCCTTCTTGGGAACACCTGCAGTCGGTCCAGAGGGGGTACGGAATGCAATGCATCACTTCATCCGGCTCAATACAGGCTCCTACTTTTTTATCAGTGAGCCCAGCTGTACCCCTAAGATACTCAATTCGTATGTGGCCTGGTACGTGCACGCGATGGGCCCAATCATCTTGATGGAGAAACGTCTACTGGTCGATCGTAGGGCTGCGCCTCCCGGCGGCGATCGCAAGGCTCCATTGCAGCCCAGGGTTCAGGTTATCCCTCCGACGAAAGAGGCCGGAGCTGATCGACCACGCGTGTTGGCCCCTCCGCGTGGACTGCCACTGCCTACTACGGTGGATGCCCCAACGGCACCCCGTGCTCCGACAAAGACGGTTAAAGCGGTATCGCCGGAGTCGGGTGCAGGAGCGGACATCGGGACTCGCCGCCCGAAAGTGACTGCCAAAACTGGCAAGCGCAAAGCTGCTCCGAGTGGATCCAAGGCTGGTGAACTGAAGAAGAAGAAGTCCACCTTAATAACCATAATTGACGGACGATTGGGACGAGTATCCCGACCTTTTTAAGAAATAACGATGGCTTAGGCCGCAGGTTCAGATCTGCTGCCTAAGACTTTTCAACTCTATAAGCCGTGAGGGTCTCATAGAGACTTTTCTCCCTACGGATCGAGAGGATCTCGCAGGTGAATTTTCTCCTTAGGAATCGTGAGGATTCCCAAGTGTGGTTTCCTCTCATAAGTCGGAAAGATCCTATAAGAGAGTTTTCCCTCTTACGAGTCGAGAGGACCCGTAAGCGGTTGTTTCCCTCCTTATCGAGATTCGACTTTGGAGAGTGTGACCCGTGGATAGTATGCAAGAGACCGTTTTGGGCCGACTTGCAGGGTCCCAGTGCTTAGGAAACAGGTTTTTTAATCCCTACTGCCTAAGGCTTTATCTCACGAGTCGAGACGCCTCGAGAAAATCTCGCAAAGACATCAATTTCCTCACGAGTCGAAACGGATCGAGCAAATCTCGTAAGAACATCTTAACGTCGCATTTAACCTCTGCTCTTTACGACAGAAGCCCGTTAAGGTTGGTGGTACTTAGGGTTTTGGCCATCGTACCGTCGCATAAGCTGATATAGTCCTCGATAGGCAATCGTGCTGTTCGAGTAGCCCTGCGACTGCCGTGTCTCTGAACCCTTCGGGGGCTGGACAAGACGTCTTCAAGCAATCCTCCTTGGCAGTTTGACCGTCAGAAGAGCAAGCGCTAGGAATTTGCCATGCCACTTTTTACTTGAGGTTAGGCTCATTTTGGAGAGCCCCGATGAGTCATAACCACTCCGCGCTGGTGTGGGGATGATCTCCGATAGTCTTTCGGGCTTTATATGAGTTGCCGTTAAGACCCTGAAGCTAGGAATTTGGCCTTTGCTTCGTTTGCTGGCATTGCGTCTGCTGTATCGAGACGAATGTTGCGGTGGGAACTAGGGATTTTGCCATGGCTCCGTTTGTTTGATGACGTTACGTCTGCTGTGTCGAGACGAACGTTGGGGTGACATCTCGTCTGCTATATCGAGACGGACGTCGAAGTGGTGACCACTCCACACTGGTGCGAGATGATCTCCGATTGTCTTTCCGGTTTTATATGACTTGCCGTTAAGAACCTGAAGCTAGGAATTTAGCCTTCGCTTTGTTTGCTGGCATTGCGTCCTCTGTATCGAGACGAATGTCGTGGTTGTCTCTAGGTTACTGGTGAACCGCCGAGGTTTGGAACTAGGGATTTTGCCGTGGCTCCGTTTGTTTGATGACGTTACGTTTGCTGTGTCGAGACGAACGTTGGGGTGACATCTCGTCTGCTGTATCGAGACGGACGTCGAAGTGGTGACCACTCCACACTGGTGCGAGATGATCTCCGATTGTCTTTCCGGTTTTATATGACTTGCCGTTAAGACCCTGAAGCTAGGAATTTAGCCTTCGCTTCGTTTGCTGGCATTGCGTCCTCTGTATCGAGACGAATGTCGCGGTGGGAACTAGGGATTTTGCCGTGGCTCCGTTTGTTTGATGACGTTACGTCTGCTGTGTCGAGATGAACGTTGGGGTGACATCTCGTCTGCTGTATCGAGACGGACGTCGAAGTGGTGGCCACTCCACACTGGTGCGAGATGATCTCCGATTGTCTTTCCGGTTTTATATGACTTGCCGTTAAGAACCTGAAGCTAGGAATTTAGCCTTCGCTTCGTTTTTTGGCATTGCGTCCTCTGTATCGAGACGAATGTCGTGGTTGCCTCTAGGTTACTGGTGAACCGCCGAGGTTTGGAACTAGGGATTTTGCCGTGGCTCCGTTTGTTTGATGACGTTGCGTCTGCTGTGTCGAGACGAACGTTGGGACGACATCTCGTCGGACGTCGAGGTTGTCTTTAGGTTGCTGGTGAACCGTCGAGGTTTGGAACTAGGGATTTTGCCGTGGCTCCATTTGTTTAATGACGTTGCGTCTGCTGTGTCGAGACGAACATTGGGGTGACATCTCGTCTATTGTATCGAGACGGACGTCGAAGTAGTGACCACTCTGTGCTGGTGCAAGATGATCTCCGATTGTCTTTCCGGTTTTATGTGAGTTACCGTAAAGACGTCGAGGTTAGGAATGTGGCCTTCGCTTCGTTTGCTTTGGTGTGTCCAAATCCTGTTGGAGGAAGAACGCTAGGGTTGACATTTCGTCTGCTGTATCGAGACGAACGTCAAGGTGGTGACCACTCTGTACTGATGCGAGATGACCTCCGATTGTCTTTCCGGTTTTATGTGAGTTACCGTAAAGACGTTGAAGCTAGGAATGTGGCCTTCGCTTCATTTGCTTTGTCATGTCTGAATCCCTGCTGGAGGAAGAACGCTGAGGTTGACATTTCGTCTACTGTATCGAGACGAACGTCAAGGTGGTGACCACTCTGTGCTGGTGCGAGATGATCTCCCATTGTCTTTCCGGTTTTATGTGAGTTACCGTAAAGACGTTGAAGCTAGGAATGTGGCCTTCGCTTCGTTTGCTTTATCATGTCTGAATCCTTGTTGGAAGAAGAATGCTAGGGTTGACATTTTGTCTGCATCTAGTTGGAGTGAGGAGAAACGCCGTTGGTGATCTCTAAGTTGTCGATGTTGACGTTGAGACCCTGAAGCTCGGGATCTTCCTTTACTTCATTTGTTGACATCGTGTCTGTAATATTGCGACAAATGTCGAGATGGTCTCTAGGTTATCTATGAACCGTCGAGATTTGGCTTCGCTTTCTGGTGGAGCCTGTTGGGAAGGTATTGTTCCCTTTTTATCTGTGCCCCTGGATTGTATACAGGAATCGATGTGATTTCACCTGTAGGGCAAAAAGTTTTATTTTTTTATTTTTTTTTTATTCTTTCCGCGATGCTCTATCATTTCAGCTTTTATATCGCGAAGGTCACGATTGCCCAATCATTTCGGCTATTTTTCGCGGTGCCCAATCATTTCGGCTATTTACTTTATTTTTACTCGCTACTTTTTATTGCGAGTTGCCCAATCATTTCGGCTATTTCGTATGCATTTTTTTTGGGCTCGCTGATTTTTTTTCGCGAGTAGGGGATTGGGGATCTGATACCAATCTTGGCATCAGCATCGCTGCGACTGGAATATTGCCAGGAGCGAATCATCATTTGCCGTGAAAGGACTTGGAATTTGATACCGGTCTAGGCATCAGCATCGCTGCAACTGGGATATTGCTAGAAGCGAATCATCATTTGCCTCTGTCGATGTTGAACAAAGGTGGCTTAGTAAACAGGGTTAAGGGTCCTGTCGGCTAAGGCTTTTGACTTCATGGGCCGTAAGGGTCTCACAAAGGTATTTCTCCCTACAAGTCGTGAGGATCTTGTAGGTGTGTTTTCTCCTTGGGAATCGTGAGGATTCCTAAGTGCATGTTCTCTTGTCAGTCGTAAGGATCTTACAAAAGGGTTTTCTCCTTATAAGTCGAGAGGACTTACAAGTGTTGTTTGCTGTACAAGCATATCCCTAGTCACGGATGGGACTTGGTTAGGGAAATGTTTATTCGCGCCCGTGGATTGTATACAAGGGTCATTATGAGCCGCTTGTAGAGCAATATCGAAGGTTTGTGGGGGTTTGCTTAAGCACAGGTTTAGGTCTCTGTAACTTAAGACTTTCAAATCTTACGGGCCGTGGGGGTCCCATAAGAGAGTTCTCCTTACGAGTTATGAGGATCTCGCAAGTGTATTTTCTCCTTAGGAATCGTGGGGATCCCCAAGTGTGTTGCTCCTTTGTGAGTCGTAAGGATCTCACGCAGGTGATTTCTCCTTACAGGGTCGAGAGGATCCTATAAGTGTTTCTTTAACGAGGTTGCGCCCTTTCGGGCTTTCACAAACACTCGCCGGTAGCCCTGCTGTTTTTACTCACGGAGCCCTTTCGGGTTTTCATCCGTGCCCATTTTGCTTGTGGACGTACCGTTTTTTTTTTATCTTTTATTTTATTCTCTTTTTTTTTTTAACGAGGTCATGCCCTTTCGGGTTTTCACGAACACTCGCCGGTAGCCCTGCTGTTTTTACTCACGGAGCCCTTTCGGGTTTTCATCCGTGCCCATTTTGCTTGTGGACGTACCGTTTTTTTTTATCTTTTATTTTATTCTTTTTTTTTTTTAAACGAGGTCGTGCCCTTTCGGGTTTTCACGAACACTCGCCGGTAGCCCTGCTGTTTTTACTCACGGAGCCCTTTCGGGTTTTCATCCGTGCCCATTTTGCTTGTGGACGTACCGTTTTTTTTTTTTTTTTAACACGTCAGCCTGAAGATGCTGCGGGTTGGGAGTAGTTTAACGACGTTTCGGTCATTTGCAAGTTTTAGGACATTGCGGTCCATCATTAGTTTAAGGACATCTCGGTCCGTTCTTAGTTTAAGGACGTTTCGGTCCGTTATCCAGTTTTAGGACGTAGTGGTCCGTTAGGCTTTCTCTATGAATGAGCATGATGCCCCCGGCGTGTCCATATTTTTCGGAGCATGCGGTTGTGGTGGTTTCACCTTCCAAATTTCGGACAACGCGAATTTGCCCTGTTGGTATTGGTCTTCAACCCAGTTCTTGAAGACGTAGCAATCCTCGATCAGATGACCTACCGTTTGGTGGTAAGGGCAATAATTAGGATTATTAATATCGCCTGGCCACAACGGACGTTTTGGACTCGGCAGATTGATGAGTCTGTCACACACTGCCAGCTCGAACAGTCCCCTTGTTTTATCTTGCGGGAACGAGTAAGGACGTTTCAACTTTTCCTGGAGGGATTGCCGCTTGTTGCTTTGGCAAGCAACCGGTCTAGGGTCACCTGATTGTTGTTGAGCGCTGGCGACGAGGGCCTTTTTTCCTTTTCCTTTATTCTTTTTGCTCGGTCCCTTGTTTACGGGGCCGAGATTTTTTTCGAATAGCGTGCGATTACATGGCTGAACGTTCTCGCAGCTTCTCAATTCCTTTATTTTCAAAATAGATTCCCCGAGGGAAAAGTTGGGGATAGCTTCTTCGTCAGAGTCGCTTCCAAAGGTGACAATTTGTGATCCCTTGAAGTCGGCTATATGACAGTCGGCGGTGGCTCTTTTGCGCTCATCTATCGCATTTTTCCGATGTCCACAAGCTTCACACTTTGTCCTATCGAAGTGTCGCTTTTGAGCGACATACCCTTGCCACCAACAGTTAAAGGATTCGCAGTCTTCGGTAGGATGTATGATCTTCTGATGATATAAACAGAAGTTAGCGTGCATCTCTACCTCAGAGAAAGGATTTTCTTCGGAGGGCGGTAGCTTCATTCCTACTGATAGAGCTTTGGCGAACCGTTTCCTCGTCTTGAATTTGTTTTTACCCGCAGTGTATGGCTTTTGATTCGACGTGAATACCTTGGTTCTTTCCAGTATGGCCATTTCATGCTCTTGATTGGCTTTTGCTTTCAGACGAATTTCATTTAGGAAGGCATCGATCAACTTGTCCGACGGCCGCGGAATTTCTGTTTCAGGGTTCGCCGTTGATTTCTCAGCGCAAGGATCCTCCTCCTCATCCGTCAGTGAATGAGAAATCACATGACAAGTCGCTACGTAGTCTTCGGATTCATCCGATAAGTTTTCTCCATCGTTTTTATCCTCGACGAAAGAACAAGTTGCCCCCGGCGTGTCCGTCTTCTTTGGAGAGTGCGGCTGTGGAGGGTTTACCTTCCAGCTTTCAGACAGCGTGAACTTGCCTTGCAGGTATTGATCCTCGATCCATCCCTTAAAGACGAAACAATCCTCAATCGGGTGACTTACCGTTTGGTGGTAAGGGCAATAATTGGGATTATTAAGATCGCCTGGCTGCAACGGACGTTTTGGATTCGGCAGATTAATGAGTCTGTTGTGCACTGCCAGCTCGAACAGTCTCCTCGTTTTATCCTGGGGAAACGAGTAAGGACGTCCCAGTCTCTCTTCGAGGGATGGGCGTGGACGCACGTTGTTTTGGAGAGCGACCGGCTTTGAGTTGCTCGACTGTTGCTGAGCGTTGGCGACGATGATCGCTTTTCCTTTCTCATTTCGGGGATCGGGTCTTGGAGGAGACGGTCTATGGCCCATCTGGTCCATTTGGGCTAATTTGTCGATTAAGGCCTGGAAGGTGGTCGGCCTGAAGAACATCATGAATTGCGAGATGGTCGCCTGCGGATCGCGAGTGCCCACAAACATGCCTACCGCAGGTGCCTCTTTTATGCGTTGTTCGCATTTCGACCATAGGTTTCGCCATCGTGTTGCGTATTGGACCCACGTTTCGCCTGGCCTTATCCTGGCATTTATCAGTGCTGTTATCGGGGTGCGTTCACTAGCACTCGCGAATCTTTGTGTAAACAGCAGTTCCATCTCTGCAAATGTTTTGACAGAGTCGTTAGGTAGCTCCGAATACCATTCAAAGGTTGTTTCTGCTAAGCTGCTGACGAATTGACGTAGCAACAATTTGTCATCGCCTCCAGTATTGCCGAATAAGGCCCTGAATTGAGCGACATGCTGATGCGGATTCCCTGTCCCTTTATATACGTGGAATTTAGGGATCGTATATCCTGGCGGGTAATTAATTTGGTCATACCAGCTCGGATACGGTCGTCCGGTTCTAACAGTTTGCCCAGCCGCTTCATTCGCCTGATGAACCCGGATCTGCTGAGCTATATATTCGTCTAGGTCGACTTTGGAGATTGCCTCCTCCTTGGCTGTTGATAGAGCCGGCGGAGGATTTGACGTTTCTCCTCTGTCGTCTTCAAGGACGATCGGAGGATCTTCAGCAGGAGGGTCCGGCTGTAACATCATCCCTACCATATCTTGGAAGAGGAGCGCCATCTGTTTTATGTTAGCCGCTTGCTCTGCAGCTTCTTTGTCCCTCTTTTCGAGGACTCTGCGTAAAAAGTCAGCGTCGGTTTCTTGTTCTTGACGCTCATCCGAAGACGTTTCAGAGCTTTCTTTTGGCTCAGTGAGTGCAGCCATTGTAGTCATCATTTCCTGAAGCTTTTGTTGTTGCTCCTGGGCTTTCGTCACGGATCGGGTGAGCGGTCGGTGGCCCGTAGAAGTGCGGCTTTCCTCCTTTCCAGAAGCTATATAAACAGTATGCACCACCATGCCCCCAGACTTGGGGCGTTTGTGTTCGGTGTCTTTGCGATTTGCCGAAGACACAGGGGCTTTTTGCGGCCTCCTTTTTTGAGTGATTGGAGTTAAGAGAACCGTTGTAGTGGGCACCCGAGTAGCTTTTGCTTCTTGTGGTTTGACAGAGTAATCCTTCCCCTGCCGAGCCTTCATCTTTTTCTGTCGTCGGAGGCAGTCTCGATCGATCACCGACTCTTGGAACTGTCGCCAGACTTTGTAAATTTTAGAGGATAGCCGTTGAGGGGACTGCTCTAGCTTCTTCTCTGGAATATTCTTCACAGATGAATGAGTTCGCTTTAGCACCGCAGTAGGAGAGTTTCTGCGCACCGAGTTCAGCAACTCAAAGCTGTTCCTGGTTGGAACAGCAGTATCGATCTCCACCATTAGAGTTGACGGAGTTATCCCAGAGGGGGAGTTGCCCCCAGCCTTCCTTACTTGACGCCAGTGGCGACGTCGAGCGTGTCGTGCTGATGGAGTTGTTTCAGCTATAGGGGTGACCTTCTCATGCCCCCTGTGTTGGTCAGAATACACTGGTACCAGCTTTTTAAAGATCGACGTCCGTTGAACGGGGACGGCCAACTTGTTAGAAGCGGACTTCTGAACATGGGAAGCAACCTTGGTGATTTTACCAGGAACGGGAGTGGGAATGGCTATCCGTTTCGGGATAACGCCTTCTGGTATGGCAGGCTTCTTCATAAGCCTGTTAGAGCTCTGGCCTAGTCCGTTAAAAACTGAAGCAGTGGAGTTGGACGACCCGTTGAGAGGGGTTGCGGCAGTGGTAAGCCGATCAGAGACTGACTTCTTTGGAGCTTCTTGCAATGTCATTGGGGTGTTGAAGCTCATTGATGGGAGCATGGTCCCAAAAAATAGTCCAGTGGTGGCTTGAGCCACCTGCTCCACCGGCATTTTGAAAAGGGAGGCCGCTTAGGGCCCATAAGTCACTCCTCCAGCAATGACGGAGCGAGAGTTATTGCTGCGGGCGGTGCAGTTCGAAGCCATTGATCTTCTGTTTTCTGCACGGAGCAAGACACCAAATCTTAGTACCTTGAATCCACAGGCAATCACAGCAAACCGCGATTTGTTCGCGAACATGACACACGAAGTGTGGAGTGGAAAGAAGAAGAGGTCCCACCGGGCGTGCCAGAATCTGTTCCCCTCCGAAAGACGGCCTAGACTTTGCGTCTTGCCTGAGATTCGGGGCAGATGCTATATGGTTTGATCCGTCTACCTCTCCGAAGATGCCAAGTTGATTTATGGCACCGTGTAATGGAGGTTTAGACGGATGCGGCCGATGTAGCAGACTTCGTCAGATTCCCCCTCAGGATGAGGGGTTTTTTATTGTGGGGACGCTCTTCCCTGCAGGCGCAAGCCCCTGCAGTTAATTACGCTACCGCATCGCGGTAACAACTTTCTCCTTCTCCAGAATTTCACTTCGTGTCGTGTGTGTTTGTTTTATTTGTGGTTGCCCGTGGATTGTATACGGAGACTGAGTAATGCCGTCGCCCGTAGGACGTGGATTAGTCCAAATCCGTATTTACTTAGATTTGGATTTGGTGTTTTTAGTTTAAGGATGCATTAGTCACGTTGCGGCTAAGATCAACTTAAACGTTCGTCAAGGATACGTTAGTCCTGTTTTGGACTAAGATCAACTTGACGTAATGATTGATTTAATTGTCTGGCTGTCGGGACTCGTCACCTCTCTGACGTCGTTGAGGGATTACAACGACAGGCGTCAGAGGAGTTCAGAGATGTACCCTTGAACCAAAGTTGATTTGGAGTTTTATTGTTTATTTAAATATCTAAGGACACATTAACCGTATTTGGGGCTAAGATCAACTTAGACGGGACCGTTTAGATCCGGCAAAAGAGCGTTTGGGCCCTATTGTTCCAGTTTGGGAGATTCATAGTCCAATTTGGGACTAAAGTCTGTTTAGAGGATACGTTAGCCATTTTTGAGGCTAAGATCGACTCAAACATTTGTTAAGGATACGTTAGTCCAGTTTGAGACTAAGATCAACTTAACGGGGCCATTTAGATCCGACAAAAGAGCATTTGGGCTCAATTGTGCCAGTTTAGGGACGTGGTGGTCCATACTCAAGTTTAGGGACGTGGTGGTCCATATTCCAGTTTAGGGACGTGGTGGTCCATCGCCAGTTTAGGGACGTGGTGGTCCATCGCCAGTTTAGGGACGTGGTGGTCCATTATTAGTTTAGGGACGTTTCGGTCCGTCGCCAGTTTAGGGACGTAGTGGTCCATCATTAGTTTAGGGACGTTTCGGTCCGATATTAGTTTAGGGACATTTCGGTCCAATATTAGTTTAAGGACATTTCGGTCCAATATTAGATGAGTGGTCGTTGGGACTCGTCGCCTCTTTGACGTCGTTGAGGAATTACAACGACAGGTGTCAAAGGAGTTCGGAGATGTACCCTCGGACCGGTCGTGACTTGGTTTATGAGAGGCATTTAATTTAAGGACTTACAGCCAGGATTGGGTTAAGTCCAATTTTTATTTTAGGCTCTGCCCGATTAAGAGAATCAATCTAAACAGGGCTCTGCCCCTTCATTATTTTGCAATCTGATTTGGGCCAGGCCCTTTTAAATAATGAGTTACAAACAACTCAGGAATTTTCTGAACAGGGCTTTGCCCTTTTATTCTCCTGCAATTGGGCTAGGCCCTCTTAAATAATGAGTTATAGAAACTCAAGAATTTTCCAAACAGGGCTTTGCCCTTTTATTATTCTGCAATTGGGCTAGGCCCTTTTAAATAATGAATTGCAGAACTTAATAATTTTCTTGAGTTGGGCCAGGCCCACTTGTGCAGAAATTCTTGATTTGAGAACAAAAAGTGCATAGCACTTTTGATCTAAATTTAGATCAAAGGAAAACAAAATTCTTCTTGTTTTCCCTGATTTTACAGAACCAAGGGTTCATATCAAGTGCAAGGCACTATTTATTATTCTTTGATTTTTCAGAACCAGGGGTTCATGTCAAGTGCAAGGCACTATTTATTATTCTTTGATTTTTCAGAACCAGGGGTTCATATCAAGTGCAAGGCACTATTTATCTTTTTCTTTTATTATTCCCCTTTTTAATTTTCTGTTCTTCAGAAATTTTACCTTTTTTTTTTGTTCTTGATTAATCTTCAAGAGCTCTTTTTTTTTTCCAGAAGTTTATCCTTCTCTCGATGGTGATTGATTCTCCCTTTTGAATGAGGCTTGGGGTCTTATTTATAGTGTCCACAAATTTGTTGGATTTGTTAACAAAATCTTTCCTGAATAATTTTGGGAATTTTCCCACCATTGGATCTCTGATCCAAGGGTTCCTGTTTTACAGGAGAACAGAAAAGATTTACTTAAATCTTCATTCAGTTGCTGCGCAACTCACCAGCGCGTGACACGTGTCGTGCATCCGTGCGCTTGCGCAGTTGCGATTGCGCAACTGCGCAGACACGTGTCGCGCATACGAGCGCTTGCGCAGTTGCGATTGCGCAACTGCGCAGACACGTGTCGCGCATCTGTGCGCTTGCGCAGACACGTGTCGCGCATCTGTGCGCTTGCGCAGTTGCGATTGCGCAACTGCGCAGACACGTGTCACGCATCGGTGCGCTTGCGCAGACACGTGTCGTGCATCCGAGCGCTTGCGCAGTTGCGATTGCGCAACTACGCAGACACGTGTCGCACTGCCATGCATTTGCGCAGTTAAGTCTTAATTATGTTTTCTGATGGGACGCACCGTCTCGGGCGTTACGCTGCCGAATTGGCTTCTGCCATGTGGCAAATTGCGCACTGCGCACGGAAACCGAAGCGTTGCTTCAAATTTTGAATTTTCAAAATTCAGTAGAGCCTTGTTCTGATTGGGGGAAACAGTGCCCTCAAAGTCAATTATTGGATCGCAGGTACGTGATTGCAATGATTGAGGGAGGACCTATACCGATATAACAGTCTTACTCGAGATGATAGTATGCTATCTGGTTTGTCTTTATCATCATATATTGATAAAGCCCATAGGATTCTTGCTTGACTGCCAGCATTGTGATGGCAATCACATACGTGGGAGCTGAGGGTCTATAAGCACATCCTTAAATGTCCCTAGTCGTGGGAGTATCGAGACTGTGCATCGATACTCCAGAGTAAACTGGTGTATACTTATCTAGACCCTGACGAGGGGTGGTGGCCGGTCTCACAAGCCATTGGTGGTAGTTGTTCACCTAAGATAGTATACAGGTGCTCATTGGGTTATGAGTACACTGGACGGACTCGCCGGGAACATACTAGTTGGTATTATACCTACAGTCAGATAGCAGTTCCCTGGTGACATGTGTATAGGTTAGTTTGTCGACCTGAGATCTTCATTTGTCTCGTGTGAGTTCCCACTGTGCTTTGATTACTACCCTACCACGGCTCAAAGGAGTCGTGCAAACAGGTTTTAGTTGGGTACAGTCCCGAGCCACATGGAGGCAGTGAGTGGATCGTCGGGGATTCGTCTCTCCTGGTATTGGGGGTTGATGTCGCACAGTGCACGGATGGCCATCACCTGAAATCCTCGGCCGAGGTAATGGAGAATTACTGATTTGGATCAGTAGTTTCTCAGGAGGTGATGGGCTTCATACCGACACGAATTATCGCGTTATTAGGGATCTGACTTTATCCACCCCCCTAGACTCGATATGCGATACTCTTTAGACGAACGGACCGGACTGTATGGATATTGTCACTGTTAGACTCAGTAGGGTTTCTGGATGAGTTCGCTCGTCAGCTTCCCTTCCAATCAATACATAAGCAACCGTTACGTACAGCTTGTACCTCTGACGTGCTAGTGGTTATACCCAGTGCCAGTGTGTTGATGAGTCATTAGAGTCCCCCACCGACAGTTTCCCAAGTTCGGGCGAAACGTTGTAGAGGCCGTATAGTTTTATGGCAGGGTTCGGAAAATGCACGTGCGTTTACGCACGTGTCATATTTCGGGCAGATAATACCGGTGGGCTTTGGTTTAAGCCGGATCCGAGTATTATACTGTGTAGATATAATATCTTTGTCTCAGTTGCATTTGTATTCGGTCGTAATACAAATGTGGGTATGTTTATACTGTTACGGGGTTATCCTGAAATTCGTTTCGGGATCGCTTTTGGAAGTTGCCAGTTTCCAGTTTTCTATCGCCCGTATTTAACATTCGGTAAAATGCGGATTTATCTTTTCTTCCATGGGTGAGTCATGAGGGTGAGTCATGAGGGTGGAAGCTTCTTGGATGATGACTAGGTTAGTGAGTCATTCATTTGCATTAATGGTTGATGAGGTGTTATTAGTGAGTCACCTTTTCATTAATGACTTTTGTTCTTGCTAAGATATTTGAGTGAGATCTTTTGTGTTATGATAAGTATCATATTCTTATGGTCACCCCCTCATCTCTCCTACACTCACCCTCCTCCTTCAAATAGTGGCCGGCCCCTCTTCACAATTGAGGATGGTTGTTCATTTGGGAAAAAGATTAGGGTTTTGCTTCATGAAAATTAAGATTGCTCATTTCTCATTTTCACCCGATCCAAAAGGCAACTTCATTAACCGTTCATCCATAGCTTTGGATGTAACGAGACAAAGTGTTTTACTCATTCTCTACATCAATCTTGGTCATCTTTTTTAGCAAACTTGATGATCGAGTTGCCTTGATTCAGAGGTGGGAGCCCGTTTAAAGATCCGTCGACGTGGTGCCACCTGGACGAGGAGACTGGAGATTCAGGAGATCGGAGCAGCCGCAACAAAGCATGGGATGATGGTTGAAAGCCGAAGGACTCGGATCGTTCGGTATAACATTTCTACCAACTTTGTAGTTTGTTAGTTTAGCTTTAATGGCAGATTCGGGTTATAGTATACGATAGCGCCAGTTAAAAAGTTTTTGTTCCGCATTTGGCGTCTGTTAGACGACCGGGACGCTACCGTGTACTTACAGTGGTATCAGAGTCTCACCATTAAGCTTTACTAACTTGTGCTAACACGTTTAAAATATCGATCGAACGGATTTTCGAAAACTACAATTTTTCTGTACAAAGTTTCTGTCGATTTTAAATCTGGTCTAAAAATTATTTTGAGTATCACAGAAAATTGTGCAGGTAATTCTAAGCAAACTGGTGAAATTTGGTCACGTGATCCCACAGAACGGCCGCAGATCCGCGGCCCAAACCAGGGTTTGGCCGCGGATCCGCCGCGCTTTTGTTGGAACAGTGAGCCAAATTTCTACAGTATGTTCTACATGGCAAATTGTGGCTTTTGGAATATTTCTTTTGGGCCCAGATTTTATTACTGTACAGCAGATGTACGTGGGGCCCATTTCGGGAATTTTTGTCGATCGAAATTTTAAACTTGTTAGTATGCAGTATTTACATTATATCTCCGACCGTGAATGTCATTCGAGCGGTAAATTGCGTCTAATTGCTATAGTCCTTTTAGACGGATTTGCGAACGTGACATTCACGTTGATGTTCTGTGTTGTGCTGTGATGTTGCGGATATGTCATGGTGGATAGAAGTGTGCAATGGTAGTGCTGTTTGGATTTATTTGTACATTTGATATTGCGGGGCGAGCGTCCAACATGTGGACTGCCGTCACTGCCTTTTTGTATAATATTTTTTTTGGGGCACGACTGGGCTGAGGTCGATGTACCCGTTGTACATATTTTTATTTCTGTACTAGGTTTACCCCGCGACGGAGTGCACTGATAGCCGGGTTCTGGAGGGCAACGGGTCCTTATCTCATGGCTTTGAGAGGCAGTGGAGCCTCACTCTAGAATTGGCAGACTATTCGCCGCACTCGTAGGGGGTACAGGTTGACCCAAGGAGGGGAGCTTGTAACACCTTAGAATGTGTTTTGTGGATAATTATATTTTAATATATAGTTTTTAATAAAAAAGTTTACCAATTTTGTTTTTAATTATTTTATCTTATTTAATGAATATTTTATTAGATTTTTTCCTAGGCTTGCACACACTTCATGTTAACTAGGGTTGTTTTTGGGGTTTAACCATGATTAGCTACATGGTGAACTAACCATTTTCCCTAATCTAGTTTTAAAACTTATATTAAGTGTTTTGGTTTCATTGTTCATGGTTGTTTAATAAAATTAAAAAGGGGTTTGAATTTTGGGTTGAAATGTTGACTTGAGAGAGAGAGAAAGCATAGTGCTACATGGCTCAAGCCATGCCTCATTAATGAAGTGAGAGAGAGTGAGAAGGGGGGTTTGTTTGTGTTCTCTCATTCTCACTCATTGATCTCATTCTCTCACTCTCATTCTCACACACACACACACAAGCAGCAGCACCAGAAGCAACATCAGCATCAGCAGCAAGCAGCAGTAGCAGCAGCAGCAGCAGACAGCAGTGGCAGCAGCTGTAGTAGCAGCAGCCCCAGCAACTACAGCAGCTCATCTCCTTCATTCACTTCTCTTCCTGCTTCTTAGGATCCTTTAGGGTATAACTCTTAAACCCAATTTCCCTTTTTGCTTAGCTTATGTGATAATTAGCTTCGTTTGTGTTTAATTGTGAGTTTAGTGCTAATTATGGTGTTTATGTGGAAATTGGGTTGAGTGATGATTGTGTTAGCTAACCTAGCTTATTTTTAGTGTTGTTAGGGTTACTTTAACTGAGAATTGACCCAGATTACACTAAAATATCATAAGGTTTGTGTTTCGTGCAAAATCGGTGTTTTTAGGCGATATATTAGCATTCTGTGATCTGCTATTGACCCGGACCCTTCAGAAAAAAATTGAGGAAACTGGGGCATGTACACTAGGTATAGACAACAACACCAGAACACGAGCCCCTAAACCCTACTTTTGGCCGCAGATTTATCCAATATGGCCGCAATTTGCAGCCAGGAAGGGGGGTGGGGTCTTGGGGTTTTGGCTACTGTAGTCTGCTATGATTTATAGTGTTTTGGCATATGTAGTTTTGTAAGATTGGTCCAGTAGGAAAATCTAGGACAATATATCGTATTTCATATCCGTTGTGTTTGCGCGATACGTGAGTGGGTTCTGCGATCCAGCGTATCGCGGTAGTTTTAGACGCGTATACACACGTTTTAGTGTATCGTGCACACGCGCGTTTATTTCGCGACACAAGTTTCTCGTTTGGGTTCGATATCTCGTTTTGCGGAATATTTGGCTTATATATGATTTCCTTGTCTCATTTTCAGGTTTGCAGGCGGGGACTACGGACACGGCTATAGAGGGAGACAGGTGGTAGGATTCACCTAGCGTGGAGCGTAGGTGAGTAGATTTAACATCTACAGGGGAATCGCCCGCATGGCGTTATGCGTATGGGCTAGGATTCTAATACTTGTTGCGTATTCTACGTCATTGTTACAATTGCGCCTTACCCTATTTATTAGATATAATGATACTGTGACTAGCAGCCATAGGACACTGCACATATTATTGACGGTTCATGTTGCACGAGCACGGATTGTATGCTACACACACACCGTCAATAATCGCCATGTCACACATAAACCCCTTATAGATACTATATTGCTTGTCACACATGACATCTAGTTTGTCGGTATACCTATAGTGTATCATGCCATTAGTGATAGGTACATATACACCTTGCAATTCAGCTACAGGTATACCTTGCACATATTGTACTTATACCCAGGGGTATCCTACATATTCTACTTATACCCAGGGGGCATACGACATCTTTTACTTATAGGTAGACACCTATACTTAGCTGTACCTTATTGATTTTGCATACATCTGGTTTCAGCTATATATTCTCATTTATATGCTCGCATTTCAGATATATCGCATATATTTATTCATGGATTTGCGCATTGTTTATTTGGATTTTACATGATGTTTTCTGGATTTGGAAACCGCGGGAGTTCATGAAATTATGCATACATTGAAAAACCCGGTTTTCTTGATATGATATTTGCGCAGCCACCATGAGATTTATCGGTTCTGATTATATACTCCATACGAGGTGTGGTTGTCGTATGAGGGTATATGGTGGGGCCCGGTATGGTTCCCCTCGGTAAGAAGATCGATGGATTTTTCCGATTGAGCCTGGAGGCGGGCGAGTACCTACCGGTGACAGTACCAATGACTCGGCGGGGATCATGGAGATACCGTTGGGAGTCATGCACGTATGCATACGTCGAAAGGTGAGGGTCGGAGCTAGGCACTCGTGCTTTCGGGATAGCGTATGATACGTACCTATCAGGATGTCTTGGTGACGGCATCTGATAGATCAGGATTTCTGTGTCGGTGCTTGGCACATTGTTTTCATGATATTTCTTTTAACACCTTTGTATATATAACAGAGGATTTAGCCGTTGTTATATATACCCTTACACCAATATTAGTGGAGTGGGACGCTAATATATGTGTATTGACTCCATCATGTTTATTTCTGCAAATATATACCTTTAGGATGTTAGAATTCTACTGGAGTTTTGATTTGGGATATTAGGTGATTCATTGAAATTGGATATTGGACATACATATGGAATTACTGATTTGTACATTCGGGATATAGGAGATTACTCGACATTGTACATTGAGGAGATGTGAGACTTATATGATGTGAGAGCCCAACGTGTGGGCTGATTTGAGGAATTGGGATTTGAGTGTCTTGATGGATTGTGATCCTACCACGACGACAGGATTCCGTGGGATGACATATTTCACTCCATACCTCATACCTTTTCGCTTATGCACTGTTCCATGTATTAGGAGTACCTGTTAGTGTACCCTTCATGTTAGTTGCATATCTACATTCTCATATCCCTATTGCATGATTATTGCCTACTATTGTCATGTTATTATTGCTCCACATATTGATTGTACCTGCTAGTGTACTTTTCATTATTCCGCATTCACATGACCTGTTATTACTGTAAATTGCATATCTTAGATTCATGCTGTACGTACATTCCTGCGATTACCTGCATATGTTATCTACTATTTACGAGTTGGCAACTCACCCCCGTTGTGCCACAGTTGTTTTGCAGGGTGTTTCCCCAGAGTAGTCGAGGCAGGCTATTCACCTATCATCTTTTGCTACAGATACCGCATCGGCTCACAGTATACTATTTTGCTTAGGTGGGTTGGATGATTATCTGTATTTTATATTGTACATTCGTTGTATCTTGTACTCTCCATCTACTATTATGTTGTTGACTTAGAGACTGGGTGAGGATGATATTGTATATTATTGTGGCTTTGTTGTCTTATATACAACTTTATCTCTATTGTCTTTATTTCTTCGCTACGGCGTCGTATATTTATGATGTGATTGTTTTCCGTCTTTGGGCTAGTTTTTACAACATGGGTGTTGCCAAAATTTTAAAGAAAGAAAGTTGAACTTTTAAGGAATTTGGGTTGCGATTTCAAATGTTTCAAAAACTTTTATTATCTTTTCCGTATTTTCATGGTTTAGATTTCTAGGTTTTGGCTTTCTTTTACTGCGTTACGTCTTTAGGCGTTGCGTAGTATTAGGGCCGTCACGTACCAATTTCGGGTCGTGACAGAGCTCAAGTTACCGGATTCCGTGAAGTGTCGGGTGGTCCATTCACTATGTTGTAGGGGGATGCCTCTCTTCATGTTTTGGCGGGTAACTTGCCGCACCTGTAGGGGTCTAGGTTTCATTGCACAGGCTATCCACACGACCAGGGGAATGTCGGATTTCAGTAGCGGCTCTGTGAAACCCGGGGATCCCAGATTATCTGTATTGTTCTGTGTTGCTTATTACTTTTCTTTAATGTTGCATATTATCATGCCTGGAGCGATTATTGTATATTGGTATATATACTATTAGATGTTGTATATGTTTTACACCCGTGCTAGTCCGGTCCCCGCTCCGTCGTTAGTTAAGTAACCTAACGGGTGATGACGGGACCCAGTGGCGAATGCGGATGGCATATACGTACATTATATTTTCGTTCTTTTCTGGTGTGATTGATTAATGGGACTGCATTGATTCTTATCAATGCAAAGGATAAAACAAACCTATATTTGATGTTGTTGGAACAAATTTTAAAAGGTGTTATTACAAAGATATTTCCTTTTGTTTTGCATAGCGGTATTCAGTTGGAATATCCTGCACCTCATTTGACGAGGCAAGGGCCGAGATCCCTTCACCGGGAGTGACCCCTTGGGCAGAAGTTTACGTCAGGGTAATAACTTCACTATAGTCGATTACAAGTTGCTTTGCATAGCGGTATTCAGTTAGAATATCCTTCACCTCATTCCATGAGGAAAGAGCCGAGATCCCTTCACCGGGAGTGACCTCTTTAGCAAAGGTCTTCGCCACTATATTTTATAAAAAGCTATCAGGTTCCTTCAACGAGATCAAGTTCATTACGTTAAAGGTTTTTCGCCAAAAACCAGCCGTAACCCTCCGTCATTTCTTATGGATGGTCAGTAGTATTCAAGCTATGTTTGTTGGCCTACATCAAGGCATAGTGTTTGGTAGCTGCTGGGGTATTCATTTGTTGCATAGATAGATGCATTAGTTTAGGACAGACGTATAGCCTTGTTGGCCTACGTCAAGGGCATGTACGCTGGACCTAAATTAATCAGGACAACGACGGGTAGAACTTGACATGTGACTTATGATTTGTTGGCCTACGTCAAGGTCATAAGAGCATGGGATTAAAATTAAATCGGGAGTTTCAAACATACAAGAAACTTTCCATACTTGCGCATACCTTCTGGAGTGTGATAACTTGAGTGGCTTCCATCAAGTTATCATGCGATGATAGTTGGATCCCGATTCTCACTGATGAGTTGGTTTACTCTTCGGGTGATCCCGACTAATTCTTCTTTCAGGTTTGGAGGAGAATTTGAGACTACAGTGGGAGGTTTCCTGATTAGATAAAGTGATAATCATTCTGATCTAGGTTAGAGTGCACGCAGAGTGTTTCTTTTCTCTCTCTCTTTGGCAGCGACCATTGACCGACCCTAGACTATGACTCAGTGACCAAGTTGACCGAACCTTCTTAAAATACTGGATTTTGGATTGTCTGAGTTGCATAAGTCATTGCCGCTCCTTCTTTTACCCTTTGTATTTCTCAGAACACCTCGTATTACTACGGACATCCACTTCCATTGGATAGATCCATCGTATGGTTATATACGAACTCGAAGGGACTTCTTCGAGGATGGATCCAGGTTCACGAGAAATAGAATTGGTTTATTCAGTTGTCTTTTATTATCACCTTCTCTCAGGTTGCGAGTGCTCCTTGGTTTAGGAGAGTACACCTATTACGCTTATTGGATAGTCTTATTCCAAACCATAGGCAGGTGCCGAAAGGTAGGAAATGAAAAAAACCAATTAGCCTAAGTAGGGTGTACAGAAGGTAATAACTAATGACAAAATAAAGGGATTACAAAGAGGGCAAAGTAATTTGCGACTGCTATCATTCACGACCAAACCACGTACTTCATCGCCACTCCTATTTCACCTTTGCCTTTTTCCCAGTTCGGGAGAAATAGAATAAGGTATCATTCGGTTGTCTTTTATCATCACATTCTCTCAAGTTGCGAGTACTCCTTGGTTTAGGAGGGTACACCTATTATGCTTACTGGATAGTCTTCTTCCATACCATAGGCTGGTGCCGAACGGTAGGAAAGGAAGAAAACCATTTAGCCTAACGATGGTGTACAGAAGGTAACGACTAAAGACAAATAAAGGGATTTGGAGAGATGGCAAAGAGATATACGGTTATAGTCATGAATTGGATTATGGAAGAGGCATTACTAGGAATACCAGAATACCGCTACGAGACATTTTAATGTTTCAGTTTCACTGTGCATTGTTAAAGGAAAACTGATGTCCCGATTAGATACTTACTCCAGGGTATGTATTTACCAGGTATGATTCTCACATCTGTATGGTTTTACAGATAATGAGAGAGTGTAAGTTATTAGTAATTAGGTGATCATTCTCATTATATCGGAATTCGTTGTAATTGGTGATATTTGAGGAAATCGCCTGGGTACAGTTTTCAACCTACGATGCACAGGTTTTGAGTTATTCAACTCAGCGGACTTATACAGAGTATTGTATGTTATCCAGTGTCCGTCAGGACAAAGGGGTAGGTCCTCGTACTATGTTCTGTTTACTTGTGACTTCTCTAGTTTTTAGACAAGTGTTTCATAGAAATACAATGTCTAAGTTTTGAGAAGTTGTGGGTATAAGAATAAAGTAGAGAACCAGGTATCGCAAGTATCGGGATTCTTCAAAGAGATCGAAGATGTAGATTCTTGTGATTGGTATTCAAGTAATGGTTTTGAGAAACTTATTTCTCTTTCGGGTTATTCATAATTGGATGTATTCCTAAGTTGAGTAATGCTGATTAGCCTCTCTCCATTAAGTTGATATGCACTGGAGACAGCTGCATATTTTGAATCTGGTTCCAGTTAAATCAGTGCCTCTATTTCTATATTGTATATAGAATGGTTCATATCTTAACGATGTTAAGATACGGGGAGTTGTCCAGCTTATGCTTAAAACCAGACTCTGGATAACTCAAGGCACGTTTCTGTAATGGCAGTTTGTGGGTTGACCCTGGCTTTGACGAGGGTTGATTTTCTACCATCTGGAAGATCAATAGTGATATTGTTCTTGACTCGCCACAGTTTTATTAAAATGGGTTTTTTCAGAAAACTCTAGTAGGAGTATGGTAGAACTGGAAGTGATTCCAGAACCGCAAACGATTACGAAAAAATTAATAGGACCTATATATTCAATCGGATTTGACATTCCAATAGCCACTCCGCAGATATGGAGGGTAACCTCAGACACCCGCGAGGTACTCCGGTAGCCTCAAGGACGGTGATAGGGAGGTTCTTTTTTACCCAGACGTGACACTACTGTTGTTCCAGACTATGAGACCCGGCAGGAGGATATGTATAATATCATTCTAAACTAGCTTTAGAAGTGTACGTATATATTATTCTACCAGAGGGTTGTCGTAGTCAGTGGGAGCAGCGGAAGCATAGTGGGCAAGTAGCTTATGTCTATTTATAGGCTTGAACAAAGATAGCGGAGATAGATCATCTAATTTTGATATGACAGTCATAGGTTTGACTTCATCAGAATAGGGGATGGATCTGTTAAGAAAATGGTAGGGTGTGATGTCCTGGTATTTGGATGACATACACAGAGTAGGAAGTAAAATTCATATACTACGATCGGTTATACTGTGGTAGCCACACAGTTGTTTCTTCATACAGGATATGGATATAATATCAGACATTCTGGTTACTAGATCTATGATTTTAGATCTAGATTTGGGTAGTTTCCCAATGTGGGTACTTTGACAGTATTCTAATAGTATTTTAGAATAGATGACTCCTGGCATGGTAGTGTGCCTGCAGGTGATGGAGTCACCCTCTCTAAAGGTGTCTTACAGACTAAAGGGGAGAGGGATGTGCATGATTGGCAGATCACTTGTTTAGGCAATTGAGTCAATCGTGAAAAGTCAAGTACCACACCAGATGTTGCTTTTTGCACTAGATGCGATAAGTTAATATTAATCCAATCCTGGAGAAACATAACGAAGCAGTTTTAGAACATTCTACGGATTTGATGACGGCAGCCTCCTTCGGGAGACGGTTATCATTCCAGGCTTCAAAAGTGACATGAATGACAGAGTGATTGTCAGAGTTATAGTTTTCACTCTAACGAGGGACAGTATTATGGACATGTGGTCCAATAGGATACTGTGGGAGGCATGGTACTGGATACTGATTAGGTTCAGTTATCGATACAGTCTAAGAAGTTTGAATTTGGAGTTCATTTCTGAACTACATCCCATCAGATATCCAGACATATTCTAAGACAGGTATTACTCGATTCGGGAGATGGCTTTCTCCGCGAACTTGAGATTAAGAGAGACATAGAAATAAACATCAGGGCGGATCCACTCATTGAGGCTATTTCTCGAACACAATAGTTTTACAAACGAGCTTTGTGAAACTGATTAGTAGAGGAGTTGGATGTTCGGTATCACACGGGCTGTGAGTATACGACATCGCAATAATTAGCCTTAAGTGCAAGTGGGAGATTGTTGGATATAGTGCCCTCAAAGTCAATTATTGGATCACAGGTACGTGATTGCAATGATTGAAGGAGGACCTATACCGATATAACATTCTTACTCGAGATGATAGTATGCTATCTGGTTTGTCTTTATCATCATATATTGATAAAGCCCGTAGGATTCTAGCTTGACTGCCAGCATTGTGATGGCGATCACATACGTGGGAGCTGGGGGTCTATAAGCACATCCTTAAATGTCCCTAGTCGTGGGAGTATCGAGACTGGGCATCGATACTCCAGAGTAGACTGGTGTATACTTATCTAGACCCTGACGAGGGGCGGTGGCCGGTCTCACAAGCCATTGGTGGTAGTTGTTCACCTAAGATAGTATACAGGTGCTCATTGGGTTATGAGTACACTGGACGGACTCGCCGGGAACATGCTAGTTGGTATTATACCTACAGTCAGATAGCAGTTCCCTGGTGACATGTGTACAGGTTAGTTTGTCGACCTGAGATCTTCATTTGTCTCGTGTGAGTTCCCACTGTTCTTTGATTACTACCCTACCACGGCTCAAAGGAGTCGTGCAAACAGGTTTTAGTTGGGTACAGTCCCGAGCCACATGGAGGCAGTGAGCGGATCGTCGGGGATTCGTCTCTCCCGGTATTGGGGGTTGATGTCGCACAGTGCACGGATGGCCATCACCTGAAATCCTCGGCCGGGGTAATGGAGAATTACTGATTTGGATCAGTGGTTTCTCAGGAGGTGATGGGCTTCATACCGACACGAATTATCGCGTTATTAGGGGTCTGACTTTATCCACCCCCCTAGACTCGATATGCGATACTCTTTAGATGAACGGACCGGACTGTATGGATATTATCACTGTCAGGCTCAGTAGGGTTTCTGGATGAGTTTGCTCGTCAGCTTCCCTTTCAATCAATACATAGACAACCGTTACGTACAGCTTGTACCTCTGACGTGCTAGTGGTTATACCCAGTGCCAGTGTGTTGATGAGTCATTAGAGTCCCCCACCGACAGTTTCCCAAGTTCGGGCGAAACGTTGTAGAGGCCGTATGGCTTTATGGCAGGGTTCGGAAAATGCACGTGCGTTTACGCACGTGTCATATTTCGGGCAGATAATACTGGTGGGCTTTGGTTTAAGCCGGATCCGAGTATTATACTGTGTAGATATAATATCTTTGTCTCAGTTGCATTTGTATTCGGTCGTAATACAAATGCGGGTATGTTTATACTGTTACGGAGTTATCCTGAAATTCGTTTCGGGATCGCTTTTGGAAGTTGCCGGTTTCCAGTTTTCTATCGCCCGTATTTAACATTCGGTTAAGTACGGATTTATCTTTTCTTCCATGGGTGAGTCATGAGGGTGAGTCATGAGTGTGGAAGCTTCTTGGATGATGACTAGGTTAGTGAGTCATTCATTTGCATTAATGGTTGATGAGGTGTTATTAGTGAGTCACCTTTTCATTAATGACTTTTGTTTTTGCTAAGATATTTGAGTGAGATCTTTTGTGTTATGATAAGTATCATATTCTTATGGTCACCCCCTCATCTCTCCTACACTCACCCTCCTCCTTCAAATAGTGGTTGGCCCCTCTTCACAATTGAGGATGGTTGTTCATTTGGAAAAAAGATTAGGGTTTTGCTTCATGAAAATTAAGATTGCACATTTCTCATTTTCATCCGATCCAAAAGGCAACTTCATTAACCGTTCATCCATAGCTTTGGATGTAACGAGACAAAGTGTTCTACTCATTCTCTACATCAATCTTGGTCATCTCTTTTAGCAAACTTGATGATCGAGTTGCCTTGATTCAGAGGCGGGAGCCCGTTTAAAGATCCGTCGACGTGGTGCCACCTGGACGAGGAGACTGGAGATTCAGGAGATCGAAGCAGCCGCAACAAAGCGTGGGATGATGGTTGAAAGCTGAAGGACTCGGATCATTCGGTATAACATTTCTACCCACTTTGTAGTTTGTTAGTTTAGCTTTAATGGCAGATCCGGGTTATAGTATACGATAGCGCCAGTTAAAAAGTTTGTGTTCCGAATTTGGCGTCTGTTAGACGGCCGGGGCGCTACCGTGTACTTATACATACATATATCTAACAATCTCCCACTTGCACTAAGGCCAGTTATTGGCGTATCTCATACCCAACATCTCAAAAAGTCGCTCATGCTGTGGCTGTGGAAGGGCCTTGGTGAGTGGATCCGCTGTGTTATCCTTTGTATCTACTCTCCGAATCTCGATCTCCTGGCGATCTACTATCTCCCGGATCAAATGATATTACCTCAGGATGTGTCTGGATTTATGATGGGACCTTGGTTCTTTGACTAACGCCATAGCTCCATTATTATCACAATACAATGGTATTGGATCAACAATGGTTGGAACTACTCCGAGTTCCGCGATGAACTTCCTCATCCAGACGGCTTCCTTGGCAGCATCATTTGCAGCAATATACTCAGCTTCCATCGTAGAGTCTGCAACGGTATCCTGTTTGGAACTCTTCCAACTAACCGCCCCTCCGTTGAGGGTAAATGCAAACCCTGAGATAGATTTGTTGTCATCATTATCACTTTGGAAGCTGGAATCGGTAAATGCCTCCATCTAGAGATCCCCATTACCATACACCAAGAACAATTCTTTAGTCCTTCGCAAGTATTTAAGAATGTTCTTCACTACTATCCAATGTTTCTCCCCTTGGTTGGATTGATACCTGCTTACTACAGCTAGTGCATAAGCTACATCAGGGAAAGTACATAACATCGCATACATTATAGATCCTACGGCTGAAGCGTAGGGTATAACGCTCATGCGAGCTCTCTCTTCATCAGTCTTCGGACAGAAGTCTTTGGAGAGAGTGATTCCATGACAAGAAGGTAAGGCACCACGCTTGGAATCTTCCATACTAAACCTTTTTAGGTTAGTGTCTATGTACTTTGATTGGGACAATCTCAATAACCTCTTGGATCTATCTCTATAGATCCTTATGCCCAAAATGCATGAGGCATCACCCAGGTCCTTCATAGAGAACCTTTGTGATAAGAATAGTTTGACCGATTGTAGCATAGGAATATCATTTCCTATCAGGAGAATGTCATCTACGTACAATACGAGAAATGTGACAGTACTCCCTACAATCTTCTTATAAATGCATGGTTCATCTATATTTTTGATAAAATCAAACTCTTTGATTGTATCATCAAAGCAGATGTTCCAGCTCCGTGAGGCCTGCTTTAATCCATAAATGGATTTAAGCAATCTACATACTTTCCCGCTGCTCCCACTGTCAATGAAGCCCTCTGGCTGATCCATAAAAACGCATTCTTCTAAATCACCATTTAGAAATGCAGTTTTAACGTCCATCTGCCAGATTTCATAATCATAGTGAGCAGCAATAGCAAGTAGGATCCTAATAGATTTAAGCATTGCTACTGGAGAGAAAGTTTCATCATAGTTCAATTCTGGTCTTTGACGAAAACCTTTCGCTACTAGCCTTGCTTTAAAGGTCTCTACCTGTCCATCTATACCAATCTTTCTTTTAAAGATCCATTTGCACCCAACGGGTTTTATCCCAGGAGGCGCAACGTCCAAAGTCCATACTTTGTTGGTATACATGGACTCCATTTCGGATCTCATGGCTTCCATCCACTTCACTGAGTCACCACTCGTGATAGCTTGCTGAAAACTAGTAGGGTCATCATCATCCATGATGCAATCTTCTCTATCACCATCAATGAGAAACCCATAGTATCTCTCTGGTGGGCGAGAAGTTCTACCAGATCTCCGGAGCGGCTGGGGTTCTGAAAGTTCTACTGCAACATCAGTTTCAACCAACTCGTCCTGAGTAATTTGTGTCTCTAAAACCTCTTCTAGTTCTACCGCATTGCCATCAGTACTGTCTGTAAAGATCTCATTTTCCAAAAATGTGGCATGCTGAGCAACAAACACCTTTTGTTCCTCCTTGTGGTAGAATAGATATCCATATGAATGTTTTGGATACCCCATAAATTTACACATGACCGATCATTTCTCGAGTTTGTCTGGATTCTGCTTTTTAACAAAAGCCGGACAACCCCAAATCCTAACTCTTTTAAGAGATGGTCTCTTTCCACTCCATATCATAAGTACTGGTCAAGTTCTACCCGTCATTTCGAGATCAACTAGACCCACACATATGACCCTTGACTATGATCAACATAATCACATGAATGTCCTAACTGATCGCATCATATGCTTTGTAGGAAGACATCACTTAGCTACCGTACACTACGCCTTGACTATGATCAAAATACGCAGTACGAATACTAAGTACTCTGCTTCCTAAAATGACGGAGGGTTGCAGATGGTTTTTATGAAAACCTTTAACGCTTTGAACTTGATCTCGTTGTAGAATCAAAACAGTTTTAGAAAAGGAGTGGCTTAAGCTCCGCATCTTTTGAAACTTACATTTTTCATAAAAAGGCCGAGTGGGTTTCAAATCTGATTCTACAACATCTTTTAGGTTTCTTTTTCTTTACATTAATCTCATTAATGTAATCCCATCATTTAAGTTCCTAAGCCATCACAGAAAAGAAACGAAAATAGAACGTACACTTATGCCATCCGCATTCGCCACAGTGTCTCGTTATGCACCGTTAGGTTACTTAACTAATGGCATAGCGGGGCGAGACTAGTGCGGGTGTAAAACATAAGTAACGTTTATTATATATCATATATATAATAATAATCCATTCGTCTCAGATACTAAGTAATCACATTACAGAATATCAACAGCAGAAGCACATATGAAAATAAAAGGATATCTAGGATGTCCGTATTTTGTATTTAGCCAACAATAGAAAATACGGATTCCACGGTCGTGATGAATAGCCAAGCCCACACCCCTAGACCCCTACAAGAGCGGCAAGTGATCCTGCCAATTCTAGAGTTTAGGAGACCCGGTCTCGACTCCTCGAGATGGCCTCCCACTGAACCCTAGAACCCGGTCACTTGTGCTCCCCTCCTTGGGTCTATCCTAATGCGGAAAAGTAAATAATATACAATGATGGAAACATCTTCCTCAGCCCGGAAGTGCCCCAAATAAAAGAATATTACATACAATTGATTTATACATGAATGAAAATAAAACTCTCATCTCACATAAAAAAAACCCGGCTATTCAATCGTGACAATCCTGCACATCATATCTCAGCAACACATAATATCTCATATCATCAACGTAAGCAAGTATGTGTATCCCGATTGTCGTTAATGTATAGCAACGAAGCCGGCGATACCCCACATACTACGCTTACGGTCACAGAAAAAAAAGTGTAAAACTACAACATTTGGAATCCACAATCTCTTTAGACATCGTAAATCCGAAATATCACATACTTCGCATTTCATGCCTAACTATATGAATTCCACATATTGTATCACATTCCAGATAAATAGACAGTATTAAACTTTCCGAACGAAAATCAAATACCCAAGATTTCCTAATTAGCTCAACACTTGAGCGGAGTTCAAAAATCCCAAAACATGTCACAATAGCAGTGATCCAGCCATAGAAGGGTCAAGCCAACGCCTCACATGTGGCACGCCGTACTGCCCCAAACCCTAAGGTTTAGATGCAGTTCAGACGGTCACATAATCGAGTTAAGGTTTGTGTTCTTCTAGAGGGTCCACCACGTCACTTGCACGTTTTTCCGAAAGATTTAAACTCGAGAAAAATTCAACACTTGAAAGTTTTTCATGCCGGGAAAAAATGAGTTAATGATATCCGTTCGAACATTTTAATACTTTCTAAATTACCCGAAAACAGCACGAAATTAAATTTTCCGATCGAATCAACGAATCCAAAATAATCCCCAGAACACTCAACACTTGAGTCAAATTGAAAATACCCAAAAATATGTACAAGCAGCTACGGACATTACTGTACAAAAACTATGCCATAAAGCTTCTGTATGGCCGCGGATCCGCGGCCCAAGCAAGGTATGGCCGCGGTTCCGCGGCGTTATGTACGGATCATGGCGTCGTTTTTTACAGTTATGCTTATATTTCCCTGGTGAATTTTTTAAGTATTTTTAATTCAGAAAAAATCACAGTTTTAAAAAATGTCCAGAGAAGGGTCTAATTTCGTATTTCGTGGTTCGATCAGAGTTCTAACTTCGCCTAAATTTCGCCTAAAGCTCTAGTTTGGCTCTGAAACCATTCTTGGGTTTACCTAGCACCTCATCAAGGGTTTAGAAGCTTCACATATGCCAAAATCAAATTTTTAAGGTGCTAAGTGAACTTGCAAAGAATCATAACTAGAAATTTAGGGTTTCTTTTGACTAAGCATCACATGCAAAAGAAAAAGTATCACTAAGAGTGGAGATTACAACCTTTGTAGACCTACCTTGATGACTCCTTGGCACTTTGAGAGTTTGGAACGGATCGATAGAAGCCTTCCTTGTCCACGATGATCCACCCGAAGTCCATTTGCCCAAAGCTCCTTGCTTTACTTGATATGTGAATGAAGTAGAGCAAACACCCTACACAAATGGGCTAGATGTGTGTGGTATGATGATGTGGTTTGTATTCTATAATCAAAACCCTTTCTTTTTTATCAACTTCACTCAAAGAAATTTCAAGAGAGGAAGAAGAAGATGGTGGCTAAGCTTGAGCTCAAAGAGATAATGATATGAGTGAATTATTGAAATGAGAAAAGAATAATCCATATTAAGCCTTCTCACTTCAACCATGGTTATTAATTATCTAGATATTTACTCGTTGAGTTAACTTCCAAAGGAGAATTAACTCATGGTTAAATGTTAGGTGAAGTTTAGTCAAAGATGATAAACATTAACCATGAGTGAATTATCCTTTTAATTAACTCAAAATGATAAATATATATATAATTACTACAATATGAGTCTTGCATTGCCACCAAATATGTATCAACAACCATGATACAATGTATGTATGTATGTATGTGTCCATGCACATCATCATATGCATACATGCATGCATACAAAAATAGAAAAAGGGTTTAATAAAAGAATTAATCTAAAAGTCATTTGTTAAATCAACACTTGATTTTGCAAACCGGTCATATCACATACAACCCGACCAATAGAAAATGCCCGATTAATATACGGTATCACATATCCGTATTTAATCGGGTCCCCGCGCATATCTCATATGCACACCACATCTTTTCGCCTGAGCCAGGAAACTTCATTGTGGGACTCTAAAACTCGTCAATACGCCGGCAGTAGGTAATGATCATATCAAACACCCACAAGCCGCAAGCGGTCAGCTAAACGTAACGGCCACCCGGGTATTGAGCGATCAGAAGAAAACCAGCGAAGCTGTCAAAACTCCCGTCGAGCCAACTGGCAACACTTACCGTACAGTCCGGTCTCTTCGTCAGATATGTTGCATATCGAGTCTAGGGATGGAATCGTCGACCCCAATAATTCAATAAGTCATGCTGGTGTATGGCTCATAACAGATCGAGAAACTACTGATAACGCTTATCAGTAAATCTCAGCAGCCCTGGCCAGGGACTTCCTGTTATAGCCAATCGAGTATAGCACAACATCAACTCCCAATACCGGGAGAGAAGAAACCCCTCCTATCGCTCATCGCATCTATGTGCCTCGGGACTGTATCCAAAGTCCACCTGTTTGCACGACTCAGTAGAGCCGTGGTAGGGTGGATATCAAAGTACAGTGGGAGGACACACAAGACTCTATGACGATCTTGGGTCTACAGACTAACATGTACCAGTGTCACCTGAGAACTGCTATCCGACGATAGATATAATACCACATAGGAGTTCTCTGTGAGTCCGTTCAGTGTACCCAGTCTCCACTGAGCACCCGCATACAATCTTTGGTGTCACCTCACCAGATGGATATGGGATCATCCATCGTCCATCATATGGGACAAGAATAGTATACGCTAGTCTACTCTGGAATATCGATGCCCCGTCTCGATACACCCACGACTAGGAACAGTTCAAGGATATGCTTATAAACTACACATGCCCCACTGGTATGATCTGCATCATAGTCACAGTAGTCAAGCAAATATCCTGAGGGCTTTATCAACATGTGCAAATGAATAAAAGCATGATCAAATCAACATGTCAAGATAAAGTAAACCAGATAGCATACTATCATGTTGAGCGAGAAAGTCATCTAAAATCATATATACATGTCCAAGCATCCACTATACATATAATGGCCTCTAGGGCATACATATATCTAACACCTTTTGAGTTTTGATCCTCGCCCTTAGCGTTGTATATTATATTGTTTACGTGGTTGTGACCGTCAATTGACGAAGAGCTAGCTCCCGCTTGGGGATGCCTTTATTCATATTATGCATGTTGTACCCTTTTGGGGCCAGTATTTACAAAGGAAACTCTGCCGAAATTTTCAAAAAAGACTTGATGTTTTAAAAATGCATACTTCGGCTTATGTTGTTAAAATACTTGCTTTAAAACTAAACTTTTCCTTCTTTCTTCTTTAAAATGGTTTAGATTTCTGAGATCTTTGGCTTACTTGAATTAGATGGGGTCCTATAGACTTCATATGATTCAAGTGCCAGTCATGTGCCATTTCGGGTCGTGACAAAATTGGTATCAGAGCGCTAGGTTAACCTTGGTTCGAGTCTATGTTTGACTATGCGGAGCTTAGGGCGTTTGTATATATACGAAATCTAGGCTTGACCTTACGGAACTTAGACTTAGTCGAGGGGGTATTAGACCCCAACTTTCGTCGCGTAGGTTGACCTTGGTTGATAGAGTAGGTGACTTAAGGAGAGTGACGTACCGTGTGTATGTTCTGCGGCATACTTACGATACGCTACTCCGCTTAAGAAGGCTTAGGATGTAAATTTCCTTGCACAACATTATATTCATTCATATGATCTATCCTCGTTGATATCAGTTTATGGTTTCGCTGCCACGATTACATGGGCAGAGAGAGCTACGGCTAGAGTTGCGTCAACAAGAGCTCGTCACGGACGAGGACTACCGAAAATTTTGATGATTAAGGCACTGTTTAGCATGTGGACAAATGAGCCAGTTGTTGCTGCGAATAACAAGATGTCGCCCCAGATATTTGAAGCTAAGGCCACACGAGTTATACTTAGAGATATGATAGAAGATCGCTAGTCACCCAAGGAGGAATGACTAGGAAATGTGATTCGTTGCCTACCCCGATGCGAGGTCATCATATTAATTGATTCCAGTTAGAGACGACTTCACGCAGGTACGTTGGGAGTCGATAGAAGACGATCGAATGTCAGAAACCCATTTTTCCAAGTTTAAAGTATTCGGAGAAACATGCAAGTAATTCCGTGGACCCTCTAGAAGAATGAAACCCTAACTCGATACAATGACCATGAGAACGCTTTGAAACCTTAGGGTTTGTAGCAGTTCAGCGGTGCCATTAATGAGGCTTGGGTTTGCCTTTCTACGGCTGGTCCATAGGTACTGTGGCATGTACTGGAATACTATTAAACTGTACTCAAGATATTGAGCTCTTGGGGGATTATGGAACTTTGACGAATCGATCGAAAGGTTCAATGTCATTCGGATATCATATGATGGGATACATTGCTTGGGAGACTCCAGATACGAGTATATCCATTGGAGCGCAGTCCATGCAGCCACGAAGAGACGAGTCTGAATCAGTCGACATTAAAGAAAAGTGGAGTAAGCGGTTCGTACGAGATATTGATGAGATGACGTTCCACTCTGCTGACATCAGAGATGTGATACGCATGCAGAGGCGTTGTACATGGATATATCTTCCAGAAGGAGTCGTGATGAGTATGCAGCCGTTCCGGAACAAGAAATAGATTAATAAAAGGTGATGACTTCCGGGCAGTTTGGCAGAAACGAGATTTAGGGCAGACTTCGACAGAACCTTTCTGGAATACTATACGAGAAGACTTAGACCCAGAATCGGTCATATTACGCACACCTAGTAGGCTAGAGTTCGGCGGCGTCGACGAGACATGTTATGAGTGACCATGACAGTTGGTAAGAGATCTTTAGGGGATGTGCTAGAGCGGGACTGTTTCCACCATCTTTGATTTTGGTATTTTGGGCGATTTATTTGCATGATTGAGATTTTGTGCACCACAGTTGCACTTGACTTCGATTTGATGTCATTCGAGATGTTGATTTTGATTTCATGTCTATGGTATGCATGTGATTTGACTTGTGCTTCGGCATAGTTTTCATGCATTTTATTATTTTGATACGATTTGTGCATCCTGATGCACATGGTTGTGAGATTATATACCACGATATACCTGATTTGGATTTGGATTGAGATATGTTGTATACCGTCGATTTCTATTGTGATATTCGATATTTGTTTTCATGCACCTTTTGCACTTGATTTGGATTCTTGTGCATACTTAGGCGCTTGATGCGATTTTGGTGCACGCCATATACACCAAATCGAGATTTTTCGTGCATATCAGATGCACCTGATATTGCTGTCAGGCACACCCGTTGCCTTTGACAGGTGTTTCGTGCACACCCGTTGCACCTAGATTTTGTTTATGTACGCATGTATGGCACATTCATGGATTTCGATTTCCGTGCGCACCAGACGCACGTGGCATTCATATGTACAATTTTGGGATTGATTTCCCTTGAGCAGCATGGTTTATGATATTTACTATTTGATATAGTAGCTGTGCAGGACTAGTCAGAGGACAGTACCTGAATATACTTTTGCGTGTATTGATAGTTATCGAAGGGATTTCCAAGAAAGAGCTATAGTTTCAGTATTTACCTACGTGTCTGAGATGACACGAAAATTTTTATAAAGGAAACCCTTCTAAATTATTTTTTTCAAAACGGCGGGACGTATATGTTAAATAAAGGATATATATACATATATATAGTTATTTTCTTACAATAGACGTCCGCCCCTATGCCGAGATACGCGCGTTGCACAGTGATTGGAAAAGAGTTTAACATGCAGTTCTTTCAGATGTTTTAATGATGTTTACATGAATGGATTGGTGTATATCATGTTGGTTTTCGTATTGGATTTTGACAGTGGTGTCTTCACCATAACTCCGATGATTTGCGGGATGCTTGACGGAGTTTTGATTTTTTGAGTTATACACTCTTTTTCATGCGCATGCATTACGCTACGATATGTTTTATATATTTATGATTTCGGAGCCCCAACGACTTGATCATTTTACTGAAATGTTTTAGTATTAAGGGGTTTAAATTTAAATTCGGGGACCGAATTTCTTTAAGGAGGAAAGATTGTAACATTACAGAAAAATAAAATATTATTTTTGGAAATTTATATAATTAAATAATAAATATTATGAATATTTTAATGATACGGTAGAATTAAATACCGATAAATTGGGAAATATTTGGAAATTATGTCAATTATTGAATTTGAAAGAGATTACAGGATTTGAGCATTTATAAATTGTTATATAATTAATTACATTACATTTTAATGCTAATCACGATTAAATGTCACTAATCGTGCATTAAGCTTGATTTGTGCACATGACATGCGCCATGTCATATTTCATTTTTTTACATTTTCCTACCATGGTCTTTTCTTCATTTTGTGCATGGTTTTGCTTTAATGAAAAGAGAAGAGAAAACAGAAGAAAAGATAAAAGAAAAAGGAAATATTAGAATAATGGGTATGGGCATGAGAGAGAGAGGTGAGGGGTCATTTGACCAAGCCCCATTTGTTTCCCTCATTATTTTTCCTCTTCATTTTCCTCTCCCCTTCTTCCCATGGCAGCACACTCTCCCTCCCCCCTCTACTTCCTAACTTCATCATCCAAAACACACAAAAAACCCATCCCCATTTCATTAAAAACATGCACAAGCTCCTCACAAGCACTTTGGACCAAGAAAGGATGGATTTTGGGCACTTGGGGCAACTCAAGAAATTTCTTGAGTTGCCAAATGAGATAATTTCCCCACAATTAGAGTAGTATTACATTCACTTTAGCTTCCATGCATGCTTAGAAGTGATTAAGTGATGATTAGTGAGGTTTGGAAATTCCAAGATAAGCTCAGGGTTTTGATTTGAATCCAAAGGTGTAATTGAGGTCAGTAGAGACCTTACAACCCCTCTAGTGTTAGTTTCATGGACTAAACCATAGACTTAAACCCCAAACCCCAAACCTAGAAACCCCGATATCGGGAAATTGTGGGATTTGTGATGAGAATTGGAGATCTGCTAACACCCGGAGCCTCTGAAAATTATTTAGCAAACACAGTGAGTCATGCAGGCACCTAGGAAGCTACCATTGAAACCCTGGACCACCCTAACCCCACTGCCGGGACGCAGATTTATTGTTCCTGGCCGCAATTTACGGCCAGGGTAGGGTCATTTTGGTCCGTATTGGTTCCATGGCTCATTCATCAGTAAACTAGACCCCTCCTATATGCAAAATTGGCTAATTTCATTTAGGGTAAAATTTGGAGGTGTTTTCTTGAGTTGATGCCTTGTTTTGCGACTTCGTTTTAACTTGATTTTTGGTATTTGATATTTAATTCCCGTCGTGTGGCGTTTGAACGTCAACGACTAGGGTTATTGGTCGTGTTTTGCATGCGAGGTTATAGGTTTTAACCTATGAGCGAACCATGTGCCGTATTGGTTTTCCGACTTGATTTTAATAAGCTTTTGCGATTGTATATTAGTTGTAGGTCTTACCAATGAGCAGCAGTGCAAGGTCTTACCAATGTGCTTTTACGATTGTATATTTTTGGTTCAGCAGTGCAAGGTCTTACCAATGAGCTACAAGCTCCTTCTTGCTATTAAAAAGCAAAACAAATACTTATAGTACTCAGAGGAAATGTAAATACCCCAAGTATATATTAAATTTTAAACAAATTTTTGTACACTAAAATTGGAGTTGTTACAATCCTCGATATCTTACCAACGGCATAAATATAAGTGCTTCCATACCCGTCCCATATCAGTTATAGTTACACATATATATGTCCCATAGACGTCGACAATGCAATAATTAAATGGTTTCGCTGATTGTGTACAAGTACGTGTCACTTTCACTATTCAATCACGCTTTTACAGTAACGTACTTCCCACAATCCAATCACTAACACTAATTACTTGGTAATGTAAAACTATAACAACTCAAGTTTTACTGTACAAAATTGTTCAAGTTAATGTATAGAATAGAGTTTCAAGCCTGAGCACAAGTTATAAATTAAAATTGTTTAAGAACAGCAAGAGACAACTTGTAGCTCACTGGTAAAGCCTTGCACTGCTGTGACGTAGCCCCTGTGTTCGAATCCCATCAGTCATATATTATTTTTAATGATTTTTCTTTTAAATTTTTTGGAAGTCCAAGAGTTTACACGTGCAATACACGTAAAATGAAAAGTCTAAGAAAATCAAACATGTGTTGAATATTATATGAACCGACCTAGACACGTGGCACAAATCCAGAGCCCAACCCCCACCCAACGACTGGCGAGATCGGCCGTATAGCCGGCGCCGCCAGCCCCCCCCCCCTCCCGTGGGTAAAACTCCCATTCTCTACACACTGAAACTCTTGGTTAACCCACTACCCCCATACTGTTTGAATTCTCTGCAATTATCCAGAGAGTGTTAATTCACTCAAAACCCTAATTTTACCCTATAAATACAACATCATACCCTAACCCTCCTCATTCTGAAATCTATTGTCAAAAATTGTAACAACTCCAATTCTTATGTACATAAATTTGATTAAAAGTTAATGTATACTTGGGATATTTACAATTCCTGTGAGTACTATCAGAATTTGATTTACTTTTGAATAGTAAGAAGGAGCTTGTAGCTCATTGGTAAGATCTTGCACTGCTGAACCAAAGCACCAGAGTTCAAATCCCATCGGCCACACATTCTTTTTATTTAAAATTCTTTTAATCTTTTAGAACCCCAAGAGTCTACACGTGCACAACCCGTAAAACCAAGAGTCACAGCCTAAACAAACATATGCACGATGCTAGACCAAGCGTCAGGGACACGTGGCACCAATATGAGCCCCCACCTCATGAATCCGGCCGGTGAGATGGTGACTCGGGTCGGCGCCGCTGGTTCAACTCAGACCAAACCTTAATTTTCTTTAACCCTAGCGACTCTTTGGCTCCCCCCATAACTCCAGTATTATTTGTTTTCCCTGCACATTTATAGAGCACAATAAAACTCACATTTAATCCATTTTTATTACAAATTTTTAATACACTCATTCACTACCATAAACCCTAATTTTTCCTATAAATACCACTCTCAAATCACCACTCCTCACTCACAAATCCCTGCCCAAACTCTCAAGAAAATTCCAAAATCCTTTTGTGTGCAAGTGGAGTTAGCAAAGGACGAATCTTCGACGAACTTCCGGGGACAACTCAAGGAGTTTCCGACGATAAAACGACGCCCCGGCAACTCCCACCTCTTCCTTTTTCTCTCCTCTAACCAATCATCCAGTAAGTCCCTACTTCTCCTTCTTTTCTCTATTCTAAAAACTTTCAAAACTAAAACCCGATGGAAGCGGAGTTAGTCCGACTTCCAATTCGGTTTTCTTTAAAAACTACAATTTTTCTTAATCAAGATACCTTTATATCATCACATATTGTTCATTAAATGTTAATAAACATTTTTAACAAGTTTCATCACAAAATATTGTCATATGCATCTTTTATTGCAATTTTACATTAAAATACCACAAACTTTAGTTTCCGACATAAACTCTATAATACCTTTATACTTTTAGATAACTCACGAGCTAATGACCTAACTCCTCACAACACACATATCTAATATAGCACGATATAATTTGGGAACCTAGATTTTGGAAAATACGACTTTACATATAACTGCCTTCAACTTATAAAACATTTTCTATAAGAAGTGTATTTAACAAATCTTTGCAATTGCGCCTCTACAACCCATTATTGGGGACCCCCGTTCGGTATGGTGCAGATTATTGCACATCCTCGGGCCTAGTAGAGCGAGATGCATAGCTCCTCACGGAGCATACGATCTCGAAAGATTTTTAATACATTTTTCATTAGAAAATGTGATTTCTATCATAAATAAAACTTATATTTTTAATGAATAAATATATATGTAATTAATATCAAAATATCTATTTTTAATATTTATAATATTCCACATTTCCAAAATTCAAGAAAAACATCCCATTGACAAGAAAATACCATACAATTCCAATATTTCAAATGAATACCTTATACTTTAAAACTAGGTCATACTCACTAGAAAATTCACATTGGATAAAAGAAACATCTATGAAAACTCTAAAAACTATAATTAAATACTTGAGGTATTTTTTGAAAGTATAACAAAACTATTTTACATAAAACCCCTCAAGTTATACTAAATTACAATAAGGACCCTAGTAAACATAGGTTTAAGCGGGACCAGTCTCTTGAGCCTCAGGAAGCCGGAGATATGGGTGCTTGCCTATTTAAGATAGACAACTTAATAAACGGTGTTATCAATACGGTAATTGTCTTTGAAAAAGACACAAATCCTGCCGTCCATGTGCAGCAGTTACCGATAGCACCAAAACATAATTCAAGACATCAATTTCTTTTCTAATTGTCTGACTCAGACTGAGTATCAATATAATCAATCTGACTTGAATATGATTCATGTATCAAACTACAATACAACATGGATCTATGAATCCGGCTATTCAATTTAATCAATCTATATTGACCGAACCAAACCATGGATATATTCCATTTACATGATCATCCATTATATCCGTTCCGTTACTGATATCATGGTTTCGGCAAGTCATCCGTCCATATTCAATATACAATACAAATAATACAACAATACAATCAAGACATCACGGGGTTTATAAGAGATAGATTGGTACGGAAGGTGTTAAAAGTGGCACGAGACTGTAACCATAATACACCTAATCTGAATATTCATTGTCGTTGTACCGTGGCTGAACGGTTCCTTATGCTCCGTATATCTTAGTCTCCGGAATAGTGGGACTCCTCTTGTATACACCGGTATTCTTCTGTACCAAGTATCAAACAATAACGTTAACACTGAATACAATATTATAATAATATACTCTCTATTCTGTCTATTACATTCTTGTCTATTTACGGGACTTACCGAGCGATTTGTTCGCTGACGACATTCTCTTTCTTTTCTTTGGAATATCGTCAGGTGATTCGGACCTTCAGGAGATCGAGCCCACCAACGAGGACTTGGATCAGCTAGCCTTCGACCCGGAGCTCTAGTTACTTGTACATTTCATTTCAGTATTTTTATTTCTGTTATGCCACTGTTTAGGCATTGCTATCATTCCAAGTATTTATTTTTCAGTTGTATTGTAAAAAGAATATTTAATAAATAAAGTTGTTGTTCATTTACATCTTGTCTCTTGTGTACATTACATTTTATATTGCTTAGATACGCTTAGCGTGTTTACTTCTGAATAAATACGTAGCGGTCTCGTCGTGTCCTCCACCCGTATACTGAGAAGCGGGGCGTGACAAAAATCCTCAAAAATTTCCAAGTCAAAGAAGAGTACAAGTGGAGTTAGCCCAAGTTCCTTTTCCGGCGAGGATTTTAAGCACTTCCGGCGACCCTACGACTACAAGAAGGCCATCATTCCTCTCCTCAACCTCCCTTCTATCTTTTTAACTTATAAGTCTCACTTCTCTCTTCCTCTTCTTAACTTAAAATGTTCTCTTTTCAAATCACGTCGGTAAGTGGAGTTATACCGACCCTTAATTCTATTCTCTTTTAAATTTCAATTTTCTCTTAAGAACCACTTAACCATATCATTACATCTTTCTTGTTAAACATTAACTAATTTTTAGAAACAAGTTTCATTTTAAAACTCCTAGTAAAACAACTTTTATTAAGCTTTTACGCTTAAATACCATGAAGTTACGTATGACATCGTTTAATCATTCTTACTTATATTACCTTTAGAAAACCTCATGAGATAATGAACTACCTCTCACAAACACGCATCTTGACATAGCACGATTCTCTTGAATAACAATTTTGTGGCAAATACGACTTTTACATCAAAATACCATAAACTATTAAAAACCGTATTTCTTTAAATTGTTTGATTACATTCCTTGCAATTATACCTCTACAACCCATTTTGAGGAAGCAGATTGGGATAGTGCGGGTTATCGCATATCCTCGGGACTAGTAGAGCGAGATGCAGACCCCCTCAAGGAGCATACGATCTCGATGGAATTTTTAATGCAATTTTTAAGAAAAACGTGATTTTCTATTTAATAAATAAATTTTATTTTTAATAATTATATATAAATATTATCAAAACATCTATTTTAAATATATAATAAATTCCATGTTTTTCTAAACAAAGGAAAATAATTACAAGTTTCATGAAGATACCATCAAGAATCCATACAAGTCAGCTTTACACTAAAATACCTTGTATTATTCAAGTTAGGTATTTATTCACTAGAATATCTCACTTTTAAAAAAATTACATCCATGAAAACCTTAAAGAATATAAATAAATACTTAAGGATTATTTTGAAGTATATGTAAAATATTTTTTATAAAACCCCCTCAAGTTATATTAATTTACATTAAGGACCCTGGTAAATATAGGTTTAAGCGGGACCAATTCTCTTGAAGCTCAGGGAGCCGGAGAAAGTGGGTGCTTGCTTATTTATGGTAGAAAACTAAAACGGGGTTATCAATGGTAATTGGCTTGGAAAAATTCACAAATCCTGCCGTACATGTGCAGCAGTTACCAATAACTCCTAAACCTAATTCAGGACTCAAATCTGTTAAGTGTCTGACTCAATCTGAGTCTCAGTCTAATCTGAATACAATCCAAACATGAATCCAACCATATATCTAATGCAACATGAATCCAATGTATCAAGCATGAACACTTGAACTTGAACATGAATACCGAACAATACAAACATACAACATGACTTGACTGGACTGAACCATAGGTATATTTTGAATTTGACTATATGACTATCCGTTTACATCCGAACTGTTTACATGAACAACTTATACCATGGTTTGGGCAAGTCTTATAGAACAAACCAATACAATCAATACAATATGCATTACGGGGTTTAACGGGGTAGATTGGTACGAAATGTATTAGAAGTGGAATGAGACGGTCACTATAATACACCTAACCTGAATATCCGTGACATTGTCCCATGGGTTTAACGGGACCTTGTACTCCATATGCCTTAGGCTACGAAGCAAGTTGAACTTCTCTTATATACACTGATGCATTCTGTACTAAGCTACAAACAACTACGTTAGTATGACAAAAATAGATAAATTATCAGATCTATTGCTTTTACTTGATCTATCTCTCTTTTGGGAGCGATTGTTCGCTGAAGACATTCATATTTCTTCTTTCTTTGGAATGTTGTCAGGAGAACCCGACTCTCAGGAGATCGAGCCCAGTCAGGAAGATTTGAAGCAGTTTGTTGAGTTCTAGTTCTTACTTGTACTTACCTTTCTTTTCATTTCATATGTCATTGTTTAGGCATCGCTTTCCATTATTGTAATTTACTTTCCAGTTGTATGTAAAGAATGAATATAAATAAAATTTGTTGTTACATTACATCTTTTGTCATTCTTGTGCTTTACTTTTATATTGCTTATTTACGTTTAACGTGTTTACTTCTAAGTAAATACGTCGCGGCATCGCCATGTCTACTTCCCCATACATTGGGAAGCAGGGCGTGACAAAAACAGTTACTAGGATATCAATATATATGACCACCATTCAATGAAGGTATAACAGTTACATGATATGATAGAATGCAATTAAATACGATACGAATAAAATATGGCGGCCAATGTTATATAACTTTCATAATTTACTATAAATCACACGTGCGGAATTGAGCAAAACAATATAAAAGGCATATGAATTATATTTAATTATCTACACAGTAAAATTGGTTTCATATCAACAGGTTTTTTGATTAAGGAGTTTTGTTCATTTTAGAATGGTGGTAAGCTACTGGAATTCCAGTTTCAGAATTGGAAGCCCAACTTTAAGCGCAGTTTTCTATAGTTTGTGATCAGATTTAGAGAGCTCTACAGTTGAATAAAATCTATCCCTATCGGTTAGGTTTCCAACTCAATAGACGGATTAGTAATATCCTCTGTATACGGGGAGATATGTTCAGTTTAATGCCAAGGTATATAGTCTGTCACTGTAGAAACTACAGGACACATCGACAATCTAAAATATATTTAAAATATTAAACGACGGTAAAATTTAATGAGACTAGAATCCTAAGTTATCTAACTTAATTATCTATGCGAAGATATACGACTCCGCGTATTTTCAGATGTGTACATGGATGTATATGTTTCTCAAATCAGGTATCGATAAAAGTTACTTTTCTGGACTGCAGTTCAAAGCGTATTTCTATCCCATTTTCATTAGTGTAACATATTGATATCTAGTAACTAATTATAGAGGGATTTAGATTATTCCGTTGGTTTCGATATGAGCCCTGGAATGCCACGATACGATTTATATGCAATTTATTATGAATTTAATACGGTGATAAGTTCAGTAAATTCCAGTTTTCGTATCAATTATCGGGGCATCATTTCAAGGGCAAAACTACGATATTTTAATTCCAAATTCCTACGGGACATTCATAATCAATAAAGGAGTTTATTAATCACAAGTACCGTCATTTTAAAATAGGTTTTCATTTAGGCTTCCATATCGAACGACTATGCACACGATTATCGATCGAAATATCGATTACTTTTACTTGATCAATGCGAAATTAGTTCATGAATTTCTATATGATATCACTACGGCATAGTCGACCCAAGTCGGGTCCCAAGCACTAAATTAATTATTATAGTACACTATTCGATATTATCTTCGCAAACTATATATATATATCATGGCGAACAAATGAATGGTTTTCACTTGTGTCAGTCGCTGATATAGAAGCGACGAACATGCAGAGTTCGTCCCGACACACGAGACGGTTCGATACTGGACACGGTGTGTGGCGTGTGCGCAATGCGTAGCGACCCGGTACTGGACGCGGTGGCGACGCGGTCGTGATACGATAGTAGGCGTGGTGATGATGCGGACATGACACAGTACTGGGCACGGTCTTGACTCGGTGTGTGGTGCGGGTGTCGCACACGGAAGTGGGCACGTAGGTGGTGTGGTGCTGGGCACGGAGTGGCTTGGAGGTGAGCATGAGGGCGACTCGAAGTGGGTATGGTAGTTCAGAAAAGTGGGCATGGGGGCTTGGCATAGTGGAGGCACAATTGTGACATAGTGTAAGTGCTGCGGTGGCATAGGGCTGGCGCGGTTGTGGCACAGTGGCAACGATGACGATGATACTACCGCCGATGGGTTGCACAAGGGTGAGGAGCTCGAGAAGACTATTTGCGATGGGTTAGGTTGAGAGGGCTAGAGGGAGCTTGAGGGGATGGTCGATGAGAAAGTGGAGGGTTGCGGTGAGGGGTTCGTCGGAGGTGGCAAAGGAAGGTGCCAGCGATGGTGTCTATGACTTCAGCGGCTGCTTTAGGGAAGGAGCTCGATGGTCGTCAGAGCTGGCAACGAGAGGATCTGGAAGCGTCGAAGAAGGCGGTGGGGGTTGCTGCAGGTGGTGACGGCGATGGAGCTCTCGACGACGGCTAAGAGGTTTGCTCGGGTGTTTGAAGTTGGATTCGAAGAATGGTCGAGGTGTTGGTGGTGTGGAATGAGATGGGTGGTGATGTGGTCGAGGAGGAGCAAGGGGTGTTTGGTGGTAGCCGGAGGCTCGTCAGCGTCGATGAGGTATGGAGGAGGAGCTCGAGTGCAATGGTGAGGAGAGGAGGTCGGGGAGCTAGGTGCTTGGCAATAGTTGAGGGAGGAGGTCTGACGGTGAGTGGCAGTATGAGGTGGTGGGTCGGAGGTGCGGGGAAGCTCCGGCTAGGGTTGTGAGGAGGGAGAGAGAGTGTGTGTGAGAGAGAAAGAGACAGAGAGAGAGAGAGATCAAGAGATAGAGATTTAGAGAGGGAGTGAGGCGGTTGAGGAAATGAGGGAGGAACGGTGAGGAGATCTCGGACAGTTGAGGGAGTGGGTTTCGTCGTCGTGAATGTTGGGGAGTGGGTCTCGTGGGGGGTGAAGCGAAGAAGAAAGAGATGGGTAAATAGGAGAGAGGAAAGAGGGGGAAAGAGAGAGGGGAGACGGGTCAGGTCGGGTTAAGAGAAAGTGAGAAGAATGGGGCTCGGGTTTGGGTAGGGATTTTGGATATGGGCTGGCCTGGATGGGGTTATTGGGGAAAATAAAAAAGAAAGGGAATGGGAGGGATATGTAGGGTTTGGGGTTAGATATTTTAAATAAATAGGGTTAGAAAATTTTAGAATTAGGAATTTGATAGTTAGGAAGAATAAAAAAATATAAGAATTTTTTTTATTAAATTACAGAAAATTAACAAGATCCCGAGTATTACAATTCTCATAGTTGGCTTTCATTCTCCAGATTTGTTCATCACTTAATTTGTGATATAATGCTCAAGGCCCGTTTGGATGAACGGAAGTACCGAAAGTATCAGAAGTAATCTTGAAGTTACTTCAAAAAGAAGTTGATTGAAATAGTAATTTCTTGCACTTCTTTTGTTTGTTTTAGTTATAAAAGCAGTTTTGTTGAAGTATTAAATGCAATTATTTTGTATTAACTTTTATTTAGAAAAACATGAAAGAGAATGAAAGAAACTTAAAATTAATTAGTGTTATGAATAAAATAGTATTTTTCTTTCTCTTGCCTTGTGTTCCATGCCACTTCCAAGCTCAAGAGGTCCTGAAGAAAAATCTTGAAGCCATTTAGGATCTACATCATCATATGAAAGTAACTTCAAATGTTTCTTCTCGTCAAAACAAACACTTGAAGTATCGGAAGTAAGCATACTTCCGATACTTCCATACCACTTCATGGCAAATAAACAGGCCCTTACTTAACTTTCATTAGGACTAACATAAAACCAAATAGGTTTTCTTTTAAGTGTTTAAACCTTTTTTCAAATTTAGTTATCTTTTTCATATTTATTTTTTCTTTGCAACAATACATTAAATATTATTAAGCAATAGCAAATTTATCAATATCTCTGGTGGTGAAGCACATACATTAACTAGATTCATGTTTCTAAACACGCACACCCGTCCCCGTCCTACCGGATCCGATATATATGCCGTAGGAGGGAATCCTCTCGAAAAAATACATCCTCCATAATTTTTTCCGACATCGGCACCGATCATCATCTTTATCATGTAAGATATGAATACACTAAAATTTATATAATTCCATCTCCTTTTCACCGTTAATTTAGTAGATGCAAAATTAACGGTTTACCGACAATAGAACATTTTACATTGCTACTTCAACAGTGAAAAAAAAATGGAATCACATGAAATTTGGTGTTTCCATATCCTCCATGATAAAGATGATGATGGAGGTTGAAAAAATTCATGGACAGAGATGAATTTTGAAGCCACCTAACCGCTAAAAACCCCGACTCTTTTCTTCATTATTCAGTCAAAAAATGGCACATGGTTTAGTCTGAAAAAACGAAGTTCATGAAATTACACTGGATGGAAGTTGTAACCTGTTAATTCATCATAAATTTGTACAAGCTCCAGCAATCCATCACTACCGTAAATATAAATTAATAAATAAATTAATTTACTCGTGCAAGCTCCTCCAACTAATCATTATCCATCGGAAAATAAATTAAAAACTACAAAATTTCCGGAGATAACACCATCGACGTGTTCCCCATTTTCTCATACATCAACCCTTTTACCTCATAAATTTACTAGAACTCTGATTTCCTTGCCAACTTCCTTTTATTTCTGTTGGCAGGTTCTCCGCCTTCATCGGTTCTTTTCTTCTTCTTTCCCTACAAAACCAACCCATCAACTGCATCAATTTCTATCCTTCTTTTTCTTTTCACACTTTTTGGAGACAATTATCTACAAATATCATATGATCATCGAGGGCACATAAACAAGTGGCAATTCTAGATACGAATACAGCACATATGAGAACCCCAGATTCAAATATAGCAAAAATGCATAAACAAACAGATATAAAGAAAACAAACGGCTCCACCTAACTGTAAATGGTCGAAAGACCACATGAACAGTCATTACGCAAAATACACTGAAAATTTGCCTCACCAACCTAATACTATGCAAAAATTCAATATATCCACATAAAGACCTACAATTTGTCCTTGTCCCATCATATTTTTTTTCTCGCTTCTCTCATTTTTTAGGTTGATCTACACAATTAATATATAAAGCCTGATTATGCGTAATTCCGCATAGTTCGATTATACAGTGTATTATCCATTTATGCGTGATGCGCCGACCAAACAAATTGAAAACAAATACGAGTTATACGTACTTTTTTTTTGGTTACTCAGTTGCAATTGACCGAGTTATGTATGAGAAGCATTTTAGAAATCCTAAACTTGTACCGGTATTTAAATTTGGAACCAAAGACCGTGCATGATGCTGGGTTTCCACCTAGTGTTCAATTATAGCAAAGCAGAATTCATTTAGGAAATCAAGTGGTGACCATGCACCTCAATGGAGAAAGACTTGAGAGGATCACTACTTTTGCCTCATCCCTTCTTGAAACCAATGCGTCTCTTCCACTTGTTCAAACCCATTGCATCTTTTGAGAGCTTAACAATCTTGCTCGCCTCTTGTGTCTTGCGATCGATAAGATATTCTGGTACATCACGCAAATGATGAGGAGCCTTTTTGCTCAGGAGCTTGTCATGCTTCAATAAATCTGTTCATAGTGAGGCCAGAATTAAATGATTACAATATCTAATTATTTAAGTAAATGATTATAGTATGTATATTTAACAAAATGCTTTTTACAAATAAATATGTTACCCAAGTCTTTCGGATTATCTTCAAAATGTGCCTTCAACCTACACAAAGAAAAATGTTATTTATGATGTGAAGCGTGAACTGGTTCAAGGGAAAAACAAATGTTAATGCAAGCTGTATGTTTAATGTAAATCAAAAATAGATATCACATAATTAATTTCAATTGCGTGCAATGGACCTGCGGATAGCCGCAGAGCATTGTCTGCGGCTATGAAGCACGAATACTCTAAACAACCTCACGAATCGTCCACAAATGCGTATTGGATGCCGATACTCTCGGAAACTCTTGGGAACGTGACTCGGATACGCGAATTCCCTATTTTTTATTTAAAAAATCAAAAAATATTTGGAAACTTTGTGATACTCCTCGATTTGCGAATCGGATACCTCGTCCGATCATGATGGTTATTTTTTCAATTCGAGACTGATATTTGATCCCGATTACTTTTACCTTTAACTCCGATACCTCTAGGGTTTTATAAATATCGACAAATTCTAGGACGGATCCTGCGTCCCCACTGAAGATCGTACGCGACTTCAGACCTCACCATAGCCAACCCTAATCGGTTCGAATCAGCTCTCTGGTTTACGGCTAGATATACGATTTAATGTTATGATGCCCTATTTTCAATTGTTCAATTGAAAGTAATTGCATGCTATTTGAGAGAATTAATACATGGTAGGATCAAATTGTTTCTTGAAATTAAAGCCTTTTGATATAGAACATGGTAAATGAGAATGCTACAATTGTTTTCTTAGAATAGCATGCTAAAGTGTTAATAGAATATATGCGATGTAATCTTGTCCTTCTATTTATGTATATATTTATGTATATATTAAAAATGAACACATATATTTATATATATTTAGTTAGAAAAATTCAATATAAAAACGTAACGCGTATCATAGGTTTTTGGAAGATTGCGTTTCCGTGCATCCATATCGTATCGTATTAGATACTCGTACCCGTTTCCATGTGTCCTGGGTCTGCAGCTGCTGCAGGAATAGGTGGAAAACATTGCCTATTCTTAGCCATATCATATCACAACAACAATTAACATGGAGCAATTTCCAAAGGAGAATTTTTAAAAACAAATTTTGCTGGCTTCCTATGCTGACAAGTTCACAAAACTAACTTGCAAATGCTGACTGACGTCAAGACTAAACTTACTTTTCGGAATTAAGAATTTCATTTCTTAGATCCTGAGCACGTGATTCTCTTCCTGCAACTTTGGTCACACTTTTGGCCACGTCCTGCAAAATTTGCAATGTGTTGTATGTTTTCCTCTAAATAACTTAGAGAGACAACAATACCGAGTTTTCAAGAGCATTACACATTTAAAGTAAAAACGGCATGCAAATGGTAAACTTCGGCCCAAAAAAAGCAGAAAAAGGAGATAATATGAATGTTTGAGACAAACAACGTATCCTTGACAGTTCAGCCATCTTTTAGACTTAAAATATAAACTAAAACAGTGAGTGGTTTTTTGGACCATAAACTCCAATAAAAAGTGTATTAAGTACTGGTAATAACAGACAGACACCTTAAATTATATTTGTCGAATTCTTTTGTAATTATTGATGTCTAAAGTCATATAAATGATGCCAAATTAACCTTTAATAATCCAATAACCTATAATAAACCCATTAAACCATCAATGGTCCGATTAACTCATTAGTGATTCGGTAACTATTAATACACTTAATACGAAAAACCACATAATAAAAGGGTAAACACATTATTACTTGGTATCGGACAGTATCGGTCTCGGAACTTGGATAGTCATTTTTGGGATCAGAATCGGCCATTGCAGATAAGAATCGCCCAATATTTCAAACCATGTGAACAACCTTGAATTTATGGTAATCTAATAAAATTCATCAGAGTAACAGGTTATAAGTGACTAAGTAGGAACAAGATACAAATGTCAGAAAGTTCTTGGGCAGGACTAAAAGATGGACTATACTCAAATTGTTTTCTGTTCTTTGTCGATGTCGGTTTTCCTTTTCAATAATGCATGTGGGTTTGTTTTTCCACTGTACAAATCACATGTCAGTATGGGCATTTTGGGGCAATAGTCTCTAGACCCAGAAAAATAGGTATAATTAGTAAGTTAGCAACACAAGCCAATATAAATGCCATCATAACAGCCAATAAAATGAAGATGGCCATCAAACTACAAAGTGTCACCTCAGCTCTATATCGCAAAGACTCCACTGCCTTTTTAAGTATAGGGAAAGGTGCAATACATCCTGAGGCTTCTTGGTCCTCAGCATCTCCTTATAAGAGTTTGATTTGTTCAAAAACTTGTGTCTCCTCAGGGGAAACCTGTAAAGTGATAGTAATATAAAATTATGTAGGAAATTAAGAATACTGAAGCGAACAATTAAACTTATTAATTAATGTCGGTGGGGCCATGTCACAGCGGAACTTACATAAACCACATATAAATAGATCAGCTAATGGAATGTTTTATGTCCTGAAGACAGCCTAAAATCTTGCAAATAAATGCCTTATCAATTTCCTGAGATCCATGCAATGATGCATATGATTCAAACCTTAGATAATGCTACTTTTCCCTCTATATTCTTCCCCCGTTGGTTCAGTTGGTTAAATGATTAATCAATTTTAAGCAAACCATACCTTCCCTTTACCGAAAGAAAATGAGCATGACACAGTCTGTTATAGTTAATGAACTGTATACATCAGTGTCAATATTGCTATATACTTGCAAGAGAAACAGATGCACCTGTGTTATGAGCTCTCCCTGTCCGTCCAATCCTATGAATATATCCAGCAGGGTCTTTGGGCATTTCCATATTAATTACCTGCCAGATATAAAATAAGACCAGTTATTGCAGCATTCAAATTTAAGTAGAAATTGGACTGAAATAAAGAAATAAATGAAAGATTGGATTCATGATCCTAAAACCAAAAGTACAATTAAGGCCCATGAAAAAATGATAATAGATTCATGCTATGATAATTGATGCAAAATATAAAACTTAACTAAATTAACACTTACCTCAAGCACTTGCAGGCAACATTGTCACATAAATTTATTTTTTTTAAATAATACTATAAATTGTTCAGACTTTAAAATAAGCATTTTAAGTAGAAACAACATGCTTCTGGGGTTTGCTTAAAAAACATGCTTCTGGGATAACATTGACTTACTGTAAATACGTTTTTGAAGTCAATTCCTCTCACCACCCCCAACTCTGCGTCCAATTTTTGTCTTAGATGTTTTTTTGAACTTGTAGACTGGTTGTGATTTTCCTTAGATGTTTGTTCCTTCTCCTTGATCTGATTATCTGTTGCTATTAGATAATCAAATAGCCCTGCATTGAATTGCTAGCAAAAGCAGTATGTGAAAATTAGTTGACCTCATTCATAATAAAGCCCAGTACAGAAGGTTGACCAAATTAAATATCAATAAAAAAACAGAGATGGAAAAGATTAAAGACTCTAGGGGGAATAAGAGGTCAAGGAAGATCAAGGAAATGAAGCAAAAAGCTTAAAGGCCCTACGTAAATTTGGAGGTATCTAGTACCCCAAATATCTTTGTTCACTAATTCTTGTGTGTCTTTAACCGAGGAAAACAAAAGGAATTAAGATTTTTTTAAAATTTAGCAATTTTCGTGTGCCTATAAGCAAAATATTGAAAAAGTTAGAGAACATAAAAATTTAATATTTTTGAAAAGTACGTGATCTTGGGTGCAGCATACAAACATTTAAAAACCCGAGTAAAACACAAAATATTGAGATTTTTGTAAATTTTGTGATTTTCGGTGACATAGCATGTATAGTATTGAAAATTTGAAGAATACATAATTTTTTTGAATTTTAAAAAAAATCACGGTTTTCTTATGCTATATATAGCATGCAAAATATTGAAAACCGAAGAAAAAAGTTTTGAATTTCGAGATTTTCGTGTGGCAACATGCAAAATATTGTAAATTTGAAGAAGAAAAATAATTTTGGGATTTTTGTAAATTTCGTGATTGTCATCATGTGTTGTACGAATCAAAATATAAAAAACCCGATGAAAACATAAAAAATTGAGATTTTTGTAAATTCATAATTTCCATGTGATATAGCTTGCATAATACCGACAAAAGGAAGAAAATGAAAAAATTTGAGATTTTTGAAAATTTTATGATTTTCATATACTATATTATTTTAAAATATTGAAAAACCAAAAAAAAAAGAAATTGTTCTTGAAAATTTTATGATTTTCATGTACTATATGCAAGCAAAATATTGGCAAGTTGAAGAAAACAAAAATTTTGAGATTTTTAAAGTTCATCCATATTCGTGTTGTAGCTCGCAAAATGTTGAAAATTTGAAGAAACAAAGGTTTTGGGATTTTCGTACATTTCTTAATCTTTGTGTGCTATGACAAGTAAAACATTGAAAACAGAAGAAAAAAGAAAATTTTGAGATTTTTTAAAATTTCGCAATTTTTATATTTTATAACAAGGATAATATTGAAAAGTTCAAGAAAAATGCCGAGGTAATCTAACATATTTTATATATGAAGTCTATAAATATAATACAACATACAAATCATATAACAATAAACTTTTAAATTAATATGATTTTTCTTTACTTTAGACTTCATACAAGCACATTGCACGGGGCCCTTGCTAGTTTAAAAAAAAGGAGGAAGTAAAGATGATGTTGTGGCTATTGGCTGGAGCTGTTGTCCAATGCTTCAACATATTATCTAAATGTATGTCTGAATAACAGGTTTGTACCCAGAGAGTTTGATGGCAACAATGAATTAAACAGAAAGTATTTATATATTAAATTACCTCAAGTATGTGAAGACTGCAGATCTTATCCCAAACTGTCAAAGGAAATACATAGTGAGCAGATCCATCTGATGAAAAACATGGATGATACACTGATACATGTAAGCTATGGATAATAAAAAAATTTGCAGATTCTTGCTCTTCGTCCATTCAACCACCTTTCATGCTTTAAACAATTATGTAGTGAAATGGCATTATACTATTATGAGTAAACAAGCCCTGGAGTGGAGTGTCCACCCTACAGTTACGCATATCCATGCATTGGACTTTGCATGATACTTTTGCACTTAAGTCCTTCAACCTTTTCATTGGGTTTTGCACTTTAAATGCAAAAGCTGCATGCAAAAGCCCAATAAATGCATGCCACATATGCTTCTACAAGGTTGCATGGGCACTGATACGACACGATGCAATATGGCGACATAGAAAATCCCAAAAAATAGGATATGCGAGCACGGCTATATATATAATCTTATAAAGATAAATAAGATATCAAACTATCATACTAACAATAATGAAGGAAAAGTTAACAAGTCTATCATATTATACACTAATAACATACTAAAATATGTTTTTTACGCATATGACATGCATTAAACACATTCTATACGTATAACATATATACAACACATCGGATACGTGCCGTGCAAGTGTCTTGCAAGTGTCGGTGTCCGACACACAGATACGGCAACCCGTTGGAAGTGTCCGTGCAACCTACGGGATGCACCCTATAGGGACACTGTGGGCCCATTTTACCCTTAATATATAGGAGACAATACTCTTTCATGTATTGAGATTTGATAATTTTGTTTTAAAGATATAGTCGGTCTTCAAAAATTTTACAGGTTAACATGTAATATGTATTTTTAGAAATTTTACGCGGCAGGCCTCATGAGACAAAATAAATTCCAAGGTTTTCTCTCTCGCGATCTATTTCAACCCTGTCTGCTAAAACAAGTATACTTCATAGCTACTTTAAAAAAATGGATTTGGAATGCTCCTAGCATTCATCTTACATGTAGCATGTTAGTAAAGATTATATGAATCTGCATAGCAATGAGCATTAAACATGAAAACAAATCATAACCTTTTCTAGGAAACAACAACAACAACAACAACTGAGCCTTTTATCCCAAGCATATGGGATAGGCTACATGAACCAACATGAGAATCACGCCGGGTCCAGCACATGAATCCTCTGTCTCCACTCACTTCTATCGAACAATATACTTTCATTGAGTCCTTTGGCAACCATATCGTTTCGTATCACCTCCATCCATGTTTTCTTCGGTCTCCCTTTTGCCCTTTTGCCATTACCCATATCGAGAGTATCTACTCGTCGAACCGGTGCTTCCATAGGTCTGCGTCGCACATGACCAAACCATCTAAGCCGGTTTTCCCGCATCTTCTCCTCCACGGGTGCTACACCAACTTTTGCACGAATATCGTCATTTCGCACCTTGTCTTTTCTAGTGTTACCGCACATCCAACGAAGCATGCGCATCTCCGCTACGTGCATCTTCTGTGTATGATGCTTCTTAGGAGCCCAGCATTCTGTACCATATAATAAGGCAGGCCGAATAGCGCTCCGATAAAACTTCCCTTTCAATTTTAACGGAAAGTTACGATCACACAAAATCCCTGTTGCACTCCTCCATTTCAATCAACCAACTTGGATCCTTTGATTAACATCACTATCGATCTCCCCATTCCTTTGGATGATGGAACCTAGATATCTAAACTGGTCGCTCGGTGATATCTCTTGCCCTTCCAATGTTATACCAATATGGTTTTGACTTCTCTGGCTACTAAATTTGCAGTGCATATATGCTGTCTTGGACCTGCTCAATCTGAATCCCCGAGATTCCAATATTTGTCTCCATAATTCCAATTTGGCATTAACCCCTGCTTTCGTCTCATTTACTAGAACAATATCATCAGCGAATAGCATACACCAAGGGACCTCATCTTGGATAGTTCTAGTAAGCTCATCCATCACGATGGTAAACAGGAAAGGACTTAATGCTGATCCTTGATGTAAACCAATAGTAATCGGAAAATCACTTGTTAAGCCACCGCAAGTTCTGACATTTGCCACTACTCCATCGTACATATCCTTGATTATGTCAATATACTTGACGGGGACCCCCTTTTTCATCATTGTCCCCCATAATACCTCTCTAGGTACCTTGTCGTACGCTTTTTCTAAATCAATAAATATCATATGCAAATCTCTTCTCCTCTCTCGAAAGCGCTCGACAAGTTGACGAAGCAAATGAATCGCCTCTGTCGTCGATCGTCCAGGCATGAACCCAAATTGGTTCTCTGTTATCTTAATATCCTTCCTTAGCCTGTGTTCAATCACTCTCTCCCAAAGTTTCATGGTGTGACACATTAGTTTTATTCCACGGTAGTTTGAGCAACTTTGAATGTCACCCTTATTCTTGTAGATAGGTACAAGGATACTTTTCCTCCATTCATTTGGCATCTTTTTTGTCTGCCAAATCTTATTAAACAGATCTGTCAGCCATTTAACGCCTATTTCTCCTAAGCATCTCCAAATCTCGATAGGAATCCCGTCAGGACCAACCGCTTTTCTTAAACCCATTCTGTTCAAACCTTTTTTAACCTCAGTAAGTCTTATTTTACGCATGAAATCACGATTTATATCTTGAGATTGAATGACAAGTCCATCCAAATTCTTAGTAAAGCTCTCATTGAACAATTTGTCAAAATAATCTCTCCATCTTTCCTTGATATCCTCATCTCGAACTAAAACCTTCTGATTTTCGTTTTTGACACACTTCACCGCACATAAGTCTCTAGTCTTCCTTTCCCGCATTCGAGCAATCCGGTATATATCATTTGCAGCCTCTTTAGTGTCTAATTTCTCGTACACCTCCTTGTAGACCTTAGATTTAGCTTCCCGAACAGCTTTCTTAACTTCCTTTTTAGCCATTTTGTACTTCTCAAATCTCTCCACATCTCTACTTTTCTTCAAATCTTTATAAGAATCTCTTTTAATTTTAATAGCAGCCTTTACATCTTCATTCCACCATGATATGTCCTTAGATGGTGGAGCACCACCTCTCGACTCACCAAGTAGATCTCTAGCTACTTTCTTGATACAACTAGCCATTTTGTTCTATGTTTTGTCTGGATCATCTTCCGACTGCCAATCCGCTTCTTGTACTCACGATCTATAAAAGCCTTTTGATTACCTTCTTTCAATCGCCACCATTTAATTTTAGGCTCTACCTTACGTCTAATCTTCCTAGGTTCTCTTCTAAATCGAAAATCTAGAACTAAAAGTCTATGTTGAGTAGTTACACTCTCACCTGGCACTACCTTACAATCGATACAACAACCTCTATCTATTCTTCTCGTCAGAAAAAAGTCTATTTGACTAGCATTTGATCCGCTCCTAAAAGTGATAAGGTGGGACTCTCTTTTCCTAAACCAGGTGTTTGCTAAGATCAAGTCATAAGATAAAGCAAAATCTAGAATCGAGTCACCTACTTCATTCTTTTGTCCGAAACCAAAACCTCCATGGATAGTATCAAACCCACTACGACTAGTACCTACATGTCCATTAAGATCACCACCAATAAATAACTTCTCTCCACTAGGTATACTTTGCACCACCTCGTCTAAATCCTCCCAGAATAGACGCTTACTAGCGTCATCAAGACCTATCTGTGGTGCATAAGCACTAATAACATTAAAGATCTCTCCACCTAGAATAAGCTTAACCAGTAAAATTCTATCACCTTTTCTCCTAATCTCAACTACATCCTCAAGCAACCGTCTATTTATGATTATACCTACCCGATTACGATTTTTATCTCTACCCGTATACCAAAGCTTATAACCCCAAGGCTCTATGACTCTACTCTTTTCACCTACCCACTTAGTTTCTTGCAAACACATAATACCAACTCTCCTCCTAATCATCACCTCCACTAATTCTATTAGTCTACCCGTAAGGGAACCTATGTTCCAGGAAGCTAGACGGATCCTATGAAACCCTTGCTTATTTGTCACTACACCCGGGGTCCGATGTAGCGCGCCGTCTCTGGACGACGACCCTTGCTTATTTGTCACTACACCCGGGGTCCGATGTAGCGCGCCGTCTGTAGACGACGACCCTTGCTTATTTGTCACTACACCCGGGGTCCGATGTAGCGCGCCGTCTCTGGACGACGACCCTTGCTTATTTGTCACTACACCCGGGGTCCGATGTAGCGCGCTACATCTGGACGACGACCAAGCCCTTGCATATTTAACACTACACCTGGGATCCGATGTAGCGCATCGCTGAGTAGGGGACGCCCCAACGATATTCTTATTATGGTTCATGTCATAGAATGTGACAAAGTTTTACATTGGCTGTCACAAGCCTACCACAACCCTCACCCTTTCTCATCCGGACTTGGGACCGGCAACGGTGGGTTTAACCGTTTCCAGGAACTCTATCATATATAATATCAACAAAAAACGTATATACGAGGGAATGAAACATGACAGAGGAACATTCTGATCAGTTGGGATCATAAGCAATTTCTTTCATATTATGTTAACAGAAAAATATCCAGTATCAAGATCTAGCCTGTTGTTACTACAACAAGGTGGAGGACTATTCTGACAAAGGCACACCTGGTCAAGAAATAGCTTCAGTCTATAACCCACGTCAATGGAATTGACAAATATTATCACTTTCTTCTGAACAAGCTCGAGTTTCAAGAGCGCAAGAATGTAAAGTAGCTTATCATGAGCACTGCACGATATCTACAAAGGAAGCATGAAAACATGTCACTGATTTTGGAAAATGTAGTTGTCAATCTAGTTTGCAGTGAAAATGACAGAAAACACATTAGTCTGAACTCTGAAATTTATAACAGAAGAAGAAGAAAACTCCTATACATAGCAATAGGTGATCAAATTTCCAGTTTATTCTCCCTGACTAGCACCAGAAGGTTATGAGGTTTGACAAGCACGCATATAACTTAAACAGAATCGCCGTCGTCTAGCCTTTCCCCATTGAAATGGGGTCAGCTGTCGAGCAAGGCTCTATGAAAAAGTTGACAAAATTTGTGAGTTACATTACTCTTCATTTAGTTACCAAGTTGAGAGATTTACTATCATGCAACATGCCATGAACTTATGATGCATCACATTTCGCAGGATCTTGTGTGATTGGTTCAGATTTGTAAGTTCTTCTGGTGTAATCGCTATGACTATGTGATTCATTGAGAATCAATCTTTTAAGGCTTAATTCCCAAAAAATACCAAAAACTTTGGGGTTGTGGCAAATAACTACCAAATTCTTTGAAAATTACACATAAAATTACCAAAGTGTATGGACATCCTTAAACTTTTTTAAACTAGCATGACAGCTTATTGAATATTGAGTAAACAAGTTTGGTAGTTTATTGAACGGTAAATAAACAAGTTTGGTAGTTTATTATTTATTAATTTTACCAGTCTCTATACACTTTGTGGTTTCCTGTAATTTTCAAAGAATTTAGTAGTTGCTGACCACAACCACTAGTTTTTGGTAAATATTGGGAATTAAGCCTTTTTTTAATGAAGCTGATCTACTGCTTTAGGAACTCTTTGAAGCAAAAAAGAGGTGGGGGAGGGGTGCACATGGGGATTCCCCAAGCTACTGACGTTACGTGAAATCACTTGATGAGGATAATAAATAAAACACTAGTATGCCATGTTCTATACGAATAAAACACTGGTTATGCTTTGTTCTATACGAATGATAACGTTAAATATGAGTTTATAATTTTATATCGAATTCACTATAATTTTGCAAGCAATTTGGCAGAGAAAAGTTTTTCTTACCGAAAACTGTTGAACATTTTTAGGGATAATTTCATCTTTGGAGTCTCTTACTTCTGAGAGGGTCGAGATTACCGGATTGTGCAGCACGAGTTTCTTCAATTTCTCAACATCAGAACTGTCAATGAATCAAAAGAATTTATGTAAGAAAAGAACAACTAAAAATAACTTATATTACACCACAAAAAGGTTTCAGACTGCTAGATGTTGGCAAGACTTGGCAGTCCAGCAGTTTCAAAGGGAAGCTATGAGTTAGGGGTAGACAGGAAGTACTGGAGCAGTGGGAAACATAGATATTCAAAAACAAAAAAATGATAAAGGAATTCATGGTAAAGAGAAGATGGAGAAGCTAGCTGTTGCTATTTGTGAGATTCTTAACTAAGCAGCAGGATATAAGTAGACTATGGGATTGTGCAAGTACCTCAAATTGTAAATTTTTGTTTCTATCTTCTATTCATCTGTTGTCATCTAATCCTTCTTTTTTCTTTTTTTCTTTTTTTCTTTTTAGCCCATGTGTTCAGGGTAAATTCTTGATAGTTCGTTGTTGCCCCAGTTTTGTGTTTATGAGTTTTTTCCCATACATCTATGTACAGTCTAATCATAATTAGTATTAAATTTCATGAGACGGGTATAACAAACGCGGCTCTTTTCATCAAAGAAAAGAAGCTATGAGTTCAACAGCATGAAATCAACAATAGCATCAGCTTTCAGTTAGATAATCGTTCTATAAGCACCAGATAAATATTGAACATAAAAATCGTAAAGAACAATATGTGATTCTCCTGATGTCACTGTTTAAATTGCACCTACAAACTAAATCAGAATAGAAATGTTTGACCATCTAAATGACTGGATAGATGCAAAAAAAAATATCAAATAGGCATCAGAAACATGAAAAATCAAAAGCCAAGAAAATGAATAAGTCATCAGACCTTGAGGTTGCAGACATTAGAAGGCACTGACAGCGACGCGGAACGTGGGGGACAAGAGCTTTCAGGTCATCCTCATAACCATATGACAAAAGGTCTGCCTGCAAATTGAGTATATATTAGATGCAGGCATGCAGATTAAACCAAATAATCAACATGTAAACTGCCTCTTTTGTGATTGCAAAAAACCCTCCACAAAATGCAAGTTAGTATTGTATTTCATTTATAAAAAAAATCAACCCTCACTTGCAAAACAATTCGCAATTAGAACAGAACAAAAAAATATTTTAAAAAAAAGATAATTAGGATAGGTCAAGTGCTTGCTTGTGATATTTACCATGTCTGCATACTGATTGAAGATTCATGACAAAAAGTGTATATTCCTGTTTACACTTGTTTGTATGATAATGGCGATAAGGGGACTCAGCTAAATAACATGAGTAGGTATAACAAGTTGAGACTGTTCTTTGGGTAGTGTATGGTAAAGTGCGAGTAAAGAGTCATAAGTAAATGAAATTGCCAGAGAAGATACAAAGTTGAGCTAGCATAAGAAAATACTAGTAAACTAGCATAATGCAGTAACTAAAATTCACACCTCATCAAGAACCAGCATCGAGAGCGAGTCCTTGATCGATGATTCCTACACAATACCTTTCAACAGGCACGAAATGCAAGCTGGAGTAGACACCACAACCTCCGGTGGCCGCACGCTGCATTCACACACAAAACCCCAATTTAATAAAAAGATCACATTCATCTAAACCAGTAGCCCTTCGAACTTAGAGCAAAAAAAAACTCACCATATCTGCAGCCGGCATACTGCTCGTCAGCTGCACGACTTGCAACTGAACTCCGCAGAACTCGAGAAGCAACTGGGCCTCCGAATGGACCTAAACTTCCCCAAAATTAAAAATTTGATATATAATATCGAAATTTTCATTTCCAAAGCTAAGAAATTGCGCAGAATTCATCAAAAAAAAAAACTCACCTGTTGGCAGAGCTCTCGAGTGGGGACAAGGATGAACGCCTTTGGCGCCTTCTTCCTTGAATTGAGGTCGCCGAAAAGCTTGTGTAGCATCGGCAGGAGGTAAGCCAGGGTCTTCCCAGATCCAGTCTTGGCTCTCGAAACAAGATCTTTGCCTTCCTGCTAGGGCTAATTCGTTACAAAAACAGGTAAAAACGAGCACTTTTGATGGAAAACATGCAAATTCTCACTAGAATCAAGGGGATGGCCTCGCGTTGAATGGGAGTGGGCTTAGCAATCGATTGCTTGGAGAGAGCTCGAATCAGTCGAGGATCGAGGCCGAGCTCTTCGAAGCTTACTTCTTCTTCTTCTTCTTCTTCTTCATTCGCTGGAATCGCCATCACTCTCGCCCTCGCGTTAGGGTTTTAGGAGAGAGAAAGAGAGAGATAGAGAGAAAGAGAGGGCTTATGTATGGATGCGATAGCTGCGGATCTAAACCCGACCCGGATCCGAATGGTTCCATGAAGTGTCTGGGGATGGGATTAATTGTCAATTTCGTCAACTTATCAGAGCGCAGAAAGAATGTCATATGGCCCTAGCTATATGTATTGAATATATTTTCGTATTTGATTTGTTTGGTCTTTTTAAAAGATCAATGTTATTCAGTAGATTATAACCCATAAATTTCTTTCAATGTTGACGCATTTATTCATTATGATTTTACACTAGTATCTTGCAGCACGTGTTCAAATAAAAATAATGTTTATCATTTTTAATTTGAATTCATAAAAATCAGAGAAGATTAAAAGGGAGTGGTTAATTTGTTTTCTAAATGATTCACAATGGATCAACAGAAATGATTGTATTGTTATGACTGCTTTAGTTGACGGACTGCTTTAGTTGACTGGTGTATTTATTAAATATTTGTTAAAGAAAATTCAATATTTAATTTTTTTACTGCTGATGTGGCGCTATTTGATGCTCCGTTAGACCATCAAATTGAAATCAATTTGGGGACACGTAAGTTTTGTGGTTATAATAGTAGAGATGATTATTTTAAAAAAACCAAAACTTGATAATTACTTATTACCCCAAAACGTTAAAATTACATCATTTTACCCTTCCCATTAGCTCTTTTCACTTCATTCTGTTGGTCAATTAACGAAAAAAGTCGGGTTAGAATTATCAACCCCCCAAACCACTTGTATTCACTCTTCTTATTAGGGAAATTGATCCCTTTACCACATAAAACATATCAAGTTCACAAGATAGAAAAATAACAATCACACCAAAAAGAAGTATAGCACCGGATATCGTGGTTCGACCACATCGACCTACATCCACGGGGCTAAATACGAGAATTTCATTAACGCGCGAAAGAGACCACAAGAGCTCACACCTCTTTATAATTTCTCTCTCACATCCCCTCTCTTACTCTCACACCACAAGAGAGGAGAGGCACAAAATATCCTCACATAATTAATCTCTCGAACCAATATATCTCCTCTCCAAAAAGAGTTATATATATAAAAACCCTAATATCTATTGGTAGCCCACACCAATAGATGACCAGGTCCAAATGGCTCATAAACACATAAACAGATACAAGACACATCTTCAACAATCTCCATTTTGGTTCGAATACGCAGCACACCATCTAGGAGACACCGTTCTCGTAATCCGCTCCATAAACACATACCTGCACGCGCACCCCGCTCCACCTACAAGGAACATCTCATCTTGTTGTCACCGTCTCCACCACGAGCATCATGATCAACTCAACCTGCCATGCACGAACAACCTTGATCTCTCATGAGCACTCGTGATCACTACAATGTACTCTCCTTCTGAGCAGTCATGATCACTATACCACGCTCTAAATTATACTCTGCTAAAAAACAACAGGACCGTACAACATACTGTGCACCGGATTTTCATGACCATCTCACTGCTCCACTTCGGTCCAACCCCGGGACCGTCTCCGAGACAAACTTGATGACGAGCTTGTAAGTCCATGTCACGCACCCCACAAACTTGCGGGGAGGCGGAATATATGAAAGACGATTATCAAAGCTTCGTAACACGGACTTGAGCGCATGAATCGTTATCGAAACCATTACTAACTAAAAGCTAGAGGTTTAACTACTCGGATACGAAATTATACCTCACGTTACTTGTCCTTCTGGTCTTCATCGCTGTCCTCCACTCCTCGTAGGCTCCTTGGAACATCGGCACCTCAACGGCCTCCTCGAATCAAAGACGATCCACCTGAAAGTTCCTACGCCAAGCTTAATCTCAAACTTGAGATAACTAGGTTGCTTAAAGTGCTAATCTAAGCTACCTAGGGGATATAGAGTGAGGTTATGGATGTATTAGTCTAGCTCACCCTTGATCTCAACTCATGAGAGGTTAGGGTTAGGGTTTGAAGAGAGAGTGGGCTTGAGGAGAGAGAAGGTGAGAATGATAATGATAATGAAAAAGCTTCTCACTTAAATATATGAAACATAATGAATTATCAAATAAATGATTATTCACCATACTTCATTAATTCAATATGAGTGATTCACTATGTGAGTCATTGAGCAATAAATGATGCATTAATGACATAGTGAATCACACATATGAGTCACAAATTTCATTTAAAGCAATGCCACCTTACCCCTTAAGTCACCACTCTTCTAGAAGCTTTCCGACAAATTACGAGAACGCCCCTCCAATCCGTGAAAACACGGAAAAACTTTAGACTGTATAAATCTTATAACCCGATACTAGAATCTGGCTTAAACCAAAGCCGGCTAGTAAAAACTGTCCGAAAAGTCGTACGTGCGTAAACACACGTATGCGTTCGAACCCTTGTCGTAAAACCATACGACCTCTATATCGTTTCGCCTGGAGCAGGGAAACTCTCTGTGTGGGACTCTAAAGACTCGACACTACGCTGGCAATGGGTTTAACCACAGACCGCAAGCGGCACTAGCTGTACGTAACGGTCCCCAGGTAGATGTCGATAAGAAGGCCGATGAGGAAAACCATCTGAACTCCTACTGAGCCTGATGTGACAATCTCCGTACAGTCCGGTCTGTTCGTCTAAGACTATCGCATATCAAGCCTAAGGGGCGGCAAGCGTCAGTCCCCTAATAGCTGTATAAGTCGTGTCGGAGCGAAGCCCATTACACCCTGAGAAGCTACTGGAACCTACCAGTATATCTCGCTTGCCCTGGCCAGGGACTTTGCGTAATGGCTCTCTGACACAGCGCGATATAAACTCCCAATACCGGGAGAGACGAATCCTATCTAACCGCCACTGCCTCCAACTGCTCGGGACTGCACCCAACTGCTACCTGTTTGCACGAATCCTTTGAGCCGTGGTAGGGTAGCAATCTAAGAACAGTGGGACACACTCGAGGCGAAGTAGCAGTGTCAAGTCTGCGGACTATGCTGTACTCATGTCACCTGGGAACTGTTAACTGACGATGGGTATAATACCAACCAATCAGTTCCCCGGTGAGTCCTGTCTGGTGTACCCGTAAGCTAACGAGCACCTGTATACTATCTCTAGTACGACGTACTGATGGCTGTGGGACAGAACATCTCCCTAACTGGGATGAGAAGCGTATACACTTAGTCTACTCCGGAATATCGATGCCCTATCTCGATAATCCAACGATCAGGGACCTGTATAGGATGTTGCTTACAGACTACCCAACCCCCACTAGTGTGACTGCCATCACGACGCTGGTAATCAAGCAAAGATCCTATGGGCTCTACTAATATGTATAAGTGATACGTTACAAGAAACATATGCACATATTAAAGTAGACTCAAACCAAGTAGCATACTACCATGTTTAGCAAGACTGTTATATACAACTGTGAATATCTCAAGCTTGCATTAAGTAATATGCAACCTAGTATGATACAATAATGGCCCCTAGGGCATATACACTAACAATCTCCCACTTGCACTAGGGCCATGAGCTGGCATATCGTAGACCTATCATCTCGAATAGCCTCTCGAACTGCGTCTGAGGAAGGGCCTTTGTGAATGGATCAGCAATGTTATTCTCCGTCTCTACTCTCTTCACCTCGATCTCCCTGATCAGGTGATACCGCCTTAAGATGTGTCTGGACTTCTGATGGGACCTGGGTTCCTTCGCTAAAGCTATAGCGCCGTTGTTGTCACGATACAGAGGTATTGGACCAACACCGGTAGGAACCACCTGAAGTTTTGTAAGGAACTTCTTTATCCAGACTGCTTCTTTTGCGGCATCGCAAGCAGCTATGTACTCCGCTTCCATTGTTGAGTCAGCAACGGTCTCCTGCTTGGAACTCTTCCAACAGACCGCCCCTCCATTGAGGGTAAAGACATAACCCGACATGGATTTGGAGTCATCATTGTCACTCTGGAAGCCGGAGTCGGCAAAGGCCTCTATCTGGAGGTCTTTTCCGCCATACACCAAGAACATCTCCTTAGTCCTCCTTAGGTACTTGAGAATGTTCTTTACTGCTATCCAGTGCTTCTCCCCTGGGTTTGCTTGATACCGGCTTACTACGCTCAATGCGAATGCTACATCTGGTCTGGTACATAACATCGCATACATTATAGAGCCTACCACAGAAACGTAAGGTATAATCGACATGCGATCCCTTTCTAAATCAGTCTTGGGAGACATCTCTTTGGAGAAGGTGATTCCGTGACAAGCCGGTAGATTACCGCGCTTAGAATCATCCATACTGAATCTCTTCACTATGGTGTCTATGTACCTGGACTGCGAAAGTCCCAACATACTCTTTGATCTATCACGATAGATCCGGATCCCCAGAATGTAGGTGGCATCACCCAGGTCTTTCATGGAGAATTTATGTGACAAGAATCTTTTGACTGACTGTAACATAGGAATATCATTTCCTATTAGGAGAATGTCATCCACGTATAAGACGAGGAATACTACAGCTCTCCCTACAATCTTACTGTATATGCAAGGTTCATCTGGATTTTTGATAAAGTCAAATTCTTTGACAGCATCATCAAAACAGATGTTCCAACTCCGCGATGCCTGCTTTAGTCCATAAATGGACTTAAGCAGCTTGCATACTTTACCGCTGCTCCCACTCTGAATGAATCCCTCTGGCTGATCCATATAGACGCTTTCTTCCAAATTACCATTTAGAAAGGCCGTCTTTACGTCCATCTGCCAGATTTCATAATCGTGGAAGGCAGCAATAGCAAGAAGGACCCGAATAGATTTAAGCATAGCCACTGGAGAAAAGGTTTCGTCATAGTCCAAACCAGGTCTTTGACGGAAACCCTTTGCAACAAGTCTAGCCTTATAGGTTTCAACCTGTCTATCTACACCAATCTTCTTTTTGAAGATCCATTTGCATCCTACGGGTTTTACCCCATCTGGAGCAATGTCCAAAGCCCATACTTTGTTAGTGTACATGGACTCCATTTCGGTCCGCATTGCATCCAGCCATTTTACTGAGTCACCGCTCTGAATGGCTTGCTGGAAGCTAGTAGGCTCATCATAGTCAATAGTGCAATCCTCTCTATCCCCGTCTATGAGAAAACCGTAGTATCTCTCGGGCGGATGAGATTGCCTACTACTCCTGCGGAGTGGTGTCGGGATGTCCAGTTCTTCTTGAACTTCTGGTTCTACCATACTTTCAGTAACAGTTTGTGGTTCTAGAATTTCTTCCAGTTCTATTTCGCCCCCATTTATTCCTTTTTCTAAAAACTGATGTTCTAGAAAATGGGCATTACAAGAAACAAAGACCTTTTGTTCCTCTGCGTAATAGAATAGATACCCCCTGGAGTTCTTTGGATATCCCACAAACTTACACTGTACTGATCGTGCCTCGAGCTTGTCCACATGCTGCTTTTTAACAAAAGCTGGACATCCTCAAATCTTCAGATACTGAAGATAGGGTTTCTTCCCACTCCACATCTGATATGGTGTGGTAGGTACAGTCTTGGTAGGAACTAGGTTCAAAAGATATGCAGCTGATTCTAGTGCATATCCCCAGAATGATCGCGATAACTCAGCGTTACTCATCATGGAACGAACCATATCTAATAGGGTTCGATTCCTCCTTTCCGATACACCGTTGTGTTATGGTGTGTATGGAGGAGTAAGCTGAGAGAGAATTCCATTCTCTTTTAAGTAACCCAGGAACTCGGCACTTAAGTATTCACCACCTCGATCAGATCTCAGTGTTTTTATACTCTTGCCTGTTTGTTTTTCCACTTCATTCTTGTATTCTTGGAATTTCTCAAAGGCCTCGGATTTATGCTTCATCAAGAAGATATATCCATACCTAGAGAAATCATCCGTAAAAGTAATGAAGTAGGAATAACCACCTCGCGCATGTGTAGACATTGGACCGCACACGTCACTGTGTACGAGTTCCAAGAGCTCGCTTGCTCTTACTCCGTGTCCAGTAAACGGAGTTTTTGTCATCTTTCCTTTGAGACAAGATTCACAAGTAGCATAAGATTGATATTCGAACGGATTCAAATATCCTTCTCTATGTAACTTAGTCAATCTTCTCTCATTGATGTGACCAAGTCTACAATGCCATAAGAAAGCCTGATTTATTTCCGGAGACTTTCTTTTAAGTGTGTTCTGGACACTGAAAATATGAGCTTGATTCAATACGTATATCCCGTTTTTTAATGTACCTGACCCAATCATAACTTGATTTAGGTGGATGTGAACCACATCGCTTACGAAAGTAAAATCATATCCTTCTTTAGAAAGTAAGGATACAGATATGATATTACAAGTTGTACCTGGTACATAAAAACAATTACGCAGAATCAATATCTGCCCAGTTGTCAGTCTAAGATGATATTCCCCTACGGATTCAGCGTCCATGCTCATTCCGTTAGCAACTGTGAAGGTCATGTCACCTATCCTGATAACCCTACGGTTTCTCAGAGCCTGTAAAGAATTACAGATGTGAGTTCCTGACCCGGTATCCAATACCCAGGAAGTAGGGTTAACTGACATACAGTTTTCTATTACAAACACACTCGAAGTCGAAGCCACAACATGCTTCGTATCCTGGCTACTGGCTTCAAAAGCCCTGCAATCATGCTGCCGATGTTCATTCCTGTAACAATAGGAACGTCCCTCTTTTACTATATCCAGTCCTGAAACTTTTGCCCTTCTCTTTCCTTCTACTTCCCTGGTTTCCTTCAGGGTAGGAGGCAGAGACTGTAGAATCAAGTCAGTATCTGACTCGTTTCCCAACGCGGTCTCCAGGTCCTGGAGCTCATCAATACAGCTAGTCATTATAAGGACGTTGTCCCCTACAGATGACCCGTCAGCCAACCTCGCTTGAATTAATTCGTTCGAGGTCTCATATCTTGCGATATGAGATTGTTCTCCATATAAATCTTTGTTATGGAGAAAGATGGAAACTAAGTCCATCTTCTCGTGCTGCTTCTGGTATACACCATCAACTGGAGCTAACACGAGGCACTTAGCTTTCGCTTTATCTTTTTCCCTTGTCTGACGGATATCCATATCTGCGACAGTGGAAACTGGACCTGGGACAGCGGGATCTTGAGTAGTAATAGGGTGGTCCAGCTTGTCATAGGCAATGGACATCTGGATAGACTTTTGCCACTCATATAAGTAAGATTCAGTCAATTTATTATCTAGATGTAACCTAGTCGTGGTCACAAGGTCGCTGCAATTAAGAGAGAGAAGAAAATACTATTAGCATGATGCTCTTGCAAGTTTAGAGTGGTTTAATTTATCTAAACAGGATGGCTCCCACTGTTTCTCGAATCCTTCCTCAAACCATAAAAGAAGAATTAGCCAGTACTATTCTCACCGTACAATTCTTGCTTAACCGTTCAGCCAAGTCAGTGTCGATACTTCGAGGGAGGTTTTCCAACGCTTTCGCGAAGTTCGTTAATTAAATAACCTCTTTTCTCTGGGGGCGTAACCCCGCTGACACCTTTCTAGGCACCTACTTGGTTTATAGCATTATCGTTAAGTGACGAATCTCCTGATAAGTAGTATATACTCACAGTAGGATCGGGATCCAAAATATCATCGTATGATAATGTTGAAGGTATCCTACCAACATGTAGGGTTGCTAGGCACGCGCACAAGGGTCTACGAGGAATCAACCATGCCCGATTTAAAATTTAGCCGTGCCGAACAACCCGAATATGGAACTTTAAACTAGAGATTAGGCGAAAACAAGCATGCTAAACACTTTAACACTAAGTGAGAGGGATTACAACCTTTGTAGATCCGGTCCTTCACTTCATATGCTCCGTGTTGTGGTCCCTTCGCTGCGATCATCGGGATCCGGACTCTCGAGAGGTTCCACGAAGAGAAAGGCGCAACCTTTGCTTCCGATCTTCGATACTAAGATGATCTACCTTGAAGTTTCTTTAACACAAGCTAACACTCATGAAATGATGTGAACACCCTCATCTAAATGGCAAGGGAAGATGAGGATGATGAAGTAGGATATTTGCTCTCTTTATTTATCTTTTTCTCATATTTATCCATCACAAAAATCAAAACAAGAAACCATTTCAAGCAAAGAAGAAGGAAGAAGATGATGAACAATCATTTGTGATGAATAGAAAGAATGTTATCATAATCATTTATGCAACCATGGTTGTAGTAACCATTGTAGAGAGTTTACTAGGGTTAGGGTTTGGGTTAGGTCAAAGGGTGAGTCACTTGTAAATATCTATCATAATATCTTAACAAAGACAAAGTAAAGCTTCTAGAATCAACTAGAAGGTTTGACCCTAATCCAAACCCTAATCATGTTTAAACTCCTCTAAGCATGTTGCATTAATAATTATAATATGTCACAATATTATATATCACATATACAATATTTATTGTAACAAAATAATACATTTAACATATATCGCATATATATCAATGTATTACCCGAGTGAGAAAAAGAATCTTTTAGTGAGCAAATATTAGTTAATGAATTTAATATATCATATATATATATTATTATACATTAAATTATCGAATCAACACTTGATCCGACAATCCGGCTATATCGCATATAACCGACTAATATTTATCCGTACCGATTCATCGAATCAACACTTGATCCGATGACCCGGCTGATATCAAATATCGCGAGAATATAATACGGTATCACATATCGCATTATCCTCGGTCCCGTACATATCACATATGTGCTCCTACTCTGTTTTGCCTGAGTCAAGAAACCTCTGTGTAGGACTCTAAAGAATCGTCAATACGCCGGCAGTAGGTGATGATCATATCAAACACCCACAAGCTGCAAGCGGTCAGCTAAACGTAACAGCTACCCAGGTATTGAGCGCTCAGAAGATCAACAAGCAAGCCTGTAACTTCTCCTGTGAATCCAAACAGTAACACTCCCGTACAGTCCGGTCTCGTCGTCTGATATGTTGCATATCTCGCCTAGGGGTGGTAAACGTCAGACCCCAGTAGCTCGATAAGTCGTGTCGATATGAGGTCTATAACAGTTCGAGAAACTACTGATAACACTTACCAGTAAATCTCAGCAACCCTGGCCAGGGATTTCCGGTTATAGCCAATCGAACACAGCACAACATCAACTCCCTATACCGGGAGAGACGAATCCCCTCCTATCGCTCATTGCCTCCATATGATTCGAGACTGTACCCAAAAGCCACCTTTTTGCACGCCCTCTTGGACGTGGTATGATGGAAATCAAAGCACAGTGGGAATTACACAAGACTCTATGACGATCTCGGGTCAACAGACTACTCTGTACCAGTGTCACCGGAGAACTGCCATCTGACGTATGGTATAATACCATCTGGGAGTTCTCGGCGAGTCCGTCCAGTGTATCCAGTCTCCACTGAGCACCCGTACACCATCCTTGATGTCAAACACCGATGGATATAGGATCATCCATCGCCCATCATATGGTTCAAGATGCGTATACGCTAGTCTACTCGGGTGCATCGATGCCCTGTCTCGATACACCCTCGACTATGAACAGTTATAGGATGTACTCGTCGACTACCGTGGCCTCACTAGTATGATCTCATCATAGTCCCAGTAGTCGAGTACATATCCTAAGGGCTTTATCAACATGTAATATAGAGACAATCAGAGTACATGTTAAGATAAAGTACAACCAGATAGCATACTATCATGTCGAGCAAGAAAGTCCTCCCTATATATGTCCTAGCATCCACTACAATATACATCGTATGTACAGTAATGGCCTCTAGGGCACACATATAACTAACAATCTCCCACTTGCACTAAGGCCATCTGTTATGGTATCGCATACCCAACAATTAGCTGCGGTTGAAGTATCTCATACTCAACCATCCCGTAAAAGTCTCTACTGGGAAAAAGGCCTTTGTGAGTGGATCCGCGCTGTTGTCCTCTGTGTCTACTCTCCTAACCTCGATCTCCCTGGAGATCAACCATCTCCATGATCAGGTGATACTGCCTAAGAATTATATCTGGATTTCTGATGGGACGGTAGTTCCTTGGCTAAAGCCACAACTCCATTGTCACACAATGGTAGGAACGAAGTTCATCTCATGAACTTATAAATATCCAGACTGCCTCTTTGGTAGTATCCTTGGTAACGATGTATCTTGCCTTTAATCGTCTAGTATGTCACGGTATCTAGCTTGGAACTCTTCCAACATACCGTCCCTCCACTGAGGGTATAGACAATGCCTACAACTGACATTCAGTCGTCCTTATCACCCTAGAACCCTTCCAGTGATTCTCCCCAGGATCGATTGATACCATCTCACTACAACTAGTGAGTATCCTAACATCCAATTAGATCTATCTCATAGATCCAAAACCTAGGATTTAGTAGGTATCACTTTGATCCTATATGGAGAATCCTTGTGATAAGCGGAGATTGACCGAGCGTAGCATAGGAAACTCCCTCCCTATCAAGAGTATGTCATCCACGTACTCTACGAGGATCACCACCATACTCTCTACTACCTTTTCGTATATACAAGGTTCATCTACCATTTTGATGAAGTCAAACTCTTTGACTACCACATCAAAACAGATGTTCCAACTCTGCGATGCCTGTTTTATCATATAAAACATCTTGCACACGTTTCCGCTGCTCCCACTGTCTACTAAGCCTTCTGGCTGTGTACTTATAGACGCTCTTTTCTAAAACATCATTTAGAAAAGCAGTCATGACACCCAACCGCCAGATATCGTAGTCATGGTATGTAGCCGTGGCAAGCAGGATCTGGATGGACTTAAGCATAGCTCCTTAGAAAAGGTTTCATCATAATCCATACCTGGTCAATGATGCAAACCTTTAACAAGTCTAGCTTTGAAAGTCTCAACTTTTCCATGTACACCAAGTAATCTTCTCAAGATATACTTGCTCCTGATGGGGATTTAACCCTTCAGATAAAGCAACCAAAGTCCATACTTTGTTGGTGTATAAGGATTCCATCTCAGATCGATAAGCATCCAGCCATTCTTACAGAGTCCCACTCCTGATGGCCAGCTCGAAACTAGTTGGGTCATCATCTCATGATGCAATCCTCGCTCCCACTGTCATTGAGAAACCGAAGTATCTCTCAGGTGGGTGAGGAACCCTACTAGATCGGCGGAGAGGCTGAGGTTCGTTGGAGACTATTGAATCCTTTGGTTCTACCAAATCATCAGCTGTAGTTTGTATAGCTGGAACATTTCCAGTTCTACATAAAAGACCTTGCCTCGAGCTTGTCCGGATTTTGCTTTTAGACATAGGCCGGACAACCCCAAATCTTAACTATCTTAAGATATGGGCTCTTCCCTTTCCATATCACATATGAAGTGGTAGGCAACTGATTTGATTGGAACCCTATTCAATAGGTATGCAACTTCTCAAGTGCATAACTCCTAAAAGGAAATAGGAAACTCAGTAGTACTCATCATAGAGCACACCATATCTAATAGGGTGAGTTTGCTCCGCCCCGATATACCATCGTGCTATGGTGTATACGGAGGAGTAATGCTGAGAGAGAATCTTATTCTCCTTTAGAATAGTCCAGGAATTCCGTGCTCAAGTATTCTCCTCCTTGATCGCATCAAAGGACATAATACTTTTACCCGTATTTTGGTTCTCTACTTCTAACTTATATTCTGTGAATATCTCAAAAGGTTCGGACTTGTGTTTCAACAGGAACATATGTCTGAATCTTGAGAGATCATCAGAGAATGTAATGAAGTATAAAGAACCGGTCTTGGCATGTGTAGACAGGGGACCTTCATACATCAGCATGTATCAATCCCAAGAGTTCACTAACTCTTTCTCTGTTTCCAATAAACAGAGCTATGATCATCTTATCTTTGTGACATGACCGGCAAGTTTCACAAGATGTAAATTCAAACTAATTTAAATATGCATCTATATGTAACTTAGCTAGTCGGGTCGCATTGATATGACCTAGTCTACAATGCCTCAAGAAGGATTCGTTCATTTCTGAACTCTTCCTCTTGTGTGTGTTCTGTATACTAAGAACTGTAGTTTGATTTAGAACGTCAATGCTTTTAGATAACGTGCCTGAACCGATCAACTCTTGATATAGGAAATGTTCAAAACATTATCCATACTATACAAAATTATATCCTTTCTTTACTAATAAAGAAAAAGATATGATGTTGTATATCAGGTTCGGTATCTAATAACATTCGTTCAGAATCAATGTATTCAGGTATACAGGGTGATAGTGACCAACAGACTTGGCTGCAACACTTGCATCGTTTTCTGTCTCATGAAACTTATCACCCGTTCTCAGTTCTCTACCTATCTGTAGCCCATGTAACAGATTACATATGCGGGATCCTGATCCGGTATCTCATACCCAGGACGTAAAGGATACTGAGAAACAGTTCTATGTAATGAACACACCCGAAGAAGATGCATCAGCATGCACTTTCTTCGTTTGGGCGGCACGGGAAATCTGGTATTCTCCAATTTCCTGCTCTGTCTTATAACAATTATAAGTTGGAGCGGGACCAACGTTCCCCAGCTCAGTATAACAAGTGGGTTCGGTCAATATATCCGTATTATTATCTTGATTAAGACATGATATGGTCGCTACCTGGAGAGAGAGAAGAAAACACTCAGCGTATGCTCTTGCAAGATTAGATTGGTTATCTAATATATCTAATCAGGATGTCTCCCACTGTTTTAGTCAAATCTTCCTTCAAACCCTAAAAGGAAAGACTAGCCGGGATTAATTACACGCTACAAGTTCGCCAATCTTTCAGCCAGGCCAGTGTCGGTACTTTGAGGGAGGTCCCCCGTGCTTTCGCACGAACCTAATTAAAGTAAACCTCGTTTTCCCAGAGGCGTAACCCCGTTAACACCTTTCTAGACACCTACTTGATCGGCTAATTGTAATGTGTAAAACTCTCCCAGGAGTAATTCTTACTCGCAGCGGGTATCGGGATCCAACTATCTCATAGAAGGTATGCAATCTCATTGCAAATTTCAACACTTGAAATTCCCAATAATATTTTGCCCCTAACGTGCTATGACCTTGACGAAAGCCAACAAACTATAGCCCGCTAGTCAAGTTCAACCCGTACATTTCTTGATTGAATTAAACCCACCCGCACGACCCTTGACGAAAGCCAACAAAGCCGCACGACTACCCTAATCCAATCGTATCGTATGCTAGCAGATAAGCAGCATATAGCTACCGCACACTGCACCTTGACGAAAGCCAACAAATGCAGCACGAATACTATATACAACTTATCTGAAATGACGGAGGGCTACGACGGGTTTTTCAGAAAACCCTTTGCGTAATGAACTTGATATCGTTGTAGAATCGAGTGATTTTAAATGGAACACTTTTGAGGCTTTTCTAGTTTTGCTAAAGGGGTCACTCCCGGTGAAGGGATCGTCGGCCCTTTCCTCATCGAATAAGGTGCAGGATATATCATATATACCGCTGTGTAAAGCAGAAACTATAGAAGCAATCAAAAGACAAACCGAGGGTTGTAGCATCTGCCAGTTATTGCTAAAGGAGTCACTCCCGGTGAAGGGATCTCGGTCCTTTCCTTATCGAATAAGGTGCTGGATGTTCTACAAGGAACACCGCTATGCAAAGCAAGAACTTGAGCTACCAGTTTTTAAACAAGTTTCTACAACATCTTAGGTTTCTTTTATTTCATTAATCTCATTAATGAAGTCCCATTTTAATTATGCTTCACAAGCATCTCTTTTGAAACGAAATCTGCAATATAACATATATCTCATATATATATAATATAAACATTCGTCTCAGGCAGTAATATGATCTCATCACAGAACATTGCAGCAGAAGAATATATATGAAATATTGGATATACTAGGACGTCCGTGTTTTCAATACGAGCCTGTATAAAACACGGATTCCACGGTCGCGATGAATAGCCAAACCCACATCCCTAGACCCCTACGAGAGCGGCAAGCAACACTGCCAATTCTAGGGTTAGGAGACCCGGTCCCGACTCCTCAAGATGGTCTCCCACTGGACCCTAGAACCCGGTTACTTGTGCTCCCCGCCTTGGGTCTACCTAATGCGGAAAAGTAAATAATATACAACGGTGACATCTTCCGCTACCTGGAAGTGCCCCAATAAAAGAATATTACATACAAATGAATTTTACATGAATGAAAAAGAAAAACTCTCATCTCACATAAAACCCCCGGCTATTCAAACGCGACGATCCAATAAAACATATCACAGCAACACATAATATCTCATATCATCAACGTAAGCAAGTATGCGTATCCCGATTGTCGTTGATGTATAGCAACGAAGCCGGCGATACACCACATACTACGCTTACGGTCACAGAAAAGAAAGTGTAAAACTACAACAGTTGGAATCCGCAACCTCCTTAGACATCGCATGCCTAACCAAATGAATTCCTTAGACATCGCATGCCTAACAATTATAAACCCCACATTTTAGTCTCATTATCGAAAACTCTTTTCAATATCAAGTCGGGCAATTCAACAAGATTCCCGACATCCTGATCGAATGCTCGTCGCAAACTTTAGTAGACGGCCGCACCCCCGATACCGTCGACGAAGTGCACCAAGGCGGAACACCGCTACCGGGAGCACCCGAACGGATGCTTTCGGCGACGGGGTTCTCCTACAGTCACTTGGTCGGGGCTATGGAGTGAGGCTGTCTATTAAGTTTACCCGGCGAGTATCCGCGTACACTACGTGATTGCGACGGACTTTTGATCACATCAAAATTCCGTGGCAACCGATCAAATGAGACTGAACTGCTATGTTTATAATATTCAAATTAGTTATCTCATAACTACCTGTGGATTCCAATTATTGTATCACATTCCAGATAAATAGAAAAAGTTAAACTTTCCGATCGAATCATCAAGCACCCAAGATTTCCCCAATATATCTCAACACTTGAAATCAGTTTAAAAACATCCATCACATGCCACAGTACCAATGGTCCAGCCGTAGAAGGGTCAAGCCAACGCCTCACATGTGGCACGCCGTACTGCCCCAAACCCTAAGGTTCAAAAGGCAGTTCAAGACGGTCACATAATCGAGTTAAGGTTTGTTGTCTTCTAGAGGGTCCACCGAGTTACTTGCATGACTTAGAACATTCTTAAACACGAGAAAAAAAAATCCAACTTTTGAAAAATTTTCCGACAGGGGAAAAAGTGAGTTATTGATATCCGTTTGAACTTTTTAACAGTTTCTAAAAATTATCCGGACAAAACTAAACAAAGTTAAAATATCCGATCGAATCTTTAAGTCCCCAATACAACCCAGATAATTCAACAGTTGAATAATAAAAAATAAAAATTTCCAGAAGACTCAGCACTTGAAGACAAGAATTACTGTGCAAGCCACGTGGTGTGACTCACCAAAATGGCCGCGGAACCGCCGCGAAACCCAGGGTGGGGCCGCGGTTCCGCGGCTCTTTTGTCGAGTCAGCAACACGTGCTTCACAGTAACTCATAGAATTCCCTGTTGAATTTTTTGGCAATTTTTAATTCACAAAAATCCAAATTTTCAGAAAATTTCCAGAGAGTGGGTTTTATCGGGTTTTCCGGGTTCGATCGGACTTTAAACTTCGTCTAGACTTCGCCTAAAGCTCTAGCTTGGCTCTGATACCACTGTAGGGTTGCTAGGCACGCTCACAAGGGTCTACGAGGCATCAACCATGCCCGATTTAAAATTTAGCCGTGCCGAACAACCCGAATACGGAACTTTAAACTAGAGATTAGGCGAAAAAAAGCATGCTAAACACTTTAACACTAAGTGAGAGGGATTGCAACCTTTGTAGATCCGGTCCTTCACTTCTATGCTCCGTGTTATGGTCCCTTCGCTGCGATCATTGGGATCCGGACTCTCGAGAGGTTCCACGAAGAGAAAGACGCAACCTTTGCTTCCGATCTTCGATACTAAGATGATCTACCTTGAAGTTTCTTTAACACAAGCTAACACTCATGAAATGATGTGAACACCCTCATCTAAATGGCAAGGGAAGATGAGGATGATGAAGTAGGATTTTTGCTCTCTTTATTTATCTTTTTCTCATATTTATCCATCACAAAAATCAAAACAAGAAACCATTTCAAGCAAAGAAGAAGGAAGAAGATGATGAACAATCATTTGTGATGAATAGAAAGAATGTTATCATAATCATTTATGCAACCATGGTTGTAGTAACCATTGTAGAGAGTTTACTAGGGTTAGGGTTTGGGTTAGGTCAAAGGGTGAGTCACTTGTAAATATCTATCATAATATCTTAACAAAGACAAAGTAAAGCTTCTAGAATCAACTAGAAGGTTTGACCCTAATCCAAACCCTAATCATGTTTAAACTCCTCTAAACATGTTGCATTAATAATTATAATATGTCACAATATTATATATCACATATACAATATTTATTGTAACAAAATAATACATTTAACATATATCGCATATATATCAATGTATTACCCGAGTGAGAAAAAGAATCTTTTAGTGAGCAAATATTAGTTAATGAATTTAATATATCATATATATATATTATTATACATTAAATTATCGAATCAACACTTGATCCGACAATCCGGCTATATCGCATATAACCGACTAATATTTATCCGTACCGATTCATCGAATCAACACTTGATCCGATGACCCGGCTGATATCAAATATCGCGAGAATATAATACGGTATCACATATCGCATTATCCTCGGTCCCGTACATATCACATATGTGCTCCTACTCTGTTTTGCCTGAGTCAAGAAACCTCTGTGTAGGACTCTAAAGAATCGTCAATACGCCGGCAGTAGGTGATGATCATATCAAACACCCACAAGCTGCAAGCGGTCAGCTAAACGTAACAGCTACCCAGGTATTGAGCGCTCAGAAGATCAACAAGCAAGCCTGTAACTTCTCCTGTGAATCCAAACAGTAACACTCCCGTACAGTCCGGTCTCGTCGTCTGATATGTTGCATATCTCGCCTAGGGGTGGTAAACGTCAGACCCCAGTAGCTCAATAAGTCGTGTCGATATGAGGTCTATAACAGTTCGAGAAACTACTGATAACACTTACCAGTAAATCTCAGCAACCCTGGCCAGGGATTTCCGGTTATAGCCAATCGAACACAGCACAACATCAACTCCCTATACCGGGAGAGACGAATCCCCTCCTATCGCTCATTGCCTCCATATGATTCGGGACTGTACCCAAAAGCCATCTTTTTGCACGCCCTCTTGGACGTGGTATGATGGAAATCAAAGCACAGTGGGAATTACACAAGACTCTATGACGATCTCGGATCAACAGACTACTCTGTACCAGTGTCACCGGAGAACTGCCATCTGACGTATGGTATAATACCATCTGGGAGTTCTCGGCGAGTCCGTCTAGTGTACCCAGTCTCCACTGAGCACCCGTACACCATCCTTGATGTCAAACACCGATGGATATGGGATCATCCATCGCCCATCATATGGGTCAAGATGCGTATACGCTAGTCTACTCTGGTGCATCGATGCCCTGTCTCGATACACCCTCGACTAGGAACAGTTATAGGATGTACTCGTCGACTACCGTGGCCCCACTAGTATGATCTCATCATAGTCCCAGTAGTCGAGTACATATCCTAAGGGCTTTATCAACATGTAATATAGAGACAATCAGAGTACATGTTAAGATAAAGTACAACCAAATAACATACTATCATGTCGAGCAAGAAAGTCCTCCCTATATATGTCCTAGCATCCACTACAATATACATCGTATGTACAGTAATGGCCTCTAGGGCACACATATAACTAACACAACATTCATCAAACTCTAAAATGGTATGCTCTCTCTGCAAATTTCTGTTTCTTTAGAAATTCCCGATATAAATTTTTTCCCCATGCTCTTATGACCTTGGCGTTAGGTCAAAATGTCAGAAGTCACATGTCAAGTTCTACCCATCATTGTCCTTGTTAATTTGAACCCATCCGTACATATCCTTGATGTTAGGCCAAAATGATAATACGACTATCCCAAACTAACACATCTATCTATGCAACATATGAATACCCAGCAGCTACCAAACACTATGCCTTGGCGTTAGGTCAAAATATATAGCTTGAATACTACTGAATACCCAAATGAAATGACGGAGGGCTACGAATGGTTTTGGCAAAACCGTGAACGTAGTGAACTTGATGTAATCGAAGGAACCTAATACTTTCTAAAAGGAGTGGTTAAAGCTCCGCAATTAAAAAATTATGCTCTTTTAAAATAACCGGGTGGTTTCTTTTAAATTTGTTCCAACGATTAAACTTTGGTTTATTTTCTTTGCATTATAATAATGTGTCCCATCAATTATCCTATCATTGCAGAAAACAACGAAAATACCACGTCCTCATATGCCATCCGCATTCGCCACGGGGTCCCGTCATCACCCGTTAGGTTACTTAACTAACGACAAAGCGGGGGCTGGGCTAGCGCGGGTGTAAAATATAAGTGACGTCTAATAGCTATCATATATAGATATTGTACATTCGTCAGACGCAATAATAAGCATTCCAGATCACAGATGAACTTTATTGGATTTATTAGCAATCCGCATTTGCTTTGAGCCTGCAATAAAAGACGGATTACACAGTTGTGATGAATAGCCATTACCCCACCCTAGACCCCTACGGGTACGGCAAACTACCCGTCAAGTACCCGAAGTGAAGCGGTCTCCCTCAACAACGTGAGTAGGCCACTAAACACTTCGACGTACCCGGTAGTTTGTGTACCCCACCTTGGGTCTATCCTAGGAGCAAAAACAGTAAAAAGAAATAATACAACGGTAGCTACAACCGCAATCTAGATGTGCCCCGCAAAAGAATATTACATCAAATTACATTTACATCGAATGAATGAATATTAAACCCATCTCAAACCCCGGCTAATCATCACAACAGTCCTACACAGTTCATATACACAAACAGTAAACATTACAGAAATGTGCAACCCACTGCCAACCGACATACTAGCAGTTAGGGGAGGTTTACGAACACATTAAACATTACAGATAAAAACCCAATTAACAAATATCTAATAATATCGATCGATAACCATATTCCGTGTTTACCCCAAAAGCCAACCAGCAAAGAAGCAACCTGGGTAGAAACAGAACATACAGGAAGACAAAAACCCAAAAATTATGAATTACTGTGAAACTCCGAGTCAACTCGGCGTTGACTCGGCGGCGGATCCGCGGCAGAAGCTCTCTATTGCCGCGGATCCGCGGCCGTTTTACCGAGTCACTGGCTCGTATTTTCCCATAAATCATAAATTTTAAGGTATGTCAAATATTTTTTCAGACAAGTTTAAAATTAACAGAAACTAGGAATATCCAGGGTTTTGTTTTCGTGTTTTCCGTCGATCGAACTTCTAACTAGTTGCTAACAAGCTAGTAATGGTTTAGTAGGCTTTGATACCACTGTAAGTCCATGTCACGCACCCCACAAACTTGCGGGGAGGCGAAATATATGAAAGACGATTATCAAAGCTTCGTAACACGGACTTGAGCGCATGAATCGTTATCTAAACCATTACTAACTAAAAGCTAGAGGTTTAACTACTCGGATACGAAGTTATACCTCACGTTACTTGTCCTTCGGGTCTTCATCGCTGTCCTCCACTCCTCGTAGGCTCCTTAGAACATCGGCATCTCAACGGCCTCCTCGAATCAAAGACGATCCACCTGAAAGCTCCTACGCCAAGCTTAATCTCAAACTTGAGATAACTAGGTTGCTTAAAGTGCTAATCTAAGCTACCTAGGGGATATAGAGTGAGGTTATGGATGTATTAGTCTAGCTAACCCTTGATCTCAACTCATGAGAGGTTAGGGTTAGGGTTTGAAGAGAGAGTGAGCTTGAGGAGAGAGAAGGTGAGAATGATAATGATAATGAAAAAGCTTCTCACTTGAATATGAAATATAATGAATTATCAAATAAATGATTATTCACCATGCTTCATTAATTCAATATGAGTGATTCACTATGTGAGTCATTAAGCAATAAATGATGCATTAATGACAAGTGAATCACACATATGAGTCACAAATTTCGTTTAATGCAATGCCACCTTACCCCCCCAAGTCACCACTCTTCTAGAAGCTTCCCGACAAATTACGAGAACGCCCCTCCAATCCGTGAAAACACGGAAAAACTTTAGACTGTATAAATCCTATAACCCGATACTAGAATCTGGCTTAAACCAAAGCCGGCTAGTAAAAACTGTCCGAAAAGTCGTACGTGCGTAAACACACATATGCGTCCGAACCCTTGTCGTAAAACCATACGACCTCTATATCGTTTCGCCTGGAGCAGGGAAACTCTCTGTGTGGGACTCTAAAGATTCGACACTACGCTGGCAGTGGGTTTAACCACAGACCGCAAGCGGCACTAGCTGTACGTAATGGTCCCCAGGTAGATGTCGATAAGAAGGCCGATGAGGAAAACCATCCGAACTCCTACTGAGCCTGATGTGACAATCTCCGTACAGTCCGGTCTGTTCGTCTAAGACTATCGCATATCAAGCCTAGGGGCGGCAAGAGTCAGTCCCCTAATAGCTGTATAAGTCATGTCGGAGCAAAACCCATTACACCCTGAGAAGCTACTGGAACCTACCAGTATATCTCGCTTGCCCTGGCCAGGGACTTTGCGTAATGTCTCTCTGACACAGCGCGATATCAACTCCCAATACCGGGAGAGACGAATCCTATCTAACCGCCACTGCCTCCAACTGCTCGGGACTGCACCCAACCGCTACCTGTTTGCACGACTCCTTTGAGCCATGGTAGGGTAGCAATCTAAGAACAGTGGGACACACTCGAGGCGAAGTAGCAGTGTCAAGTCTGCGAACTATGCTGTACTCATGTCACCTGGGAACTGTTAACTGACGATGGGTATAATACCAACCAATCAGTTCCCCGGTGAGTCCTGTCCGGTGTACCCGTAACCTAACGAGCATCTGTATACTATCTCTAGTACGACGTACTGATGGCTGTGGGACAGAACATCTCCCCAACCGGGATGAGAAGCGTATACACTTAGTCTACTTCGGAATATCGATGCCCTATCTCGATAATCCAACGACCAGGGATCTGTATAGGATGTTGCTTACAGACTACCCAGCCCCCACTAGTGTGACTGCCATCACGACGCTGGTAACCAAACAAAGATCCTATGGGCTCTACTAATATGTATAAGTGATACGTTACAAGAAACATATGCACATATTAAAGTAGACTCAAACCAAGTAGCATACTACCATATTTAGCAAGACTGTTATATACAACTGTGAATATCTCAAGCTTGCATTAAGTAATATACAACCTAATATGATACAATAATGGCCCCTGGGGCATATACACTAACAGAGCTCACCACGTGCCAACCATATGTCTGAACACACCATGCATCTATGAACACAAGAACTACTTCCCATAATGCACCACGGTGCCTCCATCAACTCCGATCAACTCAATATACTCGATCACCGTAATTGTTGTTAAAGTCGCATCCAATTTTGCTAAATCATCCCTCAAACAACAAAATTTAAACAATCTAACATCACCAATGAATTCAGAGCGCCTCAAAACATACGATTGCATACCTGGATTGCCAAAAATCGGATTCCGAATGTTCGATCCACAAACAAATCAATCTAAGCCATTGATTCTAAACAAAATCCCATCAAATTTTGTGGTGCCGCAATTCTGCCCAAATCCGATCAAATCTCACCGCCATCGGCTTCCCAACTCTAGATTTGACCAATACCTGTTGTCCATAAACAAGATCCAGTCACCACGAGCCTCCGCAACCTCCACCTCGATCAATCGACTCCGGACAACAACAAAACGCATCGGATCTAGCTCATCTTTATCAAACACGGCTAACTTGTGGACTCAGAACCCAAACAGATAATCCAAATGCAACCAAAGAGACCAAAAGATCTTTGAAGCAATTTCACAATTATCGTGTGGGTACTGTGGCTCTGATACTACTTGTTAGGGAAATTGATCCCCTTACCACATAAAGCATATCAAGTTCACAAGATAGAAAAATAACAATCACATCAATAAAAAGCATAACACCGGATATAGCGTGCTTCGACCATCTTGGGCTACATTCACGGGGCTAAATAGAGGATTTCATCATCACACGAAAGAGATCACAAGTGCTCATACTTCTCTATTCTCTCTCACATCCCCTCTCTTGCTCTTCCACTACAGAAGAAGGAAGGCATACGATATCCCCACATAATTAATCTCTCAAGCTAACCCGTCTCTTCCCTTTATATATATATATATATATATATATATAAAGGTTAATGGAAGAAAGGTTTCCTCCTATGGCGTCGAAAAATTGCATCCTTCGTGATTTTTTTCGACGATCAGCATATATCACCTCCATCTTTATCATCTAAGATGTGAATACACCAAATTTCATTTAATTATACCATTTTTTCACCGTTGATTTAGTTGGTGCAAAATTAATGGTTTATCGAGAATAGAACTTTTTACATTGCTAATTCAACGGTGAAAAGGTAGTGGAATCACATGAAATTTGGTGTATGCACATCTTAAATGATAACGATGATGATGATGGATCCTGATTATCGGAAAAAATGATGGGGGTTGTACTTTTTCGACATCGTAGGAGGAAATCCCCCTATGGCCTCTTTTCTCCATTATTCTCTCTCTCTCTCTCTCACACACACAGAGAGAGAGAGAGAGAATAATGGATAATGGAGGAAAGAGGCCATAGGAGGGGATTTCCTCCTAGGGCGTCGAAAAAATACAATCTCCATCATTTTTTTCGACGATCGGCATCCATCATCATCATCGTTATTATCTAAGATGTGCATATACTAAATTTCATGTGATTCCACCACCTTTTCACCGTTAAATTAGCAATGTAAAAAGTTCTATTGTCGGTAAACCATTAATTTTGCACCAACTAAATCAACGGTGAAAAAATGGTATAATCACATGAAATTTGGTGTATCCATATCTTAGATGATAAAGATGTGCGCCGATCGTCGAAAAAATCATGGAGAGTGCATTTTTCCGACGCCAAAGAAGGAAATTCCCTCCTATGGCATATTTCCTCCATTAACCTTACACACACACACATATACATATATACATGCACATACATACAAAAACCATAATATCTATTGGTAGACCACACCAATAGATGACCCGGTCCAAATGGCTCATAAACATATAAACGGATACAACACATATCCTCAACACTTCTGAAAGGGCAGAGGGGTGGGGGAAAGAAAATGATGCAGCTTATATGTTTATGAGGTAATAAGTAATTATCAAGTTTTGGTTTTTTTTAGCAATTAGCTCAGTTTTGGGGGTTTTAAGTAAAAAAAAAAACCAATCCTAAAACTAATTTCATTATTTCAGCGTATATGAAGAAAAATAATTGTTTTGGTATGCTACCTGCCGAGTCATATTAGTATCCCTTACTATTTCTCTAGAAGAAATTATGAACTCATCCTTTTACTAAACTGTTATCAAAATAGTTCAAATTTTCTTACTCTGATGAAATGGCCGAAATGACGGAATTGCCAGTTTTTAGTCAAAATCAGTCATCCCGATTTGTTATCACCCATGGCTTCTGATGATGCTCAAAATTGGTATTTCCTAAGACCACGACACGTGGCGAATGACGTGTCCAATGGCTCACGGGAAGGGAGCGACAACGGTACATTGAAAGCATACCCCGGGCCTTCGACCCGAAATTGTTTCCGACCTTCAGTGGCCGTCCAGACCACTCCTATGACTGCCTTACAAACAACCGCTGGCGAGCCTCCGAGCCTCCTGCACGATGGGCCTCTTCGGCCCTCCCAATTCGCCTCCGAGCTATCAAGGAACCAAGCCTGCTCGGCCTCCCGCTCGCCTCCGAGCCTCCCGCCGATCTTAGCTTTCTCGGTCTCATCGACCGACCCACAACACAGATCACATGCATCTCCGCTACAGCTCCGCGGATCTCGCCAGACGCGAGATATCCGCCACCCACGATCCCGCGTTCCACGCCACCGCGTTCTCCCATTAACGAGCATATCTCGTCATTAATGGGGTATTCTGCGTTTCACGCGGGCGTAATGGCCGGCGTGAATCTCGCGGCCGCCTGCCCATGGCTGCCACTATATAAACCCCTCTCTCAGACACTCAGGTAGGCCAATTTTATCCCAATAGACCGTTACTTTGCCAAAATACCCCATCTAACCTGATTGTCGGAGGGTTCTCGGTGGCACAACCACCCCGGGACTTCCTTGCAGGTATCTCGGCCTCAACCACCTCAAGCCCATTGAGATCCACAAGCTTCAGAAGGCAACCTCCAACTCAATCTCAGCCATCAATCAGCGCTCGCTGCAGATCAACGGAAGGTAACATCTGAAGGAGATCCAGAGATCCATCAGTTGGCGCCGTCTGTGGGAACTAGTTCCACTCAACGAAAGTTCACCCTTCGATCTCAACCTCATGGCGAGCGATCACCACGATCCTTACAGAAAAAGAAAAAGGAAAAATTTACAACAGAGGGGAAACGGGATTAAGGAAGTACTCCTGGTGATACTCAGAGTAGATTTCCGCTAACCAGGCCCAGGCATCTGTAGCCCGCTCCCGCCGATGCTGCACGCGAACCCGGGACGCCACGGAAGCACCCGGCGTTCCGCCTTCCGCGTCCTGGCTCACGATGTACCTTTTTTTGAAGCACTCCAAAATGAGGGCCAAGGATCGGTCGTGCCTGGCCTTCGAGATGAGGCCGAGCAAGAAGATCGAGCGCACATTGTCGAGCGCCTCGTCCATCAACTCCTCGGAGAGGGGGTTGTACAACCCCGGGGACCTCCTCCAAATTGCGTACATCAGCAACTGTAGGAGGGGCGACCGCCGAGGGAGAAGCCGGCCGACGTGACCCTCGAGGCATTGAACCACGCCCCGGTACTTATCCTCAGCCAGAGACTGGTCATACATGAAAACGTCGTCGAAGGTGATGATCTCTTTGATCGAATACATGCGCCCAGTCATCTCAAAATAGATGCTGAAGAAGTTGTCGTCCCCTTCTCTATTTATAACCCCTAAGGACCTAAATTCACGCGCGTATGGGCACGAATCCTGGGATCCACCAAAATGGTTCCAATACCACACCACCACATAGCGGAGCTGACACGGCTCTCCTAAAAGCTTGGCCTACCCCCATGCGTTTCTGACACGTGTCGCCCGCAACGGTCACTCTTCCCGATGATTCGCACAACTAGGAAGGCTAGACCGAACCTCGCAAAGCCGAGCAGCTACCCTGCTCGGTCCATCCTTGGCTGGTAATCACTTACCCTACACCGCCAAGGATCGAAGCCCTCATCAAGAGACCACCGAGCAGCTTCCTTGCTCGGTCCATCCTTGGCTGGTAATCTCTTACCCCACGACGCCAAGGATCAAAGCCCTCATCAAGAGGCCACCGAGCAGCAATCTGCTCGGTCCATCCTTAGCAGGCCACTCCATGCCCTCCCGCGGTAAGGATCGAAGCCCTCATCAAAAGGCCACCGAGCAGCTTCTCTGCTTGGTCCATTCTTAGCAAGCCACTCCATGCCCTCCCGCGCTAAGGATCGAAGCCCTCATCAAGAGGCCATCGAGCAGCTTCCCTACTTGGTCCATCCTTAGCAGGCCGCTCCATGCCGTCCCGCGGTAAGGATCGAAGCCCTCATCAAGAGGCCATCGAGCAGCTTCCCTGCTCGGTCCATCCTTAGCAGGCCACTTTATGCCCTCCCGCGCTAAGGATTGAAGCCCTCATCAAGAGGCCATCGAGCAGCTTCCCTGCCCGGTCTATCCTTAGCTGGTAATCTCTTACTCTTAAGATGCTAAGGATCGAAGCCCTCATCAAGAGGCCACCGAGCAGCTTCCCTGCTCGGCCTATCCTTAGCAGGCCACTCCATGCCCTCCCGCGCTAAGGATCGAAGCCCTCATCAAGAGGCCACCGAGCGGCTTCCCTGCTCGGTCCATCCTTAGCAGGCTACTCCATGCCTTCCCGCGCTAAGGATCGAAGCCCTCATCAAGAGGCTATCGATCAGCTTCCTTGCGCTGTCCATCCTTAATAGGCCACTCCATGCCTTCCCGCGCTAAGGATCGAAGCCCTTATCAAGAGGCCACCGAGCAGCTTCCCTGCTCGGTCTATCCTTGGCTGGTAATCTCTTACCCTACGACGCCAAGGATCGAAGCCCTCATCAAGAGGCCACCGAGCAGCAACCCTGCTCGGTCCATCCTTAGCAGGCCACTCCATGCCCTCCCGCGCTAAGGATCGAAGCCCTCATCAAGAGGCCACCGAGCAGCTTACCTGCTTGGTCCATTCTTGGCTGGTAATCTCTTACCCTACGATGCCAAGGGTTAAAGCCCTCATCAAGAGGCCACCGAGCAGCAACCCTGCTCGGTCCATCCTTAGCAGGCCACTCCATGCCCTCCCGTGCTAAGGATCGAAGCCCTCATCAACAGGCCACCGAGCAGCTTCCCTGCTCGGTCCATCCTTAGCAGACCACTCCATGCTCTCCCGCGCTAAGGATCGAAGCCCTCATCAAGAGGCCACCGAGCAGCTTCCCTGCTCGGTCCATCCTTAGCAGGCCACTCCATGCCTTTCCGCGCTAAGGATCGAAGCCCTCATCAAGAGGCCACCGAGCAGCTTCCCTGCTCGGTCCATAGCTGGTAATCTCTAACCCTACGATGCCAAGGATCGAAGCCCTCATCAAGAGGCCACCGAGCAGCTTCCCTACTCGGTCCATCCTTGGCTGGTAATCTCTTACCCCACGACACCAAGGATCAAAGCCATCATCAAGAGGCCACCGAGAAGTAACCCTGCTCGGTCCATCCTTAGCAGGCCACTCCATGCTTTCCCGCGCTAAGGATCGAAGCCATCTTCAAGAGGCGACCGAGCAGCTTCCCTGCTAGGTCCATTCTTAGCAGGCCACTCCATGCCTTCCCGCGCTAAGGATCGAAGCCATCTTCAAGAGGTGACCGAGCAGCTTCCCTGCTAGGTCCATTCTTAGCAGGCCACTCTATGCCCCCCGCGCAAAGGATCAAAGCCCTTATCAAGAGGCCACCGAGCAGCTACTCTGCTCGGTCCATCCTTGGCTGATAATCTCTTACCCCACGACGCCAAGGGTCAAAGCCCTCATCAAGAGGCCACCGAGCAGCAACCCTGCTCGGTCCATCCTTAGCAGGCCACTCCACGCCCTCCCGCGCTAAGGATCGAAGCCCTCATCAAGAGGCCACCGAGCAGCAACCCTGCTCGGTCCATCCTTAGCAGGACACTCCATGCTATCCCGCGCTAAGGATCGAAGCCCTCATCAAGAGGCTACCGAGCAGCTTCCCTGCTCGGTCCATCCTTAGCAGGCTACTTCATGCCCTCCCGCGCTAAGGATCGAAGCTCTCATCAAGAGGCCACCGAGCAGCTTTCCTGCTCGGTTCATCCTTGGCTGGTAATCTCTTACCCCATGATGCCAAGGGTCAAAACCCTCATCAAGAGGCCACCGAGCAGCAACCCTGCTCGGTCCATTCTTAGCAGGCCACTCTATGCCCTTCCGTGCTAAGGATCGAAGCCCTCATCAAGAGGCCACCGAGCAGCTTCCCTACTAGGTCCATCCTTGGCTGGTAATCTCTTACCCCACGACGCCAAAGATCAAAGCCCTCATCAAGAGGCCACCGAGCAGCAACCCTGCTCGGTCTATCCTTAGCAGGCCACTCCATGCCCTCCCGCGCTAAGGATTGAAGCCCTCATCAAGAGGCCACCGAGCAGCTTCCCTGCTCAGTCCATCCTTGGTTGGTAATCTCTTACCCTACGATGCCAAGGATCAAAGCCCTCATCAAGAGGCCACCGAGCAGCTTCCCTGCTCGGTCCATTCTTGGCTGGTAATCTCTTACCCCACGACGCCAAGGATCAAAGCCCTTATCAATGGGCTACCGAGCAGCTTCCCTGCTCGGTCCATCCTTGGCTGGTAATCTCTTACCCAACGACGCCAAGTATCAAAGCTCTCATCAAGAGGCCACTGAGCAGATACCCTGCTCAGTCCATCCATGGCTGGTAGTTACTACCCACCGACGCCAAGGATCGACCCCCTCATCTCGAGGCCGCCGCTCAGCTGCTCTGTCCGGTCCATCCGCAGTTGATAGCTTCCTACCCCACAACGTTGCGGATCCAAAGCCCTCATCACGAGGCGATCGGGCATCCTCACGCTCAGTTCATCCTGACGGCCAGCTACATCGAAAGCCCTCCTCAAGAGGCGACCGGGCATTCTCCTGCTTGGTCCATCCGCTCCAGGAAGCTTCCTTCCCTACAAAGAGATGGATCAATGCCCACGTCACGAAGCCGCCAGACATCTTCATGCTCAGTCTTAATGGTGGATCTCTGAGCCTCACATTGAACCAGCTAGCAAGCCTCTGCCCGGCACATGCACCCGAAGAAGGTAAGCTCCTAACATGGCTCAAGTAAGCAAAAAATAGGAGAGCTCGAGTTCGGTCGATAGCCAGCCTAGCAGACGCCAAGGACGCCTCCATTCACTCCTAGGCAATCGACACCATGATTCTCGGTGCCAAACCGAGCAGAAGATTCTCCGTATAGCCCACTCTCGACCCGATCCATGAATAGGTCGGAACGAGAGTGGGGGGCTAATAATGATGCTCAGAAGTGGTATTTCCTAAGATCACGACACGTGGCGAATGACGTGTCCCATGTCTCACAGAAAGGGAACGACAACGGTACATTGGAAGCATGCCCCGGGCCTTTGACCCGAGGATGTTTCCGGCCTTCAGTGGCCGTCCAGACCACTCATATGCCCGCCTTACAAACAACCGTTGGCTCACCTCCGAGCCTCCTGCACGATGGGCCTCCTCGGCCCTCCCAGCTTACCTCCGAGCTGTCAAGGAACCAAGCCTGTTCGGCCCCCTGCTCGCCTCCGAGCCTCCCGCCGAGCTTAGCTTCCTCGGTCTCATCGACTGACCCATAACACAGATCACAGGCGTCTCCGTCACGGCTTCGCGAATCTCTCCAGATGCGAGATATCCGCCGCCCACGATCCCGCGTTCCACGCCACTGCGTACCCCCTTAACGAGCACATCTCGTCATTAATAGGGTATCCCGCCTTTCACGTGGGCGTAACGGCCGGCGTGAATCTCGCGCCCGCCTGCCCATGGCTGCCACTATATAAACCCCTCTCTCAGATGACTCGGGTAAGCCAATTTATCTCCAATAGGCCGTTACTCTGCCAAAATACTCCGTCTAACTTGATCGTCGGAGAGTCTTCGGTGGCACAACCATCCTGGGACTTCCTTGTAGGTAGCTCGGCCTCAACCATATAAAACCCATTGAGATCCACACTGATGATGCTCAATATTGGCGATCTCCAAGATTAGGACACGTGGCAGATGACGTGTCCCAGAACTCAGAAAAGAGGGCCCACAGGGGCCGACCAGGCCACCCCCGTACCCGGCGTGCAAGCCCAAGCTGGCTCTCCTCAGACCCCTTGCAAATTTGCCTCCTCGGCCTCTCAGCTCACCCCGAGCTGCCGCAAGACCGAAACTCCTCGGCCCTCGTGCTTGCCTCTGAGCTCCCCAGCCGAGGCCGTCTTCCTCGGTCCCTCCGACCGACCAACTCTACCACTCGCAGGCGTAACCGCCGCTCCGCGAATCTCGACATGCGCATATTCTCCGCCAGCAACATCCCGTGTTCCACGCCATCACGGTCTGCTCTTTACGCAGGCGTGACGTCGGGAGCGTAACTGCCGGCACGATCTTCGTGCCTGCTGCTGCGTGCCACCGCCACTATATAAACCCCCATCACACAGGGGTCAAGTAAGCGATTTTTTATTCCACTTAGCCGTTACTCTGCTCGGATCTAGTACTAACTTGATCGTCGGAGGGTCCTCGGTGGTACCAAACCACCCCAGGACTTCTTTGCATGGTATTCGGTGCTAAACTCCTCAAATCACCCATCTCCTCAAATCCATTGAGACCCACACGCAACAGGAGATCATCCCCAAAATCCACCGGGAGATCAACGGAAGACAACATCTGACGGAGACCTGAAAAGGACCTCCATCAGTTGGCGCCGTCTGTGGGAAATGAAAACTCCACAAAAACAAAAGTTGGCCTTCCGATCTCCATCCACATGGAATGCGATCACCTTGAAGATCCAGATACCCACCGCCGCCTCCCTCCCACCGGAGGCGCGGATGAACCTCTTCCGGCGACCGTCATTAACGCCCTCGCCGGCCAAATAGATCGACTACAGTCCATCGTGGAAGCGCTCGCCCGAGTCCAAACGGCCGAGCCAGGGCCCCAGATCGCCTCCCCTCCTCCTCCAGGAGACTCTGCCCTCGTCGGCACGGCTGACCACCGGCAGGCTACGTCCCATGGCTACAGGTCTCACGGGCCGATACTCTCTGAGGCCCGCTGGGCGCCCCACATGTAAGTCTACGGTAGCGCCCCGGCCGTCTACAGACGCCAAATGCGGAACAAAAACTTTTAAACTGGCGCTATCGTATACTTTAACCCGGATCTGCCATTATTGCTAAACTAACAAATAGTAAAGAGTGTAGAAAGGTTATACCGAACGATCCGAGTCCTTCGTTCTTTAACCATCATCCCACGCTTCGTTGCGGCTGCTCCGATCTCGTCGATCTCCGATCTCCTCGTCCAGGTGGCACCACGTCACTGATTCTTTAAACGGGCTCCCGCCTCTGACTCGAGGCAACTCGGTCGTCAAGTTTGCTGAAAGAGGCGACCAAGAATGAAGTAGAGAATGAGTAGATGACTTTGTCTCACTTCGTCCAAGTCCGTGGACGATCGGTAAATGAAGTTGCCATGGGAATCGGGTGATGGAATGAAATGAGCTGTGAAATTCCATACACCCCAAAATCTATCATAATCTTTTTCTACCAAATGAAACATCAAGTGAGAGTGTGAGAGAGAGAGGAGGGGCCGGCCATATATATATGGAGAGGGGGTGAGTGTAGGAGAGAAGAGGGTGACCATAAAAAGCTTCTCACAAAAAATATCAAGAACAAATATCCTTCATGCAAACAAAACCTCATTAATGCAAATGGTGATTCATTAACCTAGTCACCATTGCATTAATGGCTCCATTAATGCACTAATGACTCACCATGCCAAGTCACCCTTTCTAGAACCTTCTAGAAGCATGACTCACCCTCATCCAAGAAAAGATAAATCCGTCTTTAACCGAATGTTAAAAGACGGCTGATAGAAAACTGGAAACTGGCAACTTCCAAAAGTGATCCTGAAACGACTTTCAGGATAACCCCGTAACTGTATAAATATACCCGCATTTGTATTACGACCGAATACAAATGCAATTGAGACAAAGATATTATATCTACTCAACACAATACTCGGATCCGGCTTAAACCAAAGCCGACCAGTATCATCTGTCCAAAAACCGACACGTGCGTAAACGCACGTGCATTTTCCGAACCCTGCCATAAAACCATACGGCCTCTACAACGTTTCGCCCGAACTTGGGAAACTGTCTGTGAGGGACTCTAATGACTCGTCAGTACCCTGGCAGTGGGTTTAACCACAAACCGTCAGCGGCATAGCTATGCGTAACGGCTGCCTATGGACTGACCTCAAGGGAGGCCGATGAGCGAACTCAGCCGGAAACCCTACTGAGCCTAACAATGATAATGTATATACAGTCCGGTCCGTTCGTCTATGAGTATCGCATATCTGCCTAGGGGGCTAGTAACGTCGGACCCCCAATAGCAGTATAAGTCGTGTCGGAGTATAGCCCAATAACACCCTGAGATACTACTGGAGTACCTACCAGTAAATCTCCTGCCACGGCCATGGGCTTTGTGTAATGGCTCTCCTAGACACAGCACGACCTCGCCCCCAATACCGGGAGAGACGAATCCCCTGCCGATCCGCTCACGTGCCTCCATATGGCTCGGGACTGTACCCAAAAACTACCTGTTTGCACGACTCCTTTGAGCCGTGGTAGGGTAGAAATCAAAGCACAGTGGGAACTCACACGAGACAAATGACGACCTCAGGTCGATGAACTAACCTGTACACATGTCACCAGGGAACTGCTATCTGACGATATGTATAATACCAACTAGCAGATTCCCGGCGAGTCCTGTCCGGTGTACTCATAACCCAATGAGCACCTGTATACATCTTAGGTGATCCAACTGACACCAGTGGCTTGTGAGACCGGCCACCACCCCTTGTCGGGGTCTCGACTGTACACACTAGTCTACTCCGGAGTATTGATGCCCTGTCTCGAAACTCCCACGACTAGGGACCACAATTAAGGATATGCATATAAACCATCCAAATCTCACGTATATGATCGCCATCATACTGTTGGTAGTAAAGCAAGATCCTAAGGGCTCTATCAAAGTGTATCATGTAATCAGTCACCTGAACATGTACACGACTGATAAAGGCAAACCAGATAGCATACTATCATCTCGAGTAAGACTGTCCTACCGGTATAGGTCCTCCGCAATCATTGCAATCACGTACCTGCGATCCAATAATTGACTATGAGGGCACTATCACCAACAATCTCCCACTTGCACTCAAGGCTAATTATTGCGATGTCGACTACTCACAGCCCGTGTGAAACCGAACACCCAACTCCTCTACTAATCAGTTTCACAAAGCCCGTTTGTAAAACTATTGTGTTCGAGAAATAGCTTCAGTGAGTGGATCCGCCCAGATGTTTCTTTCTATATCTCTCTTAATCTCAAGTTCGCGGAGAAAGCCATCTCCCGAATTTAGTAATACATGTCTTAGAATATGTCTGGATATCTGATGGGACTCAGTTCATAAATGAACTCTAAATCCAAACTTCTTAGACTGTATCTATCACTGAACCTAATCAGTATCCGGCACCATGCCACCCACAGTATCCTCTTGGACCACCTGTCCATAATACTGTCCCTCTTCAGAGGGAAAACTATAACTCTGACAATCACTCTGTCATCCATGTCACCTTTGAAGCCTGGAATGATAATCATCTCCCGAAGGAGGCTGCCGTCATCAAATCCGTAGAACATGCACTTATGTTCTAAAACTGCTTCCTTATGTTTCTCCAGGATTGGATTAATACAAACTTATTGCATCTAGTGCAAAGACAACATCTGGTGTGGTACTTGACATCTCATGATTGACTCAATTGCCTAAGCAAGTGATCTGCCAATCATGCCCATCCCTCTTCCCTTTAGTCTGTAAGACACCTTTAGAGAGGGTGACTCCATCACCTGTAGGTACACCACCATGCCAGGAGTCATCTATTCTAAAAACCATTTAGAATACTGTCAAAGTACCCACATTGGGAAACTACCCAAATCCATATCTAAAACCATAGATCCAGAAACCAGAATGTCAAATATTATATCCATATCCTGTCTGGAGAAACAACTGTGTGACGACCACAGTACAACCGATCGTAGTATAGGAATTTTACTTCCTACTCTGTGTATGTCATCCAGATACCATGACATCACATCCTACTACCTTCTTAACAGATCCATCCCCTATTCTGATGAAGTCAAACCTATGACTGTCACATCAAAATTAGATGATCTATCTCCGCTATAACTGCTCAAGTCTATAAATAGACATAAGCTACTTGCCCACTATGCTTCTGCTGCTCCCACTGACTACGACAACCCTCCTACCGGGTCTCATAGCCTGGAACAACAGTAGTGTCAAGTCTGGGTAGATAAGAACCTCCCTGTCACCGTCCTTGAGGCTACCGGAGTACCTCCCGGGTGTCTGAGGTTACCCACCATATCTGCGGAGTGGCTATTAGAATGTCAAACCTGATTGAATATATAGGTCCTATTAAATTTTTCGTAATCGTTCGCGGTTCTGGAATCACTTTCAGTTCTACCATACTCCCACTATTGTTTTCTGAAAAAGATCCATTTTACTAAAACTGTGGCGAGTCAAGAACAATATCACTATTGATCTTTCAAATGGTAGAATATCAACCCTCGTCATAGCTAGGGTCAACCCACAAACAACCATTACAGAAACGTGCCCTGAGTTATCCAGAGTCTGGTTTTAAGCAAAAGCTGGACAACTCCCCGTACCTTTACATCTTTTAAGGTACGAACTATTCTATATCCAATATAGAAACTTTGGCACTTATTTAATTGGAACCATATTCAAATCATGCAGCTGTCTCCAGTGCATATCATCTTAATGGAAAGAGGCTAATCAGCATTACTCAACTTAGGAATCCATCCAATTACGAGTAACCTGAAAGAGAAACACGTTTCTCAAAACCATCACTATCATCTGAATACCAATCACAAGAATCTACATCTTCGATCTCTTTGAAGAATCTCGATACTTGTGACACCTGGTTCTCTACTTTATTCTTATACCCACAACTTCTCAAAACTTAGACCTTGTATTTCTACGAAACACTTGTCTAAATATTAGAGAAGTCATAAGTAAACAGAACATAGTATGAGGACCTACCCCTTTGTCCTGATGGAAATTTGGATAATATATAATACTCTGTATAAGTCCTCTGAGTTAAGCAACTCATAACCTGTGCATCGTAGGTTGAAAACTGTACCTTGGCGATTTCCTCAAATATCACCAATTACAACGAATTCCGATATAATGAGGATAATCACCTAATTCCCAATAACTTACTCCCACTCATCATCTGTAAAACCATACAGATATGAGAATGAAACCTGGTAAATACATACCCTTGGAGTAAGTATCTAATTGGGAAAACAGTTTTCTTTAACAATGCACTGAAACATGAAAATGTTTCGTAGGGGTATCCTGGTATTCATAGTAATGCCTCTTCCATAATCCAATTCATGACTATAACCGCATATTTCTTTGCCATCTCTCCAAATCCCTTTATTTATCTTTAGTCGTTACCTTCTGTACACCATCGTTAGGCTAAATGGTTTTCTTCCTTCCCTACCGTTCGGCACCAGCCTATGGTTTGGAAGAAGACTATCCAGTAAGCATAATAGGTGTCCCCTCCTAAACCAAGGAGTACTCATATCTTGAGAGAAGGTGATGATAAAAGACAACTGAATAATATCTTATTCTTTTTAAAGGTGAAATAGGAGTGACGATGAAGTAAGCGGTTTGGTCGTGAATGATAACAGTCGCAATTTACTTTGCCCTTTTTCTAATCCCTTTATTTTGTCTTTACATATTACCTTCTGCACACCCTACTTAGGCTAATTGGTTTTCTTCATTCCCTATCTTTCGGCACCAGCCTACGGTTTGGAATAAGACTATTCAATAAGCGTAATAGGTGTACTCTCCTAAACCAAGGAGCCCTCGCAACCTGAGAGAAGGTGATAATAAAAGACAACTGAATAAACCAATTCTTTTTCTCGTGAACCTGGATCCATCCTCGAAGAAGTCCCTTCGAGTTCGTATATAACCATACGATGGATCTATCCAATGGAAGTGGATATCCGTAGTGATACGGGTGTTCTGAGAAATACAAAGGGTAAAAGAAGGAGTGGCAATGACTTATGCAACTCAGACAATCCAAAAGCCAGTATTTTAAGAAGGTTCGGTCAACTTGGTTACTGAGTCATAGTCTAGGGTCGGTCAAAGGTCGCTGCCAAAGAGAGAGAGAAAAGAAACACTCTGCGTGCACTCTAACCTAGATCAGAATGGTTATCACTTTATCTAATCCGGAAACCTCCCACTGTTCTGTCAAATTCTCCTCCAAACCTGAAAGAAGAATCAATCGGGATCACCCGAAGAGTAAACCAACTCATCAGTGGGAATCGGGATCCAACTCTCATCGCATGATAACGTGATGGAATGCATCCACGTTACTCATACTCCAGAAGGTATGCGCATACTTGGCAAGTTTCAGTTTCTTTAGAAACTCCCGATATGATTTTTGCCCCATGCTCTTATAACCTTGGTGTTGGTCAAAATGTCATAAGTCACATGCCAAGTTCTACCCGTCACTATCTTATCAATTTGAACCCACCCGCACATGCCCTTGACGTTGGCCAAAATGGCAGAACGACTGTCCCAAACTAACTCATCTATCTATGCAACAATTGAATACCCAGCAGCTACCAAACACTATGCCTTGGCGTTGGTCAAAATACATAGCTTGAATACTACTGAATACCCAAAAGAAGTGATGGAGGGCTATGGCTGGTTTTTGGCGAAAAACCTTTAACGTAGTGAACTTGATATCGCTGAAGGAACCTGATAGCTTTTTTAAAATATAGTGACGAAAACCTTTTGCTAAAGAGGTCACTCCCGGTAAAGGGATCTCGGCTCTTTCCTCGTGGAATGAGGTGCATGATATTCCACTGAATACCGCGATGCAAAGCAACTTGTAATCGACTATAGTGAAGTTATTACCCTGACGCAAACTTCTGCCCAAGGGGTCAGTCCCGGTGAAGGGATATCGTCCCTTGCCCCGTCGAATGAGGTGCAGGATATTCCACTGAATACCGCTATGCATAACAAAAGGAAACGTCTTTGTAATAACAATTTTTAAATTTGTTCCAACAACTGCAAACATGTTTGCTTTACTTTGCATTGATCAGAATCAACGCAGTCCCATCAATCAATCACACCAGAAAAGAACGAAAATAAAATGTACGTATATGCCATCCGCATTCGTCACTGGGTCCCGTCATCACCCGTTAGGTTACTTAACTAACGACAGAGCGGGGACTGGACTAGCGCGGGTGTAAAACATATACAACATTTAATAGTATATAAACCAATATACAATAATCGCTCCAGGCGTGATAATATGCAACATTACAGAAAAGTAATAAGCATCACAGAACAATACAGATAATCTGGGATCCCCGGGTTTCACAGAGCCGCTGCTGAAACCCGACGTTCCCCTGTCGTGTGGATAGCCTGTGCAATGAAACCTAGACCCCTATGGGTGCGGCAAGTTACCCGCCAAAACCTGAAGCGAGGCAGCCCCCTACAGCAAAGTGAATGGACCACCCTTCACTTTACGGAATCCGGTAGCTTGAGCACCCCTCCTTGGGTCAACCTGTACCCCCTACGAGTGCGGCGAATAGTCTGCCAATTCTAGAGTGGGGCCCCTCTGCCTCTCAAAGCCATGAGATGCGGACCCGTTGCCCCTCAGAACCCGGCTATCCGTGCACTCCGTCCCGGGGTAAAACCTAGTACAGTAATGAAAAATAGTACAACAGGTATATCGACCGCAACCTGGTCGTGCCCCAAAAGAATATTATACAACAGGCAGTGACGGCAGTCCACATATTGGATGCTCGCCCCGCAATATCAAATGTACAAATAAACTCAAACTGCACTACCATTGCACACTGCTATCCACCACGACAAATCCGCAACATCACAGCATAATACAGAACATCAACGCGAATGTCACGTTCGCAAACCCGTCTAAAAGAACTATAGCAATCAGACGCGGTTTACCGATCAAATGACATTCCCGGTCGGAGATATAATGTAAACACCGTAAACTAACATGTTTAAATTTCGATCGACAAAAATATCACTAAGTGGGCCCCACGAACAACTGGTGAACAGTAACAAAATCTGGGCCCAAAAGATATGTACCAAAAACCCCAATTTCCAGAGGAGAACACACTGTACAAATTTGGGAGCATGATCTTACCAAATGGCCGCGGATGCGCGGCCAAACCATGGGTTTGGCCGCGTTTCCACGGCGGTTTGGTAGAATCACGTGCCCAAATTTGGTCGGTGTTCTTATAAAACCCTGCACAGTTTTCTGAGATATGTAGAATAATTTTAGGACTTCATTTAAAATCAACAGAAACTGTGAAGCTAGAATTTTTCAGTTTTTGATTTCCGGTTCGATCGATATTTTAAACGCGTTAGCACAAGTTAGCATAGCATAATGGTTAGGCTTTTATACCACTGTAAGTCTACGGTAGCGCCCCGGCCGTCTACAGACGCCAAATGCGGAACAAAAACTTTTAAACTGGCGCTATCGTATACTTTAACCCGGATCTGCCATTATTGCTAAACTAACAAACAGTAAAGAGTGTAGAAAGGTTATACCGAACGATCCGAGCCCTTCGTTCTTTAACCATCATCCCACGCTTCGTTGCGGCTGCTCCGATCTCGTCGATCTCCGATCTCCTCGTCCAGGTGGCACCACGTCACTGATTCTTTAAACGGGCTCCCGCCTCTGACTCTAGGCAACTCGGTCGTCAAGTTTGCTAAAAGAGACGACCAAGAATGATGTAGAGAATGAGTAGATGACTTTGTCTCACTTCGTCCAAGTCCGTGGACGATCGGTAAATGAAGTTGCCATGGGAATCGGGTGATGGAATGAAATGAGCTGTGAAATTCCATACACCCCAAAATCTATCATAATCTTTTTCTACCAAATGAAACATCAAGTGAGAGTGTGAGAGAGAGAGAGGAGGGTCCGGCCATATATATATGGAGAGGGGGTGAGTGTAGGAGAGAAGAGGGTGACCATAAAAAGCTTCTCACAAAAAATATCAAGAACAAATATCCTTCATGCAAACAAAACCTAATTAATGCAAATGGTGATTCATTAACCTAGTCACCATTGCATTAATGGCTCCATTAATGCACTAATGACTCACCATGCCAAGTCACCCTTTCTAGAACCTTCTAGAAGCATGACTCACCTCCATCCAAGAAAAGATAAATCCGTCTTTAACCGAATGTTAAAAGACGGCTGATAGAAAACTGGAAACTGGCAACTTCCAAAAGTGATCCTGAAACGACTTTCAGGATAACCCCGTAACTGTATAAATATACCCGCATTTGTATTACGACCGAATACAAATGCAACTGAGTCAAAGATATTATATCTACTCAACACAATACTCGGATCCGGCTTAAACCAAAGCCGACCAGTATCATCTGTCCGAAAACCGACACGTACGTAAACGCACGTGCATTTTCCGAACCCTGCCATAAAACCATACGGCCTCTACAACGTTTCGCCCGAACTTGGGAAACTGTCTGTGGAGGACTCTAATGACTCGTCAGTACCCTGGCAGTGGGTTTAACCACAAACCGTCAGCGGCACTAGCTATGCGTAACGGCTGCCTATGGACTGACCTCAAGGGAGGCCGATGAGCGAACTCACCCGGAAACCCTACTGAGCCTAACAATGACAATGTATATACAGTCCGGTCCGTTCGTCTATGAGTATCGCATATCTGCCTAGGGGGCTAGTAACGTCAGACCCCCAATAGCAGTATAAGTCGTGTCGGAGTATAGCCCAATAACACCCTGAGATACTACTGGAGTACCTACCAGTAAATCTCCTGCCACGGCCGTGGGCTTTGTGTAATGGCTCTCCTAGACACAGCACGACCTCGCCTCAATACCGGGAGAGACGAATCCCCTGCCGATCCGCTCACGTACCTCCATATGGCTCGGGACTGTACCCAAAAACTACCTGTTTGCACGACTCCTTTGAGCCGTGGTAGGGTAGAAATCAAAGCACAGTGGGAACTCACACGAGACAAATGACGACCTCAGGTCGATGAACTAACCTGTACACATGTCACCAGGGAACTGCTATCTGACGATATGTATAATACCAACTAGCAGATTCCCGGCGAGTCCTGTCCGGTATACTCATAACCCAATGAGCACCTGTATACATCTTAGGTGATCCAACTGACACCAGTGGCTTGTGAGACCGGCCACCACCCCTTGTCGGGGTCTCGACTGTACACACTAGTCTACTCCGGAGTATTGATGCCCTGTCTCGAAACTCCCACGACTAGGGACCACAATTAAGGATATGCATATAAACCACCCAACTCTCACGTATATGATCGCCATCATACTGTTGGTAGTAAAGCAAGATCCTAAGGGCTCTATCAAAGTGTATCATGTAATCAGTCACCTGAACATGTACACGACTGATAAAGGCAAACCAGATAGCATACTATCATCTCGAGTAAGACTGTCCTACCGGTATAGGTCCTCCGCAATCATTGCAATCACGTACCTGCGATCCAATAATTGACTATGAGGGCACTATCACCAACACTCCACGCCAAGATCCTCCGCCAGGGCCTCTCCCCTCGAACCTCCTCGCGCCCCTCAACCCCCTGAGGAGATGTCGGTCACCTCGTCTGTCCCCAGGCATGACTAACACCCCCTCCCTTTATGGGGTCGCACAGAAGGGGCTCGCCACGGCGGCTCGAAGGCCGCCTCGCCCAAGGATCTAAGCCCTCATTAAGAGGCAGCCCAGCAGCTACCCTGCTCAGTTATCCCTGGCGGGTAGCTTCCTACTGCAACGCCAGGGATCAAAAAGTCCTTCCAGAGGCAGTCGAGCCCGACCTTTGCTCGGCTATCCCTGGCGTGTAGCTTCCCTACCGCAACGCCAGGGATCAGAGAGTCCTCCCAGAGGCAGCCCGGTAGCTACCCTGCTCGGCTATCCCTGGCGGGTAGCTTCCCTACCGCAACGCTAGGGATCAGAAAGTCCTCCCATAGGCAGTCGAGCCCGACCCTCGCTCGGCTATCCCTGGCGGGTAGCTTCCCTACCTCAACGCCAGGGATCAGAAAGTCCTCCCAGAGGCAGTCTAGCCCGACCCTCGCTCGGCTATCCCTGGCGGGTAGTTTCCTTACCTCAACGCCAGGGATCAGAAAGCCCTCCCAGAGGCAGTCGAGCCCGAGGATCCCTCGCTCGGCTATCCTTCAGGACAAAAGCCCTCGCCAAGAGGCACCGGGCAGTAACCCTGCCCGGCCAAGGGTCCTTGGTAGGCTTCTTACAGCCCCTCCCACGCTAAGGACCAAAGTCCTCCCAGAGGCAGTCGAGTTCTTGCTCGGCTATCCCCGGCTGGTAGCTTCCTACCACAACCGACAGGGATCAAAGTCCTCGCCAAGAGGCACTGGGCAGTAACCCTGCTCGGTCCCCGTCCTAAAAGATCAAAGCCCTCGCAAGAGGCAACCGAGCAGCTACCCTGCTCGGTCATCTCTGGCTGGTAGCTCCCTACCCTCGACGCCAGGGATCGAAGCCCTCGCAAGAGGCACCCGAGAGGCTACCTCGCTCGATCATCCCAGGCTGGTAGTTGCTTGCCCACGACGCCAGAGATCAAAGCCCTCGCAAGAGGCAACCGAGCAGCTACCCTGCTCGGTCATCTCCGGCTGGTAGCTCCCTACCCATGACGCCAGGGATCGAAACCCTCGCAAGAGGCATCCGAGAAGCTGCCTCACTCGGTCATCCCAGGCTGGTAGTTGCCTACCCACGACGCCAGAGATCAAAGCCCTCGCCAAGAGGCAACTGCACAGCTTCACTGCCCGGCCATCCTTAGCAGGCCTCTCACGGCCCTTCCAGCGCTAAAGGTCAAAGCCCTCGAAAAGAGTCACCGAGCAGCTACCCTGCTCGGCCATCCTTAGCAGGCCTCTCACGGCCCCTTAGACGCTGATGGTCTGAAGCCCTCATCATGAGGCCTCCGAGTTCCTTCCTGCTCGGCGCATCCCCAGCGGGCATCCTCCTGCCCATCAGACGCTGATGGTCTGAAGCCCTCATCGCGAGGCCATCGAGTTCCTTCTTACTCGGCGCCTCCCCAGCGGGCATCCTCCTGCCCATCAAACGCTGAGGATCTCAAGCCCTCACCGTGAGGCCGCCGAGTTCCTTCTGCTCGGCGCATCCCCAGCGGGCATCCTCCTGCCCATCAGACGCTGAGGATCTCAAGCCCTCACCGTAAGGCCGCCGAGTTCCTTCCTGCTCGGCGCATCCCCAGCGGGCATCCTCCTGCCCATCAGACGCTGATGGTCTAAAGCCCTCATCACGAGGCCGCCGAGTTCCTTCCTGCTCGACGCATCCCCAGCGGGCGTCCTCCTGCCCATCAGACGCTGAGGATCTGAAACCCTCTTCGCGAGGCCGCCGAGCCCTTCCTACTCGGTGCATCCCGGCGGGTAGCTTCCTACCCAACAAAGACAAGGATCAAAGTCCTCCCAGACTCGACTATCGCCGGCCGATAGCTTCCCTCCTCGCAACGCCAAGGATCAAGGCCCTCGCCAAGATCAACCGAGCAGCTTCCCTGCTCGGTCATCCTCAGCAGGTATCCCCCTGCCCAACAGACGCTGCGGGTTTGTAGCCCTCATAACGAGGCCACTGAGCCTAACACATGCAGCGGATCCGAAGCCCCAACAAAAGATATCAGGTCTATCCAAGTCTGAGTAATCCCCCCTCGACTTCGGGGCCATGAAGATGCCTCCTTCTCAGCAGCGCTTGGCACACTCGGCAAGTGATCGAAATCAACTCGACGACCGATCGCTCTACATGTCACGCCCACACTGGGCTGCGCCCCATCAGTCCACAGGTCTGTACACGTCGCGTCGGCCAACCGGCGCTCGACACGTGGACCGTTACTTCAGTGGCAGGACGCACGAACCGGTGCACCTTCCCTAAATGCAGAGATCTCGCCCCGATTCGCTGGCAGAAAAGACAGCTGACAGCCCAGGGACGCGTCCCGACGAAACCTTAGGAAGGAGCTTACCTCGGACGGCCCGGCAGTCCACTCCTGACCCGACCCGCTAGCTGGTCGGGACAAGAGTGGGGGGCTAATGATGATGCTCAATATTGGCGATCTCCAAGATTAGGACACTTGGTAGATGACGTGTCCCAGAACTCAGAAGAGAAGGCCCACAGGGACCGACCAGGCCACCCCCATACCCGGCCTGCAAGCCCAAGCTGGCTCTCCTCAGACCCCTTGCAAATTGGCCTTCTCGGCCTTTCAGCTCGCCCCAAGCTGCCGCAAGACCGAAACTCCTCGGCCTTCGTGCTCGCCTCTGAGCTCCCTAGCCGAGGCCGTCTTCCTCGGTCCCTCCGACCGACCAACTCCACCACTCACGGGTGTAACCGCCGCTCCGCGAATCTCGCCATGCGCAGATTCTCCGCCAGCAACATCCCGCGTTCCACGCCATCACGATCCGCTCTTTACGCAGGCGTGACGTCGGAAGCGTAACTGCCGGCGAGATCTTCGTGCCTGCTGCTGCGTGCCACCGCCACTATATAAACCCCCATCATAGAGGGGCCAAGTAAGCGATTTTTTATTCTACTTAGCCGTTACTCTGCTCGGATCTAGCACTAACTTGATCGTCGGAGGGTCCTCGATGGTACCAAACCACCTTAGGACTTCTTTGCAGGTATTCGGCGCTAAACTCCTCAAATCACCAATCTCCTCAAATCGATTGAGATCCACACGCAACAGGAGATCATCCCCAGAATCCACCGGGAGATCGACGTAAGACAACATCTGACGGAGACCCGAAAAGAACCTCCATCACACACGCTTCAGAAGGTAACCCTCCAACCCAATCTCAGCCATCCATCAACGCTTGCTGCAGATCAACGGAAGGTAACATTTGAAGGAGATCCAGAGATCCATCAGCTTCCTTCCTTCCTTCCTTTATTTTCAATATAAAAAAATGTATTCCAAATCTGAACTAATTTTATTAGATTAGTCATTCTCGTTGAGGTAAAATTCATAAATATTGGCTTAGTAAAATGACTAATTACACACCATCTTATCATCTGATATGCAAATGTCTCTAAGGCTTGTTATTTATTACAATATAATTAATAACAATTTTTTAAAATTGGTCCGTAAGTCTCATCCACCGGCATAACACGTCCGCACACACAGAACACACAAATACACAACACACACGCACATTCAGGAGACTCACGAATTTATCCCGAAAGTGTTAAATTATGATCAATTTCCTCTTTTGGGATCGATCTACACGGAAGGTGAGGGGAGTGCTATAATAAGAAAATTAATTAAAAAAAGCAACAACACATGTCAAATTACCTTAATCCTTTTTCAAGATTTTCCAATATGTCTATACAAGATGCATTCTCTCCTAAAACTTAGCTTTTTCATTTTTGTCTCTGGGTCCTCCCACTTTAGGCACGCATGCCTTGTTCCATCAATAAGGATCATTGTTTGATCACAAAGGAAAGTAGAGGTCTGACCTTTTTCCTTTTTAATGGAGTGAGAGGCATGAATGATGAGTTCCACATCTTTTTTTATATCATTCAAATGTGAAAAAAATAAAGATGATGATCATCTTCTAATGCCATCGAACATATGGATTTTGCCGGTGATACAAACAATTATGTCCAACTCAGCTCAAGTTGATTAACCATCGTCTGTCTGTCGTAAAGACCTGTGTTTCACCGAGACATGTACTTTTTGGACATGCATTCTTCCTCATATTGAAAGTCTTGATCTCTCTTTCGATTCTTTAGTGTAACAAAATTTCCAAGTATATTCTTATAAAGGACAATGGTCGCTCGCTGAGCTACCAAGAGCACAGTTGTGGCTTAAATTGAATTGGGCTGATTCCCGATCTGTGCTCTTCGTACCGCAACGACCAGGCTGCGGATTAATAAATCATCTTCATATACCTAAATGATTAAAAAAATGAAGTTGAAAAAATTTCATAAATAAGCTTAAGAATTAAAGGAAGAAAGAGGTTAATTTTTGGGGGATCATGGCTCCCATGATCCCATCATCATCTCAATAGCCTGCGGCAAAAGAAAGGAAAGGCCCCAACGCCTGCAGGGCTGCAGCTTTTTAATGCAAAGCATGAGCTGCAATTTTGTCAGAATATGCTGGCATCTTCACATAAATCTCATTTCACCCATCAATCTCTCTCTCTCTCTCTCTCTTCTCTCTCTCTCTCATGTCATATGTTTCCTTCTTTGATTAATTAATAACTGCTTTCAAGCATTTTAAGCAAACTTTTAACCAAACAAAGCAAAGCATAAGAAAAGGAATTCTATTGAATTTCCGGATTTGAGGGGAGCATAGCATTAAGGGGTGCTAGTCTCAAACTCATTTCAAAATACAATTTTGGAATTTGAAAATTCATGTAAGGACCGTTTATTTGCTGGAATCAAAAAATAAGAATGTGAATTGAGGTCTTACAAACAAAAAATTGTCTCGTAGAATTATCATTCCTTCATTTGTTCGTAAAGAATTAGAATGGTTTTTTCCCCCTTTCAATCTTTTCTTTTGTTTGGTTGCATAAAGAAAAGTGAGAATTGAGTTTTGGAAATTGGATAAAGAGAAAAGAAAAAAAGAAAGAAAATAAGTAACCATAACTTTTCGTAAATAAAATAATATATCTAATCCTATGTATTTTTGGGAATGTATAATTCCATCCAAAAAAACTTGGACTTTGATGAGGCTCGATATCGGTGACTCTACAGATGCTGACACGTTGCAGACGATGTGTCCCAGAACCTACAAGAGAGGATCAGTAATCTCAGTTGGAATCATACCTCGGGCCTCCGGTCCGAGGAGTCTCCCGATCTTCGGTGGCCTTCCAGACCACCCACTGGCTCGTCTCTGAGCTATCACAGAACCAAGTTGTCTCGGCCTCCCGATCGTGCCCGAGCTTCCCGCCGAGCTCATCTTCCTCGGTCTCACCGACCGACCCGCGGCGCTGATCACAGGTGCCTTCGCCACGGCTCCGCGAATCTCGCCATGCGTGAGATATCCGCCGCCCATGATCCCGCGTTCCACGCCATCACGATCCCCCATTAACGAGCCTGTCTCGTCATTAATGCGGGATCCCGTCTATCACGCGGGCGTGACGCCAGGGGCGTAACGGCCGGCGTGATTCTCGCGTCCGCTTACCCATTGCTACCGCTCTATAAACCCCTCTCTCACAGGTAAGCCATTTTTTACTCCACTAGCCCGTTGCTCTGCCAAAATATCCCGCCTAACTTGATCGTCGGAGGATCCTCGGTGGCACAACCAACCCGGATTTCTTTGCAGGTAGCTTGGCCACAACCACCTCAAACCCATTGAGATTCACACGCTCCAGGAAACAATCCCCTAAGTCAATCTCCGCCAACACGCGAAGAGATCAACGGAAGATAACATCTGAAGAAGATCCAGACCTCCATCAGTTGGCTCCGTCTGTGGAAAACGATAGTTCCACTCAACCAAAAGATCATTTTCAGATCTCGACTACATGGCAAGCGGTCACCGCGACGATCCAAGCACTAGCCGTCGGCTTCCCCATGGTGGAGACGAGGGAGAATCCCCTCCTCCACCAAATGCCATTCACGCCCTATCCGCTCGGATAGATCGACTCACGTCTGTCGTAGATGCGCTCGCCCGTATCCAAACGGCCGGGCAAGCTCCCCAGGTCGCCGCTCCCCCTCCATGGGACCGGGACCCCTACAGAGGGAGAGAAGACTCTGCCCGCATTGGCACGACCGATCACTACCTCGCTGTCTCCGACGGCCGCAGATCCCCCGGGCTGACATATTCAATGACCCGGTGAGCGCCGCACAGTTTAACTCCGAGGTCTTACACCAGAGCGCCTCGTCCCGAGCCCCATCGCGCCCCTGTCCCTTCCGAGGAGGTTTCGGTCAGCTCGCCTGCACCCATGCATGACCGGCACCCCCTCCCTCGATGGGGTCGCACGCACGGGACTCGCCACGGTAGCTCGAAGACGACCCCGCCAGGAGACCTGAGGAATGTCATCGAACGGAATCGGAGCCGCGGCCACGCAGAGGTCTCCGGTAGCCGAGGCAAAAAATCAGAGTATGTCGACTCTTAGGGATACCACGACCGACTCGACTCCCTCGAAAAGAAGATCGAGGGTATGCATCGGAAGGTCGTCATTCGAGCGACGGGGCTAAGTATGTCGTCGACTCACTCACAAAGCCCTTCACCGAAGAGCTGCTCGCCGTCTATGTCTCCTCCCGGAACAAGCCCCCAAAGGTCTCACTCTTCGACGGAAAGTCAGACCCGCAGGACCACTTGGACGCATTTACAGCCGGGATGAGTTTTCAGGACTGTTCCGACGCCGTCCAATGCCGCGCTTTCCCAGCCACTCTCATCTGCTCCGGACGAGACTGGTTCCGAGGACTCGTGCCATGCTCGATCTCAACCTTCGCCGAGCTGGCCACCCAATTCCTCGGCCACTTCCTCGAGAACAGATGGCAGAAGTAGACCGTCGGCCACCTCTTCATGATAAAAAGCCGGGACAAGGTGTAGGGTTCCTATGAACGACAGCAAGGTTTCGGGAAGTATCGTCCATGCCATTTTCAAAAATTTATCATTTTAAAGAACCCTAAACTAGAATCGACAACTAGAGAATCATATAAAACACAAAATAAACTACTTTACATCTAAGTGTTTACGGAATACAAGCTTTGTAGACCGGTCCTTCGCTTCTAAAGCTCCGAGTTAAAGTCGCTTCGCTGCGATCCAAGTCCCGGACTCTTGCATGGCTTCTCAAGATGAAAAGAACGATCTTGCTTGAAGTTTTCGAGGCCGAAGATGATCTACGTCGAGGAGACACTAACTCAAGCTACTACTTCACTAATTGAGAGATTAGTGAAGCAAACACCCTATACTAAAGTGCTAATCTAGTAGAGGATGATGAAGTAGAAAGTGGGCTCACTTTAGTTTTATTTTTCTCACAATATTTTTTCTCTTTAGAAAACCCTAGCAAGTTTTATCTCAAGGAAGAAGAAGATGAGCTCAAGAGATGAGAATGAACTAATGAGGTGAGAGAAATAACCATGGATGAGTTTGTATCATATACTAACTCATGTAGAGACATAACCATGGCTTAATTACAATGGTTAGGTTAATAAATATCTTAAGTAAAACAAAACCAGTGGACTTAGTCAAAACATCCACAAGCTTTTCAAAGTTTCATGCATGTGGCTAACTATCCACTAATTTGGAATTACTTTAAATATTAAAACCTTACATTATAATTAGTATGGTGTAAGTCTCATACACCCATGTAGTGTGTATCAACAACCATGATACAAAATAATGTACATTAATATATATCACATGCATACAAGTGAGAAAAATGAAAGCTTAAGTGAGCTAATATTAGTTAATGTAATCTAGTATATCACATATACAATTATACATTAAATTATCAAATCAACACTTGATTTAATAATCCGGCTATATCACATATAACCGACTAATATAATCTGTGTCAACTTATCGAATCAACACTTGATTCGATAACCCGGCTATATCATATATAACCTACTGATACGAATAAATTGCGAGAATATAATACGGTATCACATACTCGTATTATTCTCGGTCCCGCACATATCACATATGTGCTCCTACTTCGTTTTGCCTGAGCCAGTAAAACCTCTATGTAGGACTCTAAAGACTCGTCAATACGCCGGCAGTAGGTGATGATTACTTCAAACACCCATAAGCCGTCGGCGGTACTAGCTGGACGTAACGGCTACCCGGGTATTGAACGATCAGAAGATCAGCAAGCAAGCCCACCCTAACTCCTGCAAAAGCTTGACAGTAACACTACCGTACAGTCCAGTCTCCTCGTCTGATATGTTGCATATCAAGTCTAGGGGTGGTAAACGTCAGACCCCAATAACCGATAAGTCATGCTAATATGAGGCTCATAACGGGTCGAGAAACTACTGATAACACTTACCAGTAAATCTCTAAATCTGCCCAGGCCAGAGACTTCCCTGTTATGGCCAATCGAGCACAGCGCAACATCAACCCCCAATACCGGGAGAGACGAAACCCCTCCTATCGCTCATTTCCTCCATACGACTCGAGACTGTACCCAAAAACCACCGTTTTGCATGTCCTCTTGAACGCTGTAAGGTGGAAATCAAAGCACAGTGGGAATCACACAAGACTCTATGACGATCTCGGGTCTACAGACTAACCTGTACCAGTGTCACCAGAGAACTGCTATTCGACGATAGGTATAATACCATCTAGGAGTTCTCGGCGAGTTCGTCCAGTGTACCCAGTCTCCACTGAGCACCCGTATACCATCTCTGATGTCAAACACCAATGGATATGGGATCATCCATCGCCCATCTCATGGGTCGAGAAGCGTATACGCCAGTCTACTCTGGTATATCGATGCCCTGCCTCGATACACCCATGACTAGGAACATTAAATGATGAACTTATGGACTACCATGGCCCCACTAGTATGATCTGCATCATAATCCTGGTAGTCAAGTACACATCCTAAGGACTTTACCAACATGTAACCTTAAGACAGTATTAAGAGACAAGTATACATGTTAAGATAAAGAGCAACCAGATAGCATACTATCATGTCGAGTAAGAAAGTCCTCTCTATATATGTCCATGCATCTAATATAATATACATCATATGTACAATAAGGGCCTCTAGGGCATACATACAACTAATAATCTCCCACTTGCACTAGGGCCAGCTGCTGTAGTATCGCATACCCAGCATCCCGAAGAGTCTCTCGAATTGTATCTGGGGAATGACCCTCGTGAGTGGATCCGCTGTGTTGTTCTTCGTGTCAACTCTCCTGATCTTGATCTCCCGGCGATCAACTATCTCCCGGATCTGGTGATACCGCCTCAGAATATGCCTGGATCGCTGATGGGACCTGGGTTCCTTGGCCAAAGTCACCGCTCCATTGTTATCACAATACAAAGGTATTAGATTCTCAATAGATGGAACCACTCCAAGTTCAGTTATGAACTTCTTCATCCTCTTTGGCAGTATCGTTGGCAGCGATGTATTCAGCCTCCATCGTCGAGTCTGCCACGGTTTCCTGCTTGGAACTCTTCCAGCATACCGCCCCTCCATTGAGGGTAAAGACAAATTCCGAGTGCGACTTAGATTCGTCCTTATCACTCTGGAAGCTCGAATCGGTAAAGGACTCCACTTGGAGTTCTTCGTTACCATACACCAAGAGTATATCTTTAGTCCTTCTCAAGTACTTGAGAATGCTCTTCGCAGCTGTCCAGTGACTCTCTTTAGGATCTGCTTGATACCTGCTCACTACACTTAGTGAGTGTGCTACATCGGGTCTGGTACATAGCATCGCGTATGTTCACCGCCGAACACAGAGACGCGACTGCGCAGGTCCGTCTTGCCTGAAATTCGGGGCAGATGCTAATTGGTGTTATCCATCCACCTCTCCGAAAATGCCAAGTTGATTTATGGCACCATGTATCGAAGGTTTAAACGGATGCGGCCGATGTAGCAAACTTTGTCAGATTCCCCTTCGTTTGATGGGTTTTTGATTGTGGGGACGCTCTTCCCTGTAGGCGTAAGCCCCTGCAGTTAATTACGCTACCGCATCACGGTAGCAACTTTCTCCTTCTCCATGTGGTCACTTCGTGTCGTGGGTGTTTGTTTTGTGTTCGGTTGCCCGTGGATTGTATACGGAGACTAATTTATGCTGTCGCCCGTAGGACGTGGATTAGTCCAAATTCGTATCTTTCTTAGATTTGGGTTTGGGGGGGTTGTGTTTAAGGATACGTTAGCCTTATTTGAGGCTAAGATCAACTTCAACGTTTGTTAAGGACACGCTAGTCTAATTTTAGACTAAGATCAACTTAACGGGATCGTTTAGATCCAACAAGAGAGCAATTGGGCTCTGTTGTTTAGTTTAATGACATTGCGGTCGGTAATTAGTTTAAGGACATTGCGGTCTGTTGTTAGTTTTAAGACATTGCGGTCGAGGTTAAGGACGTCATAGTCCGTGAGTTTAAGGACCTCACAGTCCGGTGTTAATTTTAAGATATCACGGTCGAGATTAAGGACATCATAGTCCGTGGATTTAAGGACTCCACAGTCCGATATTAGTTTTAAGACATCACGGTCGAGGTTAAGGACATCATAGTCCATGAGTTTAAGGACCCCACAGTCCAATGTTAGTTTTAAGACATCACGGTCGAGGTTAAGGACATCATAGTCCATGAGTTTAAGGACCCCATAGTCCGTAGTAATGTGTGGTTGTCGGGACCCGTCACCTCTCTGAAGACGTTGAAGGATTACAACGACAAATATCGGAGGAGTTCAGAGATGTACCCTTGAACCAATGTTGGTTGGGATATTTATAGTCCAATTTGGGACTAAGATCAAAGGATTAATGAGCATATGGGCTCAGTTAATCTGAATTAAGGACTTATGGCCAATTTGGGCTAAGTCCATTCAATTAAAATGTTCAACATTTTTTTTTGAGTTGCTAGGTGTTTGTTTGAGCCCAATCTCTTAAAAATGCTAAACACTGGTTTGGCCTCTGACAATGTTTTGTCTTTAGCTGAATGCTGTGCATTTGTCATAGCTCCAGGCTTATTCAAAGAACAGTTCATGTTCTGTTCAAGCGCACATAAAAGCATGTGGCGCACTTGGCACTAGCGTCAGTCGATGAGCGCAGTGCGCTATGGTTAAAGCGCTAATGCGTTTAGCGCTTTGCGCCAGATGTGAAGCACTAATACGCTTAGCGCCTTGCACTAAATGAAGAACGCAGATGCGCTTAGCGCTTTGCGCTAGATGTAGAGCGCTGGTGCGCTATAATTGGAGCGTTGAAGTGCTCGGCGCTAATGTTATATAATAAGTGCAAAGCGCTTTTAGTAATGCAGCGCGCATGTGGCGCGCTGAGCGCTGAGCGCTAGCCAATAAGCACAGTGCGCTGCGTTTAAAATGCTATTGCGCTATAGCGCTTTGCGCTAGATGAAGAGCACTAATGCACTTTTAAATCATGAGCGCTAAGGCTCCTCTTAGGTTAACTTTGCGCTCTGAAGATTATCTTCTTTCTGATAAGAGATTTTGTCTCAAGATTCTAAGAACAAAGTTCTTAATTTATAGGAGATATTTCAATCTCTTTTTGATGAAAAGCTTTGCCTTTATGGATCTGTGATCCTAAGAGAATTGAATAATTCTCCCCCCTTTATAATGAGATGTTCATAATCTCTTTTGTGAAAGACAATTTTGTCTTATAGATCTATGATCAGTGAAAGAAGTAAGTACTTCTTATTATATTAAGACGATTTTGTCTGTATACTCTTTTTACCTTGAAAGAGAATTATCTTCTTTCGCCGAAAGTTTCTTCTTCTTCTTGAGATTTTCTCAAAGTTTATGGGGGGGGGTTCCTCTCTATCAGATTTGGAGTTTTGGGTCCTTTATATAGGGGAGGCTGATTTGTTGAATCAGTTAAAGAGATTTATTCTCCAATTGATTTGGGAATTTCCTACCGTTGGATCCTTGATCCAAGGGCTTCTGATTTACAGAAGATAATCTTCTTGTTTTAACAAGATTGAGAAATCTTTCCTTCTTTACAGAATTTGTTCTGTAGTTTAGTGATTTTTAATCACTATTGGATCATTGATCCAACGGTGTTCCAAATTCAAGGCACAATCTTTTCTGTTTGGAAAGATTCAACAGAATTTTATTCTTATTAACCGATGATTTAATCATATCCGTTGGATATTTGATCCAATGGTGAGGAATATTTAGTTCCAGCGCTAGCGCTTATGCGCTCTGCCCATGGTGTGCTAATTGGAGCGCAGCGCTCTTATTGCTAGCGCACACGTGCTTTGCACATGGTGCGCTACTTGGAGCGTAGCGCACCCAGAGCTAGTGTCTATGTGCTTTGCACGGGGTGTGCTAGTTGTAGCGAAGCGGCTTTATAAAAGCGCAGCTGTAATTCAAATTTTGAATTCTGAACAGAGTTTTGCTCTAATTGGGGAAACAAATGCCCCCCCACCGTTGCGCTCACGGGGTACACACGTGGGTGCAGCGGTGGCAACATCTCGACTCTTGGATCACCCAAGGAACTAAAACGGCAGTTAGTACCTATAAATAGGACCCTTGGCCCTTGAAATGACTTCTGTTCATCTTCAATCCTTCTTGAAATTTTATTTTCTTCTTCAGAGCGCAGCTCTTCTTCTTAAGAATTTTTAAAGACAGAACTTTGTCGAATTAGGTGAAAGATTAAATCTTTTTGAGACATCTTTTAGGGTTTCACCCATTAACAGAGCTTTGCTCTTCATAGATCTTTGATCTAAAAAAAATCCTTTTTAGGGTTTTATTAATAGAGTTTTGCTCTCTTGGAATCATATATCTAAGAGGGATCTTGCTTATGATTTCTTAATCCACTAATAGAGCTTTGCTCCTTTCAGATCAAATAGAAGAACTCTTAAGAGTTTGTTTATAGATCTTGAAGATCAAATTGAAATTTTATTTTTGATAGATTATTCCATCATCTTCTCAGAGCAAGGCTCTTCTTGAGGAATTTTATTCCTTCATCATTAGACTTTGACAGATGTCTGTCTAGTGAAGAGCGCTGCTCTCAATGGGAGTTTTACTCCTTTGCCCGAGGGATTTCTCATTTAATGAGAATCTCTTGAGGATTTCCTCATTTAATGTCAGCCTCATCCAATGATAAGGCTGTTTTATTAATGATGAACTGCCATCTAGATTTTGTGGGTCCCCTTTAACAACATTGCAGTGCGGTACGGATTTATAGTACCTTGTAACAGAATTTAATTTATAGCATTGGTGGCTGAAAAATTCGTTCTTTTCTGCGTAGGCATTATGTCTTCCGACACCTCCTTCCCATTCATTCGTTCAGAAGGCGGATTTCCTGAAGCACCCGTTGATCGAGAGGTTTTCGCGCTGATAAAAGACCATGACCCGGAGCATAAAAGTCTTCATCTATGGGGTAAATGGTATGATCAAATTATCATGGGCCGGCGAAGCTTTTCCTGTGCGACACCCTCGGAGCCTATTTCAGCGATTGCTTATGCAAATGCGCCTCCGATAAATTATGCTGTGGAGGAGGTCAACTGGACTTCAGAAGGTCTCCTTCGGCCTTCTATTGCCGCAATACCCGTGCAGCCGCCGGTGGTTTTGGACATCCTAGGGTGACGCATATGTCAGGGCGAGTCACGCCCCTGGGGACAGCCGTACAACGTAGGACTAACTCCCCGTCACCCAGCCGGGTATTTGCAGTGGGCCCGGTATATTCTATCGGCGAGGAAGCCACAGTTGATGAAGCTCGGATTGTATCCCGCCGTTTATGCTTCTTTGTTTCAATATTCCACCCCCCCACATGGTGGGTCAGAGCATTTCTAGAACATTGGAACATCCCAACCCACACCTTCCTTCTATCAGATCGAGAAGTCTCCATTTCTTTGGAGGAGTTTGCAGAGGTCTCGGGCTTAACCGTTAGGGAGGAACATTACGAGGAATTGCTTCCCCTAGATGAGTATGTTTTCGCTACCAAATTAGTGGTAATGGGTCTTACTCCCGAGAATCCTATTCAACACAAATTTCCGAGATTAATAAAGGTGTTGAATATGTACGAGAACCTCTCTATTGCATCCGAAGGTTGTGGAGTTAGTTTTACGGCTTTTATCGCTGATTTTCTTCGCCCGGAAATATTGAAGGAAGAAGTCGAGAAATTCGCCAGTCTTGACGACCCCTTCGGCCTGGATTTAGGAAATCTGCCAGCGGTGGAGGCGGATCAGAAGAGCTTCTATCTACCTGATACCCCAGTCATCTCTCTTGCAGAATTGGCGGCTCCTGGGATCGACGAAGAAGCGTTCCTTTTAGGGTTCCTCGGGCTGTGGCTGAGTTGGTTCGCGCTTCCCATGCACCCTCGCCATATGAGGCCGTCCATCTTCTATCCTGCGCATCGGATGGTTGCTGGGATACAAGTGGCTGTGGGGATTGCTGGGTTAGCCCATATGTATCACGGCCTCAGCTTGGCGGCTGATACCACTGAGCCAGGGGTGCAGTCGGTAAACTTCCCGATGCATTATTTCACGTCATGGCTCAAGTTACACGTGTTAGGTGTCTTTGGCATCCACAAGAGGCCGGGTTTTTATGACAGGTGCAGGTTCCCTCGGATCATGCGACTGGTTGGCGCTTCTATTGTGACTCCGACGCAACGGGAAGCTAGAGGCTTACTTCTTCGCCCACGCACGGTTGGGGCTAGCATGTCCTTTACTGATAAAGTTCTGACCGTCGGCCAAGAGTCAAGGAAGGTGGTGCTGCCACTGCAGGACATATTTAAAGATGGGGCCTCTGTGTTGAAAGCTCGGGAGATCCTTCATTTATACTCCATCAGGCCGGGTTTCTTAGTGTTCAGGAAAAATGATGCGGCGTTATTCATGAGATACAATCCGCACCATTTCGCCCAACAGCTAAGTTACAATCAGGGCGTCCCACTTGAAGCCTTCTTTGCCGAGCTTGCTGCTATCGAAGAGGGAATGCGGAGCGCACTGCATCATTTCATGCGTTTGAACACAGGGTCCAACTTCTTTATCAGCGAACCGAGTTGCGTCCTAAAAGCTCTTAATGCGTACGTGGCGTGGTATCAGCATTCAATGGGTGCTGTCATCAGAGAAGAGAAGCGATTGTTGCTCGATCGCAAGGGTGCAGTGCCGGCTGGTGATCGAAATGTTCCTCTGAAGCGACGGAATATCGTTCATCCTCCCCTGAGAGAGGACACTGTAGTTGAGCATCCACGCGTGTTAAGCCCTACGCGTGGGTTGCCTCCATCCAGCGTGCTTGAAAAAGAGGTGGCTGCCGCGTCTCCCGAGTCGGACGTAGGAAACGAAATTGGGACTCGTCGTCCGAAGGCGTCTACCAAACGTAAACTCGTGTTATCGGCCACCGGCGTCCGTCCTCAGAAGAAAAAGAAACAAGTACTTTCTTTGGACACCATATTAGGCTCGACGCCCCCTGCTCCGTTTAGCGAAGGCTTGAGAGAATATGGGACCAACGAGGGTTTATTCGGGATGCTTGATGATACCGATTTGGAGGTTGCCATTGAAGCTTCCAAACAGTCAGCCACCCTTGAAAAAGAACTGGCCGCCCTTGCGCAGTCAGGTATACTTTACTCTTATCTCTCCGCTGTTTATTTCACTCTTCTTTTTATCATGCTTTGACTGACGCTTGCTGTTTCAACAGGTGCCTCAACAGAAGAAGCCACTGCTGCTTCGCTTAAAACCTTTGAAGAGGAGGAAAGGCTTCGCGCCTCATTGCCAACAGAGGCTTCACTTGAACGACCGATGATGGATACCGTAATGGTTCCGGAGGTAAAACCTAGTTCTGATGATAATGTCCCCTTGGCGGAGGTCCTGAAGAAGTCTTCCCTCTCTGTCAAAACCGAGAAGTAGCCCAGAAAACAGACGGCAAGGGGAAAGAAGCGATCTTCTAGAGCTATTAGCTCTGGGCCAAAATGGGGGAAGAAGACCGCTGCTAGTCCACCAGACGACAATCTTCTTTTTCCTGGTTCATCTGCCGAGGAAGCTGCACAACTGGCTGAGGCTATAAGACGTTCTCAAGACGAGTCAGAGAACGTAAGAATTCCAAAAAAGCCATACCCAGCCGTCATTTTTTATGAGGACCCTTCATGGATCCGGCGACGATTCATCGGCCCTTTGGAGGAATGGGGCGAAAGGGCTCTTAAGCAGGCTGCTTCGGAGGACGCCGCGGATGCGCTTTCATTGTGGACTGGCGGCCACGTGTCTACCCTTGAACCTCGGCGAGCACACCTCCTTGAAAAAGAGTGTCGGCTTGAGCGATCCATGCAGAAAGCTTCCTTGCGCATCGGTACGTTCCGGTATTTCTTTGTAATACTTCATTTTGTCTGCACTTGTATATATGTATTCTTATCCTTGTGTGAACTGTGCAGAGACTTCGGTGATGGGGGAGGTTCCTACGGGTTTACTGGCCGTAGAGCCTGCCGATACCCCTAGTGAAACACTGCTCAATGTGGAGGGGGCTGATGAAACTGTCCCTCCTGCGATGGAGCTTCCCTTGGTGATTCCTGCTCCCCAGGTGATTTCTCCTCCGGAAGAGGCATCTTCATTGACCGCGGGTTCAATGGATATCCCTGGGGACAGCCTGGAGATTGCAGGACAGGTAATCAAGGCTACCATCTTTCCATTGGAGCCCATAGCGATGGTCACTGATCCTCCACCGGAAGTTACTATACCGGTTCACCTCCCTGATGATGTGTCTGGGGGCACGGAGGAGGCCGCCGAAGCTGCTATCCCTCCAACCCAAAGTGGGAGGAGCATCGAAGGTATTGTTCTATTTTTTATTTTAGTGATCTGTTCATTATTTGAACTTTTCTGTCCCTTCAGAGCTACGGGAATTGGCGGCGTCCATCGCTGGCCTGTCTCCCCGGAAGTCTTTCCAGCGTCTGCTGGAACTGGCTGCTCCACAGGCGATATCCCCTCAGCACATCATTCTATCTTCCGGACAAGGTTAGCATTGTTCGCTCCTCTCTCGATATTGTTACCTCTTTATGTAACAATGTTCATGTCTTCTGTAGTCTTGGAGGCTGATGATGAGGTTGAGGTCCTCAATGGGCCCGAAGATCTTCCAGACTCTTCTCGTATAAACGCGGGTAAGTAAAGTGTCGACGCCCTTGCATCTGTCCTCTGTTTGCAACCTTCGCTGATCATTTATCAATCTTTAACAGCTCTGCATACTTTTACCGTGTTGGAGACTCGCATTCTCATGCCGTCTGGCCCTTATGCGCTGCGTGCATCCGAACGATTGGCCAAGTCAAGCCTTCATTCTTTGTTAGAGTTAATCGAAGACCTTCATGTTGGTAGCTCGGTCACAGCAGAAGAATTTGCCGCTGAAGCCAACGGTTCTCTCCTTTTTCTTGCTACTTATCACAGTGAGGCATTTGTGCAAGTTTAGGTCGAATTCTGTCATTGAGTGGAGGCTTGCTTGCATGGTCTTGAATGCGCATGCCTTCCTTCGGAGGTGGTGGTTGCGAAGACAAGTTTGCAGGAGTTGATTAAGCGGTACGCCGCTAATACGCTTTCCTTTGAAAAAAGGCTCCGCCGAAAGTTCTCAGAGAGGAAGCTGACTTCAACCGCGTTAGGGGAGCTTCAAGCCGAACTTACATCTAAGGCCACCCGCGTGTATAAACTTTGGCAAGAGCTTCAAGCCGTAATCAAAGACGTGGTGGCTGTTGATAAAGCTGTTATCTTTACCCGGACGATGGTTGATGCTCATAAAGCTGCTGAGCATGAACTCGAAGGCCGGCTTGCTTCGTACCAGGACCAACAGTCGAAAGCGGAGGCCCGCCTCGCAACCATAGCCAATTTTGAAGCTGAGACCCAAGAAAAGAAGGATGAACTAATGAACCTTTTGAATCATCCGCCAACTTGAAGAACTATATATATTTTTTATTCTTCTTTTGTACATACTCCTGAATGAGAGTATTTTTGATTCTTTCATAAATTGTACTTTGTACTCATTTGGATTCATGAATAAAAGGCATATTTTGCTTTGTGATGGTGTGTCCCTTTTAGTAAGTACATTTTATGGATAATTTACTTTGATTTCCTTGCAGGACAGCGATGGCTTAGGAATCAGGTTAAGATCTGCTTCCTAAGGCTTTTCAATTTTATGAGCCGTGAGGGTCTCATAAAATTTTTTCTCCCTACGAGTCGTGAGGATCTCGTAGGTGTATTTTCTCCTTAGGAATCGTGAGGATTCCTAAGTGCGTTTTCTCTTGAAAGTCGTAAGGATCTCACAAGAGAATTTACTCCCTTGCGAGTCGTGAAGACCCGCAAGTGATGGGTGAAGTTGTCCTTATCCGTATTTCACGGAGTCAGGATTTGACTCTCGGTCATTTGTGCATCGCCGAGTCATGGAGATGGGAGTTGCCGTCGCTCCGCTTTGGTTGATGTTGTGTATTCCTGCAGAGATACTGATTTCTCTGCGAGCCGGCGCGAACCGAGATGTTCTCTTCAAGGACGCTGATTTTCTCGGAGTTGAAACGAATCGAGGTATTCCTGCAAAGACGCTTATTTCTCTGCGGGTCGACGCGAATCAAGGTGCTCTCGTCAAGCATGCTGATTTCCCTGAATCGAGGAAGTTGCCAAGGATGCTAATTTCCTCGGAGTTGAGACAAATCGATGTATTCCTGTAAAGACGCTGATTTCTCCGCGTGTCGACGCGAATCGAGGTGCTCTCGTCAAGGACGCTGATTTCCCTGAATCGAGGGAGTTGCCAAGGACACTGATTTCCTCGGAGTTGAAACGAATCGAGGTATTCCTGCAAAGACACCGATTTCTCTGCGGGTCGACGCGAATCGAGGTGCTCTCGTCAAGGGCGCTGATTTCCCTGAATCGACGAAGTTGCCAAGGATGCTAATTTCCTCGGAGTTGAGACGAATCGATGTATTCCTGCAAAGACGCTGATTTCTCCGTGGGTCGACGCGAATCGAGGTGCTCTCGTCAAGGACGCTGATTTCTCTGAATCGAGGAGGTTGCCAAGGACGCTAATTTCCTCGGAGTTGAGACGAATCGATGTATTCCTGCAAAGAAGCTGATTTCTCTGCGGGTTGACGCGAATCAAGGTGCTCTCATCAAGGATGCTGATTTCCCTGAATCGAGGAAGTTGCCAAGGACACTGATTTCCTTGGGGTTGAGCCGAATCGATGTATTCCTGCAAAGACGCTGATTTCTCCGCGGGTCAACGCGAATCAAGGTGCTCTCGTCAAGGATGCTGATTTCCTTGAATCGAGGAAGTTGCCAAGGACACTGATTTCCTTGGAGTTGAGACGAATCGATGTATCCCTGCAAAGACGCTGATTTCTCCGTGGGTCGACGCGAATCAAGGTGCTCTCGTCAAGGATGCTGATTTCCCTGAATCGAGGAAGTTGCCAAGGACACTGATTTCCTCGGGGTTAAGACGAATCGATGTATCCCTGCAAAGACGCTGATTTCTCTGCGGGTCGACGCGAATCAAGGTGCTCTCGTCGAGGACGCTGATTTCCCTGAATCGAGGAAGTTGCCAAGGACGCTGATTTCCTCGGAGTTGAGACGAATCGATGTATCCCTGCAAAGATGCCGATTTCTCCGCGGGTCTATGTGAATCGAGGTGCTCTCGTCAAGGACGCTGATTTCCCTGAATCGAGGAAGTTGCCAAGGAAGCTGATTTCCTTGGGGTTGAGACAAATCGATGCATCCTTGCAAAGACGCTGATTTCTCTGCGGGTCGACGCGAATCAAGGTGCTCTCGTTAAGGACGCTGATTTCCCTGAATCGAGGATGTTGCCAAGGACGCTAATTTCCTTGGGGTTGAGACGAATCGATGTATCCCTGCAAAGACGCTGATTTCTCTGCGGGTCGACGCGAACCAAGGTGCTATCGTCAAGGATGCTGATTTCCCTGAATCAAGGAAGTTGCCAAGGACGCTAATTTCCCCGGAGTTGAGACGAATCGATGTATTCATGCAAAGACGCTGATTTCTCTGCGGGTCGACGCGAATCAAGGTGCTCTCGTCAAGGATGCTGATTTCCCTGAATCGAGGAAGTTGCCAAGGACGCTAATTTCCTCGGAGTTGAGACGAATCGATGTATTCCTGCAAAGACGCCGATTTCTCTGCGGGTCGACGCGAATCAAGGTGCTCTCGTCAAGGACGCCGATTTCCCTGAATCGAGGAAGTTGCCAAGGACACTGATTTCCTTGTGGTTAAGACGAATCGATGTATTCCTGCAAAGACGCTGATTTCTCTGCGGGTCGATGCGAATCAAGGTGCTCTCGTCAAGGACGCTGATTTCCCTGAATCGAGGAAGTTGCCAAGGACGCTAATTTCCTCAGAGTTGAGACGAATCGATGTATTCCTGCAAAGACGCTGATTTCTCTGCGGGTCGACGCGAATCAAGGTGCTCTTGTCAAGGATGATGATTTCCCTGAATCGAGATTTTTGCCAAGGATACTGATTTCCCTGGAGGTTGGTTGACTTGTTTCCGAGACGGAGCGTTGATCCGGCAGGGAGGTTATTGATTGACTCTAGGTTGTCTGTGGACCGTAGAGTCTTGGAAGTAAGGACTTTACCGTGGCTCCGTTTGGTGATGCTGCTCCCGAATCCATGGCTCCGCTTCGTTGCGACTCTGAGGTCAGTTGTTGACGTCGTGTCTGCATCCTGGTTGGAGTGAGGAGAAACACCGTTGGTGGTCTCTAGGCTGTCTGTGAACCGTCGAGATTTGGAACTAGAGGACTTTGCTACGGTTCCGTTGTTTTGACCATGGGGTCGTTTGTTGACGTCGCATCTGCATCCTGGTTGGAGGGAAGAGAAACACCGTTGGTGATCTCTAGGTTTTCTGTGAACCGTCGAGATTTGGAACTAGAGGACTTTGCCATTTTTCCATTGTTTTGACCCTGGGGTCGTTTGTTGACGTCGCATCTGCATCCTGGTTGGAGGGACGAAGAACGCCGGTGTTGATCTCTAAGTTGTCGATATTGACGTCGAGACCCTGAAGCCAGGGATCTTCCTTCACTTCGTTTGTTGACACTGTGTTTGCAATATTGCGACGAATGTCGAGATTGTCTTTAGGTTGTCTTATGAACCGTCAAGATTTGGCTCCGCCTCTTGATGGAGCCCGGTGGGAAGGTATGATTCCTTTTTTGTTTGTACCCCTGGATTGTATACATGGATCGATATGATCTCACCTGTAGGGCAAAAAGTTTCATTCTTTCATTTCTTTCATTTTTTTTAATTCTTTCCGCGATGCTCTATCATTTCAGCTTTTTATATCGCGAAGGTCGCAATTGTCCCATCATTTTGGCTATTTTTCGCGGTGCCCAATCATTTCGGCTATTTGTTTTTATTTTTACTCGCTGCTTTTTATTGCGAGTTGCCCAATCATTTCGGCTATTTGTTATGCATGCATTTTTACTTACTGATTTTTGTTGCAAGTTGCCCCATCATTTCGGCTATTTCATATGCATTTTTGGCTCGCTGATTTTTTATCGCGAGTGTGGAACTTGGAATCTGGTGCCAATCTCAGCATCAGCATCGCTACAACTGGAATATTGTCAGGAGCGAATCATCATTTGCTTCTATCGATATCGAACAAAGGTAGCTTAGCGAACAGGGTTAGGGTCCTGTCGACGTCTCATGAAGAATTTCTCCCTGCGAGTCGTGAGGATCTCGTAGGTGCGTTTTCTCCTTAAAGATCATGAGGATTCCTAAGTGCATGGTCTCTTATAAGTCGTAAGGATCTTATAAGAGTCTTTTCTCCTTTTAAGTCGAGAGGACTTAAAAGGGCTATTCACAGTGTAGACGTATCCCTAGTCATGGATGAGACCTTGTTAGGGAAATGTTTATTCGCGCCCGTAGATTGTATACAAGGGGCAACATTGCACCACTTGTAGGGCTATATTGGAGGTTGTGGGTGCTTAAGAACAGGTTCAGGTCTCTGTGACTTAAGACTTTTGAATCTTATGAGCCGTGAGGGTCTCATAAGAGGATTCTCCTTACGAGTCGTGAGGATCTCGCAAGTGTAATTTCTCCTTAGGAATCGTGGGGAACCCTAAGTGTGTTGCTCCCTTGTGAGTCGTAAGGATCTCATGCAGGTGGTTTCTCCTCACAAGGTCGAGAGGACCCTGTAAGTGTCTTTTAACGAGGTTGCGCCCTTTCGGGTTTTCACAAACACTCGCCGATAGCCCTGCTGTTTTGTCACGACCCACCCCCAAACACAGATGGTATTGTCCGCTCGGGCCAAAGCCGCACGGTTTTGTCCCTTTGAATGAACTCGGGCTACTTCCCAGTAGGTCACCCATCCCAGAATTTCTCTAGCTCAAGCACGCTTAACTACGGAGTTTTTCAAACTCCGGAGTTCCGATTCATCCAAAAGGCGCCTCTGTGTTATAGGAGTGGTATCATTCTATTTATAGTTCAGATCGTGCCCTCTTTCGGAATGGAATTCGATACTCCCCATTGTTCTGGTGGGTCCCCGTGTGCATCCGTATCGATTACATCCCGACATCGATACCGGATAACATCTCACTTTTCACGGGGTAGGTGGTATTCAGCCCCAACTCCACCTAGTGTATTACATTCCCCCCACTTAGAACAATGGTTCGTCCTCGAACCACAGACCTACTTTTGAGGGACCGGCTCTGATACCATATTTGTCACGACCCACCCCCAAACACAGATGGTATTGTCCGCTCTGGCCGAAACCGCACGGTTTTGTCCCTTTGAATGAACCCGGGCTACTTCCCAGTAGGTCACCCATCCCAGAATTTCTCTAGCTCAAGCACGCTTAACTACGGAGTTTTTCAAACTCCGGAGTTCCGATTCATCCAAAAGGCGCCTCGGAGTGGTATCATTCTATTTATAGTTCAGATCGTGCCCTCTTTCGGAATGGAATTCGATACTCCCCATTGTTCTGGTGGGTCGCCGTGTGCATCCGTATCGATTACATCCCCACCTCGATATCGGATAACATCTCACTTCTCACGGGGTAGGTGGTATTCAGCCCCAACTCCACCCAGTGTGTTACATTCCCCCCACTTAGAACAATGGTTCGTCCTCGAACCACAGACCTACTTTTGAGGGACCGGCTCTGATACCATATTTGTCACGACCTACCCCCAAACACAGATGGTATTGTCCGCTCTGGCCGAAACCGCACGGTTTAGTCCCTTTGAATGAACCCAGGCTACTTCCAAGTAGGTCACCCATCCCATAATTTCTCTAGCTCAAGCACGCTTAACTACGGAGTTTTTCAAACTACGGAGTTTTTCAAACTCCGGAGTTCTGATTCATCCAAAAGGCGCCTCTGTGTTATAGGAGTGGTATCATTCTATTTATAGTTCAGATCGTGCCCTCTTTCGGAATGGAATTCGATACTCCCCATTGTTCTGGTGGGTCCCCGTGTGCATCCATATCGGTTACATCCCCACCTCGATACCGTATAACATCTCACTTCTCACGGGGTAGGTGGTATTCAGCCCCAACTCCACCTAGTGTATTACATACTTTGTCACGCCCCGAAAGTACGGAACGTGACCGGTACTTAAATTACGAAGCGTCTAGAGGCGTGCCATAATCTAAGTAAGCCGAAGCCCAGAAATCTAAACCATTCAAAGAAGATGTAAAGGAAAACATGTAGGAGAACAAGTTTTAAAGCAACGTCAAATTTTCTCAAAAATTTCGGCAGGGTCTCCTTTGTAAAAACTGGCTCCAAACGGGTACAATCAAGAATAATATATACAAACAATAAAAAGGCATCCCCAAGCAGGAGCTAGCTCTACGCCAACAGGCGGAAACAACCACACAATGCACAATAATATACAACGCCAAAGGGCGAGGCTCAAAACTCAAAAGAAAACCAAATCCACCAGAAACCATAATAATACAAGCGCGACTCTAAGGTCGAAATAAAAACAACTGGTCTTCTAGACTATCAAGTAATACAAGTCTGGTTGATGGAGCTTACTAGATATAAATGAAATAATAAAGGTACAACGGCGGTCCTGATACAAGTGAACCAACCTACCAAGCAAATCACCCTGAATGAAATGATGTGCCAGCAAGCTGCCAAGGAAACCTGTACATCGAAACCTGTAAGAAAAATTTGGCACAACGGGGGTGAGTTGCCAACTCGTGAGTAGAAGACATCTACGAGAAGAAATCGAATGCACGATGCTGTCCTAAGTCATAATAATATACTTAATATATCACTAGTCATCTAGTAGTGCATGGTAATAAACTATACGCATGTGCAATGCTCAGTGCTCGTGTCAGTATCTCAAGTAGTAACATGTCATGTGTATGAGTATGCATGCACCATGAATGTAAAACAATTAACTATGAAATCTGGATATATCTGTATAAGAAATCTTTAACCTTTATCATAGTAAAATTTGTATGGTAATCTGAAACATCATCAATGGAATCCATGGAAATCCGTGTCAGACATCGACACAAAACATGTAAATCTCAAGTCTCAATATCTCATAGTCTCAATACTTCGGGCTCCGTCAGTCCGGATCGGCCCATATCATTAAATCTCACGACAACGGTCGGTATCCTCCGGATATCCGCCTCGCCAGACATCACCGGTAGGTAGTCTCCCCTGCTAGGCTCATCGTCTACAACTCGATCTTCTTGTCCCGGGATACCATACCGGGCCTACCATGTACCCGAGACGGTTCATCCACTCCTCTAATCGGGTCTCGAAATCCAACAGAAAACATGAAATCTCATGATGGACGACACATACATCACGAGAAAACCGCAACTTATATTTTAAAAAGAGAGGGAGAGAGAAAGAAGTTTTTATATATATTCTTGCGGTTTTCCCCAAAATCCAGAAATCTAATAGAAATCCAAAATCCCAAAAATCATGAGTAAGTAAATAATAAGTATCGGCATAAGCCCCACAATACTGCATGATAACATGAAAATGTGAATGCATGAACTGTCTAAGTAATAAATGCAATGTCTAGACTAACACCTGAGAGTAATCACAATATTATATTGATTTAGCCTTTAGCTGATTCTATCAATAAAAGATAATATGTTTTAAAGTGTACGTGACATAGCAATTACCGATGATGATGTGTGTGGGCCGGCAAATATGTGTATGTGGAATATGCGCATCATCGGTAATGGTGCTGGTGTCCTAACATGCAGAATTTCATACTGACTAAAGAAACATATGTATGAACATGCAACTTGATGATTACAATCTGAATGTAAAGATGAATGTGTATTAACCACTCATTTGGAATATACATATCTAACTACAACTATATGACTCAAGCCTAAACATGTATCTATATAACCCACTAAGGAGCTAAATTAAAGAAACTAGTCGATAGGAAATAAGAATCCACCTAAAGTCTAAGTCGATATCTCTAATAGTCGGCGATCCAGCTTCAATAGCGTCACGTACATAGTACGACTTCCTCGAATCAAGAGTGCGGATCAATCATTACATCTATGTCTCGTACGGTAAAATCCATCGTACGCCATCCCAAAATCGGGGTATGGGTCAACTATCACCTATGTACATCATCATTCGTATAATATCATCATCAAATATTATCATGATCAAGAGTACTGTGCTATAATCGCATACATCCCTATATCATCAAACATATATCATTGTCTGTGTGAATATACATCGTCAATTGGTCCTCAGAAATATCATGTCACATATATCATATCGTAATTAAGTCACATATATCATGTCGTAATTAAGTCACATATATCATATCGTGATTCAGTCACATATTACAGTCCGGGTTCTATTCTAGAGTCTCGTATATCTCCATATCATCATCACCTATTATCGTTTATGTATACATATCCATTTTCTCATTTCCCAACGATCCGCTAATATCATAGTACATCTTATATCATACTCGATCGTATATCATTAACTCACGGCATCACGCCCAATTATACCGACTCCTTCCCAGATATCATATAACCTCCCCTATCATCTGTATATGTCATATGTGTGTGTGTGTGTGTGTGTGTGTGTGTATAGAAACCTGCACACAATCATATATATATATATGCGCGCGCGCGCGCGCGCGCGCACACACACCAAGTCAAATGTATGTGTGTGTGCGTGTGTGTGTCTACCTGAAACCTACGAATTCCCTCTAAGGCATTCATTCTCTGGTTAAGTCTTTCTAAATCGGTCTGTTCCAACCTAAAGTCTTTAATAGGATCCTACTCGCCAAGAATCTAAGGTCACGTCCGACTTCCTAATGACAGTAAGTAATATTCCTATTCTACGTTTGCGGGGGTGCTAAACGCCATCCACCCGACTTCCCCCGTAGATATACATCTACTCACCTGGCCCTGTTCCCTGCTTAAAAATCAGGAGAAGATTCAGAAGAGGCATCACGTGCTCACACGTGACCAGTGGTCACGTGTTGGCACGTGATGGTTAAGCAGCGGCACAGAGCACATTTGTTCCCTGATTAAAAATCAGGAAAAAGCTTCAGAAGAGGCATCACGTGCTCACACGTGACCAGTGGTCACGTGTTGGCACGTGATGGTTAAGCAGCGGCAAGGGAAAAGAGCGCAGAAGAAGAGAAGTCCATTTCAGGGGTCACGTGCCTACACGTGACCAGGGGTCACGTGGCCACACATGACCGGCTTTAAGAGCCTTATTCTTTAACAGAATTAAATTCTGAGGATAGATCCTTCAAATCTTTCCAAGATGGAGAGGAATTATTTGAAACCGTTGGATCAAAAATCTAAAGGTGATTAAATATCACCAATTTATGGAAAAATCTTGGACTTGGAAATATTTTCCCCTAAATCTAACCGAAATAATAAAGAGATATCTTTAGATTTAAAATCCAATGGTGAATAAAATTCACCTAATAATCTAAAGGCCCAGATTAATGATGAAGATAAATCAAATCTCTCAATGAACAAATCAAATCTTTCAATGAGAGATTTACCAAACAGATTGATTCTTTTCCTTCTCCTATAAATAGGAGCCAAGAAAAGAAGAGGAGGGATTTTGGACCTTTTTCTTTGGATACACACAGAGAGAGATATAGAGCCTTTGATTCTTTGCAAAAGGAAAACCTTAGGTAAGAAAAGAAAATAGAGGCTTCAAAGGAGAATTTAATTCTCAAAAGAGTTTAACTCTTATAAAAAGAAAGGAATTTAGTTCTTTCTCTGGTTGTGGATCTGCAAAGTGCACATCTCCCCATAAACTGAGAATTTAATTCTCATTGGGTTGAGATCCTGCCATGCAGATCTAAAACACAGAGGAGGAACTGAGTTTTGAGAATTTAATTCTCACAGAATTACAGGAATTTAATTCCTTTGAGATAAAATTAGGGTTTAACCCTAGGAATTTAATTCCTTCAGAATGGACAGAACTAGGGTTTAACCCTAATTGAGAACTTAATTCTCTCAAAATCACTGGAATTTAATTCCTCTAAAGTTTATTGTTAGGGTTTAACCCTATGAAGATTTTAATTCTTAAAAGATGAACATATCTTTAAAACATGCAAAGAACCAGAGTCACCTGCTACCATGTGACTGTTCCCCTCCGAACGGACACGCAGGACGTCGGGACGTCTCGCCTGAGGTTCGGGGCAGATGCCAATAGGTGCTATCCGTCTGCCTCTCCGAGGATGTCAAGTCGATCTATGGCGCCATGTATCGGAGGTTTAGACGGATGCGGCCGATGTAGCAGACTTCGTCAGATTCTCCCTCGTTTGAGGGGTTTTTGATTGTGGGGACGCTCTTCCCTGCAGGCGCAAGCCCCTGCAGTTAATTACGCTACCGCGTCGCGGTAACAACTTTCTCCTTCTCTAGATGGTCACTTCGTGTCGTGTATTTTGTTTTATGTTTTCCTGCCCGTGGATCGTTTACGGAGACCGAGTTATGTCGTCGCCCGTAGGGCGTGGGCTAGTCCAAATCCGTATCTTCTTAGATTTGGGTTTGGGGGTTTGGTTTGAGGATACGCTAACCATGCTTGAGGCTAAGATCAACTCAAACATTTGTTAAGGACACATTAGTCTAGTTTAAGGCTAAGATCAACTTAACAGGATCGTTTAGATCCGACAAAGGAGTGTTTGGACCCCATTGTTCCAATTTCAGGACATAGTGGTCCGTCGTATGCGTGGCCGTCGGGACCCGTCACCTCTCTGACGACGTTGAAGGATTACAACGACGAATGTCAGAGGAGTTCAGAGATGTACCCTCGAGCCAGAGTTAATTAGGGGGATTCATAGTCCAGTCTGTTTGAGGGTTTAAGGACGCGTTAGCCATCTTTGAGGCTAAGATCAACTTAAACAGGACCGTTTAGATCCGACGAAAGAGCATATGGAGGCTCTATGGTTCTAGTTTAAGGACATTGCGGTCCATGGGTAGTTTAAGGACATTGCGGTCCGTGGGTAGTTTAAGGACATTACGGTCCATTGGTAGTTTAAGGACATTGCGGTCCGTTGGTAGTTTTAAGACATCTCGGTCAAGGTTAAGGACGTCATAGTCCATGGGTTTAAGGACTCCACAGTCCGTTGTTAGTTTTAAGACATCTCGGTCGAGGTTAAGGACGTCGTAGTCCATGGGTTTAAGGACTCCACAGTCCGGTATGTGCTCTGGATGCTTCACACGGGTTCACTGCCGTGCTTAGCGAGGACCAGGCTCCGCTCTGGGCGTTTTCCGCGGGGTCAAAGAGTGACGTTATCCACGTTCCACGTAACCAGGAAGTTTGCACTAGATGCTTCACACGGGTTCACTGCCGCGTTAGGCGAGGACTAGGCTCCGCTCTGGATGCTTCACATGGGTTCACTGCCATGCTCTGCGAGGACCAGGATCCGCTCTGGACGTTTTCTACGGGGTCAAAGAGTGACGTTATCCGCGTTCTACGTGACCAGGAATTTTGTATTAAACATGGGTTTAAGGACCCCACAGTCCATATCATGAATGGTCTTCGGGACCCGTCACCTCTTTGAAGACATTGAGGGATTACAATGCCAAGTATCAAAGGAGTGAAGAGATGTACCCTAGAACCGGGGTGGATTAAATAGTCCCTGGCCCAATTTGGGTCAAGACTGATCAATTATGTTATGAGCCTATCGGCCCAGTTAATCACAAATTGAGGACTTATGGCCAGCTTGGGCTAAGTCCAGTCGGGTTTGGAATATTGACTCTTTGTTGTTCCATTGAGGGAGAATGTTTGCCTCTATCCCTTTAGCCAATTGGGCCAAAGCCTGGTGTTAAATACTTCAGAGCAATCAGTGTTGAACACTGGGAATAAGGTTGATGAGTTAGTGTTCAACACTAAGAGATAATTGGTGTTAAACACCAGTAATAAGGCTTTTTCAAATTAGTGTTAAACACTAAAACAGATCAGTGTTGAACACTGCCAATAAGGCTTTTTTAATCATTGTTGAATGCTAAGGCCCAACAGTGTTTTGACGCTGGGTTTTGAGAGTTCCAATTTAGTGTTGAACACTAAGGCAAAAGGGGTCACGTGGCAGCACGTGAGAGCGCCCTCCCTTCAGTTGTTCTGCTGAAATTATCATTTCTTTCAAAGCATCACGTGCCATCACGTGATGGGCATTCAAATGCCTGTGTATTAGAGTTTCTGCCAAGGTCACGTGGATCACGTGGGGTGCTGCCTCAAAGGGACTTCTGTAGCTCTTTTGAGAGGGTCACGTGGTGACACGTGACCCTACCTCCATGTATGTCGTTTAGAGAATCTGTTGATCTTTCTTTTCAGGAATTAAATTCCTCGGGCTTTAATTTTCAAAGGAATTAAATTCCTACTTCCTTTCGATCCCTGAACCTTCTGTAGGAATTAAATTCCTTGTTTATGTGAAGAACTGAATAGGGTTAAACCCTAATGAAAGCTTTTAAGGAGCTAAACTTCCCGTTTTAAAGAATTATGATTAAGGGAATTAAATTCCTGCTGTTTCAACAGAACTATGTTCTTAATTAGGGTTAAACCCTGCTTCTTTTATTTTGAAGGAATTAAATTCCCATGATATAGGGTCGAGCCCTAATTTTATTTTAAAGGAATTGAATTCCTACAGTTCTGCGAGAATTAAATTCTCATGCTTGCATTCCTTCTCTATGTTTTGGATCTGCATGGCAGGATCTCGACCCATTGAGAATTAAATTCTCAACCTTAAGGGGAGATGTGCACTTTGCAGATCCTCTATCAAAGAGAGAAGAGATGTGTTCTTCTGTTTTATATATTAGAGTTAAACTCTGCTGAGAATTAAATTCTCTTTCTTTCCGAAAGCCTTCCCTTTCTTACCTAGGGTTTTTGCAGAAGATCCAAGTCTTTTCCAAGTATCAAAGCTTTTCTCCTTTTTTCTTTCTCTGCGCATATATGTCCCTCCTTTTTTGTGTCTCTTGGCTCCTATTTATAGGAGAAGCAGCCGAATGAATTAGTTTTTGATGAATCTTCATTGAGAGATCTGATGTGCATCCTTCATTCGTTCTGGGCCTTTGGATTATTAGGTGAATTTTATTCACCGTTGGATTTCAAATCCAGAGATTCTCCCTTGTTATTTTGGTTAGATTTAAGGGGGAAATCTTTCCAAACCCGAGATTTTCCATAGATAGATGATATTTAATCATCTCTGAATCTTTAATTTGATTGGTCCCAGATACTTACTTTCCTTTGGAAGGATTCAAATTTTCTTCAGAATTTAATTCTGCCGTCAACATGGGCTTTGAAAGCCGGTCACGTGTGACCACGTGACCCATGGTCACGTGCGGACACGTGACCCCCCTTTTGGAATGAAGGATCCTCTTTCTTTCTGCGTTCTGCCTTCTTCTGCTGCTTAGCCGTCACGTGTCACCACGTGACCCCTGGTCACGTGTGAGCACGTGACCCCTGTCTGGCACTTCTTTCCTTGGTTCAATTGGAGAGCGAGTTTGCTGCTTTGAACGTCACGTGTCAACACGTGACCCTGGTCACGTGGGAGCACGTGACCTCTTCTGAAGCTCTTTTCCTTGACTTTGCTCAGCGATTCAATGTGCGCCTTTTCTGCACTTTATAGGTCACGTGTCAACACGTGACTGCTGGTCACGTGTAAGCACGTGGCCCCTTTTTGAAGCTTTCCACAGAAGCTTTCCTGATTTTAAATCAGGAAACAAATGCCCCCACAGCGTTGTTCTCACGTGTCAGCACGTGAGTGCAACGCTTTCTCCTCTCGCGACCGTTGGATTCCTTTAGGGATCTGGGGAGATGAAACGTTTCCATTGTTTTCTATAAATACTGCCGTCTCTTCACAGGAGCCTTCACTTTGCTCATTCTTCTTCCTCTGAGAATTTCTTCTTTGAGAATTTAATTCTCTCTTTCAGAGCTCAGTTCTCTGCCTTAAGATTTTCCAGAGTTTAACTCTGTTCGCAAAGAACCTTTTTTCTCAGGTAATGGTGTTGAACGGCCAAAGCGCCTTCGTCTTTAAAAGCACTTTTTGGATTTCAAATCTGTATTAAGGGTTTCGCAAAGAACCCATTTTTCTTCAAGTTTTTTCTTAAGAACAGGGAACCTTCGAACTGTAGATCTCTTAGAGTTTAGGCGATCTTCGGGGAGATGATGACAGCGTTTCAACTCCCTGGACTTTAAGTCCATCAAAATTATTCCTGGGAATTTAATTCCCTTTTTCTTAATAAGGAATTTAATTCCTATGAAGAACTCAATCTCTTCACACAGAGGCTCCTTGGGGTCTCTTGGCCCGAGGCTGTTCTTCTGCAATTAATGCGATGGGGATTTTGTAATGATGCCTTTTCGTGGGAATTTAATTCCTTTGATTTTGTTGGGTTCACTGTAGAGCCCGAGAAAGATCCCATTGGGGGAACGTGCATGGTCATCATTTTTTATTAAATGGGGATGTTCCCTTTGTTTTATTGTAACTGTTTGATCTCATTATTAATGAGCCGCCATCCGGATTCTGTGGGGCCCATGTGTTTTGTAGCCAATGGTCCCAGGAAGCTTTGTTTTTGCTTTTTTTAACTAGTCTTCATGTTCATGCATGAGTGTACGTTGCCGAATTTTCTTCTAACGGTCTTCCTTTATTGGTTTTCAGGTGCGATGGCTTCTGTTCCACGCTTTCCTTTTTCTCGCTCGGAGGCCGCTTTTCCTCAGTCACCATCTGATGAGGAAGCGATGGCAATGATTCGGGCGCATGACCCGAGCTGTAGCAATCTTCTTCAATGGGGACCTTGGTATAGTCAGATTATTCAAGGTCGCAGGAGTTTTCTTTGCGCGGTGCCAACGGAGCCTACTTTCCCCTTTTTACCGATGGATCCTCCAAGGACAGCTTTTGCTGTGGAAATGCCCAACTGGACTCCAACGGGGAGGCTGGAGCCTTCGACGACCGGCATTCCGAACCATCCGATCCCGGCTATAGATATCTTGGGACGGCGCATTTGCCAGGGTGAGGCCCACCCGTGGGGGCAGATTTATAAGATAGGGCTCACTCCCAGGCATCCTACGGGCTACCTTCTCTGGGCTCGCTACATCCTTTCTGCCCATCGGGCGCGATTGCAGAAAGTCGGGCTTTATCAGGCCGTGTACGCGTCGCTATTCCATTACAAGTCCCCGCATGCTTGGTGGGTCAAGGCGTTTTTGAACCAGTGGAATCTTCCCACTAATACTTTTCTTCTGGGAGATCGCGAGGTTTCGATTTCTTTAGCCGAATTTTATGATATCTCGGGGTTGCCGATAAGGGGTAATATGTATGAGGAGTTGCTGCCCCCTGACGAGTACGTTTTTGAACCCGAGCCCGCCCCCGTTGACGGCTTATCTGCTGAGAATGCTGTTCGACACAAGCGCCCTAGTCTAATTAGGGCCCTAGGCATTTTTGATCGATTATTCACCGAGTCTGAGGAGCAAGGCGTTACTTTCAAGAGCTTCATTGCTTGTTTCATTCGTGAGGACGCCTTACCGAAGACAGCCCCAAAGTTTGCCAACATTGGGGACCCCTTTGGGTTTGGTCCGAAGAGGTTGCCGACCAACGAATCAGATCTACCTCAGTATTACATCCCTATTATATCGCCAATGTCTTTTGAGTCCATTGCGGCATTTGGTATGGACGAGGAGACGTTCTTTGTGGGGTTTATTAGCGTCTGGCTCAGTTGGTTCGTTATCCCCATGCATCGCCGCTTCATGAGAGCCTCGGTCATCTACCCAGCACATCGTATTGCTGAGGGGACGCGGTTGGCCATTGGCATCCCGGCCCTGGCGCACCTTTATAACGGATTGGGCACTGCGGCTAATACCTCTACGCCTGGCGTAGACGTAGTGAACTTTTCGCTTCATTACTTCACGTCGTGGATCGAAATGCATGTGCTGGGGTCTTTTGCCATGCATCAAAGGCCCGCTTTTTACGACGCCTATACCTTCCCGCGACTTATGCGACTGGTAGGTGCTTCCGCTGCCGATCCAACTCAATTTGGGGCTATTAGGGTGCTGATTTCCCCTCACGCCACCGCCGGCGGGTTAGCTTTTAACGATCGGGTTCTGTCTTCTCCTTCGGGTCCCGTTCAGCAACTTTGGGACCAGTCAAAGGACAACGCGCCTTCTCTGAAGCCCCGAGAGGCCACGTACTTGTATTCAATTAGACCGGGCTACTTGGTGTTTCGCCAGGATAGTGCAGCTCTTTTTATGCGGTACAATCCTCATCGATTTGCCCGTCAGCTCGGATATGATGAGGGTGTTCCTTTTGAGGCCTTTATGATCGCTCCGATTCCTTCGCTCGATGCTGTTCGTGATGCCGCCCATCATTTCATGAGGCTGAACACCGGCTCTCATTTCATGGTCCCTGAAGCCGAGTACATCCCTCGATGCGTGGGTGCATTTACAGGCTGGTATCTTCATCGGGTCACCCCAATTATTGCTGAAGAAAGAAGGGTTCTTCTTGGTCATGACGCTCCTCCTCAGGTCTCGCGAGTTGAGTTGCGACCGAGGGTTCCAGTCCGCTTTCCTTTGAGGGAAATTGGCGCTGCCCTTATTCCGGGGGAGTCAGGGGTAGACCTTACTCCGACCGCTGGTATGCCCTTGGGTTCTCGATCGCGAGGTAGACGGGCTCCAGTGGTAGCACCTCTGCCGGTGGCGGCGCCGCCTCCCGCGGCGTCGACGATGTCGACGTCTTCCTTGGTTGTGGCACCGAGTGAGAGTAACAGGGATGAGGGCGTTGAAGGCGATGTGGGCCAGCGTCGCCCTAAGGCTTCGCGAGGGAGGAAGCGGTCATCTTCAGCGGCCGGTTCTGGGTCGAAACGACAGAGGAAAGTGGCTACTACCCCGTTTGATTCTGTGGTGGAATCTGAGCCTATCCTTGAAGACGAACCCTTGACCTTGCAAGGGTCAGACGCTGGGCTTCTCTTCCCGAGTTCGGCTGACGAGGAGGCTGCTCAACTGGCTGAGGCCTTACGGCGTTCGAGAGATCCATCCCATAATGCCAAGGTTCCGAAGAAGTCTTATCCCGCCGTAATTTTTTACGAAGACTCTTCGTGGATTCGGCGGCGATTTATCGGCCCTTTGGAGGAATGGGGGGAAAGGGCTTTGAAGCAGGTCGCTTCAGAAGATGCAGCTGATGCACTTTCTTTATGGACCGGCGGTCATGAGTCTACCCTTGAACCTCGGCGAGCTTATCTCCTTGAGAAGGAAAAGCGGCTTGAAGAAGCCATGTTAAGGGCTTCTTTGCGTATAGGTACGCTGTGCTTCTTTTGTAGTCTTTTCGATTATTTATGCTCGTGGGTATGTATCATTATTTTTATTTGAACCGTGCAGAATCTTCAACGCTGGGGGAGCTTCCTACTGGCCCCTTAAAGCTAAAGCCCGCCGAAATTCTCAACGAGGCCTTGCTAGGTGTGGAGGGGGCTGATGAGGCTACTCCTCTCGTGATAGAACCTCCAGCGGCGGCTCTTGATCAGGGAGTGCTTGCCCCTTCGGGGGATGCTCTTATGGAGGCCGCCATCCCAATGACTCTTGCTGAGGGTGGCCCAAAGGCTGGAAGTGAGGTAGTCGGGACTACTCTCCCTTTGTTGGAGCCTGAGGTTACGGCGGAGACCGTCGAGGCTGCTATCCCCCCGGCTCAGAATGGGAGGAGTGTCGAAGGTATCCTTCTGCGTTTTAATTTAGTAACCCCTTCATGGTCTGAAATCTTTTATCTTTCCCAGAATTACGTGGTTTGGCAGCCACGATCGCGGATCTATCGCCTCGCCAATCATTTCAGCGTCTATTGGAGATGGCAGCCCCGCAGGCGATTCCCCCTCAGCGTATTGTCCTTTCCTCCGGGCAGGGTTAGTGTCATTCGCCATTTTTTATCATAGCATTGTCACTATTTTGTGAAATGACGTTAATGTCTCTTATAGTTTTGGAAGCCGATGATGAGGTCGAGGTCGTTGAAGGGCCAGGGGAACCTTCAACTCCTACGTGCATGACTGTCGGTGAGTGACATTTTATCATAGTCCCGTTCATCCTGTGTTTAAAAGTTTTACTAACATCTGCCAAATCTGAACAGCCCTGCCAGTCTCCATGGCTTTGGAATCACGCATTGTGATGCCGTCCGGCCCCTACGCTTTGCGGGCTTCAGAGCGCTTGGCCCAATTGAGCCTGGTCTCCTTATCTTCTTTCATCGAGGAGCTCCGTGCTGGTCGTGCAACCACGGCCGAAGCGTTCGCCGCTGAAGCTAACGGCTCCCTTCCTTTTCTCGCCACCTATCACAGTGAGGAGGTGGTGCGGGTCTGGGTGGAGTTCTGTAGGAAGGTGGAGGCTTGTTTGTACGCTCTCGAGTGTTCTCGCCTTTCCTCGGAGGCCGTGGCTGCAAAGGCGGAGTTACGAAGTCTGATAGCACGACATGCGGCCAACATGACGTCGTGCGAGAAGAGACTTGGCCGCAAGTTCTCAGAGAGGGAACTAGCCTCCAAGGCGTTGAGCGAGCTTCAGACTAGCCTCACAGCTAAAGCCAACAAAGTGTATGACCTTTGGCGAGTGCTTCAGGAGTCCATCAAGGAGGTGGTGGCTCTTGATAAAGCCGCCACGTTTACTCGCGAGAGGGTTGAGGCTCACAAGGCCACTGAAAAAGAGCTTGAAGCTCGGCTCGCTTCATATCAGGCCCAACAAGCTCAGGCGGAGGCTCGCCTTCTGGAGATCTTGCGTCATGAAGCCGTGGCTCAGCAACAGAACGATGAGCTGGTGAAATTATTGCACCGCCCGCCGGCTTAAGGACTTGTATCTTTTCTCCCTTTTTTGTACATACTCATGAATAAGAGTATCTTCCTTTTTGTTTCTTTCATGAATTGTATTTTGTATCCATTTTGGTCTATGAATAAAAGATACATTTTTTTTCCAATGGGGTGTCTCCTTTTCATTGAATGCATTCTGCGGATATTCTATCTTGATCTCCTTGTAGGACAGCGATGGCTCAGGATTCAGGGTTAAGATCTGCCTCCTGAGACTTCTGCGTTTTACGAGTCCCGAGGGTCTCATAAAGAGTTTTCCTCCCAGCCGTGAGGACTTGTAAGTGCCGGATGCGGTTACTCTTGTCCGTGTTTTACGGAGTCAGGGGTTTCTCCAGATATTATAGTTTAAAGACGTCGCGGTCAAGGTTAAGGACCTCATAGTCCGTGGATTTAAGGACTCCACAGTCCGATGTTAGTTTTAAGACATCACGGTCAAGGTTAAGGACCTCATAGTCCGTGGATTTAGGGACTCCACAGTCCGATGTTAGTTTTAAGACATCACGGTCAAGGTTAAGGACCTCATAGTCCGTGGATTTAGGGACTCCACAGTCCGACGTTTGGTTGCAAGGACCCGTCACCTCTTTGAAGACGTTGAGGAATTACAACGCCGGGCATCAAAGGAGTGAAGAGATGTACCCTTAAACCGAGGCAAAAATCTGTAAGGAATAGGGGTGGTTGATCGTTAGTTTTAAGACATCGCGGTCGAGGTTAAGGACGTCATAGTCCGTGGATTTTAAGGACTCCACAGTCCGGTGTCTGCTCTGGATGCTTCACACGGGTTCACTGCCGTGCTTGGCGAGGACCAGGCTCCGCTCTGGACGTCTTCCGCGGGGTCAAAGAGTGACGTTATCCACGTTCCACGTAACCAGGAATTTTGCACTAGATGCTTCACACGGGTTCGTTGCCGTGCTCTGCGAGGACTAGGCTCCGCTCTGGATGCTTCACACGGGTTCACTGCCGTGTTCTGCGAGGACCAGGATCCGCTCTGGACGTTTTCCACGGGGTCAGAGAGTGACATTATCCGCTTTCCACGTAACCAGGAAGTTTGCACTAGATGCTTCACACGGGTTCACTGCCGCGTTAGGCGAGGACTAGGCTCCGCTCTGGATGCTTCACATGGGTTCACTGCCATGCTCTGCGAGGACCAGGATCCGCTCTGGACGTTTTCCACGGGGTCAGAGAGTGACATTATCCGCTTTCCACGTAACCAGGAAGTTTGCACTAGGTGCTTCACACGGGTTCGTTGCCGTGCTCTGCGAGGACTAGGCTCCGCTCTGGATGCTTCACACGGGTTCACTGCCGTGTTCTGCGAGGACCAGGATCCGCTCTGGACGTTTTCCACGGGGTCAGAGAGTGACATTATCCGCTTTCCACGTAACCAGGAAGTTTGCACTAGATGCTTCACACGGGTTCGTTGCCGTGCTCTGCGAGGACTAGGCTCCGCTCTGGATGCTTCACACGGGTTCACTGCCGTGTTCTGCGAGGACCAGGATCCGCTCTGGACGTTTTCCACGGGGTCAGAGAGTGACATTATCCGCTTTCCATGTAACCAGGAAGTTTGCACTAGATGCTTCACACGGGTTCGTTGCCGTGCTCTGCGAGGACTAGGCTCCGCTCTGGATGCTTCACACGGGTTCACTGCCGTGCTCTGCGAGGACCAGGATCCGCTCTGGACGTTTTCCACGGGGTCAGAGAGTGACATTATCCGCTTTCCACGTAACCAGGAAGTTTGCACTAGATGCTTCACACGGGTTCGTTGCCGTGCTCTGCGAGGACTAGGCTCCGCTCTGGATGCTTCACACGGGTTCACTGCCGTGTTCTGCGAGGACCAGGATCCGCTCTGGACGTTTTCCACGGGGTCAGAGAGTGACATTATCCGCTTTCCACGTAACCAGGAAGTTTGTTGATTGTATCCGCATTTCACGGAATTGACTTTTGGTGATATGTGTGTCACCGAGCCATGGAACTGGGGGTTGCCGCTGTTCCGTTTCGCTTGTGTCACGACCCAAGTTTGGATGTGACAGGCACTTAGATTGTATCATATCTAAAGATATGCACAAGTCCAAGTAAGCCAAAAACCAAGATCAAAATACCTTATTTCGGAATTAATTAGAAAAAATTTAGTTTTTAAGTAAAAATCTCAAGTTATGAAGTTAATTCATTTAAACAATAATAAAGATTAAGTTTGGTTGTATTCCTAGTTGGAATCAACATAACAACAATGAACATGAATAGAAGCATATGTAACATCACTGAATCTCATAAAGAAAGAAGCTATGAAACTGCTCAACAGATCTCAACTGTACATATATTTACCAACTCTCTTTTCTAAGTCAAAATACAAGTCTGATGGAGTCTTTCTAGATACAAAAGTACAAAATGGAAGGTTACTACACATGTAACCTACCTATCAAAAGATGAAATACAACTGCAAAAGTGATCCTGCCTCGCAGCTACCCGTCCACTCTATCCCTGCAAGGAACTGTGGCATAACGGGGATGAGTTGCCAACTCAGTGAATACGACTAACATATAACGGCGAATAAAGTAAATATGACCATCCTGATAATGAATATGAATCAATATGATATATGATTATATGTGAAATCCAACAATAAATCTCATTATACTTCTGAAATCACAACTCAAGTAAATCATATCTCGGTGTCCATCAATGACACAAAACTTTCATTTCTTATAGGCATCATTCCCTGAATGATCCTATACTCATAATATCGGTCGTTATCCTCTAGATACACGCCGTATTTCTATAACCAACTCCGGTATCGAGTAACCTCGCTAGGCTCCCCCGTCTCAATACGGCTATCCTGCCCCTCGGTCTCGACCGGGTCCACCCTGTATCCAACTGTATAGCTCCCCCACTCAGTATGGATAACGTAAATCCGCGACCGTATATCTCCCCCACTCGGTCCGGAATAAAACCAAAAACAGAAATCATCTCAGGGTGGACATGTCACATCAATCATGAAAAACTGGATTTATGTAGTAGTATTCAAAACTCAAATTCATAAATCCTCAATTCTGCATCTATCTCATATCCAACATGGAAGTACGCATAAAGCGACAGAATGTAAATAAGGAATTCTACCAATATACTTGACATATGAAATACAATATAATCCATGTTAATAGGTATGATATTTAAGTGTATGTGACATGGCAATATCGACGAGGTGTGTGTAGCATATAAGATGTGCACGTGGCATGACTCGTCGATACTTGTGAAGTGTTCTAAAAACTAAGCAACATACAAGTAATTTAATGAATGATATTCTAATAATTAAACATGATGATATGAATATCGCATTAAGTAAAACCATGGGCGAAACACGCCATCTTTGCTAAATTCCCCGGTAGATGTTTAGTCTACTCACCGGAAAAGTCGAATCTACTCCGGAATCGCTAATCCTTTCCCTTTCCTCGCGGCTTCCGTACTTCTCGTATCCGCGTCTAAATATACCAATATAACGTATATAAGCAAAACTACATTTCCGACATAACGGAAATAAAAACACGCAAACCCCCATAAGTTATATACTAACTGATCCTTTCAAGTTATTAAACACTTAGTCTTGCTGAATTTTAACCCAATCCTGCACTGTTTCAGGAATTAAAACGCGACGTAGTTTCGTCGTGTCGTATTTAGCGTTTTACGATTTCATTTCCGACATATCTTCCCAGATTTTAACTGTAGTGAAACTAATTAAAATCAACAGTACCAAAATACCCTAAATTGTATACTGCAACCACCCCAACAGACCAAACCCCCAAAACCCTCACCATGGCCGGCGACGCCGGCCAAACTCCTTATGTCGCCGGCCCAAAACCGGCGCCCTGCCTCCGTCTTCTTGTGGTGTGTTCTATTTGATTCCTACATCATTTCTACTCTGTTGAATTTATTTAGTTAAGTTCCAGATTAAAGCAGATTTTAACAGACTATAATTTAGCTAAAATACGATATTATGTGACATGCTAACTACAATTAACTAAACTACAGAGCCTAATTAACCGACTGAGATTAAGAATTTACCCTCCTAATTTGCTGTAGGAATAACCCTCCAAGGATCTACAAGCCCCTCCTAGCTTGATGATGAGCCATTTCCATGATCAAGCTCCCTCTTCTTCTTCTTCCTCTTGTTCTTCTTTTCTCTTCTATTTTTCTTTTCTTTTGATTTTCTTTTCAGTTTTAATTAGCTTCCAGAACTGAAATTGAGTTATATAGGTGAGAGGAGGAAGGATAAGAGAAGGTGGTGGTGTCAAGTGAAGAAAGGTGCAAGACTCATGCAAGAAGGAGGTGTAAGGAATTTGCAACCATGCAAGCATGAGGTGTTCTTACATTATCCTCTATTTTTGTTTTATTTTTAGTTTAGTTTCAGAACTGAATTAATATCATTTGTTTCACTTAAACCCTCAACAATCTTGTATTTACATAAAACTTAACTTTACCATTTAACCCCTCACAACTTAACTTATTATAAAACCCATCTTTTATTAAAATGAAGCTAAAATTTTCATTAAAACCCTTTTAACTTATTTATATTACATTCTAAAATTCTAATTTAATTTGTATTACATATATCTTATGAAGATTGACATATTTGATTTTAACCATTTTGTGATTTATCAGCTTATTCATAATTTAATTAATTTTATTTATTTCTAGGTTTTTCCTAATTGTTACAGCTTGATATTGTGTCTGTCGAACGAGACGAACGTCGAGGTGGTGGCTCGCTAGCTTTTTCGCGGCAAGCTCGGATTTTTTTTTGGATACCGGTTTCGGCATCGGCACCGCTACAACTGGAATGTTGCCAGGAGCGAATCATCATTTGCCTTTGTCGATGATGAACAAAGGTGGCTCAGCAAACAGGGTTAAGGGTCCTGTCGACCAAGGCTTTTGGCTTCATGAGCCGTAAGGGTCTTACAAAGGTATTGCTCCCTACAAGTCGTGAGGATCTTGCAGGTGTATTTTCTCCTTAAGGATTGTGAGGATTCTTAAGTGCATGTTCTCTTGTAAGTCGTAAGGATCTTACAAAGAGGATTTTCTCCTCATAAGTCGAGAGGACTTACAAGGGTTGTTCACCATATGGATATATCCCCAGTCACGGGTGGGACTTTGTTAGGGAGACGTTTGTTCGCGCCCGTGGATTGTTTACAAGGGTCAGTACGAGCCGCTTGTAGGGCAATATCGAAGGTTGTGGGGGATTTGCTTAAGAACAGGTTTAGGTTTCTGTAACTTAAGACTTTCAAGTCTTATGAGCCGTGAGGGTCTCATAAGAGAATTCTCCTTACGAGTCGTGAGGATCTCGTAAGTGTATTTTCTCCTTAGGAATCGTGGGGATCCCCAAGTGTGTTGCTCCTTTGTGAGTCGTAAGGATCTCACGCAGGTGATTTCTCCTTACAAGGTCGAGAGGACCCTATAAGTGTCTTTTAACGAGGTTGCGCCCTTTCGGGTTTTCACAAACACTCACCGGTAGTCCTGCTGTTTTTACTCACGGAGCCCTTTCGGGTTTTCATCCGTGCCCATTTTGCTTTATGGACATACCGTTTTTTCTCTCTTCTTTTTTCTTTTTTTTTATATCTCGTCAGCCTAAGGATGCTGCGGTAGTAGTTTAGGGACGTTTCGGTCCATCGTTAGTTTAAGGACGTTTCGGTCCGTTGATAGTTTAAAGACGTTTCGGTCCGTTGTTAGTTTTAAGGACGTTTCGGTCCGTCGATAGTTTTAAGACGTTTCGGTCCGTCGATAGTTTTAAGACGTTTCGGTCCGTTGTTATGGGAAGGCCAGCTACTGCTTGTAAAGCTTGAGCCTAGGAAGATAGCGAGCGGACATAGTCGTCGTCATCTACCGTTGACCCAGGCTGTGGCTCACTAAGCATAGTATTTCTTCAAGAAGCGGCCGTTTATTGGCCTGAAAGGCCTTTCACCGTGCATGTCCACGAGTAGATAGGCTCCACCCTGGTAGACCTGGTCTATGATGTACGGGCCTTCGTAGTTTGGCTCGAATTTCCCTCGCTTGGCACGATTGGGGATCATAGGTCTTTTGACCACCAGCACGAGTTCGCCTTGGCGGAATGCCCTTGGCCTGGTCAATCTTTCGTACGAGCGCGTCATCTTTGCTTTGTAGGCTTCTTGATGTTGTTGCGCTATGAGTCGGGTTTCGTCGAGGGCATCAAGCTCCTCAAGTCGAAGGTGAGCATTTTCTTCGTCGGTCAGTTCGTGGTGGACCGCCACTCGTAGAGAGGGTAACTCTATCTCGAGGGGGAGTACTGCTTCCGTCCCAAATACCAACGCGTATGGCGTTGTGTTTGTGGCCGTCTTGAATGTAGTTCGATACGCCCAAAGGGCTTCTTGCAGCCTCTCGTGCCAGTCTCTCTTATTCCGGGAAACGGTCTTTTTTATGATCTTCGTCAAGGTCTTATTGAAAGCCTCGGCCAAGCCGTTAGCTCGTGGATTGTAAACTGAAGAATATCTCCAGTCTATATTGTGCTGCTGTGCGAAGCGGCTAATCTTATGGCTTCTGTAGGCTGGCCCGTTATCGGAGATAATCCGCCGTGGGGTTCCGAACCGATAGATGACGTGCGTCTTGAAGAAATGGAGGATATTCTCCGTCTTCACTTCCCTCAGCGGTACTGCTTCTGCCCATTTGGAGAAGTAATCAGTTGTTGCCAGGATAAAACGATGTCCCCGAGATGATGCTGGTTCAATGGGGCCGACTATGTCAGTCCCCCATATCTCGAATGGCCAGCTGGCCACCGTTGGGTGTAGCGGATTCGGATGTTGGTGGATGAAGTCTCCATGAATCTGGCATGAGTGGCATTGTTTTGCATACTCGAGGCAGTCCTGGATCATCGTGGGCCAGTAGTAGCCCATTCGTTTAATCTTTAACTTCATCTTCGGGCCTGCTTGATGAGAACCGCAAAGTCCGTCATGAACTTCCTGAACGACTTTTTCTGCTTCGTCAGGTCCTAAGCATCTCAGCCATAGAGAATCAAGCGATCTCTTGTATAGGGTATCGTTGACGAAAGCGAAAGATAGAGCTCGTTTCATGAGCTGATGTCTTGAGGACGCTTCTTCGGGCATTCGGCGGGACTTAAAGTAGTCTATGAAGACTTCCCTCCAGTCTTCGGCCTTCTCTTGGTCTTTTATTTGTAGGGTCATCTGCTCGGTCGCTCCCTCTTTATGTAGTTCCGGAGATAGTTCTGCCGGGGTGAGCACTCGACGGCTTTGTACCACGATTCTGACACCATCGAGGTTCTCGTCAGCCAGTTCTTTAGCGAGTTTGGCCAACGCGTCTGCTTTGCTGTTTTCCGCGCGCGGTATATTTTCCAAAGTATAGGAGGGGATCTGGGTCAACAGTTGTTGCACCTTTTCGCCGTACTTCACCAGCTCCGGTTTGCACGTTTGGTAGTCACCATTTACTTGACTAACGACCAGCTGAGAATCCCCGTATATAAGGAGGTCTTCAATTCTTATGTCAATGGCAAGCTCGAGGCCTGCTATCAGGGCTTCATATTCAGCTTCATTGTTTGTCCTCGGCTCTGTTAAGGAGAAGGCGAAGCGCATTATCCCTCCTTGTGGAGTCGCAAAGATGAGGCCTATCCCTGACCTGATCATTGGGATACCTTGCTTTTGTTTCTTTACGGAGGACGCTCCATCGAAATAGAGTTCCCATCGGGTGCTTTCACCGCTAATCGCATCAAATGCATGCTCGTCCGGTAAGTCACAATTCAAAGGAGAATCGGCCGGTATCGGGTGCTCAGCGAGGAAATCAGCAATGGCCTGGCCTTTCACTGCCTTGAGAGGTTGATATGTTATCGAGAACTCTATCAAGAGCAGGGCCCATTTAGCGAGTCGTCCCGTCAATATGACTTTTGACATCAAGTATTTAAGAGGGTCCACCTTCGAGATGAGGCAGACTTCGTGTGCCAACGCATAGTGCCTGAGCTTTGTTATCGCGAAGATCAACGCCAAGCAATGTTTCTCAATGGGAGAGTAATTGCTTTCTGCCCCCAGTAGAACTCGACTTAAGTAGTAGAGTGCTCTCTCTTTCCCCTGATAGTTCTCTTGCGCCCATAGTGCGCCCAAGGAACCTTCGAGGGCGGTTGTATAAAGAATGAGGGGTTTTCCCTTGACCGGCGCAGCCAATACCGGCGGGTTCTGCAGGTACTGCTTGATCTCGTCTAGTGCACCTTTGCATTTTTGATCCCAGACGAATGGGGTTCCCTTCTTCATCAGGTGACTGTAGGGGCGGCATTTGCCTGAAAGATTTGCGATAAATCGCCGGATGTATGCGAGCTTCCCTTGGAGAGACCGCAACTGTTTGAGGGTTCTTGGCGGAGGCATTTCCATGATCGCTTTAATCTTTGACGGATCTATTTCAATACCTCGGTGTCGAACGATGAATCCCAGGAATTTACCCGAGGAGACTCCAAACGCGCATTTGAGGGGATTCATTTTCAAATTATATTGCCGGAGGCGTTGAAACACAGTCTCCAGATGCTTTAAATGCTCTTCGTATGACATGCTCTTTACTACGAGGTCATCGATATAGCACTCAACGATGTCATGTATGAGGTCATCGAAGATCTTTGTCATGGCCCTTTGATAGGTAGCGCCAGCGTTCTTTAGACCAAAGGGCATAACCCTGTAGCAAAATATACCCAAAGGGGTCCGGAAAGCGGTGTGCTTCTGGTCTTCGGGATGCATCTTTATCTGATTGTATCCTGACGAACCATCCATAAAGGAGAAAACCTCGTGAGTGGACGTGTTATCTATCATTAGCTCGGTTACCGGTACTGGGAAATCATCCTTTGGACAGGCTTTATTGAGATCCCTGAAGTCCACGCATATGCGTACCGTCCCATTCTTCTTCATTACCGGGACGATATTGGCGATCCAGTCGGGATATTGAACTTCTTGAATAAATCCAGAATCGATCAGCTTCTTGACTTCGGCGTTGATGCTCATCTCTAGCTCGAGTCGCATCCTTCTTGGCGCCTGCTTGACTGGTTTGATATCTGGGGATATTGCTAATTTATGCACAGCAACCTCCGGATCTAATCCTGGCATCTCGGAGTAGTTCCACGCGAAGCAGTCTTTATGCCGTAGAAGCATGTTCTTTAACGCAGCCACTCTTTCTTCAGAGAGTAGCTCGCTGACGAATGTCGGTCGCGGGTCCTCTGCCGATCCCAACTCAATCTTCCTGAGGTTATCTGCAGTAGTATGTATACCGTCTTCCAGTTCTTTCGGAGCGGGCGGAAATTCTGAGATCACCTCATCATCACTGTTTTCAAAGCACCGGGGAAGGTCATCTATGTTCTCGGGCTCTTCTTTTAATATCGTAATCGTATAACAGGCGCGAATCCGCTTCCGGGACTGAGGTGGATCCGGTTCTGCTCTTGCGGCCTTGGGCTCGTGCTTTCGTGGCGGCGTTACCCTCCAGCTGTTGGATAAAGCGAATCTGCCCCGTTGGTACTGGTCCTCGACCCAGTTCTTGAAGGTGAAGCAGTCTTCGGTGGGGTGTCCTATGGCTCGGTGATAAGAGCAATAGCTCAGACGAGAAGCCTTGTTAGCTTGCTCAGGGTGTCTAGATTCTGGAAGCGCGATCATTTGATGTTTTAAAGCGAGCTTGAGTAACTTTTCCGTCTTGTCTCGGGGGAAGGAGTACGCTCGACTCATCTTTTCTATGAAGGACGAATCCGAGCTGTGCAATACCCGATTACGTAACCCTCTAATCCTGCGTCGTTGTTGTCGGCTCTTCTTTCCGCTTTTCGACTTATTTCCGTCTCCGCATTGGGTCTTTCGTATGATGGGTTGACAAGGATGAACGTCTTTGTCTTTTGCAATCTGTTGAAATAGACGTTGCGTCCTGGCCTTCTCATAGATGGCCGTTTCGCGGCTGCGGTCTTCCCGAGCTTTCTGACCCACTTTCCTGATAGGCTTGCCCATTCGTTCTTCAAACGACGGACTTGGTGCTTCAATCGCAGGGTCTGGTTTTGACGAGGGATCGGCATCTCCTGACAGGGCGTTCTCTTCTTCGTCAAAGGCATATATAGCGTAGCTGCTGTGGGCCCGCTCCCGTTTTCCGGTTCTCGCGTATCCAAGCCCAAGTGTTTCCATCTTCCCGTTGGGCAATTTGCGTTGGGTTCCAGGGACATCCCAAATCCTGTTGTAGAACCGAGCCTGTCGAACAGTTTGTTTTAAGGGTACTCCTTGGCGCTTCAATAGCTTCTTTAATCCGTTCGTATAGTATCTGGGCAGTCGGATGGGTTGGAGTCTGTCGCATGTAGCATCTGCGCCATGCCAGATCTCTTTCTCTGTTTTCGACTCTGAAGATCGGTAGAATAGGATCACCTTCTCACCCTTACGCCTGGGAGGGACGTAAAACGTTTGCAGGTCTTGCACATTGTGAGCTTGAAGTGTGTCGAGATCTTTGTAGTGTTTTCGCGGTACCATGGTGATTTGCAAACTATGGCCATCGCTGAGGGGTGCTTGCATTGAAAGCCGATTGGAGAATACGGCATTGACCTCATCTTCTGAATCACTTCCGAAGACCGGTATGGGGGCGGGCGTCCTCCGGTTGTTGCGTTGAGATGGCCCTGTATAAACTATCTCTTCCTCTTCTTCGGTATCGCTTCCGAAAACAGGGATGGTGGCGGCGGCTTTGTTCTCCGAGTTGCGACACCTTTCTGTATCTTCGAAGTCTGGCAAAAAGTATTTCGCATCCTCGTATTTGCGGACTTCGTTCACGGAAAATGGGTTCAACTCACCTGTTACAGTATACTCGAAACCATCTTTAAAATACTTCATACACTGATGTTGTGTAGAAGGGATGATGTTGTACTCGTGTAGCCAAGGACGGCCGAGCAAGGCATTGTAGCAGGTCTTGGCGTCAATGACATGGAATTTGATGTCTGTGACGAGAAGCCCGAAGCGTAACGTTAGTATCACGGACCCGAGAGTCCGTGACGATTGTGAGTCGAAACCGGAGATAGTAATTTTGTCACGAGCGAGATGTTGCACACTCATGCAGATCTCCTTCAACACCCGAACATTAAGGAGATTGACGGAGGATCCATTATCCACCAGGATTTTGCCTATCTTGATATCATGGCAGTATCCGGAGACATATAGGGGACGGTTATGGTCGCACGTCCCGAGAAGGAGGTCTTCATCACCGAAAGTGACGTCGGCCGTATGCACTTCCTCCAGTTCGTCCTTCATCTTTTCAGTGGCGAGGAAGGCTTGGAATTGTTCAGGTTCTTGCAACGCCTTAATTAGTGAGTCTCGCGATTCTTTTGACAATAGGAGGGCATCAAGGATGCTAAGCTGAGAAGGTAGCTTCCTTAAGTGCGCGAGGATGTTATAGTCCACCTTACCCTTCTTAGGAGGGTCTCTGGTAGTTAGTTCTTTCGCGACTTGGTCATCTAAAGTGATATCTTCAATGACCTTTTCCTTTCCCTTATCTTTTCTGCTCACGGGCCCGAGATTCTTTTCTGGGAGTGTGCGATTGCGCAGCTGGATGTTCTCGCAGGCCTCAGATTCCTCCTCTTTCCTTAAAACGGATTCTTTAAAGAGAGGGCCCAGAGTCATTTCTTCATCAGAGTCGCTCCCAAAGGTGAGAACTTGTGACCCCCCGGCGTGAGCCATATAACAGTTGCCAGTAGTTCTGTTGTGCCCATCGAGAGTACTTCTTCGCTCCCGACGGTTCTTGCGTTTCATGCGCTTGAAATGTTGCCGACGAGCGACATACCCTTGCCACCATATCTTAAAGGCGTCGCACTCCTCTGTGGGGTGTGAGATTTTCCGATGATATGCGCAATAATCAGGATGCCTCTCCACCCCATCGTGTGTGTTTCCTTCCGAGGGTGGTAACTTCATCCCCATTGACACGGCTTTGGCAAACCTTTTCCTTGTCTTGAATATTTTCTTGTCCATTTCGGATGCCTTTCGCTCTGGCAGGGGTAGCTCAACTCTTTCGTTCAGTCGCCCGCATTTGGTTCCTTCTGATGCTGCCATCTCACGCTCCTGATCCGCTTTACTTTTTAGACGAATCTCGTCTAGGAAGGCATTGATCATATCAGTTGTCAGCCTCGCACGCTCTGGTTCGGGCTCTGCCTTCGGCTTCTCAGTGCTGGGAGTTTTCTCATCATCGGTAAACGAGTGGGAGATCACGTTGCAACTTGCCGCATATCCCTCGGATTCATCCGACGAGTTCTCTCCATCATCGTCCTCTTGAAAGATGTGGCTGAGGAACTCTTGCAGTGTGACAGGAGTTCGCGCCTTTTGATTGTATTCTTCCAGCGCGTCGATTTGCTTCTGCAAGTTTGTTCGCTCGTCTCCAAGCCTCGCGGGCTTCTTGGATTTCTTCTTCTTTTTCTTTGAAGATTTTGACGGTTGGGCGTGAGTATTTGGGCCCTTATCACGAGTCTTCGCGATTGTGCGGGGCTTCAACATCCCTTCGATAATTTGAGGTTCAAGAGGGTCCTTCCATTTGATCGCAGGGCATGCATGGAGGTCTCTCAGCATTCTTTTGGTCTTCGCTGACAGCACGACCTCCCATGGAGCTTCTTCGATAAAGGAGCAGGTTGCCCCCGGTGTGTCTGCCTTTTTAGGAGTATGTGGTTGTGGCGGGTTCACCTTCCACTTTTCAGACAGTACAAACTTCCCCTGGAGGTATTGATCTTCGATCCATCCTTTGAAGACGAAGCAATCTTCAATCGGATGACTTACCGTCTGATGGTAAGGGCAGTAGTTGGAGTTATTCACCTCGGTGGGTTGTGGCAGTCGCCTTGGATTTGGGAGGTTAATAGGTCTGTTGCGTATTGCCAGCTCAAATAACCGTTTCGTCTTGTCTCGTGGGAACGAGTAGGGACGCTTCATCTTTTCGTTATAATATCGGCGTCTTTCTTCCAATTGATCTGCCGATTTCGGGGCGTCGGGTTGCTGTTGGGCGTTCGCGACAAAAGTTGCCCTTCCTTTACCCTTGTCATTCCGCGGTTCTGGCTTCGAGGCAGGTGGTCTATGACCCATCTGGTCCATCTGAGCCAACTTGTCGATTAAAGCCTGGAATGTGGTTGGCTTAAAGAACATCATAAACTGGGAGATAGTTGCGTGGGGGTCTAGGGTTCCCACGAACATGCCCACTGCGGGTGCTTCCTCAATGCGTTGCTCGCATCTTGACCACAAATTCCGCCAGCGTATAGCATACTGGACCCAGGTTTCGCCTGGTTTTACCCTGGCGTTGATCAAAGCAGTCATTGGAGTGCGTTCGCTGGCACTTGCAAATCGCTGAGTGAACAACAGCTCCATTTCAGCGAACGTTTTGATAGAATCGTTCGGGAGTTCCGAATACCATTCGAACGCTGTTTCTGATAAACTACCCACGAACTGGCGGAGCAGCAATTTATCATCACCGCCGGTGTTACCGCAAAGGGCCCGGAACTGGGCGACATGTTGATGGGGATTGCCGGTCCCCTTATACACGTGGAATTTCGGTATCGTATAGCCTTGCGGATATTTGATTTGATCGTACCAGCTTGGATACGGTCGCCCCATTTTCACGACTTGACCAGCTGCCTCAGTCGCATGATGAACTCAGATTTGCTGGGCTATGTAGTCAGCCAAGTCAGCCTTAGAGATCGTCTCCTCCTTGGCCGTTGAGAGGGCTGGTGGTGGATTTGACGTCTCTCCTCGGTCGTCTTCAAGAACAATCGGAGGATCTTCGGCGGGTAAGTCCTGCTGGATCATCATTCCTATCACGTCTTGAAAGAGAAGGCCCATCCGTTGTATGTTGGCCGCTTGTTCAGCCGCCTCTTTGTCCCTTTTCTCCAGTGTCCGGCGAAGGAATTCAGCGTCGGTTTCTTCCTCCCGGCGTGCGTCTGAGGACGCTTCTGGGCTTTCCTTTGGCCCGGTGAGCGCGGCCATAGCATTCATCATTTCTTGGAGCTTTTGTTGCTGCTCCTGGGATTTCGTTACGGATCGGGTTAGTGGTCGGTGGCCTGTAGAAGTGCGGCTTTCCTCCTTTCCAGAGACCATGTAAACAGTGTGCACCACCGTGCCCCCAGACTTAGGGTGTCTGGGCTCATTGCTTTTAGCCGTCGTTGCATGTTGAGGGATCTTCTCTGGCTCCCTCCTTTTATGAGCCATGGAGGTTGAGGGGGCCGTCGAGGTGGGCGTCCAGACAGCCTTTTGGGGTTTAGCCTGGTGACCAGCCTTCGGTTGGATTTTCAGCTTCTTATGCTGGCGGGAAAAGTTTGGATCGATGATTGAATCTCGGGCCTGCCGCCAAACCTTATAGATTTTGGAAGACAGCCGTTGAGGAGATCGGGGTTGGTCTGATTTTATTTCCACAACCTTCCCTGATGGGGGAGGAGACCTCTTTAGCACAGCAGTAGGGGAATTCCTTCGCACCTTATTTAACATTTCGAAGCTGTTCCCAGTTGGAACAGCAGCATTAACTTCTACCACCGGGGCTGGTGGAGTCAATCCAGACGGGGAGTTGCCCCCAGTCTTCCTTATTCGGCGCCAATGACGACGTCGAGCGCGTCGAGCGGACGGCGCTGGCTCAGCGGTGAGAATGACTTCATCTTGCCCCCTGTATAGGTGGGGGGTCACTGCTGGTGTTAGCCTGTCAAAGACCGATGTCCTTTGTGCAGCGGGAGCGGGAGTCGAAGCTGTTAATCTTGTGAAGATCGATTTCTTGACCGGGGAAACCGCCTTTGCGATTTCGGAGGCAGGAGCGGCCGCTTTCTTAGAAGCAGCCTTCTCTGAGATTGTAGGCCCCATGATGAGTTTGCAAGCTTTCTGGCCCAATCTCGAGAAGACCGAGGCGTTGACGTTGGGCGACTTGTTGAGAGGAGTCGTGGCAGGGGTAAGACGATCAAAGACCGACTTCTTGAGAGCTTCCTTTGTCAGCACTGGCGCCGTGAAGCTGGATGGTGGGAGTATAGTCCCAAAGAACAATCCGGTAGTGGCTTGAGTCACCTGGTCCACCGGCATTGTGAACAACGAAGCAGCTTGGGGTCCATAGGCTATACCTCCTGGTGAGGCAGAGCGTTGGTCGCAATTGCAGTTTGAGCAGTTGAAGGACTTTGCGGAAGCAGCAGCCATCGATCCTTTGTTTTCTGCAATAGGCAAGACGCCAATTCTTAGTATCTTGAAACCCAAGGGCAATCATTGGCGAACCGCGATTGGTTCGCGAATCACGACACACGAAGTGTGGAGTGGAAAGAGGAAAAGGTCCCACCGGGCGTGCCAGAATCTGTTCCCCTCCGAACGGACACGCGGGACGTCGGGACGTCTCGCCTGAGGTTCGGGGCAGATGCCAATAGGTGCTATCCGTCTGCCTCTCCGAGGATGTCAAGTCGATCTATGGCGCCATGTATCGGAGGTTTAGACGGATGCGGCCGATGTAGCAGACTTCGTCAGATTCCATCTCGTTTGAGGGGTTTTTGATTGTGGGGACGCTCTTCCCTGCAGGCGCAAGCCCCTGCAGTTAATTACGCTACCGCGTCGCGGTAACAACTTTCTCCTTCTCCAGATGGTCACTTCGTGTCGTGTATTTTGTTTTATGTTTTCCTGCCCGTGGATCGTTTACGGAGACCGAGTTATGTCGTCGCCCGTAGGGCGTGGGCTAGTCCAAATCCGTATCTTCTTAGATTTGGGTTTGGGGGTTTGGTTTGAGGATACGCTAACCATGCTTGAGGCTATGATCAACTCAAACATTTGTTAAGGACGCATTAGTCTAGTTTAAGGCTAAGATCAACTTAACAGGATCGTTTAGATCCGACAAAGGAGTATTTGGACCCCATTGTTCCAATTTCAGGACATAGTGGTCCGTCGTATGCGTGGCCGTCGGGACCCGTCACCTCTCTGACGACGTTGAAGGATTACAACGACGAATGTCAGAGGAGTTCAGAGATGTACCCTCGAGCCAGAGTTAATTAGGGGGATTCATAGTCCAGTCTGTTTGAGGGTTTAAGGACGCATTAGCCATCTTTGAGGCTAAGATCAACTTAAACAGGACCGTTTAGATCCGACGAAAGAGCATATGGAGGCTCTATGGTTCTAGTTTAGGGACATCGCGGTCCATGGCTAGTTTAAGGACATTGCGGTCCGTGGGTAGTTTAAGGACATTGCGGTCCGTGGGTAGTTTAAGGACATTGCGGTCCGTTGGTAGTTTTAAGACATCTCGGTCAAGGTTAAGGACGTCATAGTCCATGGGTTTAAGGACTCCACATTCCGTTGTTAGTTTTAGGACATCTCGGTCGAGGTTAAGGACGTCGTAGTCCATGGGTTTAAGGACTCCACAGTCCGGTATGTGCTCTGGATGCTTCACACGGGTTCACTGCCGTGCTTAGCGAGGACCAGGCTCCGCTCTGGGCGTTTTCCGCGGGGTCAAAGAGTGACGTTATCCACGTTCCACGTAACCAGGAAGTTTGCAATAGATGCTTCACACGGGTTCACTGCCGCGTTAGGCGAGGACTAGGCTCCGCTCTGGATGCTTCACATGGGTTCACTGCCATGCTCTGCGAGGACCAGGATCCGCTCTGGACGTTTTCTACGGGGTCAAAGAGTGACGTTATCCGTGTTCTACGTGACCAGGAATTTTGTATTAAACATGGGTTTAAGGACCCCACAGTCCATATCATGAATGGTCTTCGGGACCCGTCACCTCTTTGAAGACATTGAGGGATTACAATGCCAAGTATCAAAGGAGTGAAGAGATGTACCCTAGAACCGGGGTGGATTAAATAGTCCCTGGCCCAATTTGGGTCAAGACTGATCAATTATGTTATGAGCCTATCGGCCCAGTTAATCACAAATTGAGGACTTATGGCCAGCTTGGGCTAAGTCCAGTCGGGTTTGGAATATTGACTCTTTGTTGTTCCATTGAGGGAGAATGTTTGCCTCTATCCCTTTAGCCAATTGGGCCAAAGCCTGGTGTTAAATACTTCAGAGCAATCAGTGTTGAACACTGGGAATAAGGTTGATGAGTTAGTGTTCAACACTAAGAGATAATTGGTGTTAAACACCAGTAATAAGGCTTTTTCAAATTAGTGTTAAACACTAAAACAGATCAGTGTTGAACACTGCCAATAAGGCTTTTTTAATCATTGTTGAATGCTAAGGCCCAACAGTGTTTTGACGCTGGGTTTTGAGAGTTCCAATTTAGTGTTGAACACTAAGGCAAAAGGGGTCACGTGGCAGCACGTGAGAGCGCCCTCCCTTCAGTTGTTCTGCTGAAATTATCATTTCTTTCAAAGCATCACGTGCCATCACGTGATGGGCATTCAAATGCCTGTGTATTAGAGTTTCTGCCAAGGTCACGTGGATCACGTGGGGTGCTGCCTCAAAGGGACTTCTGTAGCTCTTTTGAGAGGGTCACGTGGTGACACGTGACCCTACCTCCATGTATGTCGTTTAGAGAATCTGTTGATCTTTCTTTTCAGGAATTAAATTCCTCGGGCTTTAATTTTCAAAGGAATTAAATTCCTACTTCCTTTCGATCCCTGAACCTTCTGTAGGAATTAAATTCCTTGTTTATGTGAAGAACTGAATAGGGTTAAACCCTAATGGAAGCTTTTAAGGAGCTAAACTTCCCGTTTTAAAGAATTATGATTAAGGGAATTAAATTCCTGCTGTTTCAACAGAACTATGTTCTTAATTAGGGTTAAACCCTGCTTCTTTTATTTTGAAGGAATTAAATTCCCATGATATAGGGTCGAGCCCTAATTTTATTTTAAAGGAATTGAATTCCTACAGTTCTGCGAGAATTAAATTCTCATGCTTGCATTCCTTCTCTATGTTTTGGATCTGCATGGCAGGATCTCGACCCATTGAGAATTAAATTCTCAACCTTAAGGGGAGATGTGCACTTTGCAGATCCTCTATCAAAGAGAGAAGAGATGTGTTCTTCTGTTTTATATATTAGAGTTAAACTCTGCTGAGAATTAAATTCTCTTTCTTTCCGAAAGCCTTCCCTTTCTTACCTAGGGTTTTTGCAGAAGATCCAAGTCTTTTCCAAGTATCAAAGCTTTTCTCCTTTTTTCTTTCTCTGCGCATATATGTCCCTCCTTTTTTGTGTCTCTTGGCTCCTATTTATAGGAGAAGCAGCCGAATGAATTAGTTTTTGATGAATCTTCATTGAGAGATCTGATGTGCATCCTTCATTCGTTCTGGGCCTTTGGATTATTAGGTGAATTTTATTCACCGTTGGATTTCAAATCCAGAGATTCTCCCTTGTTATTTTGGTTAGATTTAAGGGGGAAATCTTTCCAAACCCGAGATTTTCCATAGATAGATGATATTTAATCATCTCTGAATCTTTAATTTGATTGGTCCCAGATACTTACTTTCCTTTGGAAGGATTCAAATTTCCTTCAGAATTTAATTCTGCCGTCAACATGGGCTTTGAAAGCCGGTCACGTGTGACCACGTGACCCATGGTCACGTGCGGACACGTGACCCCCCTTTTGGAATGAAGGATCCTCTTTCTTTCTGCGTTCTGCCTTCTTCTGCTGCTTAGCCGTCACGTGTCACCACGTGACCCCTGGTCACGTGTGAGCACGTGACCCCTGTCTGGCACTTCTTTCCTTGGTTCAATTGGAGAGCGAGTTTGCTGCTTTGAACGTCACGTGTCAACACGTGACCCTGGTCACGTGGGAGCACGTGACCTCTTCTGAAGCTCTTTTCCTTGACTTTGCTCAGCGATTCAATGTGCGCCTTTTCTGCACTTTATAGGTCACGTGTCAACACGTGACTGCTGGTCACGTGTAAGCACGTGGCCCCTTTTTGAAGCTTTCCACAGAAGCTTTCCTGATTTTAAATCAGGAAACAGTGACCCCTGCAAAGATTCGCAGAAAAGAACTTTGAGGCAATGCCTCACGTGCCCCACGTGGTCTCTAAAGCATACAGAGAAAAAGGCAAAAGAAACAGAAAAGAGCTCTAGGGCGCCCTCACGTGTCAACACGTGATCCCTAATGAGCATTCTAACATACCAGAGCGTGGACTTCTATCACGTGCTCACACGTGATGGCCGTCAGAATTAAAAGTGTTAAACACTTACTTGCAGAATGAAATAAGGGAAGCAGGGTGCTCTCACGTGCTACCACGCGACCCCTTGGCTGAAGCTCTAACAGACAAACAATTAAATTCCCATCACGTGACGGCACGTGATGTTCCAAAGTATTCAATACTTTTGACAGAACAAAATAAAGGGAATCAGGGCGCTCTCACGTGTGCGCACGTGACCCCTCTCTCCTTAGTGTTTAACACTAATCTGAAGACTTTGTTCCCAGTGTTTAACACTGACTTTCTTAGCGTTTAACACTAATTTGGAAAACTCTATCTGCAGTATTTAACACTGATTTTCTCAGTGTTTAACACCAATTTGAAAACTCTGTTCCCAGTGTTTAACACTGATTTGCTTTAGTGTTTGACACTAATTTGGAATCTCTATTTCCAGTGTTTAACACTGTTTTGCTTTAGTGTTTAACACTAATTTGAAAGCCCTGTTGCTAGTGTTTAACACTGATTATCTTTTAGTATCCAACACTAACTTGCTAATCTTATTCCCAGTGTTCAACACTGTCGGTCTCTAGTGTTTAACACTAGCTTTAGCCAAATTGGCTAAGTTTCTAGAGGCAAAGCCTCTCCTTCAATGAGCCAACAGGGGGCCAATATTCTAAACGTGATTGGACTTAGCCCAAGATGGCCATAAGTCCTCAATTCAGACTTAACTGGGCTAATGGGTTCATAATATAATTGATTGGTCTTGGTTCCAAATTGGGCCAAAGATCATTTAATCTACCTTGGTTTAAGGGTACATCTCTTCACTCCTTTGATATTTGGCGTTGTAATTCCTCAACGTCTTCAAAGAGGTGACGGGTCTCGATGACCACACATTGATACAGACTGTGGGGTCCTTAAACTCATGGACTATGAGGTCCTTAACCTTGACCGTGATGTCTTAAAACTAACAACGGACTATGACTTTCTTAACCTTGACCGTGATGTCTTAAAACTAACGCCGGACTGTGGGGTCCTTAAACTCACGGACTATGACGTCCTTAACCTTGACCAGAATGTCTTAAAACTAACAACGGACTATGACGTCCTTAACCTTGACCGTGATGTCTTAAAACTAATATCGGACTGTGGAGTCCTTAAACCCACGGACTATGAGGTCCTTAACCTTGACCGCAACGTCTTAAAACTAACATTGGACCGCAATGTCCTTAAACTACCTATTGACCGCAACATCATTAAACTAAACAACAGGGCCCCCTCCTTAATTGCTCTTTTGTTGGATCTAAACGATCCCGTTAAGTTGATCTTAGTCTAAAACTAGACTAACGTATCCTTAACAAACTTTTAAGTCGATCTTAGTCTCAAACGAGGCTAACGTATCCTTAAACACAAACCCCCAAACCCAAATCTAAGATAATACGGATTTGGACTAGTCCACGCCCTACGGGCGACGACATAACTCAGTCTCCGTATACAATACACGGGCAACCAAACACAAATCAAACACACACGACACGAAGTGACCATCTGGAGAAGGAGAAAATTGTTACCGCAACGCGGTAGTGTAATTAACTGCAGGGGCTTGCGCCTGCAGGGAAGAGCATCCCCATAATCAAAAATCCCTCAAGCGAGGGGGAATCTGACGAAGTCTACTACATCGGACGCATCCGTTTAAATCTTCGATACATGGTGCCATAAATCAACTTGGCATCTTTGGAGAGGTAGACGGATAGCACCAATTAGCATCTGCCCCGAATTTCAGGCAAGACGTCAGTCGCGCCGCCATTCGGAGGGAAACAGATTCTAGCACGCCCGGTGGGACCTTTTCCTCTTTCCACTCCACACTTCATGTGTCGTGATTCGCGAACCAATCGCGGTTCTCTAATGGTTACCCTTGGGTCTCGAAGTACTAAGATTTGGTGTTTCGTTTGCTGCAGAAAGCAAAAGGATCAATGGCTGGCAACTGCTCGAACTATTCCAACTGCAAATGCAACCGACGCTCCGCCTCACCCGGAGGTGTAGCCTATGAACCGCAGGCTGCTTCCCTATTTACTATGCCTGTGGAACAAGTGACTCAAGCTACCACCGGTCTGTTCTTTAGGACCATGCTCCCGCCGGTGAACGTTAACATCCCAGTACCCATACCGGAAGCTTCAAAGAAGTCGGTCTTTGATCGACTTTCTAATCCTACGGCCCCTCTCAACGGGTCGTCCAACTCCTCGGTCTTCACCAGACTGAGCCTGAACTCCAAAGGGCCCGCCAAGAAGCCCATGATACCTGAGGGGGCCATCCCAAAGAAGACAGCTGCTCCCGAAATCGCCAAGGCGGCTTCTCCTCCCAGAGGGTCGGTCTTCGCGAGACTGACTACCCCCGTTCCCGCTCCCGCTCAGAAATCTGTAGCTTCTCAACGAACGTCAGTCTTCAAGAGGCTGACACCGGCAGCAGCCCCTCCCCATGACAGGGGGCAAGACGAAGCCATCGCTGAATCAATCCCAACAACCCGTCATGCCCGACGTCGCCACTGGCGCCGGATAAGGAAGATTGGGGGCAACTCCCCCTCCGGGCTAACTCTACCAGCTCCAACGGTGGAAATTGAGGCTGCTGTTCCAACCGGGAACAGCTTCGAGCTGCTAAACAGGGTACGCAGAAATTCACCAACTACGGTTCTCAAAAGATTCCCTCCACCTGCGGAGAATGTTACAGAAGCGAAGCCGGAACAGCCTCCTCAACGGCTGTCCTCCAAAATTTACAAGGTCTGGCGGAGGGTCCAAGACTCAGTAATCGACCGTGATCACTCTCGCCGGCAGAAGAGGGTGAAGGTTCATGAAGAAAAGAACCGTCATGTCAAACAACAAAGGATGACAACCGCTTGGGTGCCTGCTGTAACGGCTCCCTCCACGTCGACTACTCAAAAGAGAAGAAGGCCGGAGAAAGTCCCCACTCCTGCAGCAAATGTCAAGGACAATAAGCCTAAACGCCCTAAGTCTGGGGGCATGATGGTGCATACGGTATACATGGCGTCGGAAAAGGAGGACAACCGTGCATCCACGGGTCATATACCGCTTACACGGTCAGTGACCAAAGCTCAGGAGCAACAGCAGAAGCTCCAGGAAATGATGAACGCGATGGCCGCACTCACTGGGCCAAAAGAAAGCCCCGAAGCGTCCTCGGATCAATGCCAGGAGTAGAAAACTGACGCTGAATTCATTCGTAGGATACTGGAAAAGAAGGATAAAGAGGCTGCGGAACAAGCAGCCAATACACAACGAATGGCCCTTCTGTTTCAGGATATGGTGGGTATGATGATCCAACAAGATCCTCCTGCTGAAGACCCTCCGATCATTATTGAAGACGATAGAGGGGAGACATCGAACCCTCCTCCGGCTCTTTCAACAGCCAAGGAGGAGACCATCTCAAAAGCCGCCCTGGATGATTACATTGCTCAGCAAATACGAGCTCAACAGGCGAATGAAGTGGTTGGCCAAATTGTCAAGACGGGACGACCCTATCCGGGCTGGTATGACCAAGTCAGTTACCCGCCGGGATATACGATCCCTAAATTCCATGTGTACAAGGGGACATGGAATCCACATCAGCATGTCGCTCAATTCAGAGCCTTATGCGGCAACACTGGAGGTGACGACAAACTGTTGCTTCGCCAATTCGTCGGCAGCTTAGCAGAAACGGCCTTTGAATGGTACTCGGAGCTTCCCAACGACTCTGTCAAAACATTTGCAGAGATGGAGCTGCTGTTTACACAGAGATTTGCAAGCGCTAGCGAGCGCACCCTGATCATGGCATTGATCAACGACAGAGTGAAGCCGGGAGAGACGTGGGTGCAATATGCAATCCGGTGGCGAAATCTATGGTTGAAATGCGAACAACGCATTGAGGAAGCGCCTGCGGTGGGCATGCTCTGATCGACAAGTTGGCCCAGATGGACCAGATGGGTCACAGACCGCCTTCCCCGAAGCCGGAACCCCGGAGTGACAAGGGTAAAGGGAAGGCAACCTTCGTTGCAAACGCTCAGCAGCAACCCAGTGCCCCAAAGCCGGCGGATCAACTGGAAGAAAGACGGCGGTATTATAATGAGAAAATGAAGCGCCCCTACTCATTTCCGCGAGATAAGACGAAGAGGCTATTCGAGCTGGCGGTACGCAATAGGCTTATCAACTTGCCAAATCCAAGGCGACCGCCGCAACCTAGTGAGGTGAATAACCCCAACTATTGCCCTTACCATCAAACGGTAAACCATCCGATTGAGGATTGCTTCGTCTTCAAAGGATGGATTGAAGATCAATACCTACAGGGCAAGTTTGCGCTGTCCGAGAAGTGGAAGGTAAACCCGCCACAACCTCACACTCCCAAGAAAACGGACACACCGGGGGCAACTTGTTCTTTCATTGAAGAAGCTCCATGGGAGGTTGTGCTATCAGCAAAAACCAAAAGAATACTGAATGAGCTCCAGACGTGCCCGGCGATCAGGTGGAAGAACTCGCTTGAGCCTCAGATCATTGAAGGGATGCTGAAGCCGCGCCCAACTCCAAAGATTAGTGGTGATGGCCCCAGTACTCACAACCCGTCGTCGAAATCTTCAAAGAAAAAGAAGAAGAAATCTAAGAAGCCCGTGAAACCTGGCAACAAGCGTACGGACTTGCAGAAACAGATTGACGCGCTGGAGGAGTACAATCAAAAGACGCGGACTCCCGTCACACTCCAAGAGTTCCTCAACCACGTCTTTCAAGAGGAAGATAATGGAGAAAGCTCGTCGGATGAATCCGAGGAATATGTGGCGAGTTGTCATGTGATCTCCCACTCGTTTACGGACGATGAAAAAACTCCTGGCACTAAGAAACTGGGGGCAGAGCCTGAACCGGAGCTTGTATGGCCGTCGGATGAAATGATCGACGCCTTTCTAGACGAGATTCGTTTGAAAAGTAAAGCCGATCAGGAGCGTGAGATGGCCGCATCAGAAGGAGCCAAACGCAAACGACCAAACGAAGGAGTCGAAGCACTCCCACCAGATCAAAAGACATCCGATACGGATAAAAACATATTCAAGACGAGGAAAAGGTCTGCCAAAGCCATGTCAATGGGAATGAAACTACCACCCTCGGAAGAAAACATTCGCAATGGAACGGAAATGCATCCTAATTACTGCTCATATCATCGGAAGATTTCACACCCCACTGAGGAGTGCGCTGCTTTTAAGATATGGTGGCAGGGATATGTGGCTCACCGGCAACATTTTAAGCGAATGAAACGCAGAACTCGTCGGGAGCAGAGAAGTACGACCGAAGGATGCAAAAGAACTACCGGTAACTGTTACACGGTCAACGCCGGGGGATCGCAAATGCTCACATTCGGGAGCGATTCTGACAAGGAAATGGCTCTGGGCCCTCTCTTTAAAGAATCAATCTTAGGGAAAGAGGAAGAACCAGAGGCCTGCGAAAACATTCAGTTGCGCAATCGCACACTCCCGGAAAAGAATCTCGGACCCGCAACTAGAAAAGATAAGGGAAAGGAAAAGGTCACTGAGTATATCGCCTTAGATGACCAAGTCATGAAAGAACTGACTGCCAAGGACCCGCCCAAGAAGAGTAAGGTGGACTACAACATCCTAGCGCACCTAAGAAAGCTACCCTCGCAGCTCAGCATTCTCGACGCCCTCTTATTATCAAAAGAAGCGAGGGATCCATTAATCAAGGCGCTACAAGAGCCCGAGCAATTCCAAGCCTTCCTCGCCGAAGAGAGGATGAAGGATGAACTGGAAGAAGTGCACACAGCCGATGTCACTTTCGGTGACGAAGGCCTGCTCCTTGGGACGTGCGACCACAACCGCCCCTTATATGTTTCTGGATATTACCATGATATCAAGATAGGCAAAATCCTGGTTGATAATGGATCCTCCATCAATCTCCTTAATGTTCGGGTGTTGAAGGAAATCTGCATGAGCGTTCAGCACCTCGCTCGGGACAAAATTACTATCTCCGGTTTCGACTTCCAGTCATCACGGACTCTCGGATCTGTAATACTAACATTACGCTTCGGACTACTCATCACGGATATTAAGTTCCACGTCATTGACGCCAAGACCTGTTACAACGCCTTGCTCGGTCGTCCTTGGTTACACGAGTACAACATCATCACTTCTACGCAACATCAGTGTATGAAGTATTTCAAGGATGGTTTTGAGTATACTGTAACGGGAGAGCTGAACCCGTTCTCCGTAAACGAAGTCCGCAAGTACGAAGATGCAAAGTACTTTTTGCCAGATTTCGAGGACACAGAGAGGTGTCGAAAACCGGAGAACAAATTCGCCGCCACCATTCCTGTTTTTGGGAGTGATACCGAAGAAGAAGAAGAGATAGTTTACTCTGGGTCGTCTCGACGCAACGACCCGGGACCGTCCGCTCCCATACTGATCTTCGGAAGCGATTCGGAGGATGAGGTTAATGCTGTGTCCTCCAGTCGGCCGCCAATACAAGAATTCCCTGGTGATGATCAAAGTTTGCAAATCACCATGATTCCGCGGGAGCACTACAAAGATCTTGACGCGCTTGAAGCTCACAACGTGCAAGACCTGCAGACGTTTTACGTCCCTCCCAAGCGAAAAGGCGAAAAGGTGATCCTATTCTATCGATCCTCGAAAACAAGAGTGGAGAAAGAGATCTGGCATGGCGCGGATTCTACACTTGACAAGATTTAACCCATCCGTTTGTCCAGATATTACACAAACGGATTGAAAAGGCTATTGAAGCGCCAAGGGGTACCCTTAAAACAGACTACTCGACAAGCTCGATTCTATAACAGGATTTGGGATATCCCTGGGACTCAGTGCAAATTGCTCAACGGGAGAATGGAAACGCTTGGGTTTGGATACGTGAGAGCGCGGAAACGGGAACGAGTCCACGGTAGCTACGCCATATATAAGTTCGATGAAGAAGAGGACGCCCTGTAAGAAAATGCCGCTCCCGCACTGAAGCAAGATCCTGCCATCAAAATGCCGAGTCCGTCATTTGAAGAACGAATGGACAAGCTTATCAGGAAAACATGTCAAAAAGCTTGGGACGACCATAATCGCGAAATGGCCATCTACGAGAAAGCCAGACTCAACGTCTCTTTCAACAGGCTGCAAAAGACGAAAATGCTCCTCCCCGTCAACCTGCTGTGCAAAAGGCCCGACGCAGAGGCAGAAATAAGTCAAAAAGCGGAAAAGGAGGTCGACAACGACAACGCAGGATCAGAGAGTCGTGTGATCAGGTATTGCGCGGTCCGGATTTGTCCCTTATGAAGAAGATGAGTCAGGCATACTCTTTTCCTCAGAATAAAACACGGAAGATACTTGACCCCGCTTTAAAACATCGAATGATTACACTTCCGGAGTCTAGACATCCTGAGCAAGTTAACGAGGTCTCTCATCCGGGCTATTGCTCTTATCACCGAGCCATAGGACACCCTATCGAAGACTGCTTCACCTTCAAGAACTGGGTTGAAGAACAGTATCAGCTCGACAAGTTCGCTCTATCTGATAGCTGGAGGGTAACGCCGCCACAAAAGCACGAACCCAAAGCCACAAGAGCAGAACCAGATCCACATCGGGCTTGGAAGCGAGTTCGTACTTTTCATATGATAACAATATCAAAAAGGGAGCCTGAGGATATGGATGACCTTCCTTGGTGCTTCGAAAACAATGACGACGAGGTAATCTCAGAATTTCCACCAGCACCGAAAGAGCTGGAGGATGGAATACACACCACTGCCGATAACCTCAAGAAAATCGACTTAGGGACGGCGAACGACCCACGACCGACATTCGTCAGCGAGCTACTATTTGAAGAAAGGGTGGCTGCGTTAAAAGACGTGCTTATGCAGCATAGAGATTGCTTCGCATGGAACTATTCTGAAATGCCAGGACTAGATCCAGAAATAGCTGTCCATAAATTGGCAATATCCCCAGACGTCAAGCCAGTCAAACAAGCGCCAAGAAGAATGTGGCTCGAGCTTGAGATGAGCATCAACGCCGAAGTCAAGAAGCTGATCGACTCTGGGTTTATCCAGGAAGTTCAGTATCCTGACTGGATCGCCAACATCGTCCCGGTAATGAAGAAAAATGGGACAGTGCGCATATGCGTGGACTTCCGGGATCTCAATAAAGCCTGCCCGAAGGACAATTTCCCAGTACTGGTCACTGAGCTGATGATAGATAACACGTCCACTCACGAAGTCTTCTCCTTCATGGACTGCTCATTAGGGTATAATCAGATAAAGATGCATCCCGAAGACCAGAAGCATTCCGCTTTTCGGACCCCTCTGGGAATATTCTGCTATAAGGTGATGCCCTTCGGTCTAAAGAACGCCGGTGCCACTTATCAAAGGGCCATGACGAAGATCTTCGATGACCTTATACATGAAATCGTCGAATGCTATATCGACGACCTCGTGGTGAAAAGCAAATCATACGGGGAGCATTTAGAGCACCTGAAGACCGTATTTCAACGCCTTCGGCAATACAACTTGAAGATGAACCCTCTCAAGTGCGCGTTCGGGGTGTCCTCAGGCAAATTCCTAGGATTCATTGTCCGGCACCGAGGCATTGAGATAGATCCGTCGAAGATCAAGGCAATCATGGAAATTCCACCGCCAAGGACTCTCAAGCAACTGCGGTCTCTCTAGGGGAAGCTCGCGTACATCCGGCGATTTATAGCCAACCTTTCAGGCAAATGCCGCCCTTACAGTCACCTGATGAAGAAGGGAACCCCGTTCGTCTGGGACCAAAAATGCCAAAGCGCGCTAGACGAGATCAAGCAATACCTGCAGAACCCGCCAGTGTTGGCTGCTCCGGTCAAGGGAAAGCCCCTCATTCTTTATACAACCGCCCTCGAAGGTTCCTTAGGCGCATTATGGGCGCAAGAGAACGATCAAGGGAAAGAAAGAGCACTCTACTACTTAAGTCGAGTTCTACTGGGGGCAGAAAGCAACTACTCCCCTATTGAAAAACATTGCCTGGCGCTGGTCTTTGCGATAACAAAGCTCAAGCACTATGCGTTGTCATATAAAGTCCGTCTCGTATCGAAGGTGGACCCTCTCAAATATTTGATGTCGAAGGGCATATTGACAGGTCGGCTCGCTAAATGGGCCTTGCTCTTGATGGAGTTCTCGATAACTTATTAACCTCTTAAAGCAGTCAAAGGCCAGGTCATCGCCGACTTCCTCGCTGAGCATCCGATATCGGCCGATTCCCCTCTGAATTGCGAACTGCCAGACGAACACGCGTTTGATGCGATCGACGGTGATAATATCCGATGGGAGCTTTATTTCGATGGAGCATCTTCCGTGAAGAAGCGCAAACAAAGCACCCCTATAATCAAATCAGGGGTGGGTCTCATCTTTGTAACTCCACAGGGAGGGATAATGCGCTTGCTTTCTCCTTAACAGAGCCGAGGACGAACAATGAAGCCGAGTACGAAGCTTTGATTGCAGGCCTCGAGATCGCCATCGACATGGGAATTGAAAACCTCCTCATATACGGAGATTCCCAACTGGTCGTTAGTCAAGTAAACGGCGACTACCAGACATGCAAGCCAGAGCTGGTGAAGTATGGAGAGAGAGTACAACAACTGCTGACTCAAATCCCTTCCTACACTTTGGAAAACATACCGCGCGCAGAAAATAGCAAGGCGGACGTTTTAGCCAAGCTCGCTAAAGAACTGGCTGATGAGAACCTCGATGACTTCAGAATCGTAGTACAAAGCCGTCGGGTACTCGCACCGGCAGAAATATCTCCGGAATCACCCGAGGAGAAGGAAGCAATTGAGCAAACGACCCTGCAAATAAATGGCCAAGAGAAGGTTGAAGATTGGAGAGAAGTCTTCATAGACTACTTCAAATCTCGTCGAACGCCTGAAGATGCGTCCTCAAGACATCAACTTGTGAAACGAGCTCTGTCCTTCGCCTTCGTTAATAATACTCTGTATAAGAGGTCATTTGACTCTCGTGGTTGAGATGCCTGGGACCTGACGAAGCGAAAAGTGTCGTTCAGGAAGTTCACGACGGACTCTGCGGTTCTCACTAAGCAGGCCCGAAGATGAAGCTGAAGATCAAACGAATGGGATACTATTGGCCCACGATGATTCATGACTGCCTCGAATATGCGAAGCGGTGCCACTCGTGCCAGATTCATGGGGACTTTATCCATCAGCACCTAAATTCACTACATTCAACGGTGGCTAGCTGGCCGTTCAAAATGTGGGGGACTGACATAATCGGCCCCATCGAACCGGCATCATCCAGGGGACATCGTTTCATCCTGGCGACGACCGATTACTTCTCCAAATGGGCAAAAGTAGTACCGTTAAGGGAAGTGAAGACGGAAAATATTCTCCATTTCTTCAAGACGCACGTCATTTATCGTTTTGGAACTCCGCGATGGATCATTTCCGATAACGGGCCAGCCTACAGAAGCTACAAGATTAGTTGCTTCGCACAACAACACAACATAGACTGGAGATACTCCTCAGTTTATAATCCCCGAGCTAACGGTCTAGCCGAGGCTTTCAACAAAACCTTGACAAAGATCGTGAAGAAGACGATGTCCCGAAACAAAAAAGACTGGCACGAGAGACTGCAAGAAGCTCTTTGGGCGTATCGGACTACGTTCAAGACGGCCACGAACACAACGCCATACGCGTTGGTATTCGGTATCGAAGCAGTACTCCCCCTCGAGATAGAGTTACCCTCTCTGAGAGTGGCAGTCCACTACGAGTTGACGGACGAGGAAAACGCTCACCTTCGGCTTGAGGAGCTTGATGCCCTTGATGAAACCCGGCTCATAGCGCAACAAAATCTGGAGGCTTACAAAGCAAAGATGACGCACTCATATGAAAGATTGACCAGGCCGAGGACATTCCGCCAAGGCGAACTCGTGCTAGTGGTCAAAAGACTTATGATCCCCAATCGCGCCAAGCGAGGAAAATTCGAGCCGAACTATGAAGGCCCGTACATCATAGACAAGGTCTACTAGGGCGGAGCGTATCTACTCATGGATATGCACGGCGAAAGACTTTTCAGGCCAATAAACGGTCGCTTCCTGAAGAAATACTACGCTTAACGGGTTAAGGCCTAGGTCAATGATAGATGACGACGACTATATCCGCTCGCTATCATCCTAAGCACGAACTTTAAGTAGTAACCGGCCTTCTTCAACAGCGGACCGAAACGTCCTTAAACTAACGGCGGACCGAAACGTCCTTAAACTAACGACGGACCGAAACATCCTTAAACTAACAATGGACCACTATGTCCTAAAACTAGCTGTTGACCGAGATGTCGATAAACTACGGTGGATTGCAGCATCTCAAAGCCGATAAAAAAAAATAGAATAAAAAAAATAGAATAAAAAAAATAATAAAAAATAAATAAAAACAGTATGTCCGTAAGCGAAATGGGCACGGATGAAAACCCGAAAGGCCTCCGTGAGTAAAAACAGCAGGGCTACCGGCGAGTGTTTGTGAAAACCCGAAAGGGCGCAACCTCGTTAAAGGACACTTGCAGGGTCCTCACGACCCTGTAAGGAGAAACCACCCGCGTGAGATCCTTACGACTCACAAGGGAGAAACACACTTAGGAGTCCTCACGATTCCTAAGGAGAAATTACACTTACGAGATCCTCACGACTCGTAAGGAGAACTCTCTTATGGGACTCTCACGACTCATAAGATTTGAAAGTCTTAAGTTACAGAGACCTGAACCTGTTCTTAAGCAACCCCCACAAACTTCGGTATTGCCCTACAAGTGGCTCATACTGACCCTTGTATACAATCCACGGACGCGAATAAACATTTCCCTAACCAAGTCCCATCCGTGACTAGGGATATGTTCATATGGTGAACAACCCTTATAAGTCCTCTCGACTTATAAGGAGAAAACCCTTTTGTAAGATCCTTACGACTTGCAAGAGAACACGCACTTAGGAATCCTCACGATTCCCAAGGAGAAAACACACCTGCAAGATCCTCACGACTTGCAGGGAGAAATACCTTTGTGAGACCCTTACGGTTCATGAAGTCAAAAGCCTTAGTCGACATGACCCTTAACCCTGTTTACTAAGCCACCTTTGTTCAACATCGATAGAGGCAAATGATGATTCGCTCATGGCAACATCCTAGTTGTAGCGGTGCTGATGCCGAAATCGGTGTCCAAAATCCAAGCTTGCAGCGAAAAGGCTAGCGAGCTACACATGCATACGAAATAGCCGAAATGATGGGGCAACTTGCAATAAAAAGCAGCAAGTAAAAATGTATGCATGAAAAATAGCCGAAATGATGGGGCAACTCGCAATAAAAAACAGCGAGTAAAAATAAAATAAATAGCCAAAATGATTGGGCACCGTGAAAAATAGCCGAAATGATGGGGCAATCGCGACCTTCGCGATATAAAAGCTGAAATGATAGAGTATCGTGGAAAAAGAAATAAAATAAAAATGAAATTCATGCCCTACAGGTGATGTTACATCTATCCCTGTATACAATCCAGGGGCGCAAACAAAGAAGGGATCATACTCCTCCCCCAGGTTTCATCATAGGAAGAAGCCAAATCTCGACGGGCCGCAAGTGATCTAGAGATCGTCTCAACACTCGTCTTGTGACAACGGATACAACTTCAAGCGAAGCGGAATAGCGTCAACTCCCAGTTCCATGGCTTGGCGATATATAGATCACCAAGAGTCAAACCCTCATTCCGTGAAATGCGGATACAATCAGCAAAATTCCTGGTCACGTGGAACGCGGATAACGTCATTCTTTGACCCCGTGGAAAACGTCCAGAGCGGATCCTGGTCCTCGCAGAGCATGGCAGTGAACCCGTGTGAAGCATCCTGAGCGGAGCCTAGTCCTCGCCGAGCACGGCAGTGAACCCGTGTGAAGCATCTAGTGCAAAATTCCTGGTCACGTGGAACGCGGATAACGTCACTCTTTGACCCCATGGAAAACGTCCAGAGCGGAGCCTGGTCTTCGCAAGAACACGGCAGTGAACCCGTGGAAAGCATCCAGAGCAAAATTCCTGGTCACGTGGAACGCGGATAACGTCACTCTTTGACCCCATGGAAAACGTCCAGAGCGGATCCTGGTCCTCGCAAAGCACGGCAGTGAACCCGTGTGTAGCATCCAGAGCGGAGCCTAGTCCTCGCCGAGCACGGCAGTGAACCCGTGTGAAGCATCTAGTGCAAAATTCCTGGTCACGTGGAACGCGAATAACGTCACTCTTTGACCCCAGAGTGGAGCCTGGTCCTCGCAAGAACACGGCAGTGAACCCGTGGGAAGCATCCAGTGCAAAATTCCTGGTCACGTGGAACGTGGATAACGTCACTCCTTGAACCTGTGGAAAACGTCCAGAGTGGAGCGTGGTCCTCGCAGAACACGGCAGTGAACGCGTGGAAAGCATCCAGAGCAAAATTCCTGGTCACGTGGAACACGGATAACGTCATTCTTTGACCCCGTGGAAAACGTCCAGAGCGGATCCTGGTCCTCGCAGAGCACGGCAGTGAACCCGTGTGAAGCATCCAGAGCGGAGCCTGGTCCTCGCCGAGCACGGCAGTGAACCCGTGTGAAGCATCTAGTGCAAATTTCCTGGTCACGTGGAACGCGGATAACGTCACTCTTTGACCCCGTGGAAAATGTCCAGAGTGGAGCCTGGTCCTCGCCAAGCACGGCAGTGAACCCGTGTGAAGCATCCAGAGCAAACACCGGACTGTGGAGTCCTTAAAATCCACGGACTATGATGTCCTTAACCTCGACCGTAATGTTTTAAAACTAACGATCAACCACCATGATTCTAGACTGATTTTACCTTGGTTCAAGGGTACATCTCTTCACTCCTTTGATATTTGTCGTTGTAATTCCTCAACGTCTTCAAAGAGGTGACGGGTCCCGGTAACCACATATTGGACTGTGGAGTCCTTAAATTCATGGACTATGAGGTCCTTAACCTTGACCGTGATGTCTTAAAACTCACATCGGACCGTGGAGTCCTTAAATCCACGGACTATGACGTCCTTAACCTTGACCGTGATGTCTTAAAACTCACATCGGACTGTGGAGTCCTTAAATCCACGGACTATGACGTCCTTAACCTTGACCGTGATATCTTAAAACTCACATCGGACTGTGGAGTCCTTAAATCCACGGACTATGATGTCCTTAACCTTGACCGTGATGTCTTAAAACTCACATCGGACTGTGGGGTCCTTAAATCCACGGACTATGACGTCCTTAACCTTGACCGTGATGTCTTAAAACTAACATCGGACTGTGGGGTCCTTAAATCCATGGACAATGACGTCCTTAACCTTGACCGTGATGTCTTAAAACTAACATCGGACTGTGGGGTCCTTAAATCCACGGACTGTGACGTCCTTAACCTTGACCGTGATGTCTTAAAACTAACATCGGACTGTGGGGTCCTTAAATTCACGGACTATAACGTCCTTAACCTTGACCGTGATGTCTTAAAACTAATATCGGACTGTGGAGTCCTTAAATCCACGGACTATGACGTCCTTAACCTTGACCGTGATGTCTTAAAACTAACATCGGACTGTGGAGTCCTTAAACCCATGGACTATGAGGTCCTTAACCTTGACCATGATGTCTTTAAACTACGGTACCCTGGAGAACATCCCAAAGCAACCCCTGACCCCGTGAAATACGGATAAGGGTGACCGCACCCAACACTTGCGGGTCCTCACGACTTGCAAGGAAGAAAACTCTCTTGTGAGATCCTTACGACTCCCAAGGGAAAACCCGCTTAAGAATCCTCATGATTCTTAAGAAGAACTTACACCTACGGGATCCTCTCGACCTGTAGGGAGAAAAACTCTTAATGAGATCCTCACGGCTCATAAAGCTCAAAAGTCTTAGGAGGCAGATCTTAACCCTGAATCCTAAGCCATCGCTACCCTGCAAGGAGGCCAAGATAAATTGTCCACAGAACAAGTTCAATTTAGAGGGACACACCATTAAAAAAAATATGTCTTTATTCATGAACCAAAATGGATACAAAGTACAATTCATTAAACAACAAAAAGAAAATACTCTCGTTCAGGAGTATGTACAAAAAGAAAGGAAAAGATACAAGTTTTTCAAGCCGGCGGGCGATTTAGCAATTTTGCTAGCTCATCCTGCTTTTGCTGGGCCACGGCTTCATGATTCAAGATCGCCAGAAGACGAGCCTCCGCCTGAGCCTGCTGGGCCTGATACGAGGCGAGCCGGCCTTCGAGCTCTTTCTCAGTGACCTTATGAGCCTCGACCCTTTCGCTAGTGAACACGACAGCTTTATCAAGAGCCACCACCTCTCTGATAGACTCTTGAAGTACTCGCCAGAGTTCATACACTTTATTGGCTTTGGCTATAAGGCTGGTTTGAAGCTCGCTCAATACCTTAGAAGCCAACTCCCTTTCCGAGAATTTTTGGCCGAGCCTCTTCTCGCATGATGCCATGTTCGCCGCGCACCGTGCGATCAGCCCCCGCAACTCCGCCTTCGCAGCCACAGCCTCCGAGGAAAGACGGGTACACTCGAGCACTGTATAAACAAGCCTCCATTCGACAGTGATACTCGATCTAGAATACGCACAAATCACCTGATATGGGAGGCAACAAGGAATATCTCCGATGAATATCCTACCGAGCATGCATTTACAACTATATGAATATTCGAAAGGAAATGATACCCAAAGCTCTGATGTGCATGCAACATAACGATAGTGCTCACAGTTAAAGAAAATTTCCATGGAGAAATACAAAGCTCATTTATGCAAGCGAGACATACATACGAGTACCCAACACACATATAAATTCAACATAAAGCATGCGAAAACTAATGTGAATATACTACGCTAGCGGGAAAAGGTCACCGAACACGGGATCAGTGGCACAAGGGTTAACAAAACAAAGAACAAAATTCTCCATCTCTCTCTGCTTTCTCCAACACATCGAAGCGACGGTTCTCGCGAGGAGTCGCTCCTCACCGATTGGCGCCATGTTCGTCCGCAAAGACAGACATGATAGCCCGCCGGGCTCTTATTTGGCTCAACAGGTGAATCGAGCAATCCTTCAAAGCCTGAGTAATCAGGCATGCTTCGTGAAAACCCTCGAGCTTTTCTTCAGCCGCGTCAAGCATCGCCAGAGTCATCTCCACCGGGTGAGGAGGGATGTCGGCAAGCACGGCAGCAAGAATCATCCGGAGACAGAGAGAGCCCATTGGGAGAGGGGACCCCCTATGGATCAAGAGTTCATATGTCGCCGAGTCGCATTCGTCGTCGGTAAGGAGGGGATCCACCAATCGTGCAGCATAGCGAGGAATCATCTCCTCGATAGGCACTTCCCACGGCTGTCGACGAGCATGGGGGCGGTTGCAGGCCATGACACTCAGTTGTTTCCTCAAAATGAATCACACTAAATTGAGAATGAATTTCTCTGTGAAGAGAAAAAGAAGGCCATGGCCTCAGGTTATAAAGAGGGGCATTAAATGCTGCGCATGGGGAATATTGCATGGTGGGACTATTTCCGAGGCCTAAAAAGCGAAAGAATTGGAAATCAAGGAGATGAGACTATTTCCAAGGCTCCTTTTTAGCATTAAATGCTGTACACAGAGAATGTGGCATGAAAAATTAAACAGCCCCATCAAAGGGACCCCGCGTGCGGAGCACCTGAGCACCAAACTTGACGTGTACTAAAAAGTGAAATAGTGCTTTACACACTAAACATATCAGCAGCAACAATAGCAAAAATAACAAAATTCCGCGAAAAAGGCATGCAAACACAGAAGGGCACGATAAAACTTATCATTCATGCTTTAAAGAAGTTCATACAGAATAAAAAAAGAAACGACTACAACGGAAAGACCTCAGACGCGGGGCATGGATTCAGGAACTCAAACATGGTTTTGTCCAAGATCCTCCAAGCATTTCGAACCATCCGAGTATGTTTTCTTTCGCGGTCACAAGCGTCGGGGTCCTCACGAATGTCTTCTACCCCCCGACAGGCAGCAAGTATGGCCGACTGCTGAAAATCCTGGTGCAAGAGATCGATGAGGTTGTCTCGCCTCCTCTTCGAGATTATGCCCATCAGGTACACCGAATGTACCTTATCTTCGGCGGCGTCCAATGCCCTGAGCGGTACGCCGGTGCAAAAGAGAGGGAGCGCCTCCCAGATCGCCAGCACAATAAGCCTCAGAAGAGAAGAGCGGTGAGGGAGTAGCCGACTATTGTACTCGTCAAAGCGGCTCATGATCTCAGCACACTGAGCGTTGGTGAACTCCTGGTTCTGGATGCGGCCGAGTGCACGAATATTCCCGTAAGAAATGATTTCGTCAAGATCATACAAATGGGCATCCATGACACCTGAAATAACGATCATGAAAAATTCATTACAAACTTTTTCCTCTCGGATGTGAAAGAGACAACCCAGGGCAAGAAAACCCTAAGAAGCCCCCATGGGAAGAACTTAGTTCTTCATAGGAATTAAATTCCTTTTGAAAAGGGGAACTAAATTTTCAGAAATATTTTTTTGGGATGGAATTAAATTCCATGGATCTGAACCGCCACTATCATCTCCCTGAAAGATCATATGAACTCTAAGAGACCTACTGTTCGAAGATTAAGTGGTTTTCTATTTTTTGTTGACGAACTTGAAGAAAATGGGTTCATATTAAAAGGGTGAAACCCTTGAGGTGGATTCAAAATCCAGAGAATTTTATGTATAAAAGTTTTTCGTTCGCTCAAGACGATACCTGAGGAAGAGGAATCAGTCAACAGAGTTAAACTCTGGAAAATTTTTGGAACAGAGAACTAAGCTCTGGAAAGGAGAATTAAATTCTCAAAAGAAGAAAGTTCTCAAAGGAGGAAGATGAGCAAAGTGGAGGTTCTTCTGAAAGGACATGGGCATTTATAGGATGGGATGGAAAACGTTTCATCTACCCTACTCCCAAAGCAGACCCGACGGTCACAAAAGTGACAGCGTCGCACTCACGTACAGACACGTGAGAGCAACGTTGTGGGGGCATTTGTTCCCTGATTAAAAATCAGGAAAAGATTCAGAAGAGGCATCACGTGCTCACACGTGACCAGTGGTCATGTGTTGGCACGTGATGGTTAAGCGGCGGCACAGAGCACATTTGTTCCCTGATTAAAAATCAGGAAAGAGCTTCAGAAGAGGCATCACGTGCTCACACGTGACCAGTGGTCACGTGTTGGCACGTGATGGTTAAGCAGCGGCAAGGGAAAAGAGCGCAGAAGAAGAGAAGCCCATTTCAAGGGTCACGTGCCTACACGTGACCAGGGGTCACGTGCCCACACGTGACCGGCTTTAAGAGCCTTATTCTTTAACAGAATTAAATTCTGAGGATAGATCCTTCAAATCATTCCAAGATGGAGAAGAATTATTTGAAACCGTTGGATCAAAAATCTAAAGGTGATTAAATATCACCAATTTATGGAAAAATCTTGGACTTGGAAAGATTTCCCCCTAAATCTAACCGAAATAACAAAGAGATATCTTTGGATTTAAAATCCAATGGTGAATAAAATCCACCTAATAATCTAAAGGCCCAGATTAATGATGAAGATAAATCAAATCTCTCAATGAACAAATCAAATCTTTCAATGAGAGATTTACCAAACAGATTGATTCTTTTCCTTCTCCTATAAATAGGAGCCAAGAAAAGAAGAGGAGGGATTTTGGACCTTTTTCTTTGGATACACAGAGAGAGAGAGATATAGAGCCTTCGATTCTCTGCAAAAGGAAAACCTTAGCTAAGAAAAGAAAAGGGAAGCTTCAAAGGAGAATTTAATCCTCAAAAGAGTTTAACTCTTATAAAAAGAAGGGAATTTAGTTCTTTCTCTGGTTGAGGATCTGCAAAGTGCACATCTCCCTATGAACTGAGAATTTAATTCCTATTGGGTTGAGATCCTGCCATGCAGATCTAAAACACAGAGGAGGAACTGAGTTTTGAGAATTTAATTCTCACAGAATTACAGGAATTTAATTCCTTTGAGATAAAATTAGGGTTTAACCCCAGGAATTTAATTCCTTCAGAATGGACAGAACTAGGGTTTAACCCTAATTGAGAACTTAATTCTCTCAAAATCACAGGAATTTAATTCCTCTAAAGTTTATTGTTTGGGTTTAACCCTATGAAGAATTTAATTCTTATAAGATGAACAGATCTTTAAAACATGCAAAGAACCAGAGTCACGTGCTACCACGTGACCCCTGCAAAGATTCACATAAAAGAACTTTGAGACAATGCCTCACGTGCCCCACGTGGTCTCCAAAGCACACAGAGAAAAAGGCAAAAGAAACAGAAAAGAGCTCTAGGACGCCCCCACGTGTCAACACGTGACCCCTAATGAGCATTCTAACAGACCAGAGCGTGGACTTCCATCACTTGCTCACACGTGATGGCCGTCAGAATTAAAAGTGTTAAACACTTACTTACAGAATGAAATAAGGGAAGCAGGGTGCTCTCACGTGCTACTATGTGACCCTTTGGCTGAAGCTCTAACAGACAAACAATTAAATTCCCATCACGTGACGGCACGTGATGTTCCAAAGTATTCAATACTTTTGACTGAACAAAATAAAGGGAATCAGGGCACTCTCACGTGTCCGCACGTGACCCCTCTCTCCTTAGTGTTTAACACTAATCTGAAGACTTTATCCCCAGTGTTTAACACTGACTTTCTTAGCATTTAACACTAATTTGGAAAACTCTATCTGCAGTGTTTAACACTGATTTTCTCAGTGTTTAACACCAATTTAAAAACTCTGTTTCCGGTGTTTAACACTGATTTGCTTTAGTGTTTGACACTAATTTGGAATCTCTATTTCCAGTGTTTAACACTGATTTTCTTTAGTGTTTAACACTAATTTGAAAGCCCTGTTACTAGTGTTTAACACTGATTATCTTTTAGTATCCAACACTAACTTGCTAATCTTATTCCCAGCGTTCAACACTGTCGTTCTCTAGTGTTTAACACTAGTTTTAGCCCAATTGGCTAAGTTTCTAGAGGCAAAGCCTCTCCTTCAATGAGCCAACAGAGGGCCAATATTCTAAACATGATTGGACTTAGCCTAAGATGGCCATAAGTCCTCAATTCAGACTTAACTGGGCTAATGGGTTCATAATATAATTGATTGGTCTTGGTTCCAAATTGGGCCAAAGATCATTTAATCTACCTTGGTTTATGGGTGCATCTCTTCACTCCTTTGATATTTGGCGTTGTAATTCCTCAACGTCTTCAAAGAGGTGACGGGTCCCGATGACCACACATTGATACGGACTGTGGGGTCCTTAAACTCATGGACTATGAGGTCCTTAACCTTGACCGTGATGTCTTAAAACTAACGCCGGACTGTGGGGTCCTTAAACTCACGGACTATGACATCCTTAACCTTGACCGGAATGTCTTAAAACTAACAATGGACTATGACGTCCTTAACCTTGACGGTGATGTCTTAAAACTAACATCGGACTGTGGAGTCCTTAAACCCACGGACTATGAGGTCCTTAACCTTGACCGCAACGTCTTAAAACTAACATTGGACCGCAATGTCCTTAAACTACCTATTGACCCCAACGTCATTAAACTAAACAACAGGGCCCCCTCCTTAATTGCTCTCTTGTGGATCTAAACGATCCCGTTAAGTTGATCTTAGTCTAAAACTAGACTAACGTATCCTTAACAAACGTTTAAGTCGGTCTTAGTCTCAAACGAGGCTAACGCATCCTTAAACACAAACCCCCAAACCCAAAGCTAAGATAATACGGATTTGGACTAGTCCACGCCCTACGGGCGACGACATAACTCAGTCTCCATATACAATCCACGGGCAACCAAACACAAATCAAACACACATGACACGAAGTGACCATCTGGAGAAGGATAAAGTTGTTATCGCAACGCGGTAGCGTAATTAACTGCAGGGGCTTGCGCCTGTAGGGAAGAGCGTCCCCACAATCAAAAACCCCTCAAGCGAGGGGGAATCTGATGAAGTCTGCTATATCGGACACATCCGTTTAAACCTTCGATACATGGTGCCATAAATTAACTTGGTATCTTCGGAGAGGTAGACGGATAGCACCAATTAGCATCTGCCCCGAATTTCAGGCAAGACGTCAGTCGCGCAGCCATTCGGAGGGGAACAAGCCCTTGTCTGCCGAAGTCGATGCCGCCATCCTCTTCTTCATCGTCCGAAGTCCACGTGAGGGGTACCTATACGTAAAAATATATAATATCGTAAACCAAATCATGGACAAAACCAAAATAGTGCACGAACGTGCATAGGTTAAAACCTATGACCCACTCATGCAAAAGAACCAATATCGCTCGATATCGGCGAACAAACGCCGATTGATCGAGATAAAACACCAACAACAACTCGCAATTTCAAAACTCATTATTTATAATATAAAACATGGTTTAAATCATCGAAACCTTAAAATCGATCAAATTGTCCTATTTCGCAAAATCTTGAAAATGTCAATTTACCGTTTTACTTCAAAACTTGATGTTTAAATGAAACTAATGGTCATAATATTCATTAAATAACATAACTAGATTATATAAACAATTACTATATTTTATCACACTAATTTGTCTTAAATTGAAAATTCTAGTTTGAAATTTTATCCGATTTCAACACCTTGTAAGCAAAACTTCCCAATTACACAACTAAACTTGATTTTGCATGAAATAAATTATTAAACTACAATTTATGATGTTAAAAATGTCATGAAACCATAATTAGATTTTAAATCTCAATTATTTAAGAAATTTCTAAAACCTAGTTAGCAAAAATAGCATATTTATCACAATTTTCCATTATCAATTTGAAAATAGTAACTAAATTAGGTTTTTCATACCTTTAACATGTTAATATTCTCATTAAAATCATAATCTATTGACAAAAACCTTAATTAGAATTTTATATCACCAATATATATATTTTATAAAAACCTAGTTAGCAAAATTGTTTAATTTAAACAATTTTGAATGAACAATTTATAATACATCAACCATGCTAGATTTTTCCTTTCTAAAAATGTTAAACTACTTATTATAACCCCACTCAATTAATAAAAACCCTAACTTGATTTTAGAAACCCTATCTTGAATTTTAAATTTGCAAATAGAATCAATTAAGAAAAATCTAAATATTCTAGATTAAAGCATTTAACCACAATTAATCATTGGGATAAGAATTATACCTCCACAATATGAGATCCAAAAATGAAAATATGCCTCCAAAAGAATGGTTTCCTACTCCAAAATCCATGCTAAATAGGTCAAAGGAAAATGGTAGAGATTGAATATTGATTTTGAGGTTTATTTTTGGAATTTTTTGTTGAATTTTTGATGATTTTTGAAGGGAAAATGAGCTTGGAAAATGGGGGGGGGGGGCTGCCATGGAGTGAGGCCGGCCAAGGCATGAAGAGAAAGAGGGAAAGAAAAATATGTGAAGAGTTGTGTAGAAAGTTCTTCAAAAGATGTATCTTTTATGTCTTTTCACCATTTTCTTTATTTATCAATTTTTCTTTTCAACAAAATGATCCTAGAAAAATCTAGAACCATGAAGAGATTTGAGAAAGAATTTTGCATAAACACACTTGATTCAATGATGTCATGGTTCACTTTGTAAAATTAACTCATTTCAATTTTGAAATTTACACTAATTTAATATATAATTAAAGCTTATGTTAATATTTAAATTTAATTAATTACGGAAAATATTTTAATAAACTAATAATTTATAAGTCACTAAATAAACACCAAATACTAGTAATTATATCGTTAAAATAGGTCTTTTTAAATTTATGATGAAAAATAATTATGGTTAAGTTTTACGAAAAAATACGGTTTATTTTACCGAAAATCAGAAGATTCACCTAAAGGATTTTATTTATTTATTTATTTTTTGAATCGTTACAATCTTCCCCCCTTAAAGAAATTCGGTCCCCGAATTTAAATTAAAACTCCCCATCCAAATACTAAAACATTTAGCAAAACACTCAATTTATCGGGGCTCCGAAATCATCAATACATAACTAAAAATCAACTCCGTCAAGCATAACGCAATCATCGGAGTTATGGTGAAAATACCATGTCAAATTCCAATACGAAAACCAACATAAAATTCATCAAAACTATAACTTGTATATAGGGCGCATCGTAGTAAAATCGTCTAAATATCTTAAAAAAGAAGCATGCAAAACCCCTTTTTTTAAAATCGCAGTGCGATGCGCATGTCACGGCATAAGTAGCGGACGTTTTTATAAAACAAAATAGCTATACATATATATCTTTTACTTAACATACACGTCCCGCCTGGTTACTAAATCAAATAGTAATTGTTATAAAAACATACTGCTCAAAATGAAATCAATCCCAATCACATCATAAAAATATCATATGCGTCCGGTGCACACTGAAATCGAAACCAAATACAGATGCCACGAATACGCACAAAAACAATACTGAGTGCAATGGGTTGTTAGTGTATATGCCCTAGGGGCCATTATTGTATCATACTAGCTTGTATATTACTTAATGGAAGCTTGGGATATTCACAGTTATATTAACAGTCTTGCTAAACATGGTAGTATGCTACTTGGTTATATCTATCTTAATATGTGTGTACGTATTGATAGAGCCCTTAGGATCTTGCTTGACTACCAGCGTTGTGATGGCAGTCACACTAGTAGGGGCTGGGTAGTCTACAAGCACATCCTTTTTCAGGTCCCTAGTCGTAGGATTATCAAGACAGGGTATCGATACTCCGGAGTAGACTAGTGTGTACGCTTCTCATCCCAGTTGGGGAGATGGTCTGTCCCACAGCCATCAGTACGTCGTACTGGAGATAGTACACAAGTGCTCGTTGGGTTACGGGTACACCGGACAGGACTCGCAGGGAACTGTTGGTTGGTCTTATACCCGTCGTCAGTTAACAGTTCCCAGATGACATGAGTACAGCATACTCCGCAGACTTGACACTGCTACTTCGCCTCGAGTGTGTCTCACTGTTCTTAGATTGCTACCCTACCACGGCTCAAAGGAGTCATGCAAACAGGTAGCAGTTGGGTGCAGTCCCGAGCACTTGGAGGCAGTGGCGGTTAGACAGGATTCGTCTCTCCCGGTATTGGGAGTTGATATCGCGCTGTGTCTGGAGAGCCATTACGCAAAGTCCCTGGCCAGGGCAAGCGAGATTTACTGGTAGGTTTTCCAGTAGTTTCTCAAGGTGTAATGGGCTTCGCTCCGACACGACTTATACCGCTTTTAGGGGACTGACGCTTGCCGCCCCCTAGGCCCGATATGCGATAGTCCAAGACGAACAGACCGGACTGTACGGAGATTGTCACATCAGGCTCAGTAGGAGTTCGGATGAGTTTCCTCATCGGCCTTCTTATCGACATCTACCTGGGGACCGTTACGTACAGCTAGTGCCGCTTGCGGTCTGTGGTTAAACCCACTGTCAGTATAGTAGTCGAGTCTTTAGAGTCCCACACAGAGAGTTTCCCTGCTCCGGGCGAAACGATATAGAAGTCGTATGGTTTTACGACAAGGGTTCGGACGCATACATGTTTTTACGCACGTACGATGTTCGGACAGTTTTTACTAGCCGACTTTGGTTTAAGCCAGATTCTAGTATCGGATTATTGGATTTATACAGTCTAATATTTTTCCGTGTTTTCACAGATAGGAGGGGCGTTCTCGTAAATTTTCGAGAAGCTTCTAGAAGGATTATGACTTGGGGGATAAGGTGGCATTTGCATTTATTGATTTAGTGACTCATTTGTGTGATTCATTCATGTAGTTAATGGTGCATTTAATGACTAATGACTCATGAGATGAATTACTCATAATGAATAAATGAAGCATGGTTGATAAATCATTTGATTTATTCATTTAATAAATCATTATGCTTCATATATTCAAAATGAGATATTATTTCATTTCATTCTCACTCTCACCTTCTCTCTCCTCAAGCTCTCTCTCTTCAAAACCTAATCCTAACCTCTCATGTGTTGAGATCAAGGGTTAGCAAGACTTATTAATCCCTAATCACACTCTATATTCTCTATGTTGCTTTGATTAGCACTTTGAGTAACCTAGTTTCCTCATGTTAGAGGCAAAACTTGGAGCAGAAGCTCTCGGGTGGATCTTCTATTACAAAGAGGAGGCCGACGAGGAGGTGGTTAACAAGAAGAAGAAGGACTTGGTTCATTAGGTATAATCTTCTTTCATAGTAGCTAATTACTCCTATGATATTGTTAGTTAGTGTTTTTCAAAGATCTTTTCGGTTAGTCGATGTTGTTGTAAACAAAATGATTGTTTTACCTATTCCGTCTCCCCGCAACTCGTGGGGTGTACAACGTCGACTTACAGTGGTATTAGAGCCTCGCTAAACCATAACTAACTTGTTAGGAAAGTCGTTAGAAATTCGATCGCAAAACGAACCGGAAAAAAAATCAAATTGACCAAGTTTCTGTCGATTTTAAAAATGGGTCTAAAATTTTTTCAGGGACCCTTAAAATTACATGCAGGAAAATATAAGAATACTGGAGAAATTTGGGTTCCTGAATCGGCCAAACAGCCGCAGAACCGCGGCCGATCCAAGCGATCCGCCGCGGATCCGCGGCCGAGATGAAGCCGATTCACTCCAAAATTCCCCAGTAACTCTTCTGTGTTAATTTTGTTCTTTCTGGAATGTTTTGTTTCTGCTCAAGTCTCAGGTGCACAGAGAAGTTTTTGGAGTAGAATCAATTGTGTTTGCTCGATCGAAATTCTACGATGTTTGGCTAATTAGATTATATCTGTGATTTGTATAATGTGTTCGTAAACCTCCCCTAACTGCTAGTATGTCGGTTGGCAGGGGGTTGTACATTTCTGTAATGATTTTACTGTTTGTGTTTATGAACTTAATTGGATCGTTGTGATGATTAGCCGGGGTTTGAGATGAGTTTTAATATTCATTCATTCTATGTAAATTGTACTATGATGTAATATTCTTTTGCGGGGCACATCCAGGTTGCGGTTGTAGCCACCGTTGTATTATTTCATTTACTGATTTTTGCTCCTAGGATAGACCCAAGGTGGGGTGCACAAACTACCGGGTACTTTGAAGTGTTTAGTGACCTACTCACGTTGTTGAGGAAGACCGCTTCACTTCGGGTACTAGGCGGGTAGTTTGCCGTACCCGTAGGGGTCTAGGGTGTGGTAATGGCTATTCATCACAACTGTGTAATCCGTCTTTCATTGCAGCCTCAAAAGAAACGCAGATTGCTTGTATATCCAATAATGTTCATCTGTGATTTGGAATGCCTATTATTGCGTCAGACGAATGTACAATATCTATATATGATAGCTATTTAGACGTCACTTATGTTTTACACCAGCGCTAGCCCAGCCCCCGCTATGTTGTTAGTTAAGTAACCTAACGGGTGATGACGGGACCCGGTGGCAAATGCGGATGGCATAAGAGGACGTTGTATTTTCGTTGTTTTCTGCAATGATAGGTTAATTGATGGGACGCATTATATTAATGCAAAGATAATAAACCAAAGTTGAATCGTTGGAACAGTTTAAAAGAAACCACTCGGTTATTTTTAAAACAGAAGATATTTTTAAATTGCGGAGCTTTAACCACTCCTTTTAAAAGCTATCAGGTTCCTTCTGTCATATCAAGTTCACTACGTTCACGGTTTCGCCAAAACCATTCGTAGCCCTCCGTCATTTCATTTGGGTATTCAGTAGTATTCAAGCTATGTATTTTGGCCAAAGTCAAGGCATAGTGTTTGGTAGCTGCTGGGTATTCATTTGTTGCATAGATAGATGAGTTAGTTTGGGACAGTCGTATTATCATTTGACCAAAGTCAGGGGTATGTACGGATGGGTTAAAATTAACAAGATAATGATGGGTAGAACTTGACATGTCACTTATGACATTTTGACCAAAGCCAAGGTCATAAGAGCATGGGGCAGAAATTTATATCGGGAATTTCTAAAGAAACTGAAATTTGAAAAGAGATGCATACCATTTGGAGTTTGATGAATGTTGGTAGGATTCCTTCAGCATTATCATACGATGATATTTGGATCCCGATCCTACTGTGAGTATTCGCTACTCATCAGGAGATTCGTCACTTAACGATCATTGCTATAAACCAAGTAGGTACCGAGAAAGGTGTTAGCGGGGCTACGCCCCCATAGAAAAGTGGTTATTTAATTAAGGAACTTCGCGAAAGCATTGGAAAACCTCCCTTGAAGTACCGACACCGGCCTGGCTGAACGGTTAAGCAAGTATTGTACGGTGAGAATAGTCCTAGCTAGTTTTTCCTTTTTGGTTTGAGGAGGGATTCGAGAAATAGTGGGAGCCATCCAGTTTAGATAAACTAAAAACCACTCTAAACTTGCAAGAGCATCATGCTAAAGTGTTCCCTCTCTCTCTCATTGCAGCGACCCATAACATGACAGGCCTTAAGTTACTATTAGAGAAAAATATATTGACAGGGCCAAACTATAAAGATTGGCTGCAGAATGTCAAGATGGCTTTGACTTATGACAAATTGGGGTATGTCCTAACCACTAAGGCACCTGCTGTCCCTTGTCCTAAATCCAATAATGCGGATAAGGAAATCCACAAGACCTGGGAGTTAGATTGTGTGAAGGCCAAGTGCATCATGCTTGCCTCGATGAATAATGAACATCAGAGGAGGCACGAGGATATGGATCTTGAATCCATATTTCTCCATACAAAGGATCTGTATGTGGAGCAATCTCGTATAGCAAGATACGAGACCTCAAAGAACTTGTTTCAGGCGAGATTGGCCGTCGGATCATCTGTAGGAGAACATGTCCTAAAGATGATTGGCTATATAGAAGAGCTCGCAGACCTTGGGACGACTTTGGAGAACGAGCTCTATAAAGACTTGATTCTCTAGTCCCTTCCTTCCACCTACGCCCAGTTTATTCTGAATTTCAACATTCAAAGAAAAGAAGTTGAACTTCCAGAACTCCTTAACATGTTGAGGAGTGCAGAGGGCACCTTCCAGAAGGCAAGGGAAACACCCGCTATGTTTGTTCGCGGTGCTTCTTCTTCCGGGTCCAAGGCTAGGGCCAAAGGAAGGAAGAATAAGGCCGCCACCAAACCTAGAGGAGGTGTTAGTAAGGTGTGAGTGAAGGGAAAGAAAAAGATTGCAGTGCCGGTAGTGGCAAAGGATGAGTGCTTCCACTGTCATAGGAAAGGGCACTGGAAAAAGGATTGCAAAGCTTAGAATGCCAAGAACCAGGAACCGAAGCAAGCTGTGGCTTCGACTTTAGGTGTGTTTGTAATTGAGAATTGTCTGTCAATCAACTCTACTTCCTAGGTATTGGATACCGGATCAGGATCTCATATATGCAATTCATTGCAGGCACTGAGAAACCGTAGAGTGCTGAAGGTTGGTGATATGACCCTGAAGGTTGCTAACGGAGCTAGCGTGGGAGCTGTGTCCGTAGGGGATTATCACCTTGGATTGACAAGTGGACATATTTTGGTTTTGCATAACTGTTTTTGTGTACCTAGTTTAACGTGTAATATCATATCAGTTTCCTTGTTATCAAAAGAAGGTTATGATTTCACGTTTGTAAGCGATGTTGTTAACATCCACCTTAATCATGGTTTGATTGGGTCCGGTACACTGGATAACGGTATATATGCCTTAAACCAATTACAGATTTTCAATGTCCAGAACACACTAAAAAGAAAGTCTCCAGATTTAAATAAGGCTTTCTTATGGCATTGTAGACTAGGTCACATCAATGAGACAAGGTTAACTAAGTTACATAGAGAAGGATATTTGGATTCGTTCGAATATCAATCTTATGCCACTTGTCAATCATGTCTCAAAGGAAAGATGACAAAGACTCCATTCACTGGACATGGAGTAAGAGCGAGCGAGCTCTCAGGACTCATACACAGCGATGTATGTGGTCTAATGTCTACACATGCAAGAGGTGGTTTTTCCTATTTCATTACTTTTACGGATGATTACTCTAGGTACGGATTCATTTTTTTGATGAAACATAAATCCGAGGCTTTTGAGAAATTCCAAGAGTATAAGAATGAAGTAGAAAACCAAACCGGCAAAAGTATTAAGACACTGAGATCTGATCGAGGTGGTGAATACTTAAGTGCCGAGTTCCTAGGTTACCTAAAAGAGAAAGGAATTCTCTCTCAGCTTACTCCTCCATACACTCCACAGCATAACGGTGTATCGGAGAGACGGAATCGAATCCTATTGGATATGGTACGTTCCATGATGAGTAATGCTGAGTTACCGCGATCTTTCTGGGGTTATGCGCTAGAATTAGCGACATATCTTTTGAACAGGGCTCCTACCAAGACTGTGCCTACCACGCCATATCAGATGTGGAGTGGGAAGAAACCCTATCTTCAGCATATGAAGATATGGGGATGTCCAGCTTTTATTAAAAAGCAGCATGCGGACAAACTCGAGACACGATCAGTACAGTGTAAGTTTGTGGGATATCCAAAGAACTCCAAGGGGTATTATTTCTATTACGCAGAGGAACAAAATGTTTTTGTTTCTCGTAATGCCCATTTTCTAGAACAGCAGTTTATAGAAAAGGAAACAAGTGGGAGCGAAATAGAACTGGAAGAAATTCCAGAACCACAAACTAATACTGAAAGTTTGGTAGAATCAGTAGTTCAAGAAGAACAGGACATTCCTGCACACCTCCGCTGGAGTAGTAGGCCGTCTCATCCGCCTGAGAGATACTACGGTTTTCTCATGGATGGGGATAGAGAGGATTGCATCATTGATGATGATGAACCTACTAGCTTCCAGCAGGCCATCCAGAGCGGCGACTCGGTACGATGGCTAGATGCAATGCGGTCTGAGATGGAGTCCATGTACACCAACAAAGTATGGACTTTGGACTTTGCTCAAGATAGGGTAAAACCCATAGGATGCAAATGGATCTTCAAGAAAAAGATTGGTGTAGATGGACAGGTGGAAACCTATAAGGCTAGACTTGTTGCAAATGGTTTTCGTCAAAGACCTGGTTTGGACTATGACGAGACTTTTTCTCCAGTGGCTATACTCAAATCCATTCGGGTCCTTCTTGCTATTGCCGCCTTCCATGATTATGAGATCTGGCAGATGGACGTAAAGACGGCTTTTCTAAATGGTAATTTAGAAGAGTGCGTATATATGGATCAGCTAGAAGGCTTCAATCAGAGTGGGAGCAGCGGGAAAGTGTGCAAGTTGCTTAAGTCCATTTATGGACTAAAGCAGCTAAATCAGGCATCGCGGAGTTAGAACATCTGTTTTGATGAAACGGTTAAAGAATATGACTTTATCAAAAATCCAGATGAACCATGTATATATAGTAAAATTATAGCACGAACTGTCGTATTCCTCGTCTTGTACGTGGATGACATTCTATTGATAGGAAATGACATTCCTATGCTACAATCTGTCAAAGGATTCTTGTCACACAGGTTCTCCATGAAAGACCTGGGTGATGCCTCTTACATTCTGGGGATCCGGATCTATCGTGATATATCCAAGAGGATGTTGGGACTTTCGCAGTCCAGGTATATCAACACTATGCTGAAAAGATTCAGTATGGAAGATTCTAAGCGCGGTAATTTACCGGCTTGTCACGGAATCACCCTATCCAAAGAGATGTCTCCCAAGACTGATTTGTAAAGGGATCGCATGTTAGTTATACCCTACGCTTCTGCGGTAGGCTCTATAATGTATGCGATGTTGTGCACCAGATCGGATGTAACTTACGCACTGAGCGTGGTAAGCAGGTATCAGTCAGACCCAGGGGAGAAGCACTGGATAGCAGTAAAGAACATTCTCAAGTACCTGAGAAGGACTAAGGAGATGTTCTTGGTTTACGGCGGAAAAGACCTCAAGCTCGAGGCCTTTGCTGATTCCGGCTTCCAGAGTGACAAGGATGACTCCAAGTCCATGTCAGGTTATGTCTTTACCCTCAATGGAGGGGCGGTGTGCTAGAAGAGTTCCAAGCAGGACACCGTTGCTGACTCGACGATGGAAGCGGAGTATATTGCTGCTTGCGATGCCGCAAAAGAAGTGGTCTGGATGAAGAAGTTCCTAACAGAACTTCAGGTGGTTCGTACTATTGTTGATCCAATACCGCGGTATTGCGACAACAACGGATCTATAGCTTTAGCAAAGGAACCCAGGTCCCATCAGAAGTCCAGACACAACTTAAGGCGGTATCACCTAATCAGGGAGATCATAGATCGTCGGGAGATCGAGGTCCGGAGAGTTGCTGCAGAGGAGAACACTGCTGATCCATTCACAAAGGCCTTACCTCAGATTCAGTTCGAGAGGCTACTCGAGATGATCGGTCTTCGATATGCCAGTACATGGCCCTAGTGCAAGTGGGAGATTGTTAGTGTATATGCCCTAGGGGCCATTATTGTATCATACTAACTTGTATATTACTTAATGGAAGCTTGGGATATTCACAGTTATATTAACAGTCTTGCTAAACATGATAGTATGCTACTTGGTTATATCTATCTTAATATGTGTGTACGTATTGATAGAGCCCTTAGGATCTTGCTTGACTACCAGCGTTGTGATGGCAGTCACACTAGTGGGGGCTGGGTAGTCTACAAGCACATCCTTTTTCAGGTCCCTAGTCGTAGGATTATCGAGACAGGGCATCGATACTCCGGAGTAGACTAGTGTGTACGCTTCTCATCCCAGTTGTGGAGATGGTCTGTTCCACAGCCATCAGTACGTCGTACTGGAGATAGTACACAGGTGCTCGTTGGGTTATGGGTACATCGAACAGGACTCGCAGGGAACTGTTGGTTGGTCTTATACCCGTCGTCAGTTAATAGTTCCCAGGTAACATGAGTACAGCATAGTCCGCAGAATTGACACTGCTACTTCGCCTCGAGTGTGTCCCACTGTTCTTAGATTGCTACCCTACCACGACTCAAAGGAGTCGTGCAAACAGGTAGCAGTTGGGTGCAGTCCCGAGCACTTGGAGGCAGTGGTGGTTAGACATGATTCGTCTCTCCCGGTATTGGGAGTTGATATCGCGCTGTGTCTGGAGAGCCATTACGCAAAGTCCCTGGCCAGGGCAAGCGAGATTTATTGGTAGGTTTTCCAGTAGTTTCTCAAGGTGTAATGGGCTTCACTCCGACACGACTTATACCGCTTTTAGGGGACTGACGCTTGCCGCCCCTAGGCCCGATATGCGATAGTCCAAGACGAACAGACCGGACTGTACGGAGATTGTCACATCAGGCTCAGTAAGTGTTCGGATGGGTTTCCTCATCGGTCTTCTTATCGACATCTACCTGGGGACCGTTACGTACAGCTAGTGCCGCTTGCGGTCTGTGGTTAAACCCACTGCCAGCATAGTAGTCGAGTCTTTAGAGTCCCACGTAGAGAGTTTCCCTGCTCTGGGCGAAACGATATAGAGGTCGTATGGTTTTACGACAAGGGTTCGGACGCATACGTGTTTTTACGCACGTACGATGTTCGGACAGTTTTTATTAGCCGGCTTTGGTTTAAGCCAGATTCTATTATCGGATTATTGGATTTATACAGTCTAAAGTTTTTCCGTGTTTTCACGGATAGGAGGGGCGTTCTCGTAAATTCTCGAGAAGCTTCTAGAAGGATGATGACTTGGGGGCTAAGGTGTCATTTGCATTTATTGATTTAGTGACTCATTTGTGTGATTCATTCATGTAGTTAATGGTGCATTTAATGACTAATGACTCATGAGATGAATCACTCACAATGAATAAATGAAGCATGGTTGATAAATCATTTGATTTATTCATTTAATAAATCATTATGCTTCATATATTCAAAATGAGATATTATTTCATTTCATTCTCACTCTCACCTTCTCTCTCCTCAAGCTCTCTCTCTTCAAACCCTAATCCTAATCTCTCATGTGTTGAGATCAAGGGTTAGCAAGACTTATTAATTCCTAATCACACTCTATATTTCCTAGGTTGCTTTGATTAGCACTTTGAGTAATCTAGTTTCCTCAAGTTAGAGGCAAAGCTTGGAGTAGTAGCTCTCGGGTGGATCTTCTATTACAAAGAGAAGGCCGACGAGGAGGTGGTTAACAAGAAGAAGAAGGACTTGGTTCATTAGGTATAATCTTCTTTCATAGTAGCTAATTACTCCTATGATATTGTTAGTTAGTGTTTAGCAAAGATCCTTTCGGTTAATCGATGTTGTTTTAAACAATATGATTGTTTTACCTATTCCGCCTCCCCGCAACTCGTGGGGTGTACAACGTCGACTTACACGGGTGTGCACCAAAAACAACTGTCAAGTATAACGGACGTGCACGACAATAATATCAGGTGCTTCTAATCTGCACAAAACCCCGATTTAGTGCATCTGGTGTGCACAAAATCGTATCAAGTGCGCCAAGTGTGCGCAAAAATCTCAATCAAGTGCACAGGGTGCACGAAAAACATACACCGAATATCAAAACCGAAATCACAGTACGAAAAAATGCATGAAAACTATGTCGAAGCATACGTCAAAATCATATGCAACCCATATGCACGAAATCAAATCAATATCTCAAAATGTATAAAACCAAATCGAGTGCACTGGGTATGTACAAAACAACATCAATACCACTGATATATGAAACACGAATATAGTGTAATGAATGTACACATAGGAAATACCAATCATAGAACAAAATCCTCAAAATACCAAAATCCAAACAATGGAAATATGAGATTCAAATCACCAAATCACAATCGTAAACACTATCGTCAATGGGCGCCTTTTCTAATGTCGACTGATTCGGACTCGCCTCCTCATCGCTGTGCTGACTGCGCTACAAACGGCTACGCTCATATCGAGAGTCTCCCATGTAATCTATCCCTTCACCTGATATCCGGACTATGTTAAACTTTTCGATCGATTCATCAAAATCCTAAAATTCCCCGAGAGCCCAACACTCAAGTACAGTTTAAAAATATCCAGTACATGCCCCAGCATCTGCGGACTAACCGTAGAAGGGCAAACCCAAGCCTCACTAATGGCACTACGGAACTGCCGTAAACCCTAAGGTTCAAAAGCGTTCTCGTGGTTATTATGTCGAGTTAGGGTTTCATTCTTCTAGAGGGTCCATAGAAATGCCTGCATGTTCTTCTGAATATCTTAAACTTTGGAAATTGGGTTTCTGACTTTCGTTCGAACCTTTTAACTTCGTCTGGACGACATGTGAATACCCTTCTTCCGCATGCTCAACAATGCTTCAATCCTCAAGAATAAACGATACCCTAATGGTTATCGCATTCGAGCCGCAGCTCCCTCTGCCCGTGCGACCGTGGAAACAGAAACCACCATCCGATATCGACAAAGATAGATCAAGGAACGAATAGAATACGGTGCGAATGAATGTACATCCTAAGGCTTCTTAAGCAGAGAAGCTTATCGTAAGTATTCCGTGGATCATACCCACGGTACGTCACTCTACCTAAGTCACCTACTCCATCAACCAAGGTCAACCTAGACTTAGACAAGGGTTAAACCTAGCGCTCTGATACCAACTTTGCCACGCCCCGAAGGTATGGAATGTGACCGACACTTAAATTACGAAGCGTCTAGAGGCGCGCCGTAATCTAAGTAAGCTGAAGCCCAGAAATCTAAACCATTCAAAGAAGAAGTAAAGGAAAACATGTAGGAGAACAAGTTTAAAAGCAACGTCAAATTTTCTCAAAAATTTCGGCTGAGTCTCCTTTGTAAAAACTGGCCTTAAACGGGTACAATCAAGAATAATATATACAAACAATAAAAAGGCATCCCCAAGCGGGAGCTAGCTTTACTCCAACAGGCGGAAACAACCACACAATGCACAATAATATACAACGCCAAAGGGCGAGGCTCAAATCTCAAAAGAAAACCAAATCCACCAGAAACCATAATAATACAAGCGCGACTTTAAGGTCGAAATAAAAACAACTGGTCTTCTAGACTATCAAGTAATACAAGTCTGGTTGATGGAGCTTACTAGATATAAATGAAATAATAAAGGTACAACGGCGGTCCTGATACAAGTGAACCAACCTACCAAGCAAATCACCCTGAATGAAATGATGTGCCAGCAAGCTGCCAAGGAAACCTGTACATCGAAACCTGTAAGAAAAATTTGGCACAACGGGGGTGAGTTGCCAACTCGTGAGTAGAAGACATCTACGAGAAGAAATCGAATGCACGACGCTGTCCTAAGTCATAATAATATACTTAATATATCACTAGTCATCTAGTAGTGCAGGGTAATAAACTATGCGCATGTGCAATGCTCAGTGCTCGTGTCAGTACCTCAAGTAGTAATATGTCATGTGTATGAATATGCATGCACCATGAATGTTAAACAATCAACCATGAAATCTGGATATATCTGTATAAGAAATCTTTAACCTTTATCATAGTAAAATTTGTATGGTAATCTGAAATATCATCAATGGAATCCATGGAAATCCGTGTCAAGTATCGACACAAAACATGTAAATCTCAAGTCTCAATACCTCATAGTCTCAATACTTCGGGCTCTGTCAGTCTGGATCGGCCCATATAATCAAATCTCACGACAACGGTCGGTATCCTCCTGATATCCGCCTCGCCAGACATCACCGGTAGGTAGTCTCCCCTGCCAGGATCATCGTCTACAACTCGATCTTCTTGTCCCGGGGTACCATACCGGGCCCACCATGTACCCGAGACGGTTCATCCACTTCTCGAATCGGGTCTCGAAATCCAACAGAAAATATGAAATCTCATGGTGGACGACACATACATCACGAGAAAACCGCAACTTATATTTTAAAAAGAGAGGGAGAGAGAAAGAAGTTTTTATATATATTCTTGCGGTTTCCCCAAAATCCAGAAATCTAATAGAAATCCAAAATCCCAAAAATCATGAGTAAGTAAATAATAAGTATCGGCATAAGCCCCACAATACTGCATGATAACATGAAAATGTGAATGCATGAACTGTCTAAGTAATAAATGCAATGTCTAGACTAACACCTGAGAGTAATCACAATATTATATTGATTTAGCCTTTAGCTGATTCTATCAATAAAAGATAATATGTTTTAAAGTGTACGTGACATAGCAATTACCGATGATGATGTGTGTGAGCCGACAAATATGTGTACGTGGAATATGCGCATCATCGGTAATGGTGCTGGTGTCCTAACAGGCAAAATTTCATACTGACTAAAGAAACATATGTATGAACATGCAACTTGATGATTACAATCTGAATGTAAAGATGAATGTGTATTAACCACTCATTTGGAATATACATATCTAACTACAACTATATGACTCAAGCCTAAACGGGTATCTATCTAACCCACTAAGGAACTAAACTAAAGAAACTAGTCGATAGGAAATAAGAATCCACCTAAAGTCTAAGTCGATATCTCTAATAGTCGGCGATACAGCCTCAATAGCGTCACGTACATAGTACGACTTTCTCGAATCAAGAGCGCGGATCAATCATTACATCTATGCCTCGTACGGTAAAATCCATCGCACGGCATCCCAAAATCGGGGTATGGGTCAACTATCACCTATGTATATCATCATTCGTATAATATCATCATCAAATATTATCATGATCAAGGGTACTGTGCTATAATTGCATACATCCCTATATTATCAAACATATATCATTGTCTGTGTGAATATACATCGTCAATTGGTCATCAGAAATATCATGTCACATATATCATATCGTAATTAAGTCACATATATCATGTCGTAATTAAGTCACATATATCATATCATGATTCAGTCACATATTACAGTCCGGGTTCTATTCTAGAGTCTCGTATATCTCCATGTCATCATCACCTATTATCGTTTATGTATACATATCCATTTTCTCATTTCCCAACGATCCGCTAATATCATAGTACATCTTATATCATACTCGATCGTATATCATTAACTCACGGCATCACTCCCAATTATACTGACTCCTTCCCAGATATCATGTAACCTCCCCATATCACGTGTGTGTGTGTGTGTGTGTGTGTGTGTAGAAACCTACACACAATCATATATATATATACATACATATACACCAAGTCAAATGTATGTATGTGCGTGTGTGTGTGTCTACTATATATATATATATATATATATATATACACCAAGTCAAATGTATGTATGTGCGTGTGTGTGTCTACTATATATATATATATACATATACACCAAGTCAAATGTATGTATGTGCGTGTGTGTGTCTACCTGAAACCTACGAATTCCCTCTAAGGCATTCATTCTCTGGTTAAGCCTTTCTAAATCGGTCTGTTCCAACCTAAAGTCTTTAATAGGATCCTACTCGCCAAGAATCTAAGGTCACATCTGACTTCCTAATGACAGTAAGTAATATTCCTATTCTACGTTTGCGGGGGTGCTAAACGCCATCCACCCGACTTCCCCCGTAGATATACATCTACTCACCTGGCCCTTGTCTGCCAAAATCGATGACGCCATCCTCTTCTTCATCGTCCGAAGTCCACATGAGGGGTACCTATACGCAAACATATATAATATCGTAAATCAAACCACGGACAAAACCAAAACAGCGCATGAACGTGCATAGGTTAAAACCTATGATCCGCTCATGCAAAAGAACCAAATATCGCTCGATATCGGCGTATAAACGCCGATTGATCGAGATAAAACAACAACAAACAACTCGTAGTTTCAAAACTCATTATTTATAATATAAAACATGGTTTAAATTATCGAAACCTTAAAATCGATCAAATCGTCCTATTTCGCAAAACCTTGAAAATGTCAATTTACCGTTTTACTTCAAAACTTGTTGTTTAAATGAAACTAATGGTCATAATATTCATTAAATAATATAACTAGATTATATAAACCATTACTATATTTTTATCACACTAATTAGTCTTAAATTGAAAATTCTAGTTTGAAATTTTATCCGATTTCAACACCTTGTAAGCAAAACTTTCCAATTACACAACTAAACTTGATTTTGCATGAAATAAATTATTAAACTACAATTTATTATGTTAATAATGTCATGAAACTATAATTAGATTTTAAATCTCAATTATTTAAGAAATTTCTAAAACCTAGTTAGCAAAAATAGCATATTTATCACAATTTTCCATTATCAATTTGAAACTAGTAACTAAATTAGGTTTTTCATTTCTTTAACATGTTAATATTCTCATTAAATCACAATCTAATGATAAAAACATTAATTAGAATTTTATATCACCAATATATATAATTTATAAAAACCTAGTTAGCAAAATTGTTTAATTTAAACAATTTTGAATGCACAATTTATAATACATCAACCATACTAGATTTTTCCTTTCTAAAAATGTTAAACTACTTATTATAACCCCACTCAATTAATAAAAACCCTAACTTGATTTTACAAACCCTATCTTGAATTTTAAACTTGCAAATAGAATCAATTAAGAAAAATCTAAATATGCTAGATTAAAGCATTTAACCACAATTAATCATTGGGATAAGAATTATACCTCCACAACATGAGATCCAAACATGAAAATATGCCTCCAAAAGCATGGTTTCCTACTCCAAAATCCATGCTAAATAGGTCAAAGGAAAATGGTAGAGATTGAATATTGATTTTGAAGTTTATTTTTGGAATTTTTTATTGAATTTTTGATGATTTTTGAAGGGAAAATGAGCTTGGAAAATGGGAGGGGGGGGGGGCTGCCATGGGGTGAGGCCGGCCAAGGCATGAAGAGAAAGAGGGAAAGAAAAATATGTGAAGAGTTGTGTAGAAAGTTCTTCAAAAGATGTATCTTTTATGTCTTTTCACCATTTTCTTTATTTATCAATTTTTCTTTTCAACAAAATAATCCTAGAAAAATCTAGAACCATGAAGAGATTTGAGAAAGAATTTTGCATAAACACACTTGATTCAAAGATGTCATGGTTCACTTTGTAAAATTAACTCATTTCAATTTTGTAATTTACACTAATTTAATGTATATTAAAGCTTATGTTAATATTTAAATTTAATTAATTACGGAAAATATTTTAATAAACTAATAATTTATAAGTCACTAAATAAACACCAAATACTTGTAATTATATCGTTAAAATAGGTCTTTTTAAATTTATGATGAAAAATAATTATGGTTAAGTTTTACGAAAAAATACGGTTTATTTTACCGAAAATCAGAAAATTCATCTAAAGGATTTTATTTATTTAATTATTTATTTTTTAAATTGTTACATGTTTTTACTCACGGAGCCCTTTCAGGTTTTCATCCGTGCCCATTTTGCTTATGGACATAACTTTTTCTTTTTCTTTTTTTTTTGTTTATTCTTTCTTTTTTTTTCATTCTAACGAGATTGCGCCCTTTTGGGTTTTCACAAGACTCGCCGGTAGCCCTGCTGTTTTTACTCACGGAGCCCTTTCGGGTTTTCATTCGTGCCCATTTTGTTTATGGACATACCGTTTTCTTTTCTTTTTTTCTTTTTTTTTACCACATCAGCCTGAGGATGCCGCGGGTTGGTAGTAATTTAACGACGTTTCGGTCATTTGCAAGTTTTAGGACATTGCGGTCCGTTGTTAGTTTAGGGACATTTCGGTCCTTTGCAAGTTTTAGGACGTTGCGGTCCGCTATTGCCGTATTTGAGGCGAATTTCTAGTTTACGGACTTTTCGGTCCACGGGGCTTTCTCTATGAATGAGCACGATGCCCCCGACATGTCCACCTTTTTCGGAGCATGTGGTTGTGGTGGGCTCACCTTCCAATTTTCAGACAATGCGAATTTGCCTTGCTAGTATTGGTCTTCAACTCAATTTTTGAAGACGTAGCAATTTTCGAGTGGATGGCCCAATACTCGATGGTAGGGGCAGTAATTGAGATCGTCGACGTCGTTCGGTTGCAGTGGGTATCTTGACTCTAGTAGAGTAATGAGCCCTTTGCGCATTGCTAGTTCGAACAGTCTCCTTGTTTTATCTTGGGGAAACGAGTAAGGACGTCTCAGCTTCTCATCGAGGGATTGCCGCTTACTGCTTTGGCGAACAACCGCTTTCGGGCCACTCGGTTGTTGTCGAGCGTTGGTGACAAAGGTTGCTTTCCCTTTGCCCTGTTCGTTGCGAAAGTCCGGCTTTGGAGGAGGCGGTCTGTGACCCATTTGGTCTATCTGGGCTAGTTTGTCGATTAAAGCCTGGAACGTGGTCGGTTTGAAGAACATCATGAACTATGAAATAGTTGCATGAGGGCCTAGGGTGCCCATGAACATGTCCACTGCTGGTGCTTCCTCGATGCACTGTTCGCACTTCGACCACAGATTTCGCCATCGGATTGCGTATTGAACCCAGGTTTCGCCTGGCTTTACCCTTGCATTGATCAATGCTGTTATCGGGTGCGTTCACTTGCGCTCGCGAATCGCTGGGTGAACAATAAATCCATTTCTGTGAAAGTTTGGACGGAGTCGTTTGGAAGTTCGGAGTACCACTCAAACGCCGTCTCCGATAAGCTGCCGACGAATTGACGGAGCAAAAGCTTATCATCGCCCCCGGTGTTGCCTCATAGAGCTCTGAACTGGGCGACGTGCTGGTGGGGATTGCCCGTCCCCTTGTACACGTGGAATTTCGGGATCGTATAGCCCGGCGGGTATTTTATCTGGTCATACCAGTCCGGATATAGTCGTCCAGTTTTGACGACTTGGACGGCCGCTTCATTTGCCCGATGAACTCGTATTTGCTGAGCAATATAATCATCCAGGGCGGACTTAGAGATAGTTTCCTCCTTTGCTGCTGAAAGGGCCGGAGGTGGATTCGATGTTTCTCTTCTGTCATCTTCAATTATTACTGGAGGATCTTCGGCTGGGGGATCTGGCTGGATCATCATGCCCACCATATCTTGGAATAGAAGGGCCATTCGTTTTATATTGGCTTCTTGTTCCACAGCCTCTTGGTCCTTCTTCTCAAGTATTTTCCGAAGGAATTCGGCATCGGTTTCTTGCTCATGGCGTTGCTCCGATGATGCATCCCGGCATTCTTTTGGTCCGGTGAGTGCGGCCATGGCAGTCAGCATCACCTGGAGCTTCTGCTGTTGCTGTTCCTGAGCTCTTGTGATGGATCGGGTGAGTGGTCGGTGGCCCGTAGAAGCGCGGCTATCCTCTTTCCCGGATGCCATGCAAATAGTATGGGCCGTTATGCCCCCAGACTTAGGGCGTTTGGGCTCAGTGCCTTTGACATTTGTTGCAGGCATGGGGATCTTCTCCGGCCTTCTTTTCTTATGAGCGGTCGAAGTTGAGGGGGCCGTCGCGGTGGGCACCCAGATAGCTCCTCGGGGTTTGGCAGGATGGCTTTCTTCTTGTTGAACTTTCGTCCTTTTCTGTCGGCGAGGGTAATCTTGATCAACTACTGAGTTTCGAACCTGCTGCCAGGCTTTGTAGATCTTGGAGGACAGCCACTGAGGGGACTGTTCTGGCTTGGTTTCCACAACATTCTCCACCGGAGGAGAAGAACTTTTCAGTACGGCGGTGGGAGAATTCCTGCGCACCTTAGTCAGCAGCTCGAAGCTGTTCCCAGTTGGAACAACAGCATTAATTTTCGCTGTTGGGGCTGGTGGAGTTAACCCAGAGGGGGAGTTGCCCCCGGCCTTCCTTACTCGGTGCCAGTGGCGACGTCGAGCGTATCGAGCTGATGGAGTTGGTTCGGTGATGGGGATGGCTTTGTCTTGCCCCCTGTTCAGGTGAGGGGCTGTTGCTGGTGTCAGCCTGTTGAAGACTGATGTCCTTTGAGTAGCAGGAGTGGGAGTAGGAGTTGGGACAGTCAGTCTTGTAAAGATCGACCCCTTAGCAGGAGAAGCTACCTTGACGACTTCAGGAGCATGGTTGGTTACTCTCTTTGGAATAACCTTTTCTTGAGGTGCATGCTTCATCATGGACCCACCTGAACTTTGGCCCAATCTGGAGAAGACCGAGGCGCTAGAACTGGACGACCCGTTGAGAGGGGCCGCATTAGCTGTTAGCCGATCGAAGACCGACTTCTTGGGAGCTTCCGGTGTCAGCACAGGAGCGGTGAAGCTCGTTGACGGGAGCATGGTCCTGAAAAACAACCCTGTGGTGGCTTGAGTGACCTGTTCTACGAGCATCGTGAACAGGGAAGCCGCTTGGGGCCCATAGGTTATGCCTCCGGTTGAGGCAGGATGCGAGTTGCAGCTGCAGTTGGAGCATTTTACGCAAGTAGATACCATTGCTGTTTTGCTTTCTGCACCAAGCCAAACGCCAAATCTTAGTACCCTGAAACCCAAGGGCAACCATTGACAAACTGCGATTGGTTCGCGAAGACGACACACGAAGTGTGGAGTGGAAAGAGGAAAAGGTCCCACCGGGCGTGCCAGAATCTGTTCCCCGCCGGACACAGAGACGCGACCGCGCAGATCCGTCTTGCTTGAAATTCGGGGCAGATGATAATTGGTGCTATCCGTCCACCTCTCCCAAAATGCCAAGTTGATTTATGGCACCATGTATCGAAGGTTTAAACGGATGCGGCCGATGTAGCATACTTCGTCAGATTCCCCCTCGTTTGAGGGGTTTTTGATTGTGGGGATGCTCTTCCCTGCAGGCGCAAGCCCCCGCAGTTAATTACGCTACCGCATCGCGGTAACAACTTTCTCCTTCTCCATGTGGTCACTTCGTGTCGTGCGTATTTGTTTTGTGTTCGGTTGCCCGTGGATTGTATACGGAGACTAATTTATGCTGTCGCCCGTAGGAAGTGGATTAGTCCAAATCCGTATCTTTCTTAGATTTGGGTTTGGGGGGTTGTGTTTAAGGATACGTTAGCCTTATTTGAGGATAAGATCAACTTAAACGTTTGTTAAGGACACGCTAGTCTAATTTTAGACTAAGATCAACTTAACGGGATCGTTTAGATCCAACAAGAGAGCAGTTGGGCTATGTTGTTTAGTTTAATGACATTGCGGTCGGTAATTAGTTTAGGACATTGCGGTCTGTTGTTAGTTTTAAGACATTGCGGTTGAGGTTAAGGACGTCATAGTCCGTGAGTTTAAGGACCTCACAGTCCGGTGTTAGTTTTAAGACATCACGGTCGAGATTAAGGACATCATAGTCCGTGGATTTAAGGACTCCACAGTCCGATATTATTTTTAAGACATCACGGTCGAGGTTAAGGACAACATAGTCCATGAGTTTAAGGACCCCACAGTCCAATGTTAGTTTTAAGACATCACGGTCGAGGTTAAAGACATCGTAGTCCATGAGTTTAAGGACCCCACAGTCCATAGTAATGTGTGGTTGTCGGGACCCGTCACTTCTCTGAAGACGTTGAAGGATTACAACGATAAATATCAGAGGAGTTCAGAGATGTACCCTTGAAGCAATGTTGGTTGGGAGATTTATAGTCCAATTTGGGAATAAGATCAAAGGATTAATGAGCATATGGGCTCAGTTAATCTGAATTAAGGACTTATGGCCAATTTGGGCTAAGTCCATTCAATTACAATGTTTAAAATTTGTTTTTTTTGAGTTGCTAGGTGTTTGTTTGAGCCCAATCACTTAAAAATGCTAAGTATTGGTTTGGTCTCTGACAATGTTTTGTCTTTAGCTGAATGCTGTGCATTTGTCATAGCTCTAGGCTTATTCAAAGAACAGTTCATGTTCTGTTCAAGCGCACATAAAAGTATGTGGCACACTTAGCACTAGCGCCAGTCGATGAGCGCAGTGCGCTATGGTTAAAGTGCTAATGCGTTTAGCGCTTTGCGCCAGATGTGAAGCGCTAATATGCTTAGCGCCTTGCGCTAAATGAAGAGCGCAGATGCGCTTAGCGCTCTGCGCTAGATGTAGAGCGCTGGTGCGCTATAATTTGAGCGTTGAAGCGCTTGGCGCTAATGCCATAAAATAAGTGCAAAGCGCTTTTAGTAATGCAGCGCACACGTAAGGAGCACGTGGCGCGCTTAGCGCTGAGCGCTAGCCAATAAGCACAATGCGCTGCGTTTAAAATGCTATTGCGCTGCAGCGCTTTGCGCTAGATGAAGAGCACTAAGGCACTTTTAAATCAGGAGCGCTAAGGCTCCTCTTAGGTTAACTTTGCGCTCTGAAGATTATCTTCTTTCTGATAAGAGACTTTGTCTCAAGATTCTAAGAACAAAGTTCTTAATTTATAGGAGATATTTCAATCTCTTTTTGATGAAAGGCTTTGCCTTTATGGATCTGTGATCCTAAGAGAATTGAATAATTCTCCCCCTTTTATAATGAGATGTTCATAATCTCTTTTGTGAAAGACAACTTTGTCTTTCTATGATCAGTGAAAGAAGTAAGTACTTCTGATTATATTAAGATGATTTCTTCTGTATACTCTTTTTACCTAGAAAGAGAATTATCTTCTTTCGCCAAAAGTTTCTTCTTCTTCTTGATATTTTCTCAAAGTTTATGGGGGAGATCCTCTCTATCAGACTTGGAGTCTTGGGTCCTTTATATAGGGGAGGCTGATTTGTTGAATCAGTTAAAGAGATTTATTCTCCAATTGATTTAGGAATTTCCCACTGTTGGATCCTTGATCCAAGGGCTTCTGATTTACAGAAGATAATCTTCTTGTTTTAACAAGATTGAGAAATCTTTCCTTCTTTACAGAATTTGTTCTGTAGTTTAGTGATTTTTAATCACCATTGGATCATTGATCCAACGGTGTTCCAAATTCAAGGCACAATCTTTTCTGTTTGGAAAGATTCAACAGAATTTTATTCTTATTAACCGATGATTTAATCATATCCGTTGGATATTTGATCCAACGGTGAGGAACATTTAGTTCCAGCGCTAGCGCTTATGCGCTCTGCCCATGGTGCGCTAATTGGAGCGCGGCGCTCTTATTGCTAGCGCACACGTGCTTTGCACGTGGTGCGCTACTTGGAGCGCAGCGCACCCATAGCTAGCGCCTATGTGCTTTGCACGGGGTGCGCTAGTTGTAGCGAAGCGTCTTTATAAAAGCGCAGCTGTAATTCAAATTTTGAATTTTGAACAGAGTTTTGCTCTAATTAGGGAAACAACGTACATGATAATGCCTACTGCTGAAGCATAGGGTATCCCTTGCATGCAAGCTCTCTCCAAATCAGTCTTGGGAGACATCTCTTTGGAGAGAGTGAGTCCTGAGATCGTGGGTAAAAATCGACGCTTGGATTCTTCCATACTAAACCTCTTTAGTATGGTGTCAATGTACCTAAATTGGGACAATCCCAGTATCCGTTTAGATCTTAATCTCCAAGATGTAGGAGGCATCCCCTAGATCTTTCATTGAGAATCTTTGTGATAAGAAGAGCTTGACCGATTGCAGTATAGGAATGTCATTTCCTAACAAGAGTATATCATCCACATACAATACGAGGAAGACAACCTTACTCTCTGCCACCTTCTTGTATATACAAGATTCATCTACGTTTTTGACGAAATCAAACTCTTTGATAACGACATCAAAACAGATGTTCCAACTCCGCAATGCTTGCATTAACCCGTAGATGGATTTGAGCAGTTTGCACACCTTTCCGCTGCTCCCACTGTCTATGAAGCCCTCTGGCTGAGTCATGTACACGCACTCTTCCAAATCACCATTTAGAAAGGCGGTCTTAATATCCATTTGCCAGATTTCTTAGTCATGATATGCAGCGATGGCAAGCATGATACGGATGGATTTAAGCATAGCCACTGGAGAAAAGGTTTCGTCATAATCCACACCTGTTCGTCGACGAAAACCCTTTGCAACAAGTCTAGCTTTGAAAGTCTCCACTCTCCTATTTACACCATGTTTTTTCTTGAAAATCCACTTGCTCCCAATGGGTTTTACCCCTTCAGGAGCATCTTCCAAAGTCCATACTTTGTTGGTGTACATGGATTCCATCTCGGACCGCATTGCATCCAGTCATTTCACAGAGTCCCCACTCATGATGGTCTGCTCGAAGCTAGTTGGGTCATCATACTCCATGATGCAATCCTCGCTTCCACCATCAATGAGAAAACCGTAGCATCTCTCAGGTAGACGAGAAACCCTACTAGATCGGCGGAGAGGCTGGGGTTCGTTGGGAACTACCGAATCCTCTGGTTCCACTAAATCTTCAGTTTCAGTTTGTGTAGCCAGAATTTCTTCCAGTTCTACCTTGTTGCCACTAATTTCTTTTGCAAGAAATTCCTTTTCTAAAAAGGTGGCATGCCGAGAAACAAACACCTTTTTTTCCTCGCCATGGTAGGAAAGATATCCATGTGAATGTTTGGGATATCCCACAAACTTGCATAGAACTGACCGTGCCTCGAGTTTGTCCGGATTTTGCTTTTTGACATAGGCTGGACAACCCCATATCTTAACTCTTTAAGACATGGTCTCTTCCCACTCCATATCTTATATGGTGTGGTAGGTACAGATTTAGATGAAACTTGATTCAATAGGTATGCTGCTGTCTCAAGCGCATAACCCTAAAAGGAAATAGGTAACTCAACAGTGCTCATCATAGAGCGCACCATATCTAATAGGGTGAGATTCCTCCTCTCCGATACACCGTTGTGCTGTGGTGTATACGGAGGAGTAAGCTGAGAGAGAATCCCATTCTCTTTTAGGTATTCCAGGAATTCATTGCTTAAGTATTCACATCCTCGATCAGATCGAAGGATTTTAATACTTTTACCCGTTTGGTTCTCGATTTCAGACTTATATTCTCTACATTTCTCAAAAGCGTCAGACTTGTGTTTCATCAGGAACACATGTCCGAATCTAGAGAGATCGTCAGTGAATGTAATGAAGTACGAGGAACCATTCCTGGCATGTGTAAACATGGGACCGCATACATCACTATGTATCAGTCCCAAGAGTTCCGTAACTCTTTCTCCATGTCCTGTAAACAGAGTTTTGGTCATCTTGCATTTGAGACATGACTGGCAATTGTCATAAGATAAAAATTCGAATGGATTCAAATATCCATCCTTATGCAACTTAGCTAGCCGTGTCGCATTGATATGACCTAGTCTACAATGCCACAAGAAGGATTCGTTCATTTTTGAACTCTTCCTCTTGTGTGTGTTTTGTATGTTAAGAACTGTAGTTTGATCTAGAACGTATATACCGTTATTTAACGAGCTTGATCTAATCAACTTTTAATTTAGGAAGATGTTCATAACATTATCCTGTACTATAAAATTATATCCTTCTTTACTTAATAAAGAAACTGATATAAGATTGCATATCATGGTCGGAATGTAATAGCATTCATTCAGAATCAATGTGTTTCCACTTGGTAACACAAGGTGATATTCGCCAACTGCTTTGGCTGCAACATTTGCCCCATTCCCTACTCTTACGGAATAATCATCTACTCCCAGTTCTCTACCTTTCCTTAGCCCATGTAACATATTACATATGTGGGATCTTAATCCGGTGTCTAATACCCAGGACGTAGAGTGGACTGAGAAACAGTTCTCAATAACTAACACATCCGAAGAAGATGCATCATCATGCTTATTCTTCGTTTGGGCGGCGTAGGAATCTGGATATGTGCCTATTCCCTGTTCAGTCTTATAACAATTATAAGAAAGAACGTAACCAACGTTCCCCAGCACAGTATAACATGAGGGTTCGGTCAATACATCCATATTATTATCTTAATTAAGACGTGACATGGTCGCTACCTGGAGAGAGAGAGAAGAAAACACTTTAGCGTATGCTCTTGCAAGATCAGATTGGTTATTATTTTATCTAATCAGGATGACTCCCACTGTTTTTATCAAATCTTCCTTCAAACCCTAAAAGGAAAGAGTAGCTGGGATTAATTACACCCTACAATTTCGCCAATCTTTCAGCCAGGCCAGTGCCGGTACTTTGAGGGAGGTTTCCCGTGCTTTCGCACGGACCTAATTAAAATAAACCTCGTTTTCCCAGAGGCATAACCCCGTAGACACCTTTCTAGACACCTACTTGATCGGCTAATTGTTTTCTGTAAAACTCTCCCAGGAGTAACTCTTACTCGCAGTGGGTATCGGGATCTAACTATTTCATAGAATGTATGCAATCTCATTGCAATGAAATTCCCGATAATATTTTTCCCCTAACCCCCTATGACCTTGACAAAGGCCAACAAATCATAGGATGTTAGTCAAGTTCAACCCGTCATTTCCTGATTGAATCAAACCCACCCGCACGACCCTTGACAAAGGCCAATAAGGTCGTACGACTACCCTAATCCAATCTGCATCATATGCATAAGCAGAAAAGAACCATTCAGCTACCGCACACTACGCCTTGACAAAGGCCAACAAACGCAGCACAAATACTAAATAGGACTTATCTGAAATGACGGAGGGCCACGACAGGTTTTTCTGAAAACCTTTTGCGTAATGAACTTGATATCATTGTAGAATCGAGTAGATTTTAAAAAGGGAGTGTTTTTGAGGCTTTTACTAGTTTTGCTAAAGAGGTCATTCCCGGTGAAGAGATCTCGGCTCTTTCCTCATCGATTAAGGCGCGGGATATATTACATATATCACTATACAAAGCAAATACTCCAAAAGCAATCAAAAGACAAACCGTGTATTGTAGCATATGCCAGTTATTGCTAAAGAGGCCACTCCCGGTGAAGGGATCTCGGCTCTTTCCTTATTGAATAAGGTGCAGTATATATCACATATATCACTATTCAAAGCAAATACTGTAGCTACCCTTTTTTTTTGAAAATTTGATTCTACAACATCTTTTAGGTTTCTTTTTCTTTCATTAATCATATTAATGAAGTCCCATCATTTAAGCTTCCTAAGCATCACAGAAAATGAAACGAAAATACAATGTACGCTTATCACATCCGCATTCGCCACAATGTCCCGTTATGCACCGTTAGGTTACTTAACTAACGGCATACCGGGACGGGACTAGCGCGGGTGCAAAACATAAGCAACGTCTACTATATATCTCATATATAATGTATATCCATTCGTCTCAGAATCCACAGTGATCATATCACAGAGCAGCAGAAGAAACATATGAAATCTTGGATATATTAGGAGGTCCGTGTTTTATTTTAAGCCTATATAAAACATAGATTCCACGGTCATGATGAATAGTCAAACTCACATCCTAGACCCCTACGAGAGCCACAAGCAACCCTACCAATTCTAGAGATAGGAGACTCGGACTTGACTCCTCGAGTTGGTCTCCCACTGGACTGTAGAACCCGGTTACTTGTGCTCCCCTCCTTGGGTGTATCCTAATGCGGAAAAGTAAATTATATACAACAATGGTGACATCATCCTCAACCCGGAAGTGCCCCAATAAAAGAATATTACATACATTGAATTTTACATGAATGAAAATAAAATCTCTCATCTCACATAAAACCCCCGGCTATTCAAAACACGACGATCCAATATAACATATACAGCAACACATAACATCACATGTCATCAACGTAAGTAAATATGCGTATCCCAATTGTCGTTGACATATAGCAACGTAACCGGCGATACACCACATATTACACTTACGGTCGCAGAAAACCTAGACGATGTTAAACATTCCGATCGAATCAACAAACGCCTACAATTACCCAGAAAGCTCAACACATGAGCGCAGTTTAAAATTATTCAGCATATGCCATTTTACCAATGGACCAGCCTAGAAGGGTCAATTAACGCCTCACATGTGGCACTGCTGAACCACCACAAACCCGAGCGTTCAGTGGCGGTTCTGACGGTCACATAATCGAGTTAAGGTTTTGTTCTTCTAGAGGGTCCATCGCATAACTTGCATGATGTTTGAATGCTTTTTAACTAAGGAAAAAATCCAACACTTGGAAAATTTTCCGGCAAGGGAAAAAGTGGGTATTTGATATCCGTTCGAACTTTTTAACACCGTCTAAAGTAACCCGAAAACAGTTAGAAATACGACTACGAAACACTCCGACTTTTCATTATAGTAAATTAGCATCACATGAAAATTTAGTAAAAATAAACAACACCTGAAGCACTAAAACCCATGCATTAGGACACTGGAAAAATTTGGAGGGGGGCTCGGTTTTGGTCGATATGGGGGGCGGTCTCGCCGGCCAAAATGTTCCCAAATGCCTCCAAATTTCATCAGTGTTCATGTTATCACACATATATGATTCTGCACTTGTTTGAAAATTTTTTAGAGCTCATATAAAAATCGACAGAAATGTGGATTTTAGGGTTTCAAGTTTCGGAGTTCGTTTCGGTTTCGTAATCTAACACAATCCGTCTAATTCTCTAGCTAGGCTATGATACCACTGTAGGGTTCCTATGAACAACAACAAGGTTTCGGGAGGCATCGTCCATGCCATTTCAAAAATTTGTCGTTTTAAAGAACCCTAAACTAGAATCGACAACTAGAGAATCATACGAAACACAAAGTAAACTACTTTACATCTAAGTGTTTGCGGAATACAAGCTTTGTAGACCGGTCCTTCGCTTCTAAAGCTCCTAGTTGAAGTCCCTTCGCTGTGATCCAAATCCCGGACTCTTGTACGGCTTCTCAAGATGAAAAGAACGATCTTGCTTGAAGTCTTCGAGGCCAAAGATGATCTACGTCGAGGAGACACTAACTCAAGCCACTACTTCACTAATTGAGAGATTAGTGAAGCAAACACCATATACTAAAGTGCTAATCTAGTAGAGGATGATGAAGTAGGAAGTGGGCTCACTTTAGTTTTATTTTTCTCACAATATTTTCTCTCTTTAGAAAACTCTAGCAAGCTTTAGCTCAAGGAAGAAGAAGATGAGCTCAAGAGATGAGAATGAACTAATGACGTGAGAGAAATAACTATGGGTGAGTTTGTATCATATATTAACTCATGTAGAGATATAACCATGACTTAATTATAATGGTTAGGTTAATAAATATCTTAAGTAAAACAAAACCAGTGGACTTAGTCAAAGCATCCACAGGCTTCTCAAAGCTTCATGCATGTGGCTAATTATCCACCAATTTGGAATTACTTTAAATATTAAAACCTTACATTATAATTAGTATGGTGTAAGTCTCATACACCCATGTAGTGTGTATCAACAACCATGATACAAAATAATATACATTAATATATATCACATATATATCACATGCACACAAGCGAGAAAAATGAATGCTTAAGTGAGCTAATATTAGTTAATGTAATCTAGTATATCACATATACAATTATACATTAAATTATCAAATCAACACTTGATTTAATAATCCGGCTATATCACATATAACCGACTAATATAATCTGTATCAACTTATCGAATCAACACTTAATTCGATAACCCGGCAATATCACATATAACCGACTGATACGAATAAATCGCGAGAATATACTACGGTATCACATACTCGTATTATTCTCGGTCCCACACATATCACATATGTGCTCCTATTTCGTTTTTCCTGAGCCAGTAAAACCTCTATGTAGGACTCTAAAGATTCGTCAATACGCCGGCAGTAGGTGATGATCACATCAAACACCCACAAGCCGTCAGCGGTACTAGCTGGATGTAACGGCTACCCGGGTATTGAACGATCAGAAGATCAGCAAGCAAGCCCGCTCTAACTCCTGCAAAAGCCTGACAGTAACACTACCATACAGTCCGGTCTCCTCGTCAGACCCCAATAACCGATAAGTCATGCCGATATGAGGCTCATAACAGGTCGAGAAACTACTGATAAAACTTACCAGTAAATCTCTAAATCAGTCCTGGCCAGGGACTTCCCTGTTATGGCCAATCGAGCACAGCGCAACATCAACCCCCAATACTGGGAGAGACGAAACCCCTCCTATCGCTCATTGCCTCCATATGACTCGGGACTGTACCCAAAAACCACCGTTTTGCATGTCCTCTTGAATGTGGTAAGGTGGAAATCAAAACACAGTGGGAATCACACAAGAATCTATGACGATCTCGGGTCTACAGACTAACCTGTACCAGTGTCACCAGAGAACTGCTATCTGACGTGAGGTATAGTACCATCTAGGAGTTTTCGGCGAGTCCGTCCAGTGTACCCAGTCTCCACTGAGCACCCGTATACCATCTCTGATGTCAAACACCAATAGATATGGGATCATCCATCGCCCATCTCATGTGTCGATAAGCGTATACGCTAGTCTATTCTTGTATATCGATTCCCTGTCTCGATACACCCACGACTAGGAACATTAAAGAATGAACTTATGGACTGTAAGTCTACGGTAGAGCCCGACCGTCTTTCAGACGCCAAATGCGGAACAAAAACTTTTATACTGGCGCTATCGCATACTGTAACCCGGATCTGCCATTAACGCTAAACTAACAAACTACAAAGTGGGTAGAAAGGTTATACCGAACGATCCGAGTCCTTCGGTCTTCAACCATCATCCCACGCTCCGTTGCGGCTGCTCCGATCTCCTGGCTCCTTGTCGAGGTGGCACCACATCTACGGATCTTTAAACGGGCTCCCGCCTCAATACCGAGGCAACTCGGTCATTAAGTTTGCTAAAAGAGATGACCAAGATGAAGTAGAGAACGAGTAGAACACTTTGTCTCGCTTTATCCAAAACCATGGATGAACGGTTAATGAAGTTGCCTTTTGAATGGAATGAAATGAGAAATGAGCTATCAAATTTTCATGAACCAAAAAAATAATCTTTTTTCCAACAAAAACCATATCATATCTCAAAGAGGGGTCGGCCATAATATAGGAGGAGGGAGGTGAGGGTAGGAGCAAAGTGGTGACTATAAAGGAAAAGATCTTAATCAAATATCTTAATAAGAACAAAAAGCATTAAAGGAAAAGAATGACTCACTTAACCTACTCATCAATCATTTAATGCAAAGAATGAGTCACTAATCCTAGTCACCAATCTAGAAGCTTCCACACTCATGACTCACCCTCAAGAAAAGATAAATCCGCATTAAACCGAATGTTTAAGACGGGTGATAGAAAACTGGCAACTTCCAAAAGCGATCCCGAAACGAATTTCAGGATAACCCCGTAACAGTATAAACATACCCGCATTTGTATTACGACCGAATACAAATGCAACTGAGACAAAGATATTATATCTACACAATATAATACATGGATCCGGCTTAAACCAAAGCCCACCAGTATTATCTGCCCGAAATATGACACGTGCGTAAACGTACGTGCATTTTCCGAACCCTACCATAAAACCATACGGCCTCTACAACGTTTCGCCCGAACTTGGAAAACTATCTGTAGGGGACTCTAATGACTCGTCAGTACCCTGGTAGTGGGTTTAACCACAAGCCGTCAGCGGCACTAGCTGTACGTAACGGCTGCCATGTACTGACCTCAAGGGAAGCCGATGAGTGAACTCATCCTGGAACCCTACTGAGCCTAACAGTGACAATATACATACAGTCCGGTCCGTTCGTCTATGAGTATCGCATATCGGGCCTAGGGGGCTGGTAACGTCAGACCCCCAATAGCGGTATAAGTCGTGTCGGAGTGTAGCCCAGAACACCCTGCGATACTACTGGAGTACCTACCAGTAAATCTCCTACCTCGGTCGACGGTTTTGTGTAATGGCTCTCCTAGACACAGCGCGATCTCACCCCCAATACCGGGAGAGACGAATCCCCTGCCGATCCGCTCACTTGCCTCCATGTGGCTCGGGACTGTACCCAAAAAAGACCTGTTTGCATGACTCCTTTGAGCCGTGGTAGGGTAGAAATCAAAGCACAGTGGGAACTGACACGAGACAAATGACGACCTCAGGTTGATGAACTAATCTGTACACATGTCACCAGGGAACTGCTATCTGACGCTTGGTATAAATACCAACTAGCAGGTTCTCGGCGAGTCCTGTCTGGTGTACTCATAACCCAATGAGCACCTGTATACATCTTAGGTGTTCCAACTGACACCAGTGGCTTGTGAGACCGGCCACCGCCCCTCGTCGGGGTCTCGACTGTATACACTAGTCTACTCCAGAGTATCGATGCCCTGTCTCGAAACTCCCACGACTAGGGACCACTATTAAGGATGTGCTTATAGACTACCCAACTCTTACGTATATGATCGTACTGTTGGTAGTCAAGCAAGATCCTAAGGGCTCTATCAACGTGTAACAGCGATCAGTCACCTGAACCTGTACATGTCTAATAAAGGCAAACCGGATAGCATACAATCATCTCGAGTAAGACTGCGCTACCGGTATAGGTCCTTCTCAATCATTGCAATCACGTACCTGCGATCCAATAATTAACTTTGAGGGCACTATATCCAACAATCTCCCACTAGCACTTAAGGCTAATTATTGCGATGTCGCATACTCACAGCTCGTGTGATACCGAACACCCAACTCCTCTACTAATCAGTTTCACAAAGCTCGTTTGTAAAACTCTTGTGTTCGAGAAATAGCCTCAATGAGTGGATCCGCCCTGATGTTTCTTTCTATGTCTCTCTTAATCTCAAGTTCGCGGAGAAAGCCATCTCTCGAATTGAGTAATACCTGTCTTAGAATATGTCTGGATATCTGATGGGACCTAGTTCATAAATGAACTCCAAATCCAAACTTCTTAGACTGTATCGATCACTGAAACTAATCAGTGTCCAGCACCATGCCTCCCACAGTATCCTCTTGGACCACCTGTCCATAATACTGTCCCTCGTCAGAGGGAAAACTATAACTCTGACAATCACTCTGTCATCCATGTCACCTTTGAAGCCTGAAATGATAACCGTCTCCCGAAGGAGGCTGCCGTCATCAAATCCGTAGAACATGCACTTATGTTTTGAAACTGCTTCCTTATGTTTCTTCAGGATTGGATTAATATAAACTTATCGCATCTAGTGCAAAAATAACATCTAGTGTGGTACTTGACATCTCACGATTGATTCAATTGCCTAAGCAAGTGATATGCTAATCATGCACATCCCTCTCCCCTTTAGTCTGTAAGACACCTTTAGAGAGGGTGACTCCATCTCCTGCAGGTACACCACCATGTCAGGAGTCATCTATTCTAAAATACTATTAGAATACTGTCAAAGTACCCACATTGGGAAACTACCCAAATCTAGATCTAAAACCATAGATCTAGAAACCAGAATGTCTGATATTATATCCATATCCTGTCTGGAGAAACAACTGTGTGACAACCACAGTATAACCGATCGTAGTATAAGAATTTTACTTCCTACTCTGTGTATGTCATCCAAATACCAGGACATCACACCCTACTACCTTCTTAACAGATCCATCCCCTATTCTGATGAAGTCAAACCCATGTCTGTCACATCAAAAATAGATGATCTATCTCCGCTATATCTGCTCAAGTCTATAAATAGACATAAGCTACTTGCCTACTATGCTTCCGCTGCTCCCACTGACCACAACAACCCTCTGGCAGAATAATATATACGTGCACTTCTAAAGCTAGTTTAGAACGACGCTATACTTAACCTCCTGCCGGGTCTCATAGCCTGGAACAACAGTAGTGTCAAGTCTGGATAAACAAGAACCTCCCTGTCACCATCCTTGAGGCTACCGGAGTACCTCTCGGGTGTCTGAGGTTACTTATCATATCTGCGGAGTGGCTAATGGAATGCCAAACCTGATTGAATCTATAGGTCCTATTAAATTTCCCGTAATCGTTTGCGGTTCTGGAATCACTTCCAGTTCTACCATACTCCCACTACTGTTTTCTGAAAAAATCCATTTTACTAAAACTGTGGCGAGTCAAGAACAATATCACTATTGATCTTCCAGATGGTAGAAAGTCAACCCTCATCATAGCCTGGGCCAACCCACAAACAGCCATTACAGAAACGTGCCTTGAGTTGTCCAGAGTCTGGTTTTAATCATAAGCCGGACAACTCCTCATACCTTAACATCGTTAAGATATGAACCATTCTATATCCAATATAGAAACTTTGGCACTTATTTAATTGGAACCAGATTCTAATCATGCAGCTGTCTCCAGTGCATATCAACTTAATGGAGAGAGGCTAATCAACATTACTCAACTTAGGAATCCATCCAATTATGAGTAACCTGAAAGAGAAACAAGTTTCTCAAAACCATTACTATCAACTGAATACCAATCACAAGTATCTACATCTTCGATCTCCTTGAAGAATCCCGATACTTGCGATACCTGGTTCTCTACTTTATTCTTATACCTATAACTTCTCAAAACTTAGACATTATATTTCTACGAAACACTTGTCTAAAAACTAGAGAAGTCACAAGTAAACAGAACATAGTACGAGGACCAACTCCTTTGTCCTTACAGACATTGGACAACATACAATACTCTGTATAAGTCCGCTGAGTTAAATAACTCAAAACCTGTGCGTCGTAGGTTGAAAACTGTACCCAGGAGATTTCCTCAAATATCACCAATTACAACGAATTCCGATATAATGAGGATGATCACCTAATTCCCAATAATTTACTCCCACTCATCATCTGTAAAACCATACTGATATGAGAATCAAACCTGGTAAATACATACCCTGGAGTAAGTATCTAATCGGGAAATCTATTTTCCTTTAACAATGCACTGAAACATGAAAATGTTTCGTAGGGGTATCCTGGTATTCCTAGTAATGCCTCTTCCATAATCCAATTCATGACTATAACTGCATATTTCTTTGCCTTCTCTCCAAATCCCTTTATTTGTCTTTATTCATTACCTTCTGTACACCCCTTTAGGCTAAGTGATTTTCTTCCTTCCCCACCGTTCGGCACCAGCCTATGGTTTGAAAGAAGACTATCCAGTAAGCATATAGGTGTACTCTCCTAAACCAAGGAGTACTCGCAACTTGAGAGAAGGTGATGATAAAAGACAACTGAATAATACCTTATTCTTTCTCCCGAACTGGGGAAAAAAGCAAAGGTGAAATAGGAGTGGCGATGAAGTACGCGGTTTGGTCGTGAATGATAACAGTCGCAATTTACTTTGCCCTCTTTCTAATCCCTTTATTTTGTCTTTAGTTATTACCTTCTGTACACCCTACTTAGGCTAATTGGTTTTCTTCATTCCCTACCTTTCGGCACCTGCCTATAGTTTGGAAGAAGACTATCCAATAAGCGTAATAGGTGTACTCTCCAAAACCAAGGAGCCCTCGCAACCTGAGAGAAGGTGATGATAAAAGACAACTGAATAAACCAATTCTATTTCTCCTGAACCTGGATCCATCCTCGAAGAAGTCCCTTCGAGTTCGTATATAACCATACGATGGATCTATCCAATGGAAGTGGATGTCCGTAGTAATACGGGGTGTTCTGAGAAATGTAAAAGGTAAAAGAAGGAGCGGCAATGACTTATGCAACTTAGACAATCCAAAAGCCAGTATTTTAAGAAGGTCCGGTCAACTTGGTCACTGAGTCATAGTCAAGGGTCGGTCAAAGGTCGCTGCCAAAGAGAGAGAGAAAAGAAACACTCTGCGTGCACTCTAACCTAGATCAGAATGGTTATCACATTTTCTAATCAGGAAACCTCCCACTGTACTGTCAAATTCTCCTCCAAACCTAAAAGAAGAATCAATCGGGATCACCCGAAGAGTAAACCAACTCATCAGTGGGAATCGGGATCCAACTATCATCGCATGATAACGTGAAGGTATCCACTCATGTTATCACACTCCAGAAGGTATGCGCATACTTGGCAAGTTTCAGTTTCTTTAGAAACTCCCGATGTAATTTTTGCCCCATGCTCTTATGACCTTGGCGTTGGTCAAAATGTCATAAGTCACATGCCAAGTTCTACCCATCATTATCTTGTCAATTTGAACCCACCCGCACATGCCCCTGACGTTGGCCAAATGGCAGAACGACTATCCTAAACCAACTCATCTATCTATGCAACAGATGAATACCCAGCAGCTACCAAACATTATGCCTTGGCGTTGGTCAAAATACATAGCTTGAATACTACTGAATACCCAAATGAAATGACGGAGGGCTACGGCTGGTTTTTGGCGAAAAGCCTTTAACTTAACGAACTTGATATCGCTGAAGGAACCTGATAGCTTTTTATAAAATATAGTGACGAAAACCTTTGCTAAAGAGGTCACTCCCGGTGAAGGGATCTCGGCTCTTTCCTCATGGAATGTGGTGCAGGATATTCCAACTGAATACCGCGATGCAAAGCAACTTGTAATCGACTATAGTGAAGTTATTACCCTGACGCAAATTTCTGCCCAAGGGGTCACTCCCGGTGAAGGGATATCGGCCCTTGCCTCGTCGAATGAGGTGCAGGATATTCCAACCGAATACCACTGTGCAAAACAAAAGGAACGTCTTTATAATAACACTTTTTAAAACTGTTCCAACAACATCCAAACAGGTTTGTTTTCCTTTGCATTGATCAGAATCAACGCAGTCCCATCAATTAATCACACCAGAAAAGAACGAAAATAAAATCTACGTATATGCCATCCGCATTCGTCACTGGGTCCCGTCATCACCCGTTAGGTTACTTAACTAACGACAGAGCGGGGATTGGACTAGCGCGGGTGTAAAACATATACAACATCTACTAGTATATATACCAATATAAAATAATCGCTCCAGGCGTGATAATATGCAACATTACAGAAAAGTAATAAGTATCACAGAACAATACAGATAATCTGGGATCCCCGGGTTTCACAGAGCCGCTGCTGAAATCCGACGTTCCCCTGGTCGTGTGGATAGCCTGTGCAATGAAACCTAGACCCCTACGGGTGCGGCAAGTTATCAGCCAAAACCTGAAGCGAGGCAGCCCCCTACAACATAGTGAATGGACCACCCTGCACTGCACGGAATCCGGTAACTTGAGCACCCCTTCTTGGGTCAACCTGTACCCCCTACGAGTGCGGCGAATAGTCTGCCAATTCTAGAGTGATGCCCCTCTGCCTCTCAAAACCATGAGATGCGGACCCGTTGCCCTCCAGAACCCGGCTATCCGTGCACTCCGTCATGGGGTAAACCTAGTACATAAATGAAAAATATGTACAACGGGTACATCGACCTCAGCCCGGTCGTGCCCCAAAAGAATATTATACAAACAGGCAGTGACGGCAGTCCACATGTTGGATGCTCGCCCTGCAATATCAAATGTATAAATAAATCCAAACTGCACTACCATTGCACACTGCTATCCACCACGACAAATCCGCAATATCACAACACAACACAGAACATCAATGCGAATGTCACGTTCGCAAATCCGTCGAAAAGGACTATAGCAATTAGACGCAATTTACCGCTCGAATGACATTCACGGTCGGAGATATATTGTAAGTACTGTAAACTAACAAGTTTAAAATTTCGATCAACAAAACTTCCCGAAGCAGGCCTCACGTACATCAGCTGTACAGTAACAAAATCTGGGCCCAAAAGAAATATTCCAGAAACCACAATTTTCAATGAAGACCCTACTGTAGAAATTTGGAGTATTGATCTCACAAACTCGCGGCGGAACCGCGGCCAAACCCTGGTTTTGGCGGCGGTTCCGCGGCAGTACAGTGGGATCAGTTGACCAAATTTCACCAGTATGCTTAAAAAAGCCTGCACGATTTTCTAAGATGCTCAAAATGATTTTTATACTTGTTTAAAATTTCGACAGAAACTTTACACCGAAAAACGCGGTTTCGGAAATTTCGTTCGATCGATGTTTTAAACGCGTTAGAACAAGTTAGTAAAGCTTAATGGCGTGGCTCTGATATCATGTAAGTCTACGGTAGCGCCCCGGCCGTCTTTCAGACGCCAAATGCGGAACAAAAACTTTTATACTGGCGCTATCGCATACTATAACCCGGATCTGCCATTAATGCTAAACTAACAAACTACAAAGTGGGTAGAAAGGTTATACCGAACGATCCGAGTTCTTCGGTCTTCAACCATCATCCCACGCTCCGTTGCGGTTACTCTGATCTCCTGGCTCCTCGTCGAGGTGGCACCACATCTACGGATCTTTAAACGGGCACCCGCCTCAATACCGAGGCAACTCGGTCATCAAGTCTGCTAAAAGAGATGACCAAGATGAAGTAGAGAACGAGTAGAACACTTTGTCTCGCTTTATCCAAAACCATGGATGAACGGTTAATGAAGTTGCCTTTTGAATGGAATGAAATGAGAAATGAGCTATCAAATTTTCATGAACCAAAAAAATAATCTTTTTTCCAACAAAAACCATATCATATCTCAAAGAGGGGCTGGCCAAAATATAGGAGGAAGGAGGTGAGGGTAGGAGCAAAGTGGTGACTATAAAGGAAAAGATCTTAATCAAATATCTTAACAAGAACAAAATGCATTAAAGGAAAAGAATGACTCACTTAACCTAGTCATCAATCATTTAATGCAAAGAATGAGTCACTAATCCTAGTCACCAATCTAGAAGCTTCCACACTCATGACTCACCCTCAAGAAAAGATAAATCCGCATTAAACCGAATGTTTAAGACGGGTGATAGAAAACTGGCAACTTCCAAAAGCGATCCCGAAACGAATTTCAGGATAACCCCGTAACAGTATAAACATACCCGTATTTGTATTACGACCGAATACAAATGCAACTGAGACAAAGATATTATATCTACACAATATAATACATGGATCCAGCTTAAACCAAAGCCCACCAGTATTATCTGCCCGAAATATGACACGTGCGTAAACGCACGTGCATTTTCGGAACCCTGCCATAAAACCATACGACCTCTACAACATTTCGCCCGAACTTGGGAAACTATCTGTGGGGGACTCTAATGACTCGTCAGTACCCTGGCAGTATGTTTAACCACAAGCCGTTAGCGGCATTAGCTGTGCGTAACGGCTGCCCATGTACTGACCTCAAGGGAAGCCGATGAGTGAACTCATCCTGGAACCCTACTGAGCCTAACAGTGACAATATACATACAGTCCGGTCCGTTCGTCTATGAGTATCGCATATCGGGCCAAGGGGGCTGGTAACGTCAGACCCCCAATAGCGGTATAAGTCGTGTCGGAGTGTAGCCCAGAACACCCTGAGATACTACTGGAGTACCTACCAGTAAATCTCCTATCTCGGCCGAGGGTTTTGTGTAATGGCTCTCCTAGACACAGCGCGATCTCACCTCCAATACCGGGAGATACGAATCCCCTGCCGATCCGCTCACTTGCCTCCATGTGGCTCGGGACTGTACCCAAAAAAGACCTGTTTGCACGACTCCTTTGAGCCGTGGTAAGGTAGAAATCAAAGCACAGTGGGAAGTCACACGAGACAAATGACGACCTCAGGTCGATGAACTAACCTGTACACATGTCATCAGGGAACTGCTATCTGACGCTAGGTATAAATACCAACTAGCAGGTTCCCGGTGCGTCCTGTCCGGTATACTCATAACCCAATGAGCACCTGTATACATCTTAGGTGATCCAACTGACACCAGTGGCTTGTGAGACCGGCCACCACCCCTCGTCGGGGTCTCGACTGTATACACTAGTCTACTCCGGAGTATCGATGCCCTGTCTCGAAACTCCCACGACTAGGGACCACTATTAAGGATGTGCTTATAGACTGCCCAACTCTTACGTATATGATCGTACTGTTGGTAGTCAAGCAAGATCCTAAGGGCTCTATCAACGTGTAACAGCGATCAGTCACCTGAACCTGTACATGTCTGATAAAGGCAAACCGGATAGCATACAATCATCTTGAGTAAGACTGTGCTACCGGTATAGGTCCTCCTCAATCATTGCAATCACGTACCTGCGATCCAATAATTGACTTTGAGGGCACTATATCCAACATGGACTACCATGGCCCCACTAGTATGATCTGCATCATAATCCTGGTAGTCAAGTACACAAGCTAAGGGCTTTACCAACATGTAACCTTAAGACAGTATCAAGAGACAAGTATACATGTTAGGATAAAGAGCAACCAGATAGCATACTATCATGTCGAGCAAGAAATTCCTCTCTCTATATGTCTGAGCATCCAATATAATATACATCATATGTACAATAATGGCCTTTAGGGTATACATACAACTAACACAAGGAAACCTTCAAAGGGTTCGTAACCTGCTTCTACAACGCCCTCTTCGAGGTCCCAGAACACCTGGACGAGACAGTCATTACGACCCTCAGGTCAGGTCTTAAGCACAAGGAGTGGTTACGCTCCTTTGCATTAGCGCAACCTAAGACCATGGCCGAGGTAAAGGCCTGGACCGAGCGAGAGATCCAGCTCGAGACCGAGGTGAACACAAATCTCCCTCGAGCAGAGAAAACTGACCAGAAGAAAAAGGCGAGGGAAGAGAAAAAGATGCTTGAGCGGCCAAAGCACTACGCCCCTGTTCTCCTCCGAATACAGATACGCGACCGTATAGATTCGTCTTTCCTGAATTTGGGGGCAGATGCTATTTGGTTTTATCCGTCCACCTCTCCGAAGATGCCAAGTTAATTTATGGCACCGTATATCGGAGGTTTAGACAGATGCGGCCGTTGTAGCAGACTTCGTCAGATTCTCCCTCGTTTGAGGGGTTTTTGATTGTGGGGACACTCTTCCCTGCAGGCGCAATCCCCTGCAGTTAATTATGCTACCGCGTCGCGGTAACCACTTTCTCCTTCTCCAGATGGTCACTTCGTGTCGTGGGTGTTTGTTTTGTTTTTGGTTGCCCGTGGATTGTATACGGAGACTAATTTATGTTGTCGCCCGTAGGGCATGGATTAGTCCAAATCCATATTTTCTTAGATTTGGGTTTTGGTTTGGGTTTGAGGATCGTTAATCTCATTGGGATTAAGATTAACTTAAACGTTTGTTAAGGATACGTTTGTCTAATTTTAGACTAAGATCAACTTAACGTTTATTAAGGACACGTTAGTTTAATTTTAGACCAAGATCAACTTAACAGGATCATTTAGATCCAACAAAAGAGCATTTGGGCTCTATTGTTTTAGTTTTAGGGACGTTGCGGTCCATTAAATGTCTGGTTGCCTGGACCCGCCACCTCTCTGAAGACATTGAAGAATTACAACGACATATATCAGAGGTGTGAGGAGATGTACCCATGAACCAATGTCAGTTGAGGAATTTGTAGTTGGATTGATTTAATGATCGTTAATCTCGTTTGTGATTAAGATCAACTTAAGTGGTTGTTAAGAATACGTTAGTCTCATTTTAGACTAAGATCTACTTAACAGGATCATTTAGATCCAACAAAAGAGAATTTGGGCTCTATAGTTTTAGTTTAGGGACATTGCGGTCCATAATTAGTTTAAGGACCTTGCAGTCCATGAAGTTTAAAGACATCATAGTTTAGTTTAGAGATATCATAGTCTGTAGGGTTTAGTTTAGGGACGTTGCGGTCCATAAGTTTAAGGATGTCATAGTCCATGAATTTAGGGACCTCATAGTCCGTGAAGTTTAAGGACATCATAGTCCATGAGTTTAAGGACTTCATAGTCCAAAATGGTTAAGGACATCTGTTTCTCCTAATCAGAGCAAAACTTTGTTCAAATTTCAAATTTTGAAATGAAGCAACGCTTCATAGCAGCGCCAATTGCGCTGTGCCCTAAGTAGCACACCACGCGCAAAAACACATGTGCGCTAGCGCTTAGAGCGCTGCGCTATAAGCAGCGTACCACGTACAAATCACATGTGAGCTAGAGCTAAGCGTGCTGCAAAGCAGTGCACGGGTGCGCTGCACTCTAAGCAGCGTACCACGTGTAAGGTACGGGTGCGCTAGCGCTGGAACTAAAAACTCCCCACCGTCAGATCAAAGATCTAGTAAAGATGATAAATCATCAATTAATCAGAATAAAATTCTGTTAAGGAGAGATTCCTCAAAATCTTTCCAAACCAAAAGATTGTGCTCTGTAAATCAGAGAGCCGTTGGATCAATGATCCAAAGGTGATTAAAAAATTACCAAACTTACATAATAAATTCTGTATGGAAAAGATTTCTCAATCTTGTTAAAAATAAGAAAATTTCCTTCTGTAAATCAGAAGCCCTTGGATCAAAAATCCAACGGTGGGGAATCCCCTAATCAATTGGAGAAAAAATCCCCTTAACTGATTGAATAAATCAGCTCACCCTACATAAAGGCCTCAAGACTTCAAGTCTGAGATAGAGAAACATACAGAGAAACCCCCCCATAAATTTTGAGAAATCTCAGAAAGAAGAGCCAAGCTCTCGGTAAAAGAAGAAGATTTTCTTCAAGGTAAAAATAAATAGAGAGATGAAATCATCTCATATTAAAAAGAAGAATTCACTTCTTACTTTAAGATCATAGATCTACAATACCAAGATCTTTCACAAAGAGATCAAAAGATCTCATCATAAAATAAAAAGAAGAACATAATTTTTCTCACAGATTATAGATCTATAAGACTAAGGACTATTCCCGCCAAAAAAATTTCTGCGTAAAAGAGCCCAAAGTATCAAATTGTAGCGATACGCTTAAGAAAATGTGAACCAGTATTTTTCGGGCTGTATTTTGACAAACTCCTGAATGTGAAACAGCTAAATTCTTATGGTATCGAAAGCATCTCGAAAACGCCTTCGATTTGATATATTATGGGCCTCATAATTCATCCGGGATCAAAAGTTATGAGCAAATGTGCTATGCACATGTGATCTAAGGAAGAAAATGCGAATCAGTATTTTCCGAGCTGTATTTTGACAAACTCCGTAATGAGAAATAGCTAAATTCTGATGGTATTGAAATTGACTCGAAAAATCCTTCGATTTGATATATTATGGGCCTCATAATTCATCCTGGATCAAAAGTTATGAGCAAATGTGCTATGCACGTGTAATCTAAAGTAATGCTCTACTACATGGGGAATGCATTTTTAGTCCCACATCGGGAAAATGAGAGATCTATTCTCTACCACTCCCATATAAATAAGAGTGGATACCTCTTAGAAAAGGTGGAGTTCAATTCTTAAAGGATTCAATTCTCAAAGGAGCTTAGTTCTCCAAGTTAGGAGCCTACTCCTCCTCATAATGCGCATATGCGCAAGCGCCATGTGCGCTACGTGCAACGCACGTGTGCCCGCCATGCGCGCACCATGTGCAACGCACGTGCGCACCACAAGAGAATATTCAATAATATTAAAAGGAGCTTAGTTCTCCATAGGAGCTTAGTTCTCCAAATTAGGAGCCTGCTCCTCCCCATAATGCGCATATGCACAAGTGCCATGTGCGCTACGTGCAACGCACGTGTACACGCCATGCGCGCACCACGTGCAACGCATGTGCGCACCATATGAAAATATTCAATAATATTAAAAGGAGATTTGTTCTCCATAGGAGTCTGCTCCTCCTCATAATGCGCATATGCGCAAGCGCCATGTGCGCTACGTGCAACGCACGTGTGCCCCCAATGCGCGCACCACGTGCAACGCACGTGCACAGCACATGAGTATTCCATAATACTCAAAGGAGATTATTTCTCCATAGGAGCTTGCTCCCCCCCTAATGCGCATATGCGCAAGCGTCATGTGCGCCGGCCACATGCGCGCCACGTGCAACGCACGTGAGCCAAACACATGCAGCACGTGGGAGTATTCCATAATACTCAAAGGAAATTCGTTCTCCATAGGAGCTTGCTCCCACCATAATGCGCATATGCACAAACTCCATGTGCGCTACGTGCAAATATGTGCGCCTAACACGTGCGACGCACGTGCGCGAACTCAAAGAAGCCTTTTCAGCAGCGAGAAGCTTAAGCTCCAGCATGTTCTTCCCCCCTGATGAGTGGGACATGGTTCAAAGGGTACATCCCTCCACACCTTCGATATATGGCACTGTAATCTCTCAGTGTCGTCGGAGAGGTGGTGGGTCCCAACGACCAATGATCCTCCATTCTAAAATAAAAAAAAGGAAGAAGAAGGACAGAAAAAGATAGAGAAACCCCCCCATAAACTTTGAGGAACTCAAAGATAAAGAGCAATCTCTTGCAAGAAGATTTTTCTTCAAGGTAAGAATGAAGGATGATGAACACAGAGATGAAATCACCTCATGATTAAGAAGAATTTATTTCTTTAAAAGATCATAGATCTACAAGACAAAAAGTCTTTCACAAAGAGATCAAAAGATCTCATCATAAAATAAAAGAAGAACATAATTCTTCTCACAGATCATAGATCTATAAAGGCAAAGCCTTTAATCAACATAAGAGATTGGAAATATCTCTTGCAAAAAAATAAGAACCGTTGTTCTTAGATCTTGAGACAAAGTCTCTTTTAAAAGAACATAAACTTGTTTTCCAGATCATAAAATTGATCAGATGCGCTTTGCGCTCTTGAAATGCGCCTTGCGCTCTTGAGCTGCGCTTCTGTGCTCTCTGGATCGGTGCTCAGCGCCAAATGCGCCATGTGTCAATCACGTATGCGCCAATTAACAACTTGCGCTTTGCGTTTCTGAAATAGCGCACTGCACTCATGGGCTGGCGCACAACGCCAAGCGCACCACGTGTCACTCACGTGTGCGCCACTAAAATGAAAGCGCAATGCGCTCATAGAATAGCGCTCAACGCTCATAAACTGGGATCACGCGCTCATCATCTGGCGCCTAGCGCTGAGTGCGACACGTGTCCCTTACATGTGCGCCACGTGGCAGAAGCGCACTGCACTCTTTGACTGACGCAAAGCGCCTAGCGCACCACATGTTGTGCTTACAGAACATAAATTGTTCTTTAATAAGTCCTGAGCTCTGATGAATGCTTAGCATTCAATAAAAGACAAAAACATTGTTAAAAGGGCCAAGCCCAAATAAAGGCTCAACAGCCCAAAACAAAATGTTAAACATTTATTGGACTTAGCCTAAAATTGGCCATAAGTCCTCAACCCATATTAATTGAGCCCATCTGCTTATAAATATTTTAACAGATCTTATTCCTAAATTGGACTACAGATCTTTCAACCAACCCACATTGGTTTAAGGGTACATCTCTGAACTTCTCTGATACTTGTCGTTGTAATCCTTCAACGTCTTCAGAGAGGTGACGGGTCCCGACAACCATACATTTCATGTACTGTGGGGTCCTTAAGCCCACGGACTATGACGTCCTTAACCTTGACTGTGAGGTCTTTAAACTCACGGACTATGACGTCCTTAACCTTGACTGTGAGGTCTTTAAACTCACGGACTATGACGTCCTTAACCTTGACTGTGAGGTCTTTAAACTCACGGACTATGATGTCCTTAACCTTCGACCGCGATGTCTTTAAACTAACGCTTGACCGTAATGTCCTTAAACTAATCGACCGCAATGTCTCTAAACTAAACAATAGAGTCCAAATGCTCTTTTGTTGGATCTAAACGATCCCGTTAAGTTGATCTTAGTCTAAAATTAGACTAACGTATCCTTAACAAACGTTTAAGTTGATCTTAGTCCCAAATGAGACTAACGTATCCTTAAACCCAACCCCCAAACCCAAATCTAAGAAGATACGGATTTGGACTAATCCACGCCCTACGGGCGACAACATAAATTAGTCTCCGTATACAATCCACGGGAAACCAAAAACAAAACAAACACACACGACACGAAGTGACCATCTGGAGAAGGAGAAAGTTGTTACCGCGATGCGGTAGCGTAATTAACTGCAGGGGCTTGCGCCTGCAGGGAAGAGCGTCCCCACAATCAAAAACCCCTCAAACGAGGGGGAATCTAACGAAGTCTGCTATATCAGCCGCATCCGTTTAAACCTTCGATACATGGTGCCATAAATCAACTTGGCATCTTCGAAGAGGTGGACGGATAGCACCAATTAGCATCTGCCCCGAAATTCAGGCGAGAAGTTTTCGCGTCTCCGCGTTTTCGGAGGGGAACGGATTCTGGCACGCCCGGTGGGACCTTTTCCTCTTTCCACTCCACACTCCGTGTGTCGTGTTCGCGAACGAATTGTGGTTTGCTATGGTTGCCCTTAGGTTCGAGGTACTAAGATTTGGTGTCTTGCTCCGTGCAGAAAACGAAAGATCAACGGCGTCTACCTACACAAAATGCTCCAGCTGCATCTGCAACTCCCGTTCCGCCTCATCTAGAGGTGTAACTTACGGGCCCCAGGTATCACGACCCGAAAGAGCACGTGACTGGCCCTCGAACCATATGAAATCTATAGGACTCCATCTGATCCAAGTAAGCCAAAGCCCAGAAATCTAAAACCATTTTAAGAGTAAGTGAAGAAAACTGGTTTAAAGAAGTGAAGGAAAATATGTTTGAAGTCGAGGTTTTTAAATAACTAAGCCGAAGGTGCATTTTTAAAAGATAAAGTCTTTTCTAAAAATTTCGGCAGAGTTTCTTTTGTAAATACTGGCCCCGAACGGGATACAACAAGCATAACATATATACAATGATAAAAGGCATCCCCAAGCGGGAGCTAGCTCTTCGTCAATTGACGGTCACAACCACACATGCAATATAATATACAACGCCGAAAGGCGAGGATCGATCCAAAAGAAACACAGTAAGCATGAAAACCGCAATACTACTAAGCGCGACTCTAAGGCCAAATAAAACATCACTAAAGTCTGAGTCTGAAACAATAAACAAATTTGGTTGATGGAAATTCTAGATACAAAGAATAATATAAGTACAATGGTGGTTTTGATGCAAAAGGAACCACCTACCAAATGCAATTCACCCGCAAGGAAGCAATGTGCCAGAAATGCCGCAAAGGAACCTGTATGGCAAAACCTGCAAGAACTGTGGCACAACGGGGGTGAGTTGCCAACTCGTGAATAGAGAATAACTACAAGCAGAAACCGAACGCAAGACATAATCCTAGGTCAAAACGATCAGTACAAAATCCTCAATATAAAACATGCAGCCTATAACAAGGCTAGGGTAAATATCTAACCCGAGTGTAATCTCCTGTGCCTGTGTCAGTGCCTCAGGTAGCAATATAACATAAGAATGAGGTATGAATGCATGAGAACATAATACATGTAAATGAAGAAACTGTTTTCATACTTTAGTGAGATTTCCTTTGTATTTTTAAAATGAGGTATCATAATGAAATCAGCATAAAACAGTGCCTAACATCGGCACAAAACGTAATCCAAATATCCCGATATCTCTGTATCCCAATCACAAAATCTAGGGCGCCGTCAGTCCAGACCGGCCCCTACCATCAATCTCAAGACCACGACGGTATCCTCCGGATATCCGACGCGTCAGGTAAAATCACCAGTCGGTAGTGCTCCCCTGCCAGGCTCAACGTCATCACCACATTCATCTTGCCCCGGGGTACCGCACCGGGTCCACCATGTACCCGAAACGGTTCATCCGTCTCCTCGAATCGGGTTTCCAAATCCATCAGCAAACTCATGGTGGACGACTCATACATCATGGGAAAACCGCACTTTTTATTTTAAAAGAGAGAAAATGTTTATCTGTGTTTTTGCGGTTTTCCTTCAAATCCAGAAAATCTCACGGAAATCCAAATCCAAAACCTCAGTAACACGTAAAATAGTGAATATATGCATGAGAATCCATGAATGCAGCATAACAATGAATATCAGTATGCATGAAGTAGCAGGTAATAACTACAATGTCTAAACTATTAGCTAATAGGTTATGTCAAGCAATAGTATTTTCTAAGGTGTACGTGACATGGCAATTACCGATGAAGATGTGTGTGAGCCGGCAAGTAAGTGTACGTGGTACATACGCAACATCGGTAATGGTGCTGGTGTCCTAACAGTATGATATCAATAATGGAGTATGAAACATAATATAAGAATGCGATGCAAAGCGAACCACAAAAAAAGTGGGAGCTGAATCTAGACGCAACTATAACTAATCTGCATTAATCTAATATAAGTCCTACAAATGGTGCCTTTTGAAATATCACGAATCATAGGGTTTTGAAAATAGGGGCTACGGTGTTTTTATGAAAAGATACGCCTTTTGAAATATCCGTAGATCCCTTGACCTGTCTTTTAAAATACCCACGACCCGCTAGTTTTGAAATAGGTAGGAGTCTAATCTAATCTAACAACTACACTAAACTATACAGCTGAACTAACAAGCTGAGCTACAGGTAAGGAAACCTCCTAACATCTGAGTCGATATATATATAGATATAATAGTCGGTGATTCCGCCTCAATAGTATCGCGTACGATACATTATATCATATGACATCCTCAAGTCATGAGTGCGGATCTATCATCAATGTAAAGCTCATACGGTAAATCGTCGTACGGCATCCCAATAGCTGGGTACGGGTCAATATCACACTATCTCATCACACTTCAGGTATCACTATCAACATATCATATAATCTGGGGTACTATTCTATGTCTAGTATAAATCGATACCATCAATAAAGTATGCATGCGGGGGTAAACACACATCCCAAGCCCGCAAGAATCACATTTCGTATTCCAAATACGAATCATATCACATCACCGATCTCGCGGCACAAAGCCCAAAATCATTGACTCATCTCCAAAGTCATCCAATATCATCAACACAGTGCCAGTATAAGTAATATGCAAGGGTGTGCGTGTAGGTGTAATTCTATTCTAGGGTTCGCGACTATGAACTACACTAGTCACTTCTAACCCTACACTATCCATAATACACCTAACTATCATATATAATAACAACTACGGACTGCGGGGGTGCTATACGCCATCCACCCGACTTCCCCCAGTAGATATAATCTACTCACCTAGCGTCTTCATTTGTGGACGTCGCCACGCGCTTGCTTGTCGTCCCGAAGTTTTCATGGGGTACCTACACATCAAAATATCGTATATGCGCATTAAAACCAAATCAAAGCTAAAACGGCACATGAAATCCAAAATGATACGATAAGAGGCCTATAGGTTAAAACCCATGGCACGCCTTCAAAACCATCAACACATCCTCTATATCGTCGTATAAACGCCAAATAGTCGAGGCAAAACACAATCCACAATTGCAGAATTAAAAATACGGAATACGGAAACATGAATCTAAAACAGCAACTTAGGAAATATGTCCCAGATTTTACCCTAGGTCACTTTATACAAATCTATATATACCAGGGGTCTAACATGAACATGTAGGAGCTACAGAACCAATACGAGCCAAAATGGTGGGACCCAGGCCGCAATTTGCGGCCAATGGGGATAAATTGGCGGCCGGGAAGAAGAAGTGGGAGCTGGGGTCTTGGGGTTAGCTTCCTGGGTGCCTGCACGTGTCACTGTCCAATCAATTTTAATTTAGGGTGTCTCGGGTGATAGCAGATTCAATATACCCTTCACAGATTTCATAAATTCCCCGATATCGGTTTCTAAAATCCGTATTATGGTTTAAGCTTCAGGTTTTGGGTTTCCAATTCATACACTAGGGTGATGGTATAACCTCTACTGACCTCAATTCCATATTACAACCCATAAATCATCACAACCCTAACTAGGTTATCCACAAGTCCACAATATCACACAATATCGATTCGATCTTAATATGAGGGTAAAGGAAATGCATAAACTAAGTTTAAGGTCCAGAAAATACCTCATTTGGCAACTCAAGAATTTTCTTGAGTTGCCCCTATTGGCCAAAATCCTTGCTTCTTTAGCACCAAGTGTAGATCTAGGGATTGTGCACACATTTAATGAAATGGAGATTGGGTTTTGGGGTTGTTTTAGAGGTGTTTTGGAGCTTGAAGAGGGGAGGGAAAGGAGGTGCAGGAGCAGCAGCAGGAGAAGGGAGAAGAGGGAGGGAAATGAGGGGAGAAATGGTTAAGTCCTTAGTCAATGAAGCCCATACCTCTCTCTCTCACCAGCTACCCATTTCTTTATTCTTTTCCTTTTCTTTTTCCTTTTAAAACCCTTCTCACTCAAATAGTAAACCCAAATGAAAAGCATGGCAAGAAAATGCACAAGTGTGAAAAAGTGATATGTGCATGTGTTGCACAAAAGCTAAAAACCGATTAGCGATTTTTAATCGCGATTAGCACTAAATTAGTGTCAAATTAATCACAAAAACTTTAAAATGTCATAATTCTCTAATTTACCCTATTTTAGAATTTTCCAAAATTTTCCAAAAATTTTCCCCATTTATTTGTATTTAATAATTCCAAAATATTAAAATATTCAATAAAATAATATTAAATTATAAAAATTCCCAAAATTAACATTTTATCTTTTTTGAAATATTACAATCTACCCCCCTTAAAGAAATTCGGTCCCCGAATTTAAATTTAAACCCCCAATACTAAAACAATTTTTGTAATACTCCAATTTGTCGGGGCTCCGAAGACATCAATACATAGAGAATATCCTATGCGTCTGGTGCGCAAAGAATCAAAATCCATATATGTGTCATACAGGTGTACAAAACAACATCTAGGTGCAACGGGTGTGCATGAAACATCTGTCATAGGCAACGTGTGTGCCTGACAGCAACCAAATCAGGTGCATGTAACATGCACGAAGAATCCCGATTTAGTGCATCTGGCATGCACCAAAATCGTATATCAAAACACTAAAGGTGCATGAAAACTCTGCTGGAAGTGTAAATCAAATCACTGTATAAGGTGGGCGTGAATTCACAATCAAAACCTCGAATGTAATAACTATGCGCAAAATATAAATATCCAGTGGGTGCATGAAACAAATATCATGAAACTCAGTCATCAAAACTAAATCATGCAAACAGAACGCCCAAAATACCGAAATCCAAAATGACGGATACGTGATAATCGAATCACAAAATCATAAATCATAGTACCGTCATCGGTAGTTCCTCCTTCGAGGTCGAGAAGGAGTCGGTGCATCCACTGCTAGCAGCGTAAGATATCTACTTGCCTCTTGCTCACGGTCTGGCGCCATCTGACTCTGGGTCCTTATCTTCTCTGAGGATTACCTATCTCGCAGTCAATCGGCTCATCGGCCCTGTCAGGTGTGCTAACGGGGACGATTCCGTTCTGGCACTTCTCTGGTCACCTATCGGTCAATCCTCACGACCACTCGTGAGGCAGCCCATCACTGGCGTCGGCCTCTGGCTCTCTGAATGCACGTCACATATCTGATCCTGGGTGCAAACATCATTGCAGCAATGTCCTGGAAGGAATCCTGCTCAAGGTCTCTTCCGATCTTACCTATGCCGAACTGTACAGAGGCTGGCTTTCCTGCATAATCTCTTCTCACTCGATAGACATCTGTGTCCTCAGCACAATATTTCTCGGAATCTGGTTGCATCCCAATGCCTCTGTAAGCATATCTGACCTCTGGTCTCGACGGGAAGCAATGACAGCTCGTCAGCGTCTCGCCCGAACCTCTGGTTCCACCTGTCTTTATCGTCGTCCACTATAACGTCACGCCATGCATATCTACGCACTGCACTGTTCTCGGCCACGGTCAATCTGAAGTCTCTCATACGGACTCGAAATCGCGTACTCTGTAGCTTCATCATTCTGTAGAAGATGTCAGGCCGAACAGGCCCTCGGGAACACGTCCTAACTATCGGAGGAATACTCAATACTCGTCCGTCCTTGATCGATTCGCAACGCATCTGGGTAAGTTCCTTTATCCGAATCTGGTCAACTACCTCGTCGACAATGCTAACTCTGGCCTGCTGGTTGTGCGCAATATGACCACTCCTGGGTCAGGTCTTCTCGTATAGTATTCCAGAAAGGTCATGTCGAAGTCTCTCTCAAATCTCATCCCTGCCGAATTGCCCAGAAGTCATCATCCCTTGCTGAAGCAAATTCTTGTTCCGGAAAGGCTGCATACTTATCGCGCTTCTTTCTGGAAGATATATTCATATACAACGCCTCTGGGTGCGTATCACATCTCTAATGTCAGCGGAGTGGGACGTCATCTCGTCGAAATCTCTTGCGAACTCTTTTCTTCACCCTGCTTCAATGTCGACTGATTCGGACTCGTCTCATCGTGGCTGCATGGACAATGCTCCAACGGCTATACTCGTATATGGAGTCTCCCAAGCAATGCATCCCATCACATGATATCCGAATGATGTCGAAACATTCGATCGACTCGTCAGAACCTTATAATCCCCCAAGAGATCAACATCTTGAGTACAGTTTAATAGTATCGAGTACATGCCTCAGCGTCGGTGGTCCAGCCGTAGAAGGGCAAACCCAAGCCTCACTAATGGCGCCGCGGAACTGCCGTAAACCCTAAGGTTCAAAGGCTTTCACACGGTCATTAAGTCGAGTTAGGATTTCATTCTTCTAGAGGGTCCATAGAATCACCTGCATGTCTTTCCGTATACTTTAAACTTGGAAAATGGGCTCCTGACATTCGATCGTCTCAATCGACTCTCAACGAATCTGCGTGAAGTCGTCTCTAGCTGGAATCAATCTATCTGATGACCTCGCATCGGTAAACGGACGAACCAAATGTCCTAGTCATTCATCCTCAGGTGACTGGCGACTCGCTATCATCTCTCTAAGTATATGCTCACGCCGCAGCAGCTCCAACCATCTGGGCGATATCTCGTCATTTGCAGCAGCAACTGGCTCATTCACCTGCACGCCGAACAGCGCCTCAATCCTCCAGGAAAGACGACGCATTGGCGGTCATCTCTGAATCGGTCTGCCCTAGATCTGAGTAAAACTCTCCACACTGGAAATCTTCAACTCAACTGGGCCCGCTCCGGTGCATAAATCGGACGAATCACCTTCGTCTCTCAAATCGAGTAGACTAGCTATAATCTGTCTCATATCTGTCTGGAAGCTCCGACAATCTAAGCTCGTAAGCTCCGAAAGCGACATCCCGTCAATCTCAGCAACAGCTGGTCCCTCTGTCTGCACGGTAGGCGACATCATAATCTCTGAGGTATGATGTACATCAACAGTCCTCTCTCAACTGGCAGCTCTAACAATGGCCCGATCATCCGGTGCAAAACCAAGCACTCGCCTCCACTTGAGGTCACAGTCATCAATACTAACTCGAGACGTTCCCATGTCACCAGAAAACACAATGGTCAGCCCTCGTACCAGACGAGCTCGCACTGACCGTAACCCTAGCAGCAGCCCAAACTGCGCTCAAACATGGCGACAGGAACCTCAATCGAGTATCGAAGAGAGCAGATCAATGGCAAGAAAGGAAACAACAGATCCAGAGTGGATACACGATCATAAGAAGGAACAACATCAATGAAGGTATGATCATGGACTAATAGAATCGGGGATCTCAAATGGATATATAATCATGGATATAAAGAGAATCACTGATCTCGAAAATATGTACATCCTAAGGTTCCTTAAGCGGAGTGGCGTGTCGTAAGTATGCCGCGGAACATACCAACGGTACGTCACTCTACTTTAGTAACCTATTCCATCAACCAAGGGTCATCCTATACGACGAAAGTTCGGGTCTAATACCCCCTCGACTAAGTCTAAGTTCCGTAAGGTCAAGCCTAAGTTCCGTATATATATAAACGCCCTAGGCTCCACATAGTCAAACTTAGACTCGAACCAAGGTCAACCTAGCGCTCTGATACCAACTTTGTCACGACCCGAAAGAGCACGTGACTGGCCCTCGAACCATATGAAATCTATAGGACTCCATCTGATCCAAGTAAGCCAAAGCCCAGAAATCTAAAACCATTTTAAGAGTAAGTGAAGAAAACTGGTTTAAAGAAGTGAAGGAAAATATGTTTGAAGTCGAGGTTTTTAAATAACTAAGCCGAAGGTGCATTTTTAAAAGATAAATTCTTTTCTAAAAATTTCGGCAGAGTTTCTTTTGTAAATACTGGCCCCGAACGGGATACAACAAGCATAACATATATACAATGATAAAAGGCATCCCCAAGCGGGAGCTAGCTCTTCGTCAATTGACGGTCACAACCACACATGCAATATAATATACAACGCCGAAAGGCGAGGATCGATCCAAAAGAAACACAGTAAGCATGAAAACCGCAATACTACTAAGCGCGACTCTAAGGCCAAATAAAACATCACTAAAGTCTGAGTCTGAAACAATAAACAAATTTGGTTGATGGAAATTCTAGATACAAAGAATAATATAAGTACAATGGTGGTTTTGATGCAAAAGGAACCACCTACCAAATGCAATTCACCCGCAAGGAAGCAATGTGCCAGAAATGCCGCAAAGGAACCTGTACGGCAAAACCTGCAAGAACTGTGGCACAACGGGGGTGAGTTGCCAACTCGTGAATAGAGAATAACTACAAGCAGAAACCGAACGCAAGACATAATCCTAGGTCAAAACGATCAGTACAAAATCCTCAATATAAAACATGCAGCCTATAACAAGGCTAGGGTAAATATCTAACCCGAGTGTAATCTCCTGTGCCTGTGTCAGTGCCTCAGGTAGCAATATAACATAAGAATGAGGTATGAATGCATGAGAACATAATACATGTAAATGAAGAAACTGTTTTCATAGTTTAGTGAGATTTCCTTTGTATTTTTAAAATGAGGTATCATAATGAAATCAGCATAAAACAGTGCCTAACATCGGCACAAAACGTAATCCAAATATCCCGATATCTCTGTATCCCAATCACAAAATCTAGGGCGCCGTCAGTCCAGACCGGCCTCTACCATCAATCTCAAGACCACGACGGTATCCTCCGGATATCCGACGCGTCAGGTAAAATAACCGGTCGGTAGTGCTCCCCTGCCAGGCTCAACGTCATCACCACATTCATCTTGCCCCGGGGTACCGCACCGGGTCCACCATGTACCCGAAACGGTTCATCCGTCTCCTCGAATCGGGTTTCCAAATCCATCAGCAAACTTATGGTGGACGACTCATACATCATGGGAAAACCGCACTTTTTATTTTAAAAGAGAGAAAATGTTTATCTGTGTTTTTTCGGTTTTCCTCCAAATCCAGAAAATCTCACGGAAATCCAAATCCAAAACCTCAGTAACACGTAAAATAGTGAATATATGCATGAGAATCCATGAATGCAGCATAACAATGAATATCAGTATGCATGAAGTAGCAGGTAATAACTACAATGTCTAAACTATTAGCTAATAGGTTATGTCAAGCAATAGTATTTTCTAAGGTGTACGTGACATGGCAATTACCGATGAAGATGTGTGTGAGCCGGCAAGTAAGTGTACGTGGTACATACGCAACATCGGTAATGGTGCTGGTGTCCTAACAGCATGATATCAATAATGGAGTATGAAACATAATATAAGAATGCGATGCAAAGCGAACCACAAAAAAAGTGGGAGCTGAATCTAGACGCAACTATAACTAATCTGCATTAATCTAATATAAGTCCTACAAATGGTGCCTTTTGAAATATCACGAATCATGGGGTTTTGAAAATAGGGGCTACGGTGTTTTTATGAAAAGATACGCCTTTTGAAATATCCGTAGATCCCTTGACCTGTCTTTTAAAATGCCCACGACCCGCTAGTTTTGAAATAGGTAGGAGTTTAATCTAATCTAACAACTACACTAAACTATACAGCTGAACTAACAAGCTGAGCTACAGGTAAGGAAACCTCCTAACATCTGAGTCGATATATATATAGATATAATAGTCGGTGATTCCGCCTCAATAGTATCGCGTACGATACAGTATATCATATGACATCCTCAAGTCATGAGTGCGGATCTATCATCAATGTAAAGCTCATACGGTAAATCGTCGTACGGCATCCCAATAGCTGGGTACGGGTCAATATCACACTATCTCATCACACTTCAGGTATCACTATCAACATATCATATAATCTGGGGTACTATTCTATGTCTAGTATAAATCGATACCATCAATAAAGTATGCATGCGGGGGTAAACACACATCCCAAGCCCGCAAGAATCACATTTCGTATTCCAAATACGAATCATATCACATCACCGATCTCGCGGCACAAAGCCCAAAATCATTGACTCATCTCCAAAGTCATCCAATATCATCAACACAGTGCCAGTATAAGTAATATGCAAGGGTGTGCGTGTAGGTGTAATTCTATTCTAGGGTTCGCGACTATGAACTACACTAGTCACTTCTAACCCTATACTATCCATAATACACCTAACTATCATATATAATAACAACTACGGACTGCGGGGGTGCTATACGCCATCCACCCGACTTCCCCCAGTAGATATAATCTACTCACCTAGCGTCTTCATTTGTGGACGTCGCCACGCGCTTGCTTGTCGTCCCGAAGTTTTCATGGGGTACCTACACATCAAAATATCGTATATGCGCATTAAAACCAAATCAAAGCTAAAACGGCACATGAAATCCAAAATGATACGATAAGAGGCCTATAGGTTAAAACCCATGGCACGCCTTCAAAACCATCAACACATCCTCTATATCGTCGTATAAACGCCAAATAGTCGAGGCAAAACACAATCCACAATTGCAGAATTAAAAATACGGAATACGGAAACATGAATCTAAAACAGCAACTTAGGAAATATGTCCCAGATTTTACCCTAGGTCACTTTATACAAATCTATATATACCAGGGGTCTAACATGAACATGTAGGAGCTACAGAACCAATACGAGCCAAAATGGTGGGACCCAGGCCGCAATTTGCGGCCAATGGGGATAAATTGGCGGCCGGGAAGAAGAAGTGGGAGCTGGGGTCTTGGGGTTAGCTTCCTGGGTGCCTGCACGTGTCACTGTCCAATCAATTTTAATTTAGGGTGTCTCGGGTGATAGCAGATTCAATATACCCTTCACAGATTTCATAAATTCCCCGATATCGGTTTCTAAAATCCGTATTATGGTTTAAGCTTCAGGTTTTGGGTTTCCAATTCATACACTAGGGTGATGGTATAACCTCTACTGACCTCAATTCCATATTACAACCTATAAATCATCACAACCCTAACTAGGTTATCCACAAGTCCACAATATCACACAATATCGATTCGATCTTAATATGAGGGTAAAGGAAATGCATAAACTAAGTTTAAGGTCCAGAAAATACCTCATTTGGCAACTCAAGAATTTTCTTGAGTTGCCCCTAGTGGCCAAAATCCTTGCTTCTTTAGCACCAAGTGTAGATCTAGGGATTGTGCACACATTTAATGAAATGGAGATTGGGTTTTGGGGTTGTTTTAGAGGTGTTTTGGAGCTTGAAGAGGGGAGGGAAAGGAGGTGCAGGAGCAGCAGCAGGAGAAGGGAGAAGAGGGAGGGAAATGAGGGGAGAAATGGTTAAGTCCTTAGTCAATGAAGCCCATACCTCTCTCTCTCACCAACTACCCATTTCTTTATTCTTTTCCTTTTCTTTTTCCTTTTAAAACCCTTCTCACTCAAATAGTAAACCCAAATGAAAAGCATGGCAATAAAATGCACAAGTGTGAAAAAGTGATATGTGCATGTGTTGCACAAAAGCTAAAAACCGATTAGCGATTTTTAATCGCGATTAGCACTAAATTAGTGTCAAATTAATCACAAAAACTTTAAAATGTCATAATTCTCTAATTTACCCTATTTTAGAATTTTCCAAAATTTTCCAAAAATTTTCCCCATTTATTTGTATTTAATAATTCCAAAATATTAAAATATTCAATAAAATAATATTAAATTATAAAAATTCCCAAAATTAACATTTTATCTTTTCTGAAATGTTACACCAGGCAGCCTCCCTTTTCACAATGCCGGTAGAGCTGGTAACGCAGGCTACCACCGGGTTGTTCTTCGAGACCGTGCTCCCACCAGTGAGCGTTAACATCCCGCTGCCGCAAGAAGCGCGGAAGAAGTCGGTCTTTGATCGGCTCACTACCACCATGGCCCCTCTCAACGGGTCATCCAATGCCAAGCCAACAGCATCGGTCTTCGATAGGCTGAGCCTGAACTCCAATGGGCCCGTCAAGAAGCCCACGATACCTGAAGCGGCCATCCCAAAACGGATAGCCATTCCTGCTCTCGAGGTCACCAAAGTAGCTTCTCCTGACAAGAAGTCAGTCTTCATAAGGCTGGCCACTCCAGCTCCCGCTCCAGGCGAAGTCACCTCTGCCCAGAGATCTGTATTCGATAGGTTGGACATTACTTCTCGGCAAACATCGGTCTTTAAGAGGATGACACTGGCGATAACCCTTTGCCAACACGGGGAGCATGACGAAACCACCCCTACAGCTGAGACAATCCCATCCGCACGACATGCTCGACGTCGCCACTTGCGCCGAATAAGGAAGGCCGGGGGCAACTCCCCCTTTGGGCTAACTCCGCCAGCTCTCATGGTGGAAATTAATGTTGCTGTTCCAACTGGGAACAACTTTGAACCGCTTAGGAGGGTTCGCAAGAACGCTCCGACTGCCGTGCTGAAGAGATCTCCTCCACCTATGAAGATTACTACAGAAAAGAAGACGGAGCAGCCCCCTCAGCGGCTGTCTTCCAAAATTTACAAAGTCTGGCGACAGGTCCAAGAATCAATGATTGACCAGGACAACTCTCACCGACCAAAGAAGCTCAAAGTTCATCAAGAAAAGAGCCATCTCGAGGTACCACAGAAGATGTCATCCGTCTGGGTGCCCGCTGCAACGGCTCCCTCAACGTCAACCGCTCAAAAGAGAAGGAGGCCGGAGAAAGCCCCTGTGACCGTGGCGAGCCGCAAAGACGCTGAATCTAAACGCCCCAAGTCTGGGGGCATGGTAATACATATTGTTTATATGGATTCCGGAAAAGAAGAAAGCCGTGCTTCTACGGGTCATCGGCCGCTTACCCGGTCGATAACGAAGGCTCAGGAACACCAGCAGCAGAAGCTTCAGGAGATGCTGACTACAATTGCCGCACTTGCTGTAAGTGCACGGCGGCGCTCCGGCCGTCAACCCGACGGCCAAACGCGGAAACGGTGATAAACTTTAATTTTGCGGACTTAGCAAACCGGCACCACCGCGCACTAAACATCCGGATCGTAACCATTAACAAGTCTAAGCTACTAACAAGAAAGGGAAGAGATATACCGACAGATCCGAGTCCTCCGGTCTTCATCTCCACTCCGATCTCCTCGCGGGAAAAGCTGTCCGTCTCCTCCTCGTCGGAAAGAGCACCACATCGCCTGTAGCTTTTACGGGCTCCCACCTCAATACCGAGGCAACTCGGGCGCGAAGCTGGCGAATCGACGCGTCCAAGATTTGCTGTAGGAAGTGTAGTGTAGATCTATGTGTCTCATTTGGGGTTTGTTGCCTTTGGATGGAGGAATGAAGATTGAGCTTTGGAGGGAAATGAAGCTATCAATTTCTAGCAAACAAAATGAGATGAACAAAGATTGCAACACTCTCATTTTTCCTCTCTCCTTTTTTTTTCTCAAGGAAGTGGCCGGCCCCTTTAAAAAGAAATGGTGGAGGGAAACAAGATATATCATATGAGGGAGGTGAGTGTAGGAGAAGAAGGAGGTGACCACAACCCAAGACAAGAAAACATACAACCATGCTTTACTTTAAACCCATCCTTATACAATCAAATCTCATTTAATGCAAGAATGGTGCAAAAGATAATGGAAGCTATCATAATCAATCTTTATGCAAGAAAACCCCTCCACAAATGTAATTTGCAAAACTGCAAATTACCCCCTCCATCAGAAAAGTCCGGCCGGGAAAGAACAAAGGAAAACCGGCCGGAACGGAAAGCAAACTGGCAACTCCAGAAAACTGGTCCTGTAATAAATTACAGGAAAACCCCATACTGTGCATACACACCCGCATCTGTATTCCGTCCGGATACAAATGCAATGAGACAGAATCTACACTGTACTAAACTAGGACCGGCTTAAACCAAAGCCGGCTAGTAATATCCGTTCGATCCTGATCCGTGCAATATCGCACGTATCTGATCGAACCCTGCCATATAACTATACGGCTACTAGTACAAACCGTCCGATCCTGATCCGTGCAATACCGCACGTATCTGATCGGACCCTGCCATATCTCCATACGGCCTCTACAGCGTTTCGCCCGAAAGCTTGAGTAACTGAAAGTGTGGTGGACTCTAAAGACTCGTCAATACTATGGCTGTAGATTTAACCACTAGCACGTCAGAGGTATAAGCCAATACGTGACGGGCCACCAGCTATTGACTAAAAGGGACGTCGATGAGGAAGCTCACCCCGACACCCAACTGAGCCTGTCAGTGACAATATCCATACAGTCCGGTCCGTTCGTCTACGAGTATCGCATGGCGGGCCTAGGGGGTTGGTAAAAGTCAGACCCCCAAAAGCGGTACAAGTCGTGTCAGAGTGTAGCCCAGAACACCCTGAGATACTACTGGAATACCTACCAGTAAATCTCCTGCCTTGGCCAAGGTCTTTGTGTAATGGCTCTCCTAGACACAGCGCGACCTCACCCCCAATACCGGGAGAGACGAAACCCCCGAAGATCCGCTCACTGCCTCCACGTGGCTCGGGACTGTACCCAACTAAAACCTGTTTGCACGACTCCTTTGAGCCGTGGTAGGGTAGTAATCAAAGTACAGTGGGAACTCACACGAGACAAATGACGATCCCCAGGTCGATGAACTAACCTGTACACATGTCACCTGGGAACTGCTATCTGACATCAGGTATAAGACCAACTAGCATGTTCCCGGCGAGTCCTGTCCGGTGTACTCATAACCCAATGAGCACCTGTATACATCTTAGGTGATCCAACTGACACCAGTGGCTTGTGAGACCGGCCACCGCCCCTCGTCGGGGTCTCGACTGTATACACTAGTCTACTCTGGAGAATCGATGCCCTGTCTCGAAACTCCCACGACTAGGGACCATTTAAAGATGTGCTTATAGACTCCAGCTCTCACTTATATGATCGCCCTCATACAGCTGGCAGTTAAGCAAGAATCCTAGGGGCTCTATCAACGTGTAATAGCGACCTGTCAGGTCACCTAAAGCTGTACACGATGATAAAGATAAACCAGATAGCGTACTATCATCTCGAGTAAGACTGTCTTCCCGGGATAGGTCCTCCCTCAATCATTGCAATCACGTGCCTGTGACCCAATAATTGACTCTGAGGGCACTATCTCCAACAATCTCCCACTTGCACTCAAGGCTAATTATTGCGATGTCGCATACTCACAGCCCGTGTGATACCGAACACCCAACTCCTCTACTAGTCAGTCTCACAAAAACCGTTTGTGAAACTATTGCGTTCGAGGAATAGCCTTAGTGAGTGGATCCGCCTTGATGTTTCTTTCTATGTCTCTCTATTTCTCAAGTTCGCGGAGAAAACCATCTCCCGAAATGAGCAATACCTGTCTTAGAATGTCTGGATGTCTGATGGGACCTAGCTCATAAATGAACTCCAAATCCAAACTTCTTAGACTGTATCGTCAACTGAACTTAATCAGTATCCTGCGCCATGCCTCCCTCAGCATTGCCTTGGACCACCTGTCCAAAATACTGCCCCTCGTCAGAAGGAAAACTATAACTCTGACAACATCCTTGTCGTCCATGTCACCTTGGAAGCCTGGAATGATAACCGTCTCCTAAAAGAGGCAGCCGTTATCATATCCCTAGAACAGCCACTTATGTTCTAAAACTGCTTCCGACTGTTTCTCCAGAATTGGATCAATATCAACTTATTGCATCTAGTGCAAGAACAACATCTGGTGTGGTACTTGACATCTCATGATTGACTCAATTGCCTAAGCAAGTGATCTGCCAATCATGCACATCCCTCTCTACTTTAGTCTAAAAGACACCTTTAGAGTGGGCGACTCCATTACTTGCAGGTACACTACCGTGCTAGGAGTCGTCCATTCTAAATACTCATAGAATGCTGTCTAAGTACCCAGATTGGGAAACCACCCAAATCTAGATCTAAAACCATAGATCTAGTAATCAGTATGTCTGATATAATATCCAAGTCCCATGTGGAGAAAACACTGTGTGACGACCAAAGTATAACCGATCGTAGTATAGGAATATCACTTCCTACTACCTTCTCAACAGATCCATCCCCTATTCTGATGACGTCAAACCTATGACTGTCACATCAGAAATAGATGATCTATCTCCGCTACATCTGCTTTAGTCTATAAATAGACATAAGCCTGATGTCCACCAATGCTTCCGCTGCTCCCACTGACTACGACAACCCTCTGCCAGAGTCATATAGACGTGCACTTCTAAAACTAGTTTAGAACGACGCTATATTCATCCTCCTGCCGGGTCTCGCAGCCTGGAACAACAACAATGGCAGTTGTGGGTAAACAAGAACTTCCATGTCACCGTCCTTGAGGCTACCGGAGTACCTCTCGGGTGCCTGAAGTTACCCACCTTATCTGCGGAGTGGCCAGTGGAATGTCAAATCAGATTGAATCTTTAGGTTCTTTATCAAATCTTCAGTAATCGTTTGCGGTTCTGGAATCACTTCCAGTTCTACCATACTCCCACTGCTGTTTTTGAAAAAATCGATTTTTAATAAAACTGTGGCGAGTCTTGAACAATATTTCTATTGATCTCCCAGATGGTAGAAAGTCAACCCTCGTCATAGCCTGGGTCAACCCACAAACAGCCATTACAGAAACGTGCCTTGAGTTATCCAGAGTCTGGTTTTAATCATAAGCCGGACAACTCCCCGTACCTTAACAATGTTAAGATATGAACTGTACTATATCCAATATAGAACCAGAGGCACTGATTTAATTTAACCAGATTCAAATCATGCAACTGTCTCCAGTGCATGTCAACTAAATGGAGAGAGGCCGATCAGCGTTACTCAACTTAGGAATGCTTCCAATTATGAGTAACCTGAAAAAGAAGCAATTCCTCTTTATCATTACTATCAACTGAATACCATACACAAGTATCTACATCTTCGATCACTTTGAAGAATCCCGATACTTGCTACACTTGGTTCTCTACTTTATTCAAATACCTATAACTCCTCAAAACTTAGACCCTGTGTTTCTACGAAACACATGTCTAAGAACTAGAGAAGTTAAAAGTAAATAGAATATAGTATGAGGACCAACCCCTCTGTCCTAATGGACACTGGAAAACATACAATACTCTGTATAAGTCCGCTGAGTCTAACAACTCTTTCACTGTGTGTTGTAGGTTGAAAACTGTACTTATGGTTAAGAAGAATTACACCGTTGTTTAATGCTCCTTACCTAACCATCCACTGATATAGGTAAATGTCATCGACATAATATCAAAAGGTATATCTCACTCTATGAAAATAGACGTACAGATATATCAATTTGAAATTGGTGCACAACAGCGGATATTCAAAACCAAATATTTGCCGACCGGCAAACAGGCCAGATGATCTCCTCAAATATCACCAATTACAACGAATCCCGATATAATGAGGATGATCACCCAATTCCCAATAACTTACTCCCACTCATCATCTGTAAAGCCATACAGATATGAGAATCAAACCTGGTAAATACATACCCTGGAGCAAGTGTCTAATCAGGAAATCAGTTTTCTTTTAACAGTACACAGCTGAACTGAAACATTGAAATGTTTCGATGGGATATCCTGGTATTCTTAGCAATGCCTCTACCATTATCCAGATTCACAACTATAACCTTATAATTCTTTGCCACCTCTCCAAATCCCTTTATATGTCTTTAGTCATTACCTTCTGCACACCCCTTTAGGCCAATTGGTTTTCTTCCTTCCCTACCGTTCGGCACCAGCCTATGGTTTGGAAGAAGATTATCCAATAAGCATAAAGGGTGTACTGTCCTAATCCTAGGAGCACTCGCAACGCGAGAGAAGGTGAAGATAAAAGACAACTGAATGTACTTTATTCCTATTTCTTCTGGACCAGAAACCATCCCCGAACTGGAACAAGTTCCTTTCGAGTTCGTATATAACCATACGATGGAGTATCCAATAAACTGTGGATCTTCGTAGTGATACGGAGTGTCCTGGAGAAATACAAAGGTGATTTAGGATTGGCGAAGAAATACTTGGTTTGGTCGTGAATATCAGTCGCAATTTACTTTGCCCTCTTACTAATCCCTTGCTTTGTCTGAACTTAATACCTTCTGTACACCGTTTAGGCTAACTGGTTTTGTTCATTCCCTACCGGTCGGCACCAGCCTATGGTTTGGAAGAAGACAATCCAATTTGCGTGATAGGTGTACTACCCCTAAACCAAGGAGTACTCATAACCTGAGAGAGGGTAAAAGGAAAAGACAACTGAATAATCCCATCCGTTTTCTCCAGAACCGGAAACCATCCTCGAATTCCTTCGAGTTCGTATCTAACCATACGATGGCTTTGTCCAATGGAAGTGGACGTTCGCAGTAATACGGGGTGTCCTGGAGAAAAGGGTAAAAGTATGAGTGGCAATGAGGTCTGCTACTCTGACAATCCAAAAGCCTGTGTTAAGTAGGTTCGGTCAACTTGGTCACTGAGTCATAGTCTAGGGTCGGGTCAATGGTCACTGCCAGAGAGAGAGAGAAAAGAAACACTCAGCGTGCACTCTATCCTAGATCAGAATGGTTACCAATTTATCTAATCTGGAAACCTCCCACTGTACCTCAAAATCTCCTCCAAACCTGAAAGAAGAATTAGTCGGGGTCACCCGAGGAGTAAACCAACTCATCAGTGGGAATCGGGATCCAACTCTCATCGCATGATAACGTGACGGAATCCGCTCACGGTATCACACTCCAGAAGGTATGCGCATATCTGGCAAGTTTCAGTACTTTTGAAACTCCCGATGTGATTTTTGCCCCATGCTCTTATGACCTTGACTAAGGCCAACAAATCATAAGTCACATGTCAAGTTCTACCCGTCATTGTCCAGGTTGATTTGAATCCACCCGTACAAGCCCTTGACTAAGGCCAACAAGGCTATACGACTGTCCCAAACCAACACATCTATCTATGCAGCATATGAATACCCAATAGCTACCAAACACTGTGCCTTGACTAAGGCCAACAAACACAGCTTGAATACTATTAACTACCCATATGAAACGACGGAGGGCTACGAATGGTTTCTGGCGAAAACCTTTAACGTAGTGAACTTGATATCGTTGAAGGAACGGATAGCTTTTTAGAAAATATAGTGACGAAAACCTTTACTAAAGAGGTCACTCCCGGTGAAGGGATCTCGGCTCTTTCCCCGCAGAATGGGGTGCAGGATATTCCAACTGAATACCACGGTGCAAAGCAAAAGTAATCGGCTATAGTGAAGTTAATGCCCTGACGCAAACTTCTGTCCAAGGGGTCACTCCCGGTGAAGGGATCTCGGCCCTTGCCTCGTCGACTGAGGAGCAGGATATTCCAAATGAATACCACGATGCAAAACAAAAGTGAACGTCCTTGCAATAACAGCCTTTTGAAAAGTGTTCCAACAACATCAGATTAGGTTTGTTTAACTTGCATTGATCCGAATCAATGCAGTCCCATCAATTGATCACACCACAAAGAACGAAAATATACTGACGTACGTATATGCCATCCGCATTCGCCACTGGGTCCCGTCATCACCCGTTAGGTTAGCTTACTAACGACAGAGCGGGGACTGGACTAGCGCGGGTGAAAAACATATACAACATCTACTAATATATATACCAATATATTATATTTCGCTCAAGGCGTGAAAAGAATGCAACATCACAGAAATGTACAGCATCACAGAACAATACAGATATCTGGGATCCCCGGGTTTCACAGAGCCACTACCGAAACCCGACGTTCCCCTGGTCGTGTGGATAGCCTGTGCAATGAAATCCTAGACCCCTACGGGCGCGGCAAGTCACCCGCCAAAACCTGAAGCGAGGCAGCCCCCTTCAGCTCCGTGAATGGACCACCCAGCACTCCACGGAATCCGGCAACTTGGGCACCCCTCCTGGGTCAACCTGTACCCCCTACGAGTGCGACGAATAGCCTGCCAATCCCAGAGTGAAGCCCCCTCCGTCTCAATGCTATGAGATGCGGGCTTGTTGCCTTCCAGAACCCGGCTATCCGTGCACTCCACCGCGGGGTAATCCTAGTACAGAAAGTAAAATATACATACACCGGGTACATCGACCGCAACCAGGTCGTGCCCCAAAAGAATAATACAATCAGGCAGTGACGGCAGTCCACATGTCGGACGCTCGCCCCGCAATATCAAATGTACATAATACCACCACAACTGTACTAGCATTGCAACCAGGCTATCCCCCGCGACCGATCCGCAACATCACAGCATAAACATAGAACATCAACGTGAAAGTCACGTTCGCAAATCCGTCTAACCGGGCTATAGCAGTTAGACAGGATTTACCGATCGAGTGACATTCACGGTCGCAGATATAATGTAAATACTGTGAAAAATGTGTTTAAAATATCCGATCGATCAAAGATTAACAAGTGGGCCCTCAATCAAAACTGTAGCACTCACAGAAATCCTGGGCCCAATTTTAATATTCCAAAACCCATATTTTAAGCCCAGAAGACCTCTGAAAAAATTTGGTGATGTGATGTGAATAGTGCGCGGCGGAAGGGCCGCACGAGGGGGGGTTTCGCGGCGGTTCCGCGCTCCCACTGTGGAGTTACATCTTCAAATTTTTACAGAACTCTTAGATTTTCCAGTACATCAATATTTTACAACCTGAAAAATTTTTCGAGACCAAAAATTTTGAACAGAAACTGATTCGAACTAAAAATGCAGTTTTGGAACATTCGATCGATCGAAACAGAAAAACACATTACACCAAGCTAGACTATGTTAATGGCGAGGCTCTGATACCACTGTAAGTGCACGGCGGCGCTCCGGCCGTCAACCCGACGGCCAAACGCGGAAACGGTGATAAACTTTAATTTGCGGACTTAGCAAACCGGCACCACCGCGCACTAAACATCCGGATCGTAAACCATTAACAAGTCTAAGCTACTAACAAGAAAGGGAAGAGATATACCGACAGATCCGAGTCCTCCGGTCTTCATCTCCACTCCGATCTCCTCGCGGGAAAAGCTGTCCGTCTCCTCCTCGTCGAAAGGGCACCACATCGCCTGTAGCTTTTACGGGCTCCCACCTCAATACCGAGGCAACTCGGGCGCGAAGCTGGCGAATCGACGCGTCCAAGATTTGCTGTAGGAAGTGTAGTGTAGATCTATGTGTCTCATTTGGGGTTTGTTGCCTTTGGATGGAGGAATGAAGATTGAGCTTTGGAGGGAAATGAAGCTATCAATTTCTAGCAAACAAAATGAGATGAACAAAGATTGCAACACTCTCATTTTTCCTCTCTCCTTTTTTTTCTCAAGGAAGTGGCCGGCCCCTTTAAAAAGAAATGGTGGAGGGAAACAAGATATATCATATGAGGGAGGTGAGTGTAGGAGAAGAAGGAGGTGACCACAACCCAAGACAAGAAAACATACAACCATGCTTTACTTTAAACCCATCCTTATACAATCAAATCTCATTTAATGCAAGAATGGTGCAAAAGATAATGGAAGCTATCATAATCAATCTTTATGCAAGAAAACCCCTCCACAAATGTAATTTGCAAAACTGCAAATTACCCCCTCCATCAGAAAAGTCCGGCCGGGAAAGAACAAAGGAAAACCGGCCGGAACGGAAAGCAAACTGGCAACTCCAGAAAACTGGTCCTGTAATAAATTACAGGAAAACCCCATACTGTGCATACACACCCGCATCTGTATTCCGTCCGGATACAAATGCAATGAGACAGAATCTACACTGTACTAAACTAGGACCGGCTTAAACCAAAGCCGGCTAGTAATATCCGTTCGATCCTGATCCGTGCAATACCGCACGTATCTGATCGAACCCTGCCATATAACTATACGGCTACTAGTACAAACCGTCCGATCCTGATCCGTGCAATACCGCACGTATCTGATCAGACCCTGCCATATCTCCATACGGCCTCTACAGCGTTTCGCCCGAAAGCTTGAGTAACTGAAAGTGTGGTGGACTCTAAAGACTCGTCAATACTATGGCTGTGGATTTAACCACTAGCACGTCAGAGGTATAAGCCAATACGTGACGGGCCACCAGCTATTGACTAAAAGGGACGTCGATGAGGAAGCTCACCCCGACACCCAACTGAGCCTGTCAGTGACAATATCCATACAGTCCGGTCCGTTCGTCTACGAGTATCGCATGGCGGGCCTAGGGGGTTGGTAAAAGTCAGACCCCCAAAAGCGGTACAAGTCGTGTCGGAGTGTAGCCCAGAACACCCTGAGATACTACTGGAATACCTACCAGTAAATCTCCTGCCTTGGCCAAGGTCTTTGTGTAATGGCTCTCCTAGACACAGCGCGACCTCACCCCCAATACCGGGAGAGACGAAACCCCCGAAGATCCGCTCACTGCCTCCACGTGGCTCGGGACTGTACCCAACTAAAACCTGTTTGCACGACTCCTTTGAGCCATGGTAGGGTAGTAATCAAAGTACAGTGGGAACTCACACGAGACAAATGACGATCCCCAGGTCGATGAACTAACCTGTACACATGTCACCTGGGAACTGCTATCTGACATCAGGTATAAGACCAACTAGCATGTTCCCGGCGAGTCCTGTCCGGTGTACTCATAACCCAATGAGCACCTGTATACATCTTAGGTGATCCAACTGACACCAGTGGCTTGTGAGACCGGCCACCGCCCCTCGTCGGGGTCTCGACTGTATACACTAGTCTACTCTGGAGAATCGATGCCCTGTCTCGAAACTCCCACGACTAGGGACCATTTAAAGATGTGCTTATAGACTCCAGCTCTCACTTATATGATCGCCCTCATACAGCTGGCAGTTAAGCAAGAATCCTAGGGGCTCTATCAACGTGTAATAGCGACCTGTCAGGTCACCTAAAGCTGTACACGATGATAAAGATAAACCAGATAGCGTACTATCATCTCGAGTAAGACTGTCTTCCCGGGATAGGTCCTCCCTCAATCATTGCAATCACGTGCCTGTGACCCAATAATTGACTCTGAGGGCACTATCTCCAACACTTGCTGGGCAAAAAGAAAATCTAGAGACCTCGGAGCAGCGTCGTGAACAAGAAACTGATATTGAGTTCTTCCGAAGAATGCTTGAGAGGAAAGAAAAGGAGGCCGCGGAATAGGCAGCCAACATAAAACGAATGGCTCTCTTGTTCCAAGACATGGCTGTGATGATGTTACAGCCGGAACCTCCAGCTGAAGACCCCCTGATCATCATTGAAGACGACAGGGGAAACGTCGAACCCTCTTCCGGCTCTTTCAGCAGCCAAAGAAGAGACAATCTCTAAGGCCGCTCTGGATGACTACATTGCTCACCAAATACGAGATCACCAGGCGAATGAAGCGGCCGGCCAAATTGTTAGAACTGGGCGACTATATCCAGGCTGGTATGACCAAATAAAGTACCCACCAGGATATACGATCCCTAAATTTCATGTATATAAAGGGACGGGCAATCCCCACCAGCATGTCGCCCAGTTCAGGGCTCTATGTGGCAACACCGGAGGTGATGATAAATTGCTACTTCACCAGTTCGCCGGCAGCTTGTCGGAAACGGCATTCGAGTGGTATTCTGAACTTCAAAACGACTCCATCAAGACTTTTGTGGAGATGGAACTACTATTCACCCAGCGTTTCGCGAGTGCTAGTGAACGCACCCCAATAACGGCATTGATCAATGCCAGGGTGAAGCCAGGTGAAACGTGGGTCCAATACGCAATACAGTGGCGAAATTTATGGTCAAAATGTGAGCAGCGCATCGAAGAAGCGCCGACGGTGGGCATGTTCGTGGGCACTCTGGACCCTCAGGCAACTATTTCCCAATTCATGATGTTCTTCAAGCCAACCACGTTCTAGGCTTTGATCGATAAACTAGCCCAAATGGACTAGATGGGTCATAGACCATCTCCTCCAAAGCCGGAGCCGCGAAACGAAAAGGGTAAAGGGAAGGCAACCTTCGTCGCAAATACTCAACAGCAGCCCAGTGCCCCAAAGTTAACGGATCAACTAGAAGAGAGACGGCGATACTAAAATGAGAAAATGAAGCGTCCTTATTCGTTCGTCTGGGACAAAACGAAGAGACTGTTCAAACTGGCGGTGCGCAACAGGCTCATCAATCTGCCGAATCCAAAACGACTGTTACAACCCGGCGAGGCTAATAGTCCCAATTATTGCCCTTACCATCAAACGGTAAGCCATCCAATTGAAGATTGCTTCGTCTTTAAAGGATGGATTGAAGATCAATACCAATAGGGCAAGTTTGCCATGTCCAACAATTGGAAGGTGAACCCGCCGCAGCCACACGCTCCTAAGAAGACGGATACACCGGGGGCATCGTGTTCTTTCGTAGAAGAAGCTCCATGGGAGGTCGCCCTTTCAGCCAAAACTAAAAGAATGCTGAAGGATCTCCAAACATGCCCGGCGATCAGGTGGAAAAACCCACTGGAACCCGAGATCATCAAGGGAATGCTAAAACCGCACTCAACTCCAAAGATTGGTGGTGATAGCCAAAGCACTCACACCTAGCCGTCAAAGTCTTCGAAGAAGAAGAAGACCAAAAAGCCCGTGAAGCCCAATGACAAGCGCACGGACCTGCAAAAATATATCGACGCGCTGGAAGAATATAATCAGAAGGTGCGGACTCCAATCACACTTCAAGAGTTTCTCAACCACGTCCTTGAGGACGACAATGGAGAAGACTCGTCGGATGAATCTGAAGGTTATGTAGCAAGCTGCCATGTGATCTCTCACTCGTCGATAGACAATGAAGAAGCTCCGTACATAAAGAAACTGGGGGCAGATGCTGAGCCTGAATTTCCAGGACCATCAAACGAAATGATTGATGTATTCCTGAACGAAGCTCTTTCGAAAAGCAAAGCTGATCGGGAGCGTGAGATGGCCATATTTGAAAAGGCCAAATGCCAGCGACTGGACGAAAGGGTTGAGACACTCTCGCTAAATCAAAGTACATCCGCCTCAAATAAAAGCAGGTTCAAGGCGAGGAAGAGGTTCGCCAAAGCCATATTAATGAGAATGAAGCTGCCACCCTCCGAAGGAAACACTCCTGATGAAGTAGATATATATCCAAACTACTGCTTGTACCACCGGAAGACCACACACCCTACTGAAGAATGCAACGCCTTTAAAAATTGGTGGCAGGGATACATTGCTCACCAGCAGCATTTCAAACGGATGAAGCGCAAAACACGTCGGGAACAAAGAAGCACGACAGATGAGCACAAAAGAACTGCCGACAACTGCCATATGGTTGACTATGGGGGATCGTAAGTTCTCACCTTCGGGAGCGACTCTGATGAAGAAATGACTCTTGGCCCTCTCTTCAAAGAATCCACCTCCGAAAAAGTGGAAGAACCGAAGGCCTGTGAAAATATTCAGCTGCGCAATCGTACGCTGCCCGTAAAGAATTTTGGGCCCTCGAACAGTGGGTCAAATAGAAATGATAAGGGGAAAGAAAAGGTCCCTGAAGATATCATCCTTGATGACCAAGCCGTCGAAAAGCTGACAGCCAAGGACCCGCCAAAGAAAAGTAAGGAGGACTACAACGTTCTGGCATACTTGAGAAAGCTATCTTCACAGTTAAGCATTCTCGATGCCCTTCTGTTATCCAAAGAGGCGAGAGATTCATTGATCAAGGCGCTATAAGAGCCAGAGCAATTCCAAGCTTTCCTCGCCGAAGAAAAGATGAAGGACGAGCTGGAAGAAGTGCACACAGCTGATATCACCTTCGGCGATGAAGATCTCCTCTTTGGGACGTGCGAGCACAATCGTCCCCTTTATGTCTCCGGATACTGTCACGATATCAAGATAGGCTAAATTCTGGTTGACAATGGGTCTTCCGTCAATCTCCTCAACGTGAGAGTGTTGAAGGAAATCTGCATGAGCGTTCAACACCTCGCTCGTGATAAAATCACCATCTCCAGTTTCGACTCCCAGTCATCACGGACTCTCGGGTCTGTGATACTGACGCTGCGTTTCGGGCTACTCGTCACGGATATTAAATTTCACGCCATTGACGCCAAGACTTGCTACAATGCTTTGCTCGGCAGGCCCTGGTTACACGAGTACAACATCATCCCTTCTACACAACACCAGTGTATGAAGTATTTCAAGGACGGTCTCGAGTACACTGTGACGGGGGAGTTGAACCCATTCTCCGTAAACGAAGTCCGAAAATACGAAGATGCAAAATACTTCTTACCAGATTTTGAGGACACGGATAGATGTCACAGACCGAAGAACAAAGCCATCACTACAATCCCGGTCTTCGGGAGTGATACCGAGGAGGAAGAAGAAATAGTTTATTCAGGTCCGCCCCGGTGCAACAAGCCGGGACCGTCCACTCCTATGTTGATCTTCGGCAGCGACTCGGAATATGAGGTCAATAGCGTATTCTCTGCTCGGCCATCAATACAAGCCTTCGCTGATGAAGATCAATGTTTGCAAGTTGCCATAGTTCCGCCAAAGCATCATAAAGAGCTAGACGCGCTTGATACCTACAGTGTGGAAGAACTGTAGACATTCTACGTCGCTCCCAGGCGAAAAGGTGAGAAGGCGATCCTATTCTACCGATTCGGGGAAACCAAAGCAGAGAAAGAAATTTGGCATGGTGCGGATTCTACACTTGACGGATCCAGCTTATCCATTTGCCCAGATATTACACAGACGGACTAAAGAGACTCTTGAGACGCCAAGGTGTACCCCTTAAGCAAACTGCTCGACAAGCATGGTTCTATAACAGGATCTGGAACGTTCTTGGAACTCAACGAAAGTTGCCCAATGGGAGAATGAAAACGATCGGGCTTGGATATGTTCGATCCAAGAAACAGGAGATATTCCGCGACTGCTACGTCATACATGACTTTGATGAAGAAGGAGATGCTCTATGGGAAGATGCTAACCTTGAACCAGAACAAGCTCCCGCCGTGAAAATGCTAAGTCCGTCGTTCGAAGAACAGATGGACAAGCTTATAAGGGAAGCGGGTCAAAAGGTTCGGGACGATCATAATCACAAAATGGCCATCTATGAGAAAGCCAGAACGCAGCGCCTCCTTCAGCAGGTTGCGAAAAATGAAAATGCTCTTCCTTGTCAACCCGTCATACAAAAGGCCTGACACAGAGGTAAAAATAAATCAAAGAGCGGGAAAGACGTTCGACAGCGACAAAGCGGGACCAAGAAGCCACGCGATCGGGAATCGAGCAATCCAGATTCGTCTCTTATAAAGAAAATGGGTCGAGCATACTCTTTTCCCCAGGAAAAGACACAGAAGATACTTGATCTTGCCATAAAACATCAAATGATTACCCTCCCGGAGTCCAAGCACCCCGAGCAAGCAGGTGAAGTTAATCACCCGGACTATTGCTCCTATCACAGGGTAATAGGACATCCTCTCGAAAACTGCTTCACATTTAAAGACTGGGTAGAAGACCAGTATCAGCAAGGCAGGTTCGCTCTATTCAGCAGCTGGAGGGTAACCCCGCCGCAGAAGCATGAACCTAAAGCCATGAGAGTAGAACCAGATCAACATCGGTCATGGAAGCGACCTCATACCTGCCACATGATAACGCTGTCAGGAGAAAGAATACCCGAGAATTGGATGACCTCCCTCGGTGCTTCGAAAACGATGATGGCGAGGTGATCTTAGAGTTTCCACCGGCGCCAAAAGAGCTGGAAGATGGAATAAGTACTACTGCAGATAACCTCAAGAAAATTGATTTGGGGACGACAAGTGACCCGCGGCCGACATTCGTCAGTGAGCTGTTGTCTGAAGAAAGGGTGGCTACGCTTAAAGACGTGCTCATGGAGCATAAAGATTGCTTCGGATGGAACTATTCCGAGAGGCTATGACTACATCCAGAGATTGCTGTGCACAAATTGGCGATATCTCCGGACATCAAGCCGATCAAACAAGCACCGAGAAGAATGCGGCTCGAGCTTGAGATGAGAATCAACGCCGAGGTCAAGACGCTAATCGACTCCGGCTTCATCCAAGAAGTTCAATATCCTGATTGGATCGCCAACATCATCCTGGTGATGAAGAAAAATGGGACGGTGCGCATATGTGTGGACTTTCGGGATCTCAATAAAGCCTGCCCGAAGGATGACTTCCCATAACCAGTTACCGAGCTAATGATAGACAACACATCCACTCACGAAGTCTTCTCCTTCATGGACGGCTCGTCAGGATACAATCAGATAAAGATGCATCCCGAAGACCAGAAGCACACTGCTTTCCGAACCCCTTTGGGCATATTCTGCTACAAGGTGATGCCTTTCGGTCTAAAGAACGCCGGTGCCACCTATCAGAGACCCATGAAGAAAATTTTCGACGACCTCATACATGAAATTGTCGAATGCTATATTGACGATCTTGTGGTGAAAAGCAAATCATACGAGGAACATCTAGAGCATCTGAAGATCATGTTTCAACGCCTTCGGCAATACAACTTGAAGATGAACCCTCTCAAATGCGCGTTCGGAGTGTCCTCAGGCAAATTCCTGGGATTCATCGTCCGACATCGAGGCATCAAGATAGACCCGTTGAAGATCAAGGCGATCATAGAAATTCCCCCGCCAAAGACTCTCATGCAGCTGCGATCCCTCAAAGGAAATTTTGCATATATCCTGCGATTTATAGCCAATCTCTCCGGCAAGTGTCGTCCTTACAGTCACCTAATGAAGAAGGGGACCCCTTTCGTCTGGGATCATAAATGCCAATGCGCACTGGACGAAATTAAGAAATACCTGCAGAATCCGCCAATGCTGACCGCTCCGGTCAAGGGAAAGCCTCTCATCCTGTATACAACAGCCATCGTAGGTTCTTTAGGCGCGCTGTGGGCACAAGAGAACGACCAAGGGAAAGAAAGAACCCTTTATTATTTGAGTCGAGTTCTACAGGGGGCAGAAAGCAATTATTCTCCCACCGAAAAACACTGCCTGGCATTGATCTTCGCGATAACGAAGCTCAGACACTGCGCGTTGGCACATGAGGTCCGTCTCATATCAAAAGTGGATCCTCTCAAGTATTTGATGTCGAAAGCCTTATTAACGGGACGTCTCGATAAATAGGCCCTGCTCTTGATGGAATTCTCGATAACTTATCGACCTCTTAAGGCAGTGAAAGGCCAGGCCATCGCCGAATTCCTCGCTGAGCACCCTATACCCGCTGATTCTCCTTTGAACTGCGAATTGCCAGATGAACACGCGTTTGACACGATCGACGGGGGAAGAAGAGAGAATGATACCCGATGGGAACTTTACTTCGACGGAGCATCTTCCATGAAGAAGCATAAACAAAGCACCCCCATAATCAAATCAAGGATAGGCCTCATCTTCGTGACTCCACAAGGAGGGATAATGTGCTTTGCCTTCTCCTTAATAGAGCCAAAAACGAACAATAAATCCGAATACGAAGCTTTGATAGCAGGTCTTGAGATCGCCGTCGACATGGGAATTGAGAACCTCCTCATATACGAAGACTCCCAACTGGTCGTTAGTCAAGTAAATGGCGACTATCAAACGTGCAAGCCAGAGTTGGTGAAATACAGCGAGAGAGTGCAACAATTGCTGACTCAAATCCCTGCCTATGCCCTGGAGAGCATACCGCGTGCGGAAAATAGCAAGGCAGATGCGTTAGCCAAGTTCGCTAAAGAATTGGCCGACAAGAACCTCGATGACGTGAGGATCATTGTGCAGAGCCGTTGGGTTCTTGCACCGGCAGAAATATCTCCGGAATCGTCCGAAGAAAAGGGAGCGACCGAGCGAATGGCTCTGCAAATAAAAAGGCCAGGAAAAGGCTGAGGATTGGAGAGAAGCCTTTATAGATTACTTCAAATCCCGTCGAACACCTGAAGATGCGTCCTCAAGACATCAGCTTATGAAACGAGCTCTGTCTTTTGCTTTCGTCAATGATACCCTGTATAAGAGATCATTTGACTCTTTATGGCTAAGATGCCTGGGACCTGAAGAGGCAAAGAGAGTCGTCCAAGAAACTCAAGACGGACTCTGTGGTTCTCACCAAGCCGGCCCGAAGATGAAGCTGAAGATCAAAAGGATGGGCTACTATTGGCCCACGATGATCCAAGACTGCCTCGAATACGCGAAACAGTGCCACTCGTGCCAGATTCACGGGGACTTTATCCATTAGCATCCAAGACCACTACATCCTACAGTAGCTAGCTGGCCATTCGAAATGTGGGAAACTGACATAATCGGACCCATCGAACCAGCATCATACAGAGGACACCGGTTCATATTGGCGACGACCGATTACTTCTCCAAGTGGGAAGAAGCAGTACCGCTAAGGGAAGTGAAGACGGAGAATATACTCCATTTCTTCAAGACACACGTCATTTATCGGTTCGGAACTCTACGACGGATCATCTCCGATAACGGGCCAGCCTACAGAAGCCACAAGATCATCCGCTTTGCACAACAACATAATATAGACTGGAGATACTGTTCGGTCTATAATCCCCGAGCTAACGGTCTAGCCGAGGCTTTTAACAAGACCTTGATGAAGATCGTAAAAAAGATGGTGTCTCGAAATAAGAAGGACTGGCATGAAAGACTGCATGAAGCTCTCTGGGCATATCGAACTACGTTCAAAACAGCCACAAACACAACGCCGTACGCATTGGTATTCGGCACAAAAGCGGTACTCCCTCTTGAGATAGAGTTGCCCTCTCTACGAGTGGCGGTTCATTACGAGCTAACGGGCGAAGAGAATGGTCACCTTCGGCTTGAGGAGCTCGATGCCCTTGATGAAACCTGGCTCATGGCACGGCAAAGTCTGGAGGGTTATAAAGCAAAGATGACGCGCTCATATGAGAAGTTGACTAGGCCGAGAACATTTCGCCAAGGCTAACTCGTACTAGTGGTCAAAAGACCTATGATCCCTAATCGTTCTAAACGGGGGAAATTCGAGCCGAATTACGAAGGCCCGTATGTCATAGACAAAGTTTATCAGGGTGGAGCCTACCTACTCATGGACATGCATGGTGAAAGACCTTTCAGGCCAATAAACGGTCGCTTTCTAAAGAAATACTATACCTGACGAGTCACAGCCTAGGTCAACGATAGATGACGACGCCTATGTCCGCTCACTATCTTCCTAAGCTCAAACTCTATAAGTAGTAGCCGGTTTTCGGACCGAAACGTCCTTAAACTAACAACGGACCGAAACATCCTTAAACTAACAATGGACCGAGACATCTTTAAACTAACGACGGACCGAAATGTCCTAAAACTAACAATGGACCACTATGTCCTAAAAACTGGCGTCGGACCGAAACGTCCTTAAACTAACGATGGACCACTATGTCCTAAAACTAACTGTTGACCGAGACGTCGATAAACTACTGTGGACTGCAACATCCCAAGGCCGACATAAAGAAAGAAAGAATAAAAAATGAAGAAAGAAAAAGAAAACGGTATGTCCATAAGCAAAATGGGCACGGATGAAAGCACGAAAGGGCTCCGTGAGTAAAAACAGCAGGGCTACCGGCGAGTTTTTGTGGAAACCCGAAAGGGCGCAACCTCGTTAAAAGACACTTGCAAGGTCCTCTCGACCTTGTGAGGAGAAACCACCTGCGTGAGATCCTTACGACTCACAAGGGAGCAACACACTTAGGGATCCCCACGATTCCTAAGGAGAAATTACACTTACGAGATCCTCATGACTCGTAAGGAGAACCCTCTTATGAGACCCTCACGGCTCATAAGATTCAAAAGTCTTAAGCTACAGGGATCTAAACTTATTCTTAAGCGGCCACCACAACCTCCAATGCTGCCCTACAAGCGGCTCAATGTTGACCATTGTATACAATCCACGGGCGCGAATAAAAATTTCCCTAACAAAGTCCAATCCGTGACTAGGGATATGTTTGCACAGTGAACAACCCTTGTAAGTCCTCTCGACTTAGAAGGAGAAAATACTCTTGTAAGATCCTTACGACTTACGAGAAGCCATACACTTAGGAGTCCTCACGATTCCTAAGGAGAAAACGCACCTAAGAGATCCTCACGACTCGCAGGGAGAAAAATCTTTATGAGACCCTTACGGCTCATGAAGTCAAAAGCCTTAGTCGAAAGGATCTTAACCCTGTTTGCTAATCCACCTTTGTTCGACATTGACAGAGGCAAATGATGATTCGCTCCTGGCAATATCCCAGTTATAGCGGTGCTGATGCCGAAATCGGTGTCTAATTCCAAGCTTGCAGTAAAAAGCCAGCGGGCCACACATGCATACGAAATAGCCGAAATGATTGGGCAACTCGCAATAAAAAGTAGCGAGTCAATAAAACAAATATCCGAAATGATTGGGCATCGCGAAAAAATAGCCGAAATGATTGGGCAATCGCGACTTTCACGATATAAAAAGCTAAAATGATAGAGCATCGCGGAAATAAAAATATATAAAATGAAACTTTTTGCCCAACAGGCGAGATCACATCGATCCCTGTATACAATACAGGGGCACAAACAAAGAGGGAACCATACTTTCCCACCAGGCTCCATCAGAAGAAGTAGATAAATCTCAACGGTTCACAGACAGCCTGGAGATCATCCCAACATTCGCCTCATCACGACAAACGCAACATCAAGCAAAGCGGAACCGCGGCAATTCCCAGTTCCATGACTCGGCGGTGCACAGATGACCGAGAGTCCAATCCCGACTCCGTGAAATGCGGATAAAGTCAACCCTTCCCGGTTACATGGAACGCGGCCTATGTCAACCCTGACCCCGTGGGAAACGTCCAGGCGGAGCCTGGTCCTCGCAGAACACGGCCATGATCCCGTGGGAAGCATCCAGAGCAAATTCCTGGTCACATGGAACACGGCCTATGTCAATTCTGGCCCTATGGGAAACGTCCAGAGCGGATCCTGGTCCTCGCAGAACACGGCTATGTCAGTCCGACCCCGTGGGAAGCATCCAGAGCGGAGCCTGGTCCTTGCAGAACACGGTTATGTCAATCAGACCTTATGGGAAACATCCAGAGCAAATTCCTGGTTTCGTGGAACGCGGCCTATGTCAATCCTGACCCCGTGGGAAACGTCCAGAGCGGAGCCTGGTCCTCGCAGAACACGGCTATGTCAATCAGACCCCGTGGGAAGCATCTAGAGCAAATTCCTGGTCACGTGGAACATGGCCTATGTCAATTCTGACCCCGTGGGAAACGTCCAGAGCGGATCCTGGTCCTCGCAGAACACGGCTATGTCAATCAGACCCCGTAGGAAGCATCCAGAGCAAAATCCTGGTTTCGTGGAATGCGACCTATGTCAATCCTGACCCCGTGGGAAACGTCTAGAGCAGAGCCTGGTCCTCGCAGAACACGACTATGTCAATCAGACACCGTGGGAAGCATCCAGAGCAAAATCTTGGTTTCGTGGAACGCGGACTATGTCAATCCTGACCCCGTGGGAAACGTCCAGAGTGGAGCCTGGTCCTTGCAGAACACGGCTATGTCAAACCGACCCCGTGGGAAGCATCCAGAGCAAATTCCTGGTCACGTGGAACACGGCCTATTTCAATCCTGACCCCGTAGGAAACGTCCAGAGCTGATCCTAGTCCTCGTAGAACACGTCTATATCAAACCGACCCCGTGGGAAGCATCCAGAGCAAATTCCTGGTCACGTGAAACACGACCTATGTCAATCCTGACCCCGTGGGAAACGTCCAGAGCGAAGCCTGGTACTCACAGAACACGGCCATGTCAAACCGACCCCGTGGGAAGCATCCAGAGAAAATTCCTGGTCACGTGGAACGCGGCCTATGTCAATCCTGACCCCGTAGGAAACGTCCAGAGCGGATCCTGGTCCTCGCAGAACACGGCTATGTCAATCAGACCCCGTGGGAAGCATCCAGAGAAAATTCCTGGTTTCGTGGAACGCGTCCTATGTCTATCCTGACCCCATGGGAAACGTCCAGAGCGGAGCCTGGTCCTCGCAGAACACGACTATGTCAATCAGACCCCGTGGGAAGCGTCCAGAGCAAATTCCTGGTTTCGTGGAACGCGGCCTATGTCAATCCTGACCCCGTGGGAAACGTCCAGAGCGGAGCCTGGTCCTCGCAGAACACGGCTATGTCAATCACACCCTGTGGGAAGCTTCCAGAGCAAATTCCTGGTTTCGTGGAACGCGGCCCATGTCAATCTTGACCCTGTGGAAAACGTCCAGAGCGGAGCCTGGTCCTCGCAGAACACGGCTATGTCAAACCGACCCTGTGGGAAGCATCCAGAGCAAATTCCTGATCACGAAGAACACAGCCTATGTCAATCTTGATCCCGTGGGAAATGTCCACAGCGGATCATGGTCCTCGCAGAACACGGCTATGTCAAACCGACCCCGTGGGAAGCATCCATAGCAAATTACTGGTCACGTGGAACATGGCCTATGTTAATCCTTACCCCGTGGGAAACGTCCAGAGCGGAGCCTGGTCCTCGCAGAACACGACCATGTCAAACCGATCCCGTGGGAAGCATCTAGAGCAAATTCCTGGTCATGTGGAACACGGCCTATGTCAATCCTAACTCCGTGGGAAACGTCAAGAGTGGATCCTGGTCCTCGCAGAACACGGCCATGTCAATCAGACCCTTTGGGAAGCATCCAGAGCAAATTCCTGGTTTCGTGGAACGCGGCCTATATCAATCCTGACCCGTGGGAAACGTCCAGAGTGGAGCCTGGTCCTCGCAGAACACGGCTATGTCAATCAGATCCCGTGGGAAGCATCCAGTGCTAATTCCTGGTTTCGTGGAACGCGGCCTATGTCAATCCTGACCCCATGGGAAACGTCCAGAGCAGAGCCTGGTCCTCGCAAAACACGGCTATATCAATCAGACCCCGTGGGAAGCATCCTGAGCAAATTCCTGGTTTCGTGGAACGCGGCCTATGTCAATGCTGACCCCGTGGGAAACGTCCAGAGCGGATCCTGGTCCTCGCAGAACACGGCTATGTCAATCAGACCCCGTGGGAAGCATCCAGAGCAAATTCCTGGTTTCGTGGAACGCGGCCTATGTCAATCCTGACCCCGTGGGAAGCATCCAGAGCAGCTCCTGACTCCGTGAAGTGCGGATAATGTTAACCTCACCCATCACTTACGGGTCCTCATGACTCGTAAGGGAGCATACTCTCTTGTGAGATCCTTAAGACTCTCGAGAGAAAACACACTTAGGGATCCTCACGATTCCCAAGGAGAAAATACACCTAAAAGATCCTCTCGACTCGTAGGGAGAAGAGTCTTTATGAGACCCTCACGGCTCATAAGGTTGGAAAGTCTTAGGCAACAGATCCTAACCCTGTTTCTTAAGCCATCGCTACATTATAAAGAGTTCAAGATGAACTGTTATCTACCATCTATGGACCACACTTGCCAAAGCTACATGCCACTGAAATGGAGAAGTTACTCATGAGCATATAAACTACTTCATGCCAGAGTAAAACATAAAGAAATAGAAAGGTGCGGCTTATGGAGCTGCGGGTTTGGAACTATATCCCTTAAGAGTCGAGATTTGAGTCAATGATAAATGACGACGCTTGTGCCCGCTCGTTATCTTCTCAGATCAAGATTCTGAAAATTATATACCAACCCGAAACTGGTCATACGCTATGATTACTTTGCACTACTTCACCCACATATATACTTACGTGGTCAAAGTAGTGGGAGGAATTTGTTCCCGCCAAAAAATTTCTGTGCAAAAGAGCCCAAGGTATCAAATGGCAGCGATACGCTTAAGAAAATATGAACCAGTATTTTCCGGGCTGTATTTTGACAAACTCCTGAATGTGAAATAGCTAAATTATGATGGTATTGAAAGTATCTCGAAAAAGCCTTCGATTTGATATATTATGGGCCTCATAATTCATCCGGGGTCAAAAGTTATGAGCAAATGTGCTATGCACATGTGATATAAGGAAGAAAATGCGAACCAATATTTTCCGAGCTGTATTTTGACAAACTCCGGAATGAGAAACAGCTAAATTTTGCTGGTATCGAAAGTGTCTCAAAAAATCTTTCGATTTCATATATTATGGGCCTCATAATTCATCCGGGATCAAAAGTTATGAGCAAATGTGCTTTGCATGTATAATCTAAAGTAATGCTCTACTACATGGGGAGTGGATTTTTAGTCCCACATCGGGAAAATGAGAGATCTCTTCTCTACCACTCCCATATAAATAAGAGGGGATACCTCTTAGAAAAGGTGGAGTTCAATCCTCAAAAGATTCAATTCTCAAAGGAGCTTAGTTCTCCAAGTTAGGAGCCTGCTCCTTCCCATAATGCGCATATGCGCAAGCGCCACGTGCAACGCACGTATGCCCGCCATGCGCACACCACATGAGAATATTCAATAATATTAAAAGGAGCTTAGTTCTCCAAGTTAGGATCATGCTCCTCCCCATAATGCGCATATGCGCAAGTGCTATGTGCGCTACGTGCAACGCACATGTGCCCGCCATGCGCGCACTACGTGCAACGCACGTTGTCACGCCCCGCTTCCCGGTATACGGCGAAGGGAACACGATGAGGCCGCTACGTATTTACTCAGAAGCAAATACGCTGAGCGTAACTAAGCAATATAAAAGAAAATATACACATGAGACAATATATAATAAAAACAACAACTTTATTTATTAACATTCTTTTGTACAATACATGAAAAGTAAATACAACTGAATAAAAGCAATGCCTAAACAATGGCATGACAGGAAATTAAAGGTACTGAATAGAAAATGTACAATGTTTAGAGCTCAGGGTCTTCGCTGTATTGATCCAAGTCTTCTGCAGTTGGCTCGATCTCTGACGGTCCCAAATCACCTGACGACATTCAAAGAAGAAAGAAATAGAATGTCATCAGCGAATAGATCGCTCGATAAGTCCCAAAGATAAGAGGACAAATAGAATAGACAGAGAGTAGGAGAGAGAGAGAGAGAGAGTAGCTTTTACAGTTGTATTATATTGTTATATCGTTGTATTTAGTGTTAACGTTGTTGTTTGTAGTTTGGTACAGAAGGATGCCAGTGTATAGAGAGGAGTCTCACTTGCCCTGGAGACTAAGGTATTAGGAACTCAAGGAACCGTTTATGCCACGGTACAACAACAATTTGATTCATGTTAGGTGTCTTAATCTTACCGTCTCGTGCCACTTTTAACACTTTCCGTACCAATCTACCCCTTAAACCCCGTAGTGTTTTGATTGTATTGTTTGTCTTGTAAATTGTATTGATTGTATAATTGATTGACTTACTGAAACCATGATATCAGTAAACGGATGTAACCGTAGAATCATGTAAATGGAATAACTGGAGAACCATGTAAATGGAATGTATATCCATGGTTCGGTTCAGTCAAGTTGAATAGATTGATAATTGGATTCATGGATTCATATTGCATTGTAATATTGAAGATTGTAGAATTGTAGATTGTAGGCTGTAGATCATATTCAAATCGGATTATACTGAGACTCAAACCGAGTCAGACAATTAGCAAGGTAAATTGAAGTCCTGATTGTTTTTATTAATTTGTCTACCTTAGATAGGCAAGCACCCACTTCTCCGGCTCCCTAAGGCTCAAGGGATTGGTTCCGCTTAAACCTATGTTTATTAGGGTTCTTAGAAGAATTTATGGAACTTGATGGGGTTTTATGTAAAAATACTTTTATATAATTTTCAAAATGCACCCCAAGTATTTATTATTCGTCTTTAGAGTTATAATGAATATAGATTTTATATTGTGATATTTCTAGTGAAAATATCCTATTTTCATAATAAGTGGTATTTAATTGTAATATTGGTTTTGTATGGAATTCATGGTATTTTAGTGTAAACTTGATTCGTGTGATTTTTAGAAAAAGGTGAAATATTTATATCAGAACAAAATAGGTATTTTGATGATAAATAAACATTTATTTATACAAAAATAATTTTAATAAATATTTTATATTCTAAAAATCTCATTTTCTTAAGATGTCGTATTTTAAATCTTTCGAGATCGAATGCTCCTTGTGGAGGTCTGAATCTCGCACTACTAAGCCCGAGGATGTGCGATAATCCGCACCATCCCGAACGGGTTCCCCAAACTGCTTTGTAGCAGCGCTTTGCAAAGATTTGTATAAATACTAAATCCTTTAGAAAACGGTTTTATGAAGTAAATGGTATTTATTTGTAAAGATGTAAATTTTCCGTATTCTATGTTCTAGGGTCTCCTAAGTCAACTAGACTATTCCTAACTGGTCCAAAATGACAAGTTGTGAGATGCCTCAAATCGCCTCTTCACCGCCAATTGTGGCCAGGTAAGTACAAGTGAAGAAAGGAGGGATCCGCTCACGAATCACCGTGAGGCGGGCCTTTTAAAGTTACCTTTCTCACTTGCCTACCCTAGACACCACAAAGTCAGGTTTAGATAAACGAATGATGTCCACAATCTTATCCTATTTTCATAATAAGTGGTATTTAATTAAAAAGTGTATCAATACTAAATCTTTTAGAAATGTCTTTATTTAGTAAAGGGTATTTAAATGAAAATGTTTGTTTTCCCGCATTCTGAGTTTTCGAGGGTATCGTGTTAGGTTGTATATGAGCGTGTGAGGAGATAGATCGTTATCTCATGATCTACTTAAAGGTATAGCAAGTTTAATGGGATTAAATATAGAATTGAAACAATGTGGTATTTAAGTGAAAAATACGATAAATTGAAATAGCCATAATTTCATGTAATGAAACTTGATCAATTTGTTTGATTAGTGTTTAATAGTCAACATGAGAAAGTTTAAGTATGATTGTATTAGTGAGAAGTGGAATTTTATAGGAAACCGAATCGGAAATCGGATTTGTTCCGATTCCGTCGGGTTTTATAAATCCATATTTTTAGATAGAAGAGATAGATAGAAAATGGGACTTACGGGTTTTGGATCAAAGATAAGAGGAAGGTGGATCGGGAGGAGTCACCGGAGCGTCGTTTCGTCTCCGGGAGTTCCTACGGTCGTTGCCGGAAATTCCGCCGAAGAATTCGCCGGAGCTTCGCCTTTCGCTCAATTCGATTGCACACAAGAGTTCTTGAGAATTTTAGAGAGTTGGCTCAGAGTTGGGGGTGAGAGAGTAGAGGGTAGGGGTGGTATTTATAGGGTTAGGCTAGGGTTAGGATAGGTGAAAGGTTAAAATGAAAAATGTGATAAAATGTATTAAAAATGTATTAAAAGTGAAGTAATTGGGGTTTTAAAAGAGTTCTGGAAATGGTCTGAGGCTAAACTTTTGCACGTGTGTAGGGAATGTGAAATGACACAATTTTCATGTTGGGGCCGTCGCCGGAATCGGCCGACTCGGGGGTGACTCGGCCGTGACTCGGTCGGAGGACTAAGTCGGCCGAGTTGGCTGATTCCGGCCGAGTCAGGCGGCCGGGATCCTCCCTGACGGTTCATCTAACCTCTGGAAATGTTACATTTTTGGGTGTAGTGGGGTTTTTGTGAGATATGCACGTGTAAACCCTTGGTATTCTAAAGGTTTTAAAAAAAATCAATATTAAAAATAATGTGGGGTATGGGATTTGAACTCTGGTGGCTTGGTTCAGCAGTGCAAGGTATTACCAATGAGCCACAAACTCCTTCTTGTAATTAAATTGCTAATTAATTACTTAAGTCTTGTGCTCAGGCAATAAATACTCCTTTAAGGATTTTGAAAAAAAACAATTTAAAAATTTGTATGGAAAAAATGTATAAGAAAATTAGGGTTGTTAAACATGTGCGCACCACATGAGTATTCCATAATACTCAAAAGAGATTATTTCTCCATAGGAGCTTGCTCCCCCCATAATGCGCATATGCACAAGTGCCATGTGCGCCACGTGCAATGCACGTGTGCCGGCCACATGCGCGCCACGGGCAACACACGTGAGCCAAACACGTGCAACGCACGTGGGAGTATTCCATAATACTCAAAGGAGATTCGTTCTCCATAGGAGCTTGCTCCCCCATAATGCGCATATGCGCAAACTCCATGTACGCTACGTGCAAATATGTGCGCCCAACACGTGCGGCGCACGTGAGCTCAACACGTGCGACGCACGTGCGCAACCGCAAAGAAGCCTTTTTCAGCAGCGAGAAGCTTAAGCTCCAGCATGTTCTTCCCCCCCGACGAGTGGGACATGGTTCAAAGGGTACATCCCTCCACACCTTCGATATATTGCATTGTAATCTCTCAGTGTTGTCGGAGAGTTGGTGGGTCCCAACGACCAATGATCCTCCTTTCCAAAATAAAAAAAAGGAAGAAGAAAGATAGAAAAAGATAGAGAAACCCCTCCATAAATTTTGAGGAACTCAAAGATAAAGAGTAAGCTCTTGAAAGAAGATTTTTCTTCAAGGTAAGAATGAAGGATGATGAACATAGATATGAAATCATCTCATGATTAAGAAGAATTTATTTCTTTAAAAGATCATAGATCTACAAGACAAAAAGTCTTTCACAAAGAGATCAAAAGATCTCATCATGAAATAAAAGAAGAACATAATTCTTCTCACAGAACATAGATCTATAAAGGCAAAGCCTTTCATCAACATAAGAGATTGGAAATATCTCCTGCAAAAAAATAAGAACCGTTGTTCTTAGATCTTGAGACAAAGTCTCTTTTAAAAGAACATAAACTTGTTTTCCAGATCATAAAATTGATCAGATGCGCTTTGCGCTCTTGAAATGCGCCTTGCGCTCTTGAACTGCGCTTCTGCGCTCTCTGTATCGGCGCTCAGCGCCAAATGCGCCACGTGTCAATCACGTATGCGCCAATTAACAACTTGCGCTTTGCGCTTCTGAAATAGCGCACTGTGCTCATGAGCTGGCGCTTAGCGCCAAGCGCATCACGTGTCACTCACGTGTGCGCCACTAAACTGAAAGCGCAATGCGCTCATGGAATAGAACTCAACGCTCATAAACTGGCATCATGCGCTCATTATCTGGCGCCTAGCTCTTAGTGCGACACGTGTCCCTTACATGTGCGTCACATGGCAGAAGCGCACCGCGCTCTTTGACTGGCGTAAAGAGCCTAGCCCACCCCATGTTGCGCTGACAGAATATAAATTGTTCTTTAATAAGCCCAGAGCTCTGATGAATGCTTAGCATTCAATAAAAGACAAAAACATTGTTAAAATGGCCAAGCCCAAATAAAGGCTCAACAGCCCAAAACAAAATGTTAAACATTTATTGGACTTAGCCCAAGATTGGCCATAAGTCCTCAACCCATATTAATTGAGCCCATCTGCTCATAAATATTTTAACAGATCTTAGTCCCAAATTGGACTACAGATCTTTCAACCAACCCACATTGGTTTAAGGGTACATCTCTGAACTCCTCTGATACTTGTCGTTGTAATCCTTCAACGTATTAAGAGAGGTAACGAGTCCCGACAACCATACATTTCATGGACTGTGGGGTCCTTAAGCCCACAAACTATGACGTCCTCAAACTTGACTGTGAGGTCTTTAAACTCACGGACTATGACGTCCTTAACCTTGACTGTGAGGTCTTTAAACTCACGGACTATGACGTCCTTAACCTTGACTGTGAGGTCTTTAAACTCACGGACTATGACGTCCTTAACCTTGACTGTGATGTCTTTAAACTCACGGACTATGATGTCCTTAACCTTCGACCGCGATGTCTTTAAACTAACGCTGGACCGTAATGTCCTTAAACTAATCGACCGCAATGTCCCTAAACTAAACAATAGAGTCCAAATGCTCTTTTGTTGGATCTAAACGATCCCGTTAATTTGATCTTAGTCTAAAAATAGATTAACGTATCCTTAACAAACGTTTAAGTTGATCTTAATCCCAAATGAGACTAACGTATCCTTAAACCCAACCCCCAAACCCAAATCTAAGAAGATACGGATTTGGACTAATCCACGCTCTACAGGAGACAACATAAATTAGTCTCCGTATACAATCCACGGGCAACCAACAACAAAACAAACACACACGACATGAAGTGACCATCTGGAGAAGGAGAAAGTTGTTACTGCGATGCGATAGCGTAATTAACTGCAGGGGCTTGCGCCTGCAGGGAAGAGCGTCCCCACAATCAAAAACCCCTCAACGAGGGGGAATTTGACGAAGTCTGCTACATCGGCCGCATCCGTCTAAACCTCCGATACACGGTGCCATAAATCAAATTGGCATCTTCGGAGAGGTGGATGGATAGCACCAAATAGCATCTGCCCTCAAAATTCAGGCAAGACGGACCTACGCGGTCTCATCTCTGTTTTCGGCGAAGAACATATTCTGGTACGCCCGGTAGGACCTTTTCATCTTTCTACTCCACACTTCGTATGTCATTTTCGCGAACGAATCGCGGTTTGCTATGGTTGCCCTGAATTCAAGGTAGTAAGATTGAGTGTCTTGCTCCGTGCAGAAAGACAGAAGATCAAATGGCTTCAAACTGCACAAACTGCAACAACGACAATAACTATCACTACGTCCCTGCTGGAGGAGTGACATACGGGCCTCAAGCGGCCTCCCTTTTCAAGATGCCGGTGGACCAGGTGACATAAGCCATCACTGGGCTATTCTTCGGGACCATGATCCCGCCAACGAACTTCAGCGCTCCTGTACCATTACAAGAAGCTCAGAAAAAGTCGGTCTTTGATCGACTTGCAACCACCACGGCCCCTCTCAACGGGTTGTCCAGCTCCAGCTCCAACGCCTCAGTCTTTGACAGATTGGGCCAAAGCTCATTTGGGCCCATGAAGAAGCCCGCGATACCAGAAAGAGTTATCTCTAAACGGATAGCCATTCCTGCTCATGAAGTCGTCAAGGCGGCTTCTCCTGCCAAAGGGCCAGTCTTCACAAGACTGACTATTTCAGCTTCTGTTCCAGGCGAAATCATCAAGGCTGCTTCCCCTGCTCGGAAGTCTGCCTTCGATAGGTTGGTTATCCCCACTCAGCGGACATCAGTCTTCAATAGGCTGACAACGACAACTTCTAACCAACACAGGGGCATGAGGAAATCACCCCTACAACAGAGACAATCCCAATGGCTCTACACACTCGACGTTGCCACTGGCGCTGAGTAAGGAAGGCTGGGGGCAACTCTCCTTCTGGATTGACTCCGCCGGCTCCAACGGTGGAAATCGATACCGCTGTTCCAAACGGAACAGCTTTGAATTACTTAACAGGGTGTGCAGGAATTCGCCAACTGCCGTGCTAAAAAAGTCTCCTCCGCCCGTTGAAAAGATCACAAAGGCGAAGCTGGAACAGCCCCCTCAGCGACTGTCCTCTAAAATTTACAAAGTTTGGCGACAGGTCCAGGACTCCGTGATAGATCAAGACTATCTCCGCTGACAAAAAAGATGAAGGTTCGGAAAGAAGAGGACAATCCTGTCAATCCACAGAAGATGACAGCTACTTGGGTGCCCACCGCAATGGCCCCCTCAACTTCGACCGCCCACAAGAGGAGAAAGCTGGAGAAAATCCCGGTGTCTGCGACGAATCGCAAGGATACTGGGCCTAAACGCCCTAAGTCTGGGGGCATGGTGGTGCATACCGTCTATATGGCATCCGGAAAAGAGGATAGCCGTATCTCCACAGGTCATCGACCGCTTACGCGATCAGTGACTAAGGCTCAGGAGCAACAACAACAAAGCTCCAAGAAATGCTGACAGCCATGGCCGCACTTACAGGACCGAAAGCAAGCTCGGAGACATCCTCGGAACAGCGCCGTGAGTAGGAAACTGATGCTGAATTCCTTCGGAGAATGCTTGAGAAGAAGGAAAAAGAAGCTGCGGAACAAGCGGCCAATATAAAACAAATGGCCCTTCTGTTCCAAGATATGGTGGGCATGATGATCCAGCCGGACCCTCCAGCTAAAGATCCTCTAATAATAATTGAAGATGATAGAGGAGACACATCAAATCCTCTGCTGGCTCTGTCAACAGCCAAGGTGTCACGCCCCGCTTCCCAGTGTACGGCGAAGTGGACGCGACGAGGCCCACTACGTATGTACTCAGAAGTACATACGCTAAGCGTAACTAAGCAATATAAAGTAAATCACAAGAGATGAATAATATGGAAATAACAGCAACTTTTATTAATAACATTCTCTTTTTACAATGCAGGAAAAGAAAATACAACTGGAATGAAAAGCAATGCCTAAACAGTGGCATAACAGGAAATGAAATAAACTGGAAAGAACAAGGTACAATTATCTAGAGCTCTGGGTCTGCCTGGAACTGCTCCAAATCTTCACCGGTGGGCTCAATCTCAGCTTGGTCCAACGCACCTGACGACATTCAAAGAAGAAAGAGATAGAATGTCGTCAGCGAACAGGTCGCTCGGTAAGTCCCAAAGAGAATGATAGAGTAACAGTATTTTCTAAAGTATTATAATGTTGAATATTATGGAACATTGTGTAACGATGTGGTTTGTAGCTTGGTACAGAAGGATGCCAGTGTATACGAAGGGGATCTTTATATGCTAGAGATCAGGGCAAAAGGAAAGTACAAGGAACCGTTATGCCACGGTACAACAGCAATAGGATTCAGGTTAGGTGTCTTAATCTGACCACCTCGTGCCACCTTTAACATCTTCCGTACCAATCTACCCCTTAAACCCCGTAGTGTTTTAACAGTATTGTAGTATTGGAATATGTAAGTTGGATGACAGACCAAAACCATGATATCAGTAATCATGTTGCTACTGTGTAATCAGGTAAATGGAATATCAGGATAATGGATGAATATCCATGGTTTGCTTCAGTCAAAAAGAATATATTGTTAACTGGATTCAGGGTTTCATGTATTCAAATTGTATTGGAATATAAAAGAATATAGATTGACTTGAATCATATTCAAGTCAGAAATAGTCAGACTCTAACCCGAGTCAGACTAAAAGAAGAGAATTTGAAGTTCAATATTAGCTAGGGCCTTATTGTAATTTGTAAAACTTGAGGGGGTTTTATGTAAAAAGTACTTTTGTATAGTTTTCAAAATACACCTCAAGTATTTAATAATCGTCTTATTTGTTATAATGAATGTGAATTTTATTTGTGTTATTCTAGTGAATATATCCTAATAAAAGTATTAATTGTTTTATCTGAAATTCATGGTATTTTAGTGTAACTTTTAATCTTGGAATTTTTAGAAAAATGTGGAAACTTTATATTATGATAAAATAGGTGTTTAAATGATAATTATATATATATTAACACATGAATAATTTTATATGAGAAAATCTCATTTTCCTTAAATGTCGTATTTTAAACCTTCCGAGACCGAATGCTCCTTGCGGAGGTCTGAATCTCGCATTACTAGCCTGCGGGTGCACGATGAACCGTACTATCCCTGACAGGTTCCCCAAAAGTGGGTTGTAGCGGCGTTTTACTTAGGTTTATAAATACTTTTCATTTGGGAAAACGGTTTTATAAATATGGGGTATTTATTTGCAAAAGAGTACAGTTTTCCGTATTTTAGTTATTAGGGTTTCCTAAACCAACTAGCCTATTTCCACGGTCTAAACGATGAGTCATTAGAAGCCTCAAATCGTCTCTTCACCGTCAATTGCGGTCAGGTAAGTGCCAGGTAAGTGGGAAGGAACCACAGTCGTGGGCCTAATTAAAAACCACTAGCCTTAGACACACTTGCCTAGGCACCACAAGACAGTTTAGATAAACGATCGATGTCCATGACCAATCGTGGTTTTCATTTTATTAAAAGATTTTATCTAGAAAAGTTTACAACTTAAAGCTTTAAATAAAGATTAGGATATTTTAGTGAAAAGTCCTGTAATTTCGTATTCTGTGTTTTGATATCTATCAATTAGGGTTATATTGAGTGTGTGTAGGGGTAGGTCATTACCCCGTGACTTATTTTAAGTTTTGGTAAAGTTTAAAGGTAAAACATGACAAGTTAAAGTTGAAGGTATTAAAGTGCAAGAATACGGTATTTAAAAACGTTATCATTTTATGTGTGAAATTTCATTCAAATTGGGTTCTACAAGTTTAGTGATCAAGATAAACCTATTTAGGAGTGAGGGAATTAATTAAACTAAGAAAAATGAACTTCATGGTATTTTTATGAAAAGAATACGGTTTTGCAAAGAAGTTATCATTTTATGTGAAAAAGTTTGATTAAATTGGTTTATGGGTGATTAATAATCAACAAGCATATGGGTAGATAATATGTATTAGGTGACAAGTGGAAATTTAGAGAAAAACCGAATCGGAAATCAATTTGTCTGATTTCCGTCGGGTTCCAAAAAGTCGTATTTTTATCTTAAAGAAAAGAGAGATAGAAGGAGGTGGGACTTACGGTTTGGACAAGCTAAGGAAGCTAATGGATGTGGTGGTTGTCGATTCGTTGAAAACGTCGCGAAGGTTCTGATCCGGTCTCCGGAATCCGTCGTCGATTTCGGCAGCGCTTCGCTTCTCGCTCTTCGTACCGAGTTCTCGAGAATTTGAGAGAGTGGACTTAGAGTTGTGAGGGGAAAAGGTAGAGGATAGGGGTCTTTATATAGGGCTAGGCTAGGGTTAGGGTTTGGATTAAAAAATATTTTAAAAAATATAAAAAACATTAAAAATCATTAAACCTAGGAGTAAAAGGGATTTATTTGCCAAATCAAAACCGATCCAGGTAAGTAAGTGTGCAAGAGGGTTGACCAAGTCAAGAGCCAACTTTTCTCAGTTGGTGACTCGGCCGTCCGGCCAAGTCCGGCCGGCGGCGCCGGACCGAGTCGGCCGAGTCGCCGGCCGGCGGCGCCGAGTCGGTCCGAGTCAAGGGTCTAATGGCCGGGGGTTAACCTGAGGAACAACTTGGTATTTTTACTTTTTGTTGTCCAGTACATATTTTGGGAGTTATGGCCTTTTTACCGTTGACTTCCAAAAATAATTAAAACAAAATAAATACAAAAAAAATATGGGGCATGGGATTTGAACTCCGGTGGCTTGGTTCAGCAGTGCAAGGTATTACCAATGAGCTACAAGCTCCTTCTTGTAATTATTATGGTTTTTAATTACTTAAACTGATAGCAGCAAGAATAAATACTCCTAGTATACATTAAATTTAAAGTAATTTCTTGTACACTAAAAATGGAGTTATTTCATTCTTATAGCTTGTAATTAAAAACAAAAATAATTACCTGAATCTTGTGCTCAGGCTTAAATACCCCTTTGTGGATTTTAAAAATATATTTGAAAAATTTTGTATAGGAAAAAGTGTATCAAAAATTAGGGTTGTTACACAAGGAGGAGACAATCTCCAAAGCTGCCCTGGATGATTACATCGCTCAGCAGATACGAGTTCACCAAGAGAATGAAACGGCCTGCCAAATTGTTAAAACTGGACGACCCTATCCGGGTTGGTACGACCAAATAAAGTACCCCCGGGATACACGATCCTCAAATTCCACGTATATAAGGGGACGAGAAATTCGCATCAGCACGTCGCTCAATTCAGAGCCTTGTGCGGCAACACCGGAGGTGACGACAAGCTACTGCTTCGCCAATTCATTGGCAGCTTGTCGGAGATAGCATTCGAGTAGTATTTTGAACTCCCAAATGACTCTGTCAAGACATTCGCAGAGATGGAGTTGCTATTCACCCAGCGTTTCGCTAGTGCTAGCGAACGCACCCCAATCACGGCTTTGATCAATGCCAGGGTGAAGCCGGGAGAAACTTGGGTGCAATATGCAATACAGTGGAGGAATTTATGGTCGAAGTGTGAGCAGCGCATCGAAGAAGCGCCTGCGGTAGGCATGTTCGTGGGGACCCTCGACCCTCAAGCGACCATTTCACAATTCATGATGTTTTTCAAGCCGAGCACTTTCCAGGCCTTGATTGACAAGCTAGCCCAAATGGATTAGATGGGTCATAGACCATCTCCTTCGAAGCTGGAATCTCGAAATGAAAAAGGGAAAGGAAAAGCAACTTTCGTCGCCAATGCTCAACAACAGCCGAGCAATTTAAAGCCGGTTGTTCGCTAAAACAACGTGCGTCCACGCCCATCCCTCGAGAAGAGACTGGGACGTCCTTACTCGTTTCCCCGGGATAAAACGAGAAGACTGTTCGAGCTGGCAGTGCGCAACAGACTCATCAATCTGCCAGATCCAAAACGTCCATTGCAGCCAGGCGATGTCAACAATCCTAATTACTGCCCTTACCACCAAGCAGTAAGCCATCCAATCAAAGATTGCTTTATCTTCAAAGGCTGGATTGAGGACCAATACCAACTGGGCAAATTTGCGTTGTCTGAAAATTGGAAGATGAACCCGCCACAACCACATGATCCGAAAAAGGTGGACATGCCGGGGGCATCATGCTAATTCATAGAGAAAGCCCTATGGACCGAAAAGTCCGTAAATAAGAAACTCGCCTCAAATATGGCAACGACGGACCGAAACGTCCTTAAACTAACAATGGACCACTATGTCCTAAAACTGGCTGCTGACCGAGACATCTATAAACTACCATGGACCGCAGCATCCCAAGGCTGGCAAAAAAAAAGGTATGTCCATAAGCAAAATGGGCACGGATGAAAACCCAAAAGGGCTCCATGAGTAAAAACAGCAGGACTACCGGCGAGTTTTATGAAAACCCGAAAGGACGCAATCTCGTTAGAAGACACTTGTAAGATCTTCTCGACCCTATAAGGAGAAAATACCTGCGTGAGATCCTTACAACTCACAACGGAGAAACACACTTAGGAATCCCCACGATTCCAAAGGAGAAATTACACTTGCAAGATCCTCACGACTCGTAAGGAGAACCCTCTTATGAGACCCTCATGGCTCATAAGATTCAAAAGCCTTAAGTTACAGGGATCTGAACCTGTTCTTAAGCAGTCATACACCCTGGTTCTTCCCTACAAGCGGGTCAATGTTGACCCTTGTATACAATCCACGGGCGTGAATAAACATTTCCCTAACAAAGTCCTACCCGCGACTAGGGATATGCTCACACGGTGAATGACCCTAGTAGGTCCTTTCGACTTATAAGAAGAAAACACTCCTGTAAGATCCTTACGATTTATAAGAGAACACACACTCAGGAATCCTCATGATTCATAAGGAGAAAACACACCTACGAGATCCTCGCGACTCGTAGGGAGAAATACCTTCATGAGACTCTTACGGCTCATGAAGTTAAAAGCCTTAGTCGACAGGATCCTAACCCTGTTCGCTAAGCCACCTTTGTTCGACATCGACAGAGGCAAATGATGATTCGCTCTTGGCAATATCCTAGTTGTAGCGATGCCGATGCCTAAATCGGTATCAAATCCCAAATTCGCAGCGAAAAGCCAGCAATCCACGAATGCATATGAAATAGTCGAAATGATGGGGCAACTTGCAACGAAATCAACAAGTAAAAATGTATGCATACAAAATAGCCGAAATGGTTAGGCAACTCGCAATAAAAAGCAGCGAGAAAAAAGAAAAAAATAGCCTAAATGATGGGGCACCGTGAAAAAAATAGCCGAAATGATTGGGCAATCGCGACTTTCGCGATATAAAAAGCTGAAATGATAGAGCATCGCGGAAAGAAATAAAAAAAATGAAATAAAATGAAACTTTTTGCTCTACAGGGGTGATCACATCGATCCCTATATACAATCCAGGGGCACAAACAAAGAGGGAACTATATCATCCCACCAGGCTCCATCAGAAAGAGAGCCAAGTCTCGACGGTCACATCAGCATCCTAGAAGACCAACAACAGCGCTCTTCCTCCAGTAGGATTCAGACACGACAATCAAACAACGGAGCCACGGCAAAATCCATAGTTCCAAACCTCTACGGTTCACCCGCAACCTAGAGACAGCCGAGACATTCGTCTCGTTACAGCAGACGCAATGCCAGCAAACGAAGCAAAGGCCAAATTCCCAGCTTCAGGGTCTTGATGGCAACTCATATAAAACCTGAAAGACTATCGGAGATCATCCCACACCAGCGTGGAGTGGTCACCACCTTGACGTTCGTCTCGATACAGCAGACGAGATGTCACCACAGCGTTCTTCCTCCAACAGGATTCGGACACGCCAAAGCAAACGAAGCAAAGGCAATATTCCTAGCTTCAAAGTCTTGACGGTAACTCGTATAAAACCTGAAAGACTATTGGAGATCATCCCACACCAGCGCGGAGTGGTCACCACCTCAACGCTCGTCTCGATACAGCAGACGAGATGTCACCACATCGTTCTTCCTCTAACAGGATTCGAACACGCCATAGCAAACGAAGCAAAGGCAATATTCCTAGCTTCAAAGTCTTGACGGCAACTCATATAAAACCTGAAAGACTATCGGAGATCATCCCACACCAGCACGGAGCGGTCACCACCTCGACGTTCGTCTCAATATAGCAGACGAGATGTCACCATAGCATTCTTCCTCCAACAGGATTCGGACACGCCAAAGCAAACGAAGCGAAGGCCAAATTCCTAGCTTTAGGGTCTTGACGGCAACTCAAATAAAATCTGAAAGACTATCGGAGATCATCCCACACCAACGCGGAGTGGTTATGACTCATCGGAGCCCCCAAACTGAGCCTAACTTCAAGTAAAATTGGCATGGCAAAATTCCTAACGCTTGCTCTTCCGACGGTCAAACTGCCTAGGAAGATTGCTTGAAGACGTCTTGTCCAGCCCCAGAAGGGATCAGAGACACGACAGTCGCAAGGCTACTCGAACAGCAAGATTGCCCATCGAAGAATACATCATCCAACGCGACGGTAAGACGGGAAAAACCCTAGTACCACAGACCCTAACGGACCTCTGTCGTAAAGAGCAAAGGTTAACTATGACGTTAGGACATTTTTGCGAGAACTTTTCGATTCGTCTCGACTCGTAGGGGAAAGCCTTAGGCAATAGGGATAACGACCTGTTTCCTAAGCACTGGGGCCCTGCAAGTCGGTCCAAGACAGGCTCTTGCATACTATTCACGGACCACACTCTCCAAAGTCGAATCTCGACAAAGAGGGAAACAACCACTCACGAGTCCTCTCGACTTGTAAGAGGGAAAATTCTCTTGTGAGATCCTTACGACTCTCAAGAGAAAGCACACTTAGGAATCCTCATGATTCCTAAGGAGAAAATACACCTACGGGATCCTCTCGACTCGTAGGGAGAAAATTCTTTATGTGACCCTCACGGCTCATAAAGTTGAAAAGTTTTAGGCAAGCAGAGCTGAACCTGTTCCTAAGCCATTGTTACCCGGCAAAGAGTCCAAGATGGGTCGTCACTTATTATCTACAGGCCACACTTGCTAAATTCACATGGCAATGACACGGCAAAGAGAAGAGAGCAACAATAGAACAAAAAATTGTGTATCTTTTATTCATGAATTCAATGGAGTACAAGTTGAATCATATGAAAGAATAAAAAATGGATACATGTTATTGAAGATTACAAGCGTTCAATCTATACAAAACGGCTACTGAGAAGGAAGCGTTTTCAATAAGTCAGCAAGTTGCTCCCGCACTCCTTTCAGTGCTTTCTCGTGATCAGCCGCCGCGGCCAGCTCCGCTTCAATTCGAGCCCTTTGCTGCAAGCATGATGAAATCTTCTCATCAATTTCCCGTTGGGCAGCTTCACGACTCTGCATAACCCGCCCAATAGAGTCGAGCATCCACTTCAATACAAGCTCGTCTGAGATACATTGCTGCAAGGTGTCAAAAGAGGCTCTCAGTTGTGTGGCGTTCTCTTTAACTTGGGCGTGCAGCCGGGCGGATTCATCCGAAGCCTCCTCGCGTTCCTTCCGCCTCAAGGTCGCTTCTTGTTCAAAATGGCGGAGGAAGGAGACACCCTGCTCGACCCATGTAGCTCGTTGGGAGTTCGCAGCCAAAATCTCAGGAGCAGGACGCCTAAGCTCAAGCTCATGCAGGCAGGCCTCAATCTTTCTGCAGTGGTTAACCCAAGACTCAACGACGCCTTCGCTATGGAAGTTCACAAGCGTCGCCAATATTGGATTAACCTCGGCTGCAAAATCTGCAGCAAATGTAGGGGCCTCAGCGTCAAGCTCCTCGATGTAGTCGCCCAACATACGCAGACTGGTCACAGCGCCTTTTGAAGATGGACGTCTGGAAAAGGACCCAGCTGGCATTATGATTCGAGACTCGAACGGAGCTGGAGTCAGTGTCACCGCTGCAAAACAGATCATAATCAGATGACGGCTCAAGAAATAAAAAAAAATGTACGAACAATAGAGTCTATTATACCGGCTGCAACAGGGGGCAGAGCTGAGTTCCGATGGCGAGATGATACCCTTGACCCCTCCTTCAATTTGTAAGGCTATGAGTATTGCAAAGAGGAATTAGCCATGACATGGCTGCCCATCAAAGAAAAGAAAGGATGTCGGTTAGAAAAGATACTCACCGACACCAACGGGCAGACTAATCTCTGACTGGAAGTAGAAGTGCGTGTTTAGCACCTGATACAAATGATCAAAAAGAACTCCTGCGAGATCACGATGATACATGGTCAGTACACGAAAGATGCTATCCCCGATTTAAATTTATCACAAACACATACCTTCCAGCATTTGAGAAGATATAAGAGAGGACGAAGGGGCAATGGCCGTTAAAGCGGCAACTGGCGGTGCTTCATCAGGTATCGCAACCTCGGCACTCACCACGCCTACATTCGAAAGGAAAAGAATGTCATCAGAAAGGATTGCGAAATGATAAGAATGCAGCGACCCGAGACCTACTAGACAGGTCTCAGCCAGAACCGCGACGGGAGCATCGCCAAGCATCACGACTTCTTCAATCTCATTTGCGGGGAAGGTTTCGCCGCCCGTAGCTTCATCCCCCGATTCCACGAGAGCTGTTGTGACGCTCGCGACGCCAGGAGATGGCAAGGAACCGCAGGAGAAAAGAACGACAATTGGAGCAGTCCCGGACTCCTAAGAAAGAGTAGCCACTTTGGGCTCAGTAGTTGCAGTCATCTCACCCGCCACCTCCTCACCAGGACTTGTCCCTACAGGATAAGATATATGAGAATCTAAAGATTAAAGCTTTGACAAAAAGGCTCAGTGTTACGTTACCTTGGGTCGGCTTTTCAGTTGCTTCCTAGGCCGCACGTGCCGCCTGTCTGTGAGCGGCAGACAGGGTGCCCGGAGCACCCTCTGAAGAAGCAGGGACAGGGGAAGCAGCGCTCGAGCCTGCACCCACATCCAAGGCGGCGTTGCATCCTTTTGCTGCACGCCTCCCGTGCTTCCTTTCCGTCTGCGCCGTCAGAGACGATCTTCTCAAGACCTCCGTCAAGGAGACGTCATCGTCCGTGACAGGAGCTACCTCTGGAGCCGTTATGGCGTCCGTCATCGGTTGCTTAAGTGAAGCTTCTTTCGATAATATCGGCGGAACTGGGACTTCGGTAGCCGGCCTTGGAAGCGTCTCCGCACCGCCCTGCGAAGTCGGTACCACACTTGGAATAACCTGAGTAGAGGTAGTCCCTGTAATAAGATGAAAAGGAGGGGTTAGATTATCCATAAAAAACGGGAGTGGAGACGCGGTGAACCGAAATGTACCGATGCCTAAGGATGCTCGAAGCCTTTCCTCCTCCTCAAAAGTCTTGAGGGAAGCCGCGATAGCCTCTTCATTGGAAATGCTTGTTGAAGGAAAAGTGTCAGTCAAAACATGATAATAAAAATGTAATGCAATGACAAAAGATACGGCTGAGGTTTGCTCGACCGTGCAAGGATGACCAGTCCCGCTTTGTGGCTTGCTAATCGCCCGGAAGCTGCAATAGCAGGCTCGAGGTCGGTATCATCCGGCGCCATGAATAGGCCTTTGTTAGTCCCATATTCGCTCAGGCCCTCGCTGTAAGGAGCATGAGGCTCCTGGCCGAGTACAACATCGGCAGAAAGAATCGACTTCTTCTTCTTCTTCTACGAGCGAGTACCGTCCGCCGGTAACACGAGCTTGCGCTTAGCATGCAACTTCGGGCAGTGAGTCCCGATCTACGCACCCAAGCCGGACTCAGGAGATGCTGCAGCTGCCACTTCAACGGGAGCACACGGTAGCGGTAGCTCAGACATATCACGCGGAACCATAGCCTCAACCTCTTCTCTCAAGGGAGGACGGACAATGGTCCGTCGCTTCGGAGGAACATTTGGGTTACCAGCCGGCACTGCACCCTTGCGATCAAGAAGCAATCTTTTTTCTTCCCTAATGACGGCGCCCATCGAATGTTGATACCACGCCACATACACATTCAGGGCCTTCAGAACACAGCTCGGTTCACTGATGAAGAAGTTGGACCCTGTGTTTAGGCACATAAAATGGTGCAGCGCGCTCCGGATACCTTCTTCGGTAGCAGCGGGTTCTGCCAAGAAAGCCTCAAGCGGAATGCCCTGATTATAGCTAAGCTGCTAGGCGAAATGATGCGGGTTGTATCTCATGAACAACGCCACATCATTCTTCCTAAATACGAGAAATCCCGGCCTGATAGAGTACAGATGAAAAATCTCCCGAGCTTTCAACACAGAGGCCCCGTCTTTAAAAATGTCCTGCAATGGCAACACCGTTTTTGTAGATTCCTAGACGACGGTCAAAATTTTATCGGTGAAGAACATACCATCTCCAACCGTGCGTGGACGAAGAAGCAACCCCTAGCTTCCCGCGGAGTCGGATTTATGATGGATGCGTCGACTAACCGCATTATCCGAGGGAGATTACATCTGTCATAAAAAGAAGGTCTTCTGTGGATACCGAAGACGCCAAGTATGTGAAACTCGAGCCACGAGGTGAAATAATGCATTGAAACGTTGGCAGGTTGCACCCCTGGCTCAGTAGTATCCGCTGCCAAGCTGAGGCTGCGATACAAGTGGGCTAACCCAGCGATCCCGACGGTCACTTGTATCCCAGCAACCATTCGATGCGCTGGATAGAAGACGTGCGGCCTCATATGGTGAGGGTGCATCGAAAGCGCAAACCAGCTCAGCCATAATCTGAGAAACCCAAGAATAATGTTTCTTCGTCAATCCCAGGAGCTGCCAGCTCTGCAAAAGGGACGACCGGGGTGTCGGGGAGAAAGAAGTTCTTCTGATCCACCTCGGCCTTCGGCAGGTTGCCCAAACCTAAGCCAAAAGGATCGTCGAGTTTGGAGAACTTCACAGCTTCCTTAGATAGTACTTCCGTACGGAGAAAACGGGCGATGAAATCAGTGAAATTAACCTCGCGGTCTCCGGATTCGAGAAAGAGGCTCTCATAGATATTCAACACCTTTATCAAACTTGGGAATTAGTGTTGAATGGCGTTCTCTGGGGTGAGAGCCATTACCACTGATTTAGTGGCAAAAATATACTCATCCGGAGGAAGCAGCTCCTCATAATGTTCTCCCCCAACGGGTAAACCGGAGACCTCGGCAAATTCCTCTAAAGAAATGGAGACTTCTCGATCCAATAAGAGGAAGGTGTGGGTCGGAATGTTCCACTGCTCCAAATATGCCTTAACCCACCATGTAGGAGGTGCGGAATACTGGAACAAAGAAGCGTAGATCGCAGGGTACAATCCGAGCTTTAGCAGCTGTGACTTCTTCGCCGATAAGATGTATCGGGCCCACTGCACATATCCGGCCGGGTGACGGGGTGTTAGTCCTATGTTATATGGCTGTCCCCAAGGGCGCGATTCGCCCTGAAATATGCGCTGCCCTAGAGTGTCCAAAGCTACCGGCGGCTGCACGGGTATTGCGGCCATAGAAGGTCGGAGGAGACCTTCTGAAGTCCAATTCACCTCCTCCACAGTATAGTTTATCGGGGGTGCATCTGCATAAGGGATCAACGATATAGGCTCCGAGGGTGTTGCACAAGAAAAGCTCCGTCGGCCTCTGATAATTTGATTGTACTATCTACCCCATAGATGAAGATTCTTGTGCTCTGGGTCATGATCCTTTATCAATGCGAAGACTTCCCTATCCACTGGCGCTGTAGGGAATCCGCCTTCTGAACGGACAAAGGGAAACGAAGTTTCGAGAGACATAGTACCTGCGCGGAAAAAAACAAATTTTTAGCCGCCAATACCACAGTTTAAGTTCTGTCACTAGGTACTTTAAATCTGTACCACACTGCAATGCAGTGAAAAGGGACAAAAGGGGACCCACATAATCCAGATAACATTGCATCATTAATAAAACAGTCTCGTCATTTGATGAGACTGTCATTAAAATGAGGAAATCCTCAATTGATTCTCATTCAATGAGAACCCCTCGGGCTAAGGAGTAAATCTCCCCTTGAGAGCAGTGCTCTGTGGCAGAGTGACATCTGTCAACTCTAATGATGAAGGAATAAAAATTCCTCAAGAGCCTTGCTCTGTAAAAATGATGGAAAACCCCATCAGAAAAATTGAAATAAAATTTTAATGAATTAAAATTCTGAGAGCTTCAAGATCCATAAACAAACCCTTAAGAGTTCTTCATAAGAGATTAACAAATCTCCATTATTCAAGAGCTCTGTTAATGGGTTAAGAAACCCTAAAAAGATTTTGTTTAGATCAAAGATCTATGAAGAGCAAAGCTCTGTTAATGGGTAAAACCCTAATAACATTTCTGAGATCTAAGATCTATGAAGAGAAAAGCTCTGTTAATGGGTAAAACCCTAATAACATTTTGAGATCTATGATCTGAGTGAGAGCAAAGCTCTGTTAATGGGTGAAACCCTAGATTATTAAATAATCTACTCAAAGATTTAATCTTTACCTAAGATTTTGACAGAGTTCTATCCTTAAGAAAGTTCTTAAGCCAAAGAGCAATGCTCTGCAAGAGAATAAAAATTCTCAGAAGGAAGAAGATGAACAGAAATCATCTCAAGGGCCAAGGGTCTTATTTATAGGCATTGAGATGCCGTTTCAACTTCTGAGTTGATCCAAGGGCACAGATGTTGCCACTGCTGCACTCATATGTGGGCCACGTGAGCGGAACGGTGGGGGGGGCATTTGTTTCCCCCAATCAGAGCAAAGCTATGTTCAAATTTCAAATTTTGAAATGAAGCAATGCTTCATAGCAGCGCCAATTGCGCTGCGCCCTAAGTAGCACACCACGCGCAAAAGCACATGTGCGCTTGCGCTGAGAGCGCTGCGCTATAAGCAGCACACTACGTGCAAAGCACGTGTGCGCTAGAGCTAAGTGCACTGCAAAGCAGCGCACGGGTGCGCTAGCGCTAAGTGCGCTGCACTCTAAGCAGCGCACCACGTGCAAGGCACGGGTGCGCTAGCGCTGGAACTAAAACCTCCCCACCGTCAGATCAAAGATCTAGTAAAGATGATAAATCATCAATTAATCAGAACAAAATTCTGTTAAGGAGAGATTCCTCAAAATCTTTCCAAACCAAAAGATTGTGCTCTATAAATCAGAGCGCCGTTGGATCAATGATCAAAAGGTGATTAAAAAATCACCAAACATACAGAAAAAATTCTGTATGGAAAAGATTTCCCAATCTTGTTAAAAACAAGAAAATTGCCTTCTGTAAATCAGAAGCCCTTGGAGCAAAGATCCAACGGTGGGGAATCCCCTAATCAATTGGAGAAAAGATCTCCTTAATTGATTGAACAAATCAGCTCACCCTATATAAAGGCATCAAGACTTCAAGTCTGAGATAGAGAAACATACAAAGAAACCCCTTATAAACTTTGAGAAATCTCAGAAAGAAGAGCCAAGCTCTCGGTAAAAGAAAAAGATTTTCTTCAAGTAAAAATAAACAGAGAGATGAAATCATCTCATATTAAAAAGAAGAATTCACTTCTTTCTTTAAGATCATAGATCTACAAGACCAAGGTCTTTCACAAAGAGATCAAAAGATCTCATCATAAAATAAAAATAAGAACATAATTCTTCTCACAGATCATAGATCTATAAGACTAAGGTCTTTTATACACAGCGATCATAAACATCTTATTATAAAAAGGGGGAGAATAATTCAAATCTCTTATGGATCACAGATCCATAAAGGCAAAGCTTTTCGTCAATATAAGAGATTGAAGCATCTCCTATAAAGTAAGAACTTTTGTTCTTAGAATCTTGAGACAAAGTCTCTTATAAACGAGAATTTATTTCTCGGATCATAAAGTTGATCGGTTAGCGTTTTGCGCTCATAAAATAGCGCTTTGCGCTCTTGGACTGGCGCACAGCGCCAAGCGCACCACGTGCTCCTCACGTGTGTGCTACTTAGCAGAAGCGCCTCAGCGCTCAAGACTAGCGCAAAGCGCTGCAGAGCCTTAGCGCTCCAAATATAGCGCACTGCGCTCATAGACTGGAGCTTAGCGCTAAGCGCACCACATGCTCCTCACGTGTACGCCACTGAACAAATAGCGCTTGCTCTCATAAAATAGTGCTCTGCGCTCATAAACTGGCACAATGCGCCCATTATCTGGCGCTTAGCGCCAAGCGCACCACATGCTCCTCACGTGGGCGCTACTCAGTAAAAGTGCAATGCGCTCATAAACTAGCGCTCTGTGCTCTTTGACTGGCGCAAAGCGCCAAGCGCGCCACATGCTCCCCACGTGTGCGCTAAAAGAATATAAATTGTTCTACAAATAATGCCCAGAGCTATGAGGAATGCTCAACATTCAGTAAAAGACAAAACATTGTCAGAATTTAAATCAATACTCAATATTGTCAAATGTTTAACATTTTAACTGAATGGGCCGAGCCCAAGTTGGCCATAAATCCCTCATTCAGATTAAGTGAGCCCAAATGCTCATAAATCTCAGATCTTAGTCCCAAATTGGACTACAGATCCCAACCAAAATTGGTTCAAGGGTACATCTCTTTACTCCTCTGATATTTGTCGTTGTAATTCTTCAATGTCTTCAGAGAGGTAACGGGTCCCGACAACCATACATTCCATAGACTATGACGTCTTTAAACTGAACTATGGAGTCCTTAAACCCATGGACTATGATGTCCTTAACCTTGGACAGTGGGGTCCTTAAGACTATGGACTATGATGTCCTTAACCTTGGACCGTAATGTCCCTAAACTAATGGACCGCAATGTCCCTAAACTAAAACAATAGAGTCCAAATGCTCTTTTGATTGGATCTAAACGATCCCGTTAAGTTGATCTTAGTCTGAAATTAGACTAACGTATCCTTAATAAACGTTTAAGTTGATCTTAGTTTCAAATGAGACTAACATATCCTTAAACCCAACCCCAAACCCAAATCTAAGAAGATATGGATTTGGACTAATCCATGCCCTACGGGCAACAAAATAAATTAGTCTCCGTATACAATCCACGGGCAACCAAAAACAAAACAAACACACAATAGACGAAGTGACCATCTGGAGAAGGAGAAAGTGGTTACCGCAATGCAGTAGCGTAATTAACTGCAGGGGCTTGCACCTGTAGGCAAGAGTGTCCCCACAATCAAAAACCTCTCAACGAGGGGGAATCTGACAAAGTCTGCTACATCGGCCTCATCCGTCTAAGCCTCCGATAGACGGTACCATAAATCAACTTGGCATATTCGGAGAGGTGGACAGATAGCACCAAATAGCACCTGCCCTCGAAATTCAGGAAAGACGGACCTACGCCGTCTCGTCTCTATTTTCGGCGGAGAACAACATCATAGTCCATGAGTTTAGGGACCTCACAGTCCATAGAGTTTAAGGACATCATAGTCCATGAGTTTAAGGACATCATAGTCCATAGAGCTTAGTTTAGGGACATTACGGTCCATAGTGGTTAAGGACATCATAGTCCATGTGTTTAAGGATCTCATAGTCCATAGAGCATAGTTTAGGGACATTACGGTCCAGTTTAAAGATGTCATAGTCTGTTTGGTTTTGATTCAATTGTTTGGGGATGCACCAAAAGTTATCGGTTATCAGGACCCTCTATCTCTCTGAAGATGTTGAGGAATTACAACGACATGTATCAGAGGTGTGATGAGATGTACCCTTGAACCAATGTCCCGATTTGGGGAATAGGATGAACATCAGTTTAGATGTCATCTGTCAGGAGAACACTAGTCATCTTTGGGATTATGATTAGTTTGGGGATACCTGAACATGGGGGGTCAGTTGATTGGTGACAAAAAAAGGTCTTGGCTTCGGAAGACTTGGCTAATTTAAGCTAAGATTGATTTCCCTTAGTCACCTCATAGTTCTAAGCATTGAATCAGTGTTAAACACTGGACTTTGGAGGAGCTCACGTGTGAACACGTGAGGGGCCCCGAAGTGCGCATCGTTCCTTGAGTTTATTCCCTCATATATATATAAAAGTGCTAAGCACTTGGCTCACATGTGAGCACGCGAGGCGCCCGAGATGAGAACTGTTCTCTGGATTTTATTCCTCTTTCATTTATAAGTGCTAAGCACTTGGTTCAACAAACAGTCACGTGCAGACACGTGAGGTGCCTTCAAAATGCGAGTGTTGTCTTTGGACTTTTCTCCCTCTTTTATACACAACTGTTTGGGGGTCACATGGGAACACGTGAGGTGCCCCCAAAATGGGAGCTATCTTGGGTTTGTTCCCTTTTTCCTTTTCTGAGTGCTAAGCACTATTGGGTCACGCGAGATCACGTGAGGCACTCTGAAGAATGAAAATTGCTTTTGTTTTATTCTCTTTTCTTTTTCTGAGTGCTAAGCACTATCAAGGGATCACGTGAGGTTACGTGAGGCGCCCCCAAATTGAGATGTGTTTTAGATTTACTCACCTTTTTGAAATGCTTGTTCAATGGTGCGCCAAGAGTTATTGGTTATTGGGACCCTCCACCTCTCTGAAGACGTTGAATAATTACAACGACATATATCGGAGGTGTGGAGAGATGTACCCTTGAACCAAATTCTAGATCGAGGGTAGAGATCATGGTGGGATGAACATAATTTTAGATTCCATCAGTTAGGAGCTCATTACCTATATCTGGGACTGAGATCGGTTTGGGGGACCCTGAGCATGAGGGGCTCGATTGATTGCCTTCGGGGGATTTGATCTAAGTTTGGCTAATATTCGCCTCTCATAGTGTTAAACACTAATATATGACTGGCGCTCACGTGCTCCCACGTGAGGTCTTAAAGTAGTGTTAAACACTAGTGTATGATCAGCGCTCACGTGCTCCCACGTGAAGCGCTTGAAATGGTGTTAGACACTAAGAATTTGAGGCGATCACGTGGGGTCACGTGTGGTGCTTGAAGTAGTGTTAAATACTAAGAATTTGATATGCTCACATGCTCCCACGTGAGGCGCTTGGAGTAGTGTTAAACACTAAGAATTTGAGGCGCTCACGTGGGATCACGTGAGGCGCTTGAAGTAGTGTTAAACACTAAGAATTTGATATGCTCACGTGCTCCCATATGAGGCGCTTGGAGTAGTGTTAAACATTAAGAATTTGATATGCCCACGTGCTCCCATGTGAGGCGCTTGGAGTAGTGTTAAACATTAAGAATTTGAGGCGCTCACGTGGGGTCACGTGAGGTGCTTGAAGTTGGCGCTGCTCTTTTGTGTTTATTCCCTTGTTCTTTTCTGTTTTATTAAAGTTAAGCACTGCTTGGGGGTCACGTGGGGTCACGTGAGGCGCTCCAAAAATAGGGTTTAATCCTTTTTATCTTTTATAAGTGTTGAACACTTCTCAGGGGTCACGTGAGTTTTTTATTGTGTAGTGTTGAACGCTAATGAATCACCAAGCTGTTCTTCTATGGTTCTGAGAAATCAAGTTCTCCTTTTGTTCTTTGTAGGGATTAAATTCTTTTTAAAGGGTTAAACCTTAGTTTCAAAGGAATTAAATTCCCATATGTTTTGTAAGAGTTAAACTCTTTTAGATTCAGTTTTTTCCCCTAGGTTTTGAATCAGCATGACAGAATCTCCCCGATGAGAATTAAATTCTCAACTTATGGGGAGATCCGCTTCTGCAAATCTTCAACCAGAGGAAGAACTAAGTTCTTTTTAGAAGAGTTAAACTCTTAGTTCGAGAATTAAATTCTCTTTTGTTTTGTGAGAGCTTTTGGGAGGGGTTCCTCTTCTTTAGAGAATTAAATCCTCTCTCTATTTTTCTTCCCTTCTCCCCTGTCTCTTTTTCCCTTGCTCCTATTTATATGAGAAGAAAAAGAATCAATTTGTTAAGAAAATCCCTCGTTGAGAGATCATGATTGATTCCATGATCTTTTAGATCAATTGGTGAATTTTATTCACCGTTGTATTTTTAATCCAAAGGTTCTCTGTTTAACAGAGAAGATTTCTTATTTGTTTAACAAGATTATGAATATCTTGTTAATTTTAACAAGATTAGAATTTTATTCTATCATATCATTTTAGTTTAACAAGATCAGAAATATGTTTTCTTAATATGGATATCTTGTTAACATAGAATTTTATTCTTTTTATAAGATTAAGAAAATATTTTCCTATGATAGATTTTTATTCTATCAAATGATCACCGCTGGATCTTTGATCAAAGTGTCCTCTGTTTAACAGAGAAGATCTTTCAAGTTTAAAGAAGATTAAGAAAATATTTCCCAAATAGAATTTAATTTTAGAATTTGATAGGAACATTTTAAATTAGGGTGCTCACATGCTTTGCATGTGTTTGGCAAAAGCACTCACGTATTTAACACGTGACCCCCAGTGTGGGTTTTAGCCTGTGTATGTTTAGAACGCTCACGTGTGTAACACGTGAGGCATGTTTGGCCCTTGGTTATTTATGTTCAGCGCCCATATGCTTTGCATATGTGTGCCCACGTGTTTTACACGTGATGCCTATTTTTTTTAAGATTCTCCCCTTTTTTGTAAGAGAACAAGTAGCTCTTGGCCGAAAATTTTGGCAGGAACAAATGCCCCCACTACTTTGCCCACGTAAGCATATATGTGGGTGAAGTAGTGTAGAGTTATGCATGGTAATAGAATTGATGGCTTAGGGGACAAGTTTAGAGTCCTTGTAGCATAAGACTTTTTTCATCTTTATAAGTCGTAAGGGTCTCAAGAAGGTTTTTTCTCCCTACAAGTCGAGAGGATCTCGTAGGAGTAAATTCTCCCAAAAAATCTTGAGGATCTCTAAGTGTTCATCGCCTCCGTGAGTCGTAAGGATCTCACTCGGGTATTTTTCCTTACCGTTTCCCCCAATCAGAGCAAAGCTCTGCTGGAAATTCAAAATTCAAATTTTGAAGCAACGCTTCAGATTTTTTGCGCTGCGCGCAATGCGCCACATGTCAAGCGCAGATGCATCAGCGCAGCGCCCAAGGTAGCGCACCCAATCAGAGCAAAGCTCTGTTTAAATCAAAATCAAAGGAAGCAACGCTTCAATTGCGCGAGCACTGCGCTGCGCGACACGTGTCAGCGCAGTTGCGCTAGCGCAGTTGCGCTGCGCTGTGCGCTGTGCGACACGTGTCAGCGCAGATGCGCTAGCGCAGTTGCGCTGCGCTGTGCGCTGAATGACACGTGTCACGCTCTGGGGCGTCTGCGCCAAACAAAATTAAGATTTCAAAGAAATCTTTCTGTTCTTGTTAAAACAAGAAGATTTTCTTCTGTAAAATAGAAGCCCTTGGATCAAAGATCCAACGGTGGGGGAAATTCCCCAAATCACTCAGAGTAAGATCTCTTTAACAAATTTATGGGCACTATAAAAAGGACCCCAGACCTCAATTCAAAGGAATGAACATTTTTTTTGTGAGAAATTAAACAGAGAGAACTCTGAAGAATTGGAAAGAAATCCTCAAGAACAAAAAGGTAAAAAAGCCTTTAGAAAAAGTGAAAATTCTCTTATGAACAGATCATTGATCTAAAAACAAGATCAATGATCTTTAATAAAAATAAAAAAATAAAAATAGTGCTTTGCACTTTTTATGAACCTCTAGTTCCTGAAATAAGAAAAACCTTGTTTTTCTTTGATCTAAATTAGATCAAAAAATCAAATAGTGCTCTGCACTTCCTTTATGAACCATTGGTTCTTGAATCTAAAAAAATTCTCAAGTTAACAGTGCTTTACACTCGAAAAATTGCACTGTTGCGCTCCTGTGTTGGCGCAAGCCACCAGGGAGCGCCACGTGTCAGCAGCGCAACAGCGCAGCGCACTGCGCTGTTGCGCTTGCGCTCCTCAGAACGTGACACGTGTCAGCAGCGCAGCAGCACAGCGCACTGGTGCAGCGCACTGCGCTTGCATGACACGTGTCCTCACCACAAGCGCTTGCGCTCTTTGCGCCTGAATAATGCAATACATTTCTTTTATTAAAGGGCCAGGCCCAAGTCAAAAAGACCTAGCAGGCCAAAATAAATTGCAAAGCAATAAAAAGGGGCAGAGCCCAAGTGAAATTGATGCTCTGCATCATTTATAAATGGGCAGAGCCCCAAAACAAATTGATGCTCTGCATCCTTTATGGGCAGAGCCCAGATCAAAATAAAAAGAACTGCAAGGCAAAAACAAATAAAAACAATGAGTATTTTCCAACTGGACTTAGCCCAATTTTGGCTGTAAGTCCTCAAATTAAATTGACTGAGCACGGCTGCTCCTATTAATCAATTTACATCCGGTTTGAGGGTACATCTCCGAACTCCTCTGACTCCTATCATTGTAATCCTTCAACGACGTCAGAGAGGTGACGGGTCCCGACGACCACACATCAATATGGACTGCGGGGTCCTTAAACTCGTGGACCGAAACGTCCTTAAACTAATATTGGACCGAAACGTCCTTAAACTAATATTGGACTGCGGGGTCCTTAAACTCGTGGACCGAAACGTCCTTAAACTAATATTGGACCGAAACGTCCTTAAACTAATATTGGACCGAAACGTCCTTAAACTAATATTGGACCGGAACGTCCTTAAACTAATATTGGACCGGAACGTCTCCAAACTGGAACATGGACCACTACGTCCCTAAACTGAAATAATAGAGCCTCCAAATGCTCTTTTGCCGGATCTAAACGATCCCGTTTAAGTTGATCTTAGCCCCAAACACGGCTAACGTATCCTTAAACATTCAAACGGACTATAAAACTCCAAATCAACCTTGGTTCAAGGGTACATTTCCAAACTCCTCTAATATCTGCCGTTGTAATCCTTCTACAACGTTAGAGAGGTGACGAGTCCCGATGGCCAGATATTAAATGGATTATCACGTTAAGTTGATCTTAGTCTCAAACAGGACTAACGTATCCTTAACGAACGTTTAAGTTGATCTTAGCCGCAACACGACTAATGCATCCTTAAACTAAAAACACCAAATCCAAATCTAAGTAGATACGGATTTGGACTAATCCACGTCCTACGGGCGACGGCATTACTCAGTCTCCGTATACAATCCATGGGAAACCACGAACAAAACAAACACACACGACACGAAGTGAAATTCTGGAGAAGGAGAAAGTGGCTACCGCGATGCGGTAGTGTAATTAACTGCAGGGGCTTGCGCCTGCAGGGAAGAGCGTCCCCACAATCAAAAAACCCTCTAGCGAGGGGGAATTTGACGAAGTCTGCTATATCGGCCGCATCCATCTAAACCTCCGATACACGGTGCCATAAATCAACTTGGCATCTTTGGAGAGGTGGACGGATAAAACCATATAACATCTGCCCCGAATCTTAGGCAAGACGTCCTCGCGTCGTCGGACGCCATTCTGAGGGGAACAGATTCTGGCACGTCCGGTGGGACCTTTTCCTCTTTCCACTCCACACTTCGTGTGTCATCCTCACGAACCAATCGCGGTTTGTCAAATGGTTGCCTTTGGATTTCAAGTTACTAAGATTTGCTCTTTTTCCTGGTGCAGAACTCAAGAATCAATGGCCTCTAACTGCACCAACTGCTCGAAGTGCCACTGCAACGGACGCTCCACCTCCCCCGGAGGTGTAGCATATGGGCCCCAAGTGGCTTCCTTCCTCGCTCTGCCGGTAGACCAGGTGACCCAGGCCACCACCGGCCTGTTTTTCGGGACCATGATCCTACCTACAAGCTTCTCTATGCCAATACCTGCATTAGAAGTGAACATGAAGTCGGTCTTCGACCGGCTCACTGCTACGACGGCCCCTGTCAACGGGTCGCCCACTACCAAACCAACAACCTCTGTTTTCGCCAGGCTGGATCAGAACTCTAAATTGGCTGTCCCAAGGAAGGCAATAACTGCTGCTCCAGAAGTCGTCAAGACGGCTTCCCCTGTCAAAGAGTAAGTCTTTTCAAGGCTGACGATTCCTGCTCCTGCCCCTGCTCGAGGATCTGTCTTCGACAGGTTGAATATCACCCCTCGAAAGACAACCTCAGTCTTTAAGAGGTTAACACCAGCGGCGCCTCATTCAGACAGGGGGCAAAAAGAAGCGGTCTCAATCTCCGAGCCAGTCCCAACGGCTCGTCATGCCCGACGTCGCCATTGGCGACGAGTAAGGAAGGCAGGGGGCAACTCCCCCTCAGGGCTAACTCCACCGGCTCCAGTGGTGGAAGTCAACGCTGCTGTTCCAACTGGGAACAGCTTTGAACTGCTGAGGAGGGTACGGAAGAACTCTCCAACCGCTACACTGAAAAGATCTCCTCCGCCCGCGGAGAGAGTTCCGGAAACAAAACAGGAACAACCCCCTCAACGGCTGTCTTCAAAAATTTATAAAGTTTGGCGGAGAGTTCAAGACTCCGTAATTGACCCAGATCACTCTCGTCAACAAAAGAAGACGAAGGTGCAAAAAGAAAAAGACCGTCCGATCAAACAGGAAAGGATGACAGTCATCAGGGTGCCCACTGCAACGGCCCCTTCGACTTCAACGGCCCACAAAAGAAGGAGGCCGGAGAAAAACCCCACGCCGGTGACAAATATCCGAGATGGTGAACCCAAACGCCCTAAGTCAGGGGGCATTGTAGTTCATACCGTCTATGTGACGTCTGGTAAAGAGGACAGTCGCATATCTACGGGTCATCGACCACTTACGCGATCAGTGACCAAGGTGCAGGAGCAGCAGCAGAAGCTCCAAGAGATGATGAACGCTATGGCCGCACTTACAGGGACAAAAGAAAACCCTGAAACGTTCTCGGATGAACGGCAGGAGGAAGAAACCGACGCCGAATTCTTTCATCGAATACTAGAGAAGAAGGACAAAGAGGCTGCTGAACAAGCAGCCAACATACAGCGTATGGGCCTCCTCTTCCAAGACATGATAGGGATGATGATACAATAAGATCCCCCGGCTGAAGAGCCTCCAATCGTCCTTGGAGACGATAGGGGAGAGACATCAAATCCTCCGCCAGCTCTGTCAACGGCTAAAGAGGACACAATCTCCAAAGCTGATTTGGATGAGTACATCGCCCAACAAATACGGGTTCATCATGCGACCGAAGCAGCCGGCCAGGTCATAAAAACGGGGCGGCCATATCCAAGTTGGTACGATCAAATCAAGTACCCGCCAGGTTATACAATTCCCAAGTTCCATGTCTACAAGGGAGCGGGCAATCCTCACCAGCATGTTGCCCAGTTCAGGGCACTCTGTGGCAACACCGGCGGTGACGACAAACTGTTGCTTCGCCAGTTTGTTGGAAGTTTATCAGATACGGCGTTCGAATGGTACTCTGAGCTCCCGAACGACTCTGTCAAAACCTTCGCGGAGATGGAGCTGTTGTTTACTCAGCGTTTTGCTAGCGCCAGTGAACACACCCCGATGACGGCACTAATTAACGCCAGGGTAAAATCAGGCGAGACATGGGTTCAATACGCTATACGATGGCGGAACTTGTGGTCGAAGTGCGAACAGCGCATTGAAGAAGCTCCCTCGGTGGGTATGTTTGTAGGAACCCTTGATCTACAAGCGACCATCTCGCAATTTATGATGTTTTTCAAGCCGACTACCTTCCAGGCCTTGATTGACAAGCTAGCGCAGATGGATCAGATGGGCCATAAACCCCCTCTTCCAAAGCCGGACTCCCGAAATGACAAAGGGAAAGGAAAAGCGATCGTCATCGCTAATGCTCAACAACAACCGAGCAACTCGAAGCCGGTTGTGCGTCAAAATAATATGCACCCATACGTAGACCTTGAGGAGAGGCTAGGGCGTCCTTATTCTTCTTCCTGCGATAAAACGAGAAGGTTATTCGAGCTGGCATTGCGCAACAGACTCATAAATCTGCCGGATCCAAAACGTCCGTTGCAACCAAGTGACGTCAATGAGCCCAACTACTGTCCTTATCATCGAGTACTGGGCCATCCGATCGAAGATTGCTACGTTTTCAAAAATTGACTTGAAAACCAGTACCGACAGGGCAAATTCGCGTTATCTGACAAATGGAAGGTGAATCCCCCGCAGCCCCACACCTCTAAAGGGACGAATACGCCGGGGGCAACATGCTTCGTCGTTGAAGAAGCTCCTTGGGAGGTTGTATTATCAGCCAAGACAAAGAGGGTGCTAAACGATCTTCAGACATGTCCAGCGATCAAGTGGAAGAACCCGTTGGAACCGCAGGTCATTGAAGGGATGTTGAAGCCACGTCCAACTCCAAAGACCGATGGTGGTGGCTCAAGCACTCGCAACCAGCCGTCAAAATCTTCGAAAAAGAAGAAGAAGAAATCTAAGAAGCCCGTAAAGCCTGGCGACAAGCGCACGGACTTGCAAAAACAAATTGACGCGCTGGAGGAATACAACCAGAAGGCACGGATTCCCATTACACTCCAAGAGTTCCTCAATCACGTCTTTCAAGAAGAAGGCGAGGGAGAAAGTTCATCTGGTGAATCTAAAGAATGCGTGGCGAGCTGTCATGTGATTTCCCACTCGTTCATGGACGATGAGGAAACTCCTTGTATCGAAGCGCTGGGGGCAGATCTTGAACCAAAATTTCCGGAGCTATCAGATGAAATGATTGACGCGTTCCTTAACGAAGCTCGATTGAAAAGTAAAGCTGATCGAGAACGCGAGACGGCTATATTTGAAAGGGCCAAGCGCCAGCGACTTAATGAAAGAGCTGAGACGATCCTGCTAGAGCAAAACACTTCCGCTACCGACAAAAGGCAATTCAAGATGAGGAAAAAGTTTGCTAAGGCCATATCAATGGGCATGAAGCTACCATCCTCTGAAGGAAACATCACCGGTGAAACGCACCCCTCCTATTGCTTATATCATCAAAAGATTTCGCACCCCACTCAAGAGTGCAAAGCTTTCGATAGATGGTGGTAAGAATACGTTGCTCATCGACAACGCTTTAAGCGGGAAAAGCGTAAAACTCGTCGAGAGCAAAGAAATACGACCGAAGGGATTAAAAGAACTACCGGCAATTGTCGCATGGTTAACACTGGCGGGTCACAAGTGCCTACATTCGGGAGCGATTCTGATGAAGAGCTGGAACTTTCCCCTCTCTTTAAAGAATCCACTTCGGGAAAAGAAGAAGAGCTGAAAGTCTGCGAAAATATCCGGCTGCGGAATCGGACGCTGCCTGAAAAGAATCTCGGATCCTCAAACAGAAAAGATAAAGGGAAAGAAAATGTCTCTGAAGATATCGTCTTAGATGACCAAGTTCTGGAGGAGCTAAGCGCCAATAACCCGCCGAAGAAGAATAAGGTGGATTACAACGTCCTAGCGCACCTGAGGAAACTACCCTCACAGCTCAGCATTCTCGACGCCCTTTTGCTATCAAAGGAGGCGAGAGATTTGTTGATCAAGGCACTATAAGATCCGGAACAATTCCAAGCTTGCCTGGCCGAGGAAAAGATGAAGGATGAATTGGAGGAAGTGCACACGACCGATATCACTTTCGGCGATGAGGACCTTCTCCTTGGGACGTGCGAACACAATCGCCCCCTTTATGTCTCAGGATACGGCCACAATATTAAGATAGGCAAAATCCTGATAGACAATGGATCCTCCGTTAATCTCCTCAACGTGCGGGTGTTAAAAGAAATCTGCATGAGCGTCCAACACTTTGCTCGTGACAAGATCACCATCTCCGGGTTCGACTCCCAGTCATCAAGAACTCTTGGGTCTGTGATACTGACGCTACGCTTCGGGCTACTCGTCACGGACGTTAAGTTCCACGTCATAGACGCCAAGACATGCTACAACGCTTTGCTCGGCCGACCATGGTTACATGAGTACAACATCATCCCTTCTACGCAACATCAGTGTATGGAGTATTTTAAGGATGGTTTCGAGTATACCGTGACGGGAGAACTGAACCCGTTCTCTGTGAACGAGGTCCGCAAATACGAAGATGCCAAATACTTCTTACCGGATTTCGAAGACACGGAGAAGTGTCACAAGCCGGAGAACAAAGCTAACGCCACCATCCCTGTCTTCGGCAGTGATACCGAGGAGGAAGAGGAGATAGTTTATTCGGGTCCGCCCCAACACAATAAGCCAGGGCCATCCACTCCTGCTTTAATCTTTGGTAGCGACTCGGAAGATGAGGTCCATGCTGTATTCTCTGCTCGACCTTCAATACGAACGTCCGTTGACGAAGAACAAAGTCTACAAGTCACCATGGTGCCGCTTAAACACCATAAAGAATTGGATGCACTTAATATTTACAATATAGAAGAGCTACAAACGTTCTATATCCCTCCCAGGCGAGAAAGTGAAAAAGCAATTCTATTCTACCGCTCTGAAGAAATCAAAGTGGAGAAAGAAATCTGGCATGGCGCGGATCCTACGCTCGACAGGCTTCAGCCTATCCGTCTTCCCAGATATTATACGGAAGGTTTGAAAAAGCTGCTGAAATGCCATGGGATATCCTTCATGCAGACCGTTCGAAAAGCCAAGTTCTATGACAAAGTCTGGAACATTCCCGGGACTCAACGCAAACTGCCTAATGGGAGAATGGAGACAAAAGGACTTGGATACATTCGGTCAAAGAAACGAGAGCTACTAAACAGCTGCTACGTCGTGTATGATTTCGATGAAGAAGCGGATGCTCAATGGGAGGACGCTAATCCTGAGACGGTGAAAGTCCCAGGTGCAAAAGTGCCCTGTCCGTCGTTCGAAGAACAAATGGACAAGCTTATAAGGGAAGCTGGTCAAAAAGTCCGGGACGATCATAACCGCGAAATGGTCATCTACGAGAAAGCCAAAACGCAACGCCTCCTCCAACTAGCCGTGAAAGATGAAAATGCCGCTCCTTGTCAACCTGTTATAAAGAAGGCCCGACGCAGAGGCAGAAATAAGTCGAAAGGCCAAAAAGGCGCCCAACAGCAACAAAGCAGGGCTAAGAAGCCATGCAAACGGGAGTCGAGCGTTATTGATCTATCCCTCATGAAGAAAATGGGTCGAGCGTACTCGTTTCCTCGGGACAAGACGAAGAAGATACTTGATCTTACTCTAAAACATTAAATGCTTACACTGCCGGAGTCTAAACACCCCGAACAAGAGGGCGAGGTCTCACACCCGGACTATTGCTTTTATCACCGAGTGATAGGGCACTCTCTCGAGGACTGCTTCACCTTCAAGAATTGGGTCGAAGATCAGTATCAGCTTGGCAAGTTCGCTCTGTCCGACAATTGGAGGGTAGCGCCGCCACAAAAGCACGAGCCCAAGGCCACGAAAGAAGAACCAGTTCCGCATTAGGATTGGAAGCGAATTCGTACTTGTCACGTGATAATGATATCAAAAGAAGAGCCCGAGAACATGGATGACCTTCCCTGGTGCTTCGAAAACAGCAACGATGAGGTAATCTCAGAATTCCGCCAGCGCCAAAAGAGCTGGAAGATGGAATCCATACCACTGCAGATAACCTTAAGAAAATTGAGTTGGGAACGGCAAATGACCCGCGACCGACATTCATCAGCGAGCTGCTATCTGAAGAAAAGGTGGCTTCATTAAAAGACTTGCTTATGCAGCACAAAGATTTCTTCGCATGGAACTATTTCAAAATGCCGGGACTAGATCCAGAAATTGCTGTGCACAGATTGGCGATATCCCCGGACATCAAGCCAGTCAAACAGGCGCCGAGGAGAATGCGGCTCGAGCTTAAGATGAGCATCAATGTCGAGGTCAAGAAGCTGATCGATTCTGGCTTTATTCAGGAGGTTCAATACCCTGAATGGATCGCCAACATCGTCCCGGTGATGAAGAAAAATGGGACAGTGCACGTATGCGTAGACTTCCGGGATCTTAATAAAGCTTGCCCGAAAGACGATTTCCCAGTGCCAGTCACCGAACTGATGATAGACAATACGTCCACTCATGAGATTTTCTCCTTCATGGACGGCTCATCGGGGTATAACCAGATAAAGATGCATCCAGAAGACCAGAAGCATACCGCCTTCAGGACTCCTTTGGGTATATTCTGCTACAAGGTGATGCCCTTCGGTTTAAAGAATGCCGGTGCCACTTACCAAAGGGCTATGACGAAGATCTTCGATGACCTTATACACGAAATCGTCGAATGCTATATCGACGACGTCGTTGTTAAAAGCAAATCATATGAGGAACATCTCGAGCATCTGAAGACCGTATTTCAACACCTTCGGCAATACAACTTGAAGATGAACCCGCTCAAGTGTGCATTCGGAGTTTCCTCAGGAAAATTCCTGGGATTCATTGTTCGACACCGAGGTATTGAAATAGATCCGTCAAAGATCAAAGCGATCATGGAAATGCCTCAGCCGAGAACTCTCAAACAGTTGCGGTCTCTCCAAGGGAAGCTCGCATACATACGGCGATTTATAGCCAATCTTTCAGGCAAGTGCCGTCCCTACAGCCACCTGATGAAAAAGGGAACCCCGTTCGTCTGGGACCAAAAATGCCAAAGCGCACTAGACGAGATCAAGCAATACCTGCAGAACCCGTCGGTGTTGGCTGCTCCGGTCAAGGGAAAACCCCTCATTCTTTATACATCCGCCCTCGAAGGCTCCTTAGGTGCATTATGGGCACAAGAGAACGATCAAGGGAAGGAAAGAGCACTCTACTACTTAAGTCGAGTCCTGCTGGGGGCAGAAAGCAACTACTCCCCCATTGAAAAACACTGCCTGGCGTTGATCTTTGCGGTAACAAAGCTCAGGCACTATGCGTTGGCGCATGAAGTCCATCTCATTTCAAAGGTAGACCCTCTTAAGTATTTAATGTCGAAGGCCATATTGACGGGACGAATCGCTAAATGGGCCCTGCTCTTGATGGAGTTCTCGATAACGTATCAACCTCTCAAGGCAGTGAAAGGCCAGGCCATCGCCGACTTCCTTACTGAGCACCCGATACCTGCCGATTCTCCTCTGAATTGCGATCTTCCAGACGAACATGCGTTTGACACGATCGATGGTGGTGATACCCGATGGGAGCTTTATTTCGATGGAGCATCTTCCATGAAAAAGCGCAAACAAAGTACCCTTATAATCAAATCGGGGGTAGGCCTCATCTTCGTGACTCCACAAGGAGAGATAATGCGCTTCGCTTTCTCCTTAACAGAGCCAATGACAAATAACGAAGCCGAATACGAAGCTTTGATAGCAGGCCTTGAGACCGCCATTGACATGGGAATTGAAAACCTCCTCATATATGGAGATTCCCAGCTAGTCGTTAGTTAAGTAAACGGCGACTACCAAACGTGTAAACCGGAGTTGGTGAAGTACGGGGAAAAGGTGCAACAACTGTTGACCCAAATTCCCTCCTATACTTTGGAGAACATACCGCGCGCGGAAAACAGCAAAGCAGACGCGTTGGCCAAACTTGCTAAAGAACTGGCTAACGAGAACCTCGATGACGTTAGAATCGTGGTACAAAGCCGTCGGGTGCTTGCCCCAGCAGAAGTATCTCCGGAATCATCCGAAGAAAACGGAGCGAGCGAGCAGATGACCCTACAAGTAAAAGATTTGGAAAATCCCGGGGATTGGAGAGAAGTCTTCATAGATTACTTCAAGTCCCACCGAATGCCTGAGGAAGCGTCCGCAAGACATCAGCTCATGAAACGAGCTCTGTCTTTCGCCTTCGTCAACAATACTCTGTACAAGAGATCATTCGATTCTCTGTGGCTGAGATGCTTAGGACCTAACGAAGCGAGAAGGGTCATCCAGGAAGTTCATGACGGACTCTACGGTTCTCACCAAGCGGGCCCAAAGATGAAGTTGAAGATCAAACGGATGAGCTACTACTGGCCCACGATGATTCAGGACTGCCTCGAATATGCGAAGCAATGCCACTCGTGCCAAATTCATAGGGACTTCATCCACCAGCATCCAAATCCACTCCATCCAACGATAGATAGCTGGCCGTTCGAAATGTGGGGGACTGACATAGTCGGCCCCATCGAACCAGCATCGTCCAGGGGACATCGTTTCATCTGACTACTTCTCCAAATGGGCAGAGGCAGTACCGCTGAGGGAAGTTAAGATAGAGAATATCCTCCATTTCTTTAAGACACACGTCCTATTTCGGTTTAGAACTCCACGACGGATCATCTCCGATAACGGGCCAGCTTACAGGAGCCACAAGATCAGTCGCTTCACGCAACAGCACAATATAGACTGGAGATATTCCTCGGTTTATAATCCGCGAGCTAATGGTCTAGCCGAGGCCTTCAACAAGACCTTGACAAAGATCATGAAGAAAACGGTGTCCCGAAATAAGAAGGACTGGCACGAGAGACTGCAAGAAGCTCTCTGGGCATATCGAACTACGTTCAAGACGGCCACGAACACAACGCCGTATGCGTTGGTGTTCGGTACAGAAGCAGTACTTCCCCTCGAAATAGAGATACCCTCTCTACGAGTGGCGGTCCACTATGAGCTAACGGACGAAGAAAATGCTCACCTTCGGCTTGAGGAGCTTGATGCCCTTGAAGAAACGCGGCTCATAGCGCAACAAAATCTGGAAGCTTATAAAGCAAAGATGACGCGCTCATATGAAAGATTAACCCGACCGAGGACATTCCGTCAAGGCGAACTCGTGCTAGTGGTCAAAAGGCCTATGATCCCCAATCACGCCAAGCGGGGAAAATTCGAGCCAAACTATGAAGGCCCGTACATCATAGATATGGTCTACCAGGGTGGGGCCTATCTACTCATGGACATGCACGGTGAAAGGCCTTTCAGGCCAATAAACGGTCGCTTCCTGAAGAAATACTACGCTTAATGAGCCGCAGCCTAGGTCAATGATAGATGACGACGACTATGTCCGCTCGCTATCTTCCTAAGCTCAAGCTTTAAAAACAGTAGCCGGCCTTCTCAATAGCGGACCGAAACGTCTTTAAACTCCTGTCGCACCATCCTTAGGCTGACGAGATGAATAAAAAAAAATAAATAAATAAAATATATATAAAAACGGTATGTCCATAAGCAAAAAGGGCACGGACGGAAACCCGAAAGGGCCCCGTGAGTAAAAACAGCAGGACTACCGGCGAGTGTTCGTGAAAACCCGAAAGGGCACGACCTCGTAAAAAAAAAGAGAAGAAGAAAATAAAAAAAAATAATAAATAAAATAAAAACAGTATGTCCATAAACAAAATGGGCACGGATGAAAACCCGAAAGGGCTCCGTGAGTAAAAACAGCAGGACTACCGGCGAGTGTTTATGAAAACCCGAAATGGCGCAACCTCGTTAAAAGACACTTATAAGGTCCCCTCGACCTTGTAAGGAGAAACCACCCGCGTGAGATCCTTACGACTCACATGGGAGCACCACACTTAGGGATCCCCACAATTCCTAAGGAGAAAATACACTTGCGAGATCCTCACGACTCGTAAGGAGAACTCTTTTACGGGACCCTCACGGCTCATAAGAGTTGAAAGTCTTAAGTTACAGAGACCAGAACCTGTGCTTAAGCAACCCCCACAACTTCCAATATTTCCCTACAAGTGGTTCAATACTGACTCTTGTATACAATCCACGGGCGTGAATAAACATTTTCCGAACCAAGTTTCATCCGTGATTGGGGATATGTTCGTATGGTGAACAACCCTTGTAAATCCTCTCGATTTACAAAGAGAAAACCCTCATGTAGGATCCTTATGACTTACAGAGGAACATGCACTTAGGAATCCTCACGATTCCTAAGAAGAAAATACACCTACAAGATCCTCACGACTTGTAGGTAGAAATACCTTTGTGAGACCCTTACGGCTCATGAAGTTAAAAGCCTTAGTCAACAGCGCCTTAACCCTGTTCGCTAAGCCACCTTTGTTCGACATCGACGGAGGCAAATGATGTTTCGCTCCTGGTAATATCCCAGTTGTAGCGGTGCTGATGCCGAAACTGGTGTCTAATTCCAGGTTTACGGCGGAAAGTCGGTAGGCCGCACATGCATACGGAATAGCCGAAATGATAGAGCAACTTGCAATAAAAAGCAGCAAGTAAAAACGTATGCATACAAAATAGCCGAAATGATTGGGAAACTCACAGTAAAAAGCAGCGAGTAAAAATAAAATAAATAGCCGAAATGATTGGGCACCGCGAAAAATAGCCGAAATGATTGGGCAATCGCGACCTTCGCGATATAAAAGCTGAAATGATAGAGCATCGCGGAAATAAAACAAAAAAAATGAATGATAAAACTTTGGCCCTACTGTTGAGATCACATCGATCCCTGTACACAATCCAAGGGCGTAAACAAAGAGGAAACCATACTTTCCCAACAGGCTCCGCCAGAAAACGAAGCCAAATCTCGACGGTTTATCCCAACTCCGAATAAACCAGTGTCTTCGGCAAATACCTCAACTCACGGATACAAACACTCCTTGACGAGAGCCTCCTGATCCGCGTCGACTCGCAGAGCAACCAGTGCCTCCGTGGGAAATTCTCGACTCGTTTCAACCCGAAGGAAACAAATAATCCTTGGCGCTAGGGAAACAAATAATCCCTAGCAAACACCCCAACTCACGGATACAAACACTCCTTGACGAGAGCCTCTTGATCCGCGTGGACTCGCAGAGCAACCAGTGCCTCCGTAGGAAATTCTCGACTCGTTTCAACCCCAAGGAAACAAATAATCCTTGGCGCTAGGGAAACAAATAATCCCTAGCAAACACCTCAACTCATGGATACAAACACTCCTTGACGAGAGCCTCCTGATCCGCGTCGACTCGCAGAGCAACCAGTGCCTCCGTGGGAAATTCTCAACTCGTTTCAACCCCAAGGAAACAAATAATCCTTGGCGCTAGGGAAACAAATAATCCCTAGCAAACACCTCAACTCATGGATACAAACACTCCTTGACGAGAGCCTCCTGATTCGAGTCGACTCGCAGAGCAACCAGCGCCTCCGTGGGAAATTCTCGACTCATTTCAACCCCAAGGAAACAAATAATCCTTGGCGCTAGGAAAACAAATAATCCCTAGCAAACACCTCAACTCACGGATACAAACACTCCTTGACGAGAGCCACCTGATCCGCGTCGACTCGCAGAGCAACCAGTGCCTCCGTGGGAAATTCTCGACTCGTTTCAACCCCAAGGAAACAAATAATCCTTGGCGCTAGAGAAACAAATAATTCCTAGCAAATACCTCAACTCACGGATACAAACACTCCTTGACGAGAGCCTCCTGATCCGCGTCGACTCGCAGAGCAACCAGTGCCTCCGTGGGAAATTCTCGACTCGTTTCAACCCCAGGGAAACAAATAATCCTTGGCGCTAGGGAAACAAATAATCCCTAGCAAATACCTCAACTCGCGGATATAAACACTCCTTGACGAGAGCCTCCTGATCCGCGTCGACTCGCAGAGCAACCAGTGCCTCCGTGGGAAATTCTCGACTCGTTTCAACCCCAGGGAAACAAATAATCCTTGGCGCTAGGGAAAAAAATAATCCTTAGCAAATACCTCAACTCAGGGAAACAAATAATCCTTGACGAGAGCCTCCTGATTCACGTCGACTCGCAGAGAAACCAGTGTCTCCGCGGGAAAATTCCCGATTCGTCTCAACTTGCAAGATGAAGTCTCAGGCAGCAGGGACTAAAAAAAAACTTGCTTCCTGAACAATGGGACCCTGCAAGTCGATCCAAAAAGATCTCTTGCATACTATTCACGGGTCTCACTCTCCAAAAGTCGAGTTTCGACAAAGAGGGAAACAACCGCTTACGGGCCCTCTCGACTCGTAAGAGGGAAAAATTCTCTTATAGGATCCTTACGACTTATAAGAGAAAACCACACTTAGGAATCCTCATGATTCCTAAGGAGAAAAACCCACCTACGAGATCCTCTCGATCCGTAGGGAGAAAAATCCCTATGAGACCCTCACGGCTCATGGAGTTGAAAAGTCTTAGGCAGCAGATCTGAACCTGCGGCCTAAGCCATCGCTATTTTTTAAGAAAGTCAAGATGCGTGCTCTATGATCTGTTGACCGTGTTTACTAAGGTCCCATGCTGATAATAAAAAAAAGAAAAGGAGGATAAATGACACAAGACATTACAGAAAATGTATATCTTTTATTCATAAACTTGATTGAGTACAGGATACATTGTGCTAAAGAATAAAAAATATATATACATTTTTTATTTACAAGTACAAACGATATAAGGAGAATTACTGAGAAGGAAGCATCTTGCATAGATCTAGCAATTGTTCGCGCAATATCTTCCCCACTTTCTCCTGATCCGCTGCCACCACCAGCTCCGCCTCCACTTGGGCCCGTTGCTGCAAGACAGACGCAAGTTGCTCCCTGACGGCCTGATAAGCAGCTTCCCGACCTGGGGTATCGCGCTCAGCTACATCAAGCTTTCGCTTTAAGTTTAGCCCATGGGAGATGCGCTCCAGGAGACCCTCAAAGATAGTCTTCACTTGGGTAGCATTCGCTTCAACCTCAGCATGCAGACGGGTCGTCTCGCTCGAGGTCTCTTGGCATTCCCTTAGCCTTAAAGCTGCTTCTTGTTCCAAGTGGTGGACGTAAGAAGCGCTTCCCTCGATCCATGCTGCTCTTTCATTGCTCGCGGCTAAAGTCTCGGGGGCGGGACGCATCGACTCCAGCTGATGCAGGAGAGCCTCGATCTCCATACAATGATTAACCCAAGATGCGATGATGCCCTCGTCATGGAAATTCACGAGTATCACCAGCATCGGGTTAACCACTGTAGAGAAATCTGCAGCAGAAGTAGGGGTCTCGACGTCGAGCTCCTCAATGTAGCCGCTCAACATACGCAAGCTGTTCGCGGCGCCTTTCGAAGAGCGACATCTCAGGAAAGGACCTGCCGTCATTATGATGCGAGAATCGAAGGGCGCCGAGACCGGAACGACCGCTGAAAAGAAACAGGATGTGATCAGATAACAGTTCAAGAAATAAAAAAGGGGGAGTTATCAATGTGATAGTCGCTGTACCAGCTGAGGCAGGTGGCAAGACCGGAAGGGTCGGCGGCACAGCCGATCTTTCATCCCCTCCTTCGATTTGTAGCACTGCAGTCGAGATGAGAAAAAAAGGGTTTAGAAGTAATTCCATTAATAAAGAAAGAAGGATATCAATGGAAATCATACTCACCAACGCCACCAGAGGAAGAGGCAAGTTCGGATGGGAAGGAGAAGTGTGGGAGCAACACCTGATAAAGATGGTCAAAAAGCACTCCTGGAAGACACAACAGTATGACTTTAGTATACGGATTATACGTCTGAAAAGTGAGATTAATAAGTTGCAAACTCATACCTTCCAACATCTTTGACGGTATGAGAGAGGGCTGAGAGGTGACCACCGCCAAAGCAGTAGTTGAAGGTGCTCCCTCAAGCAGTGGGGCATCAGCGCTGGCTGCACCTGCGTTACGAAAAAAAGGTGAACTTGTCAGAAAGGATTGTAAGGTAAAGAAAGACAACAACTTGGGATTTACTTGATGAGCTGCCGGCTGAAACGGAGGCGACTCCCTCCTCCATTGACATGAGGCCTCCGCCCATGGCCTCATCACCCGACTCGATAGGGACCGTTGTCGTGCTCGCAAGACCTGGAGACGGCGGAAGATCGTACACGGGGAGGGCAATGATTGGAGCGTTGCCGAACTCTTGGGAAGGAGCGGTTAACTCTTCCCCAAGAGTTGTACCCATCTCACCCGCTACTTCCGCGAGTTCCTCGGTCTCCATCGGCTTATCCGTCGTCACCACGATATCGCCGGCCTCAAGCGCCTCGTCCGCCACCACCCTGGGCTCAGTTGTAATGATCATTTCATCTGCCGCTACTTCAGGCTGGGCATCAATGACCTTCTCGGCTGCAGACCCCTCAACCTACATCTCAGGCCCCGAAGCCTCAGCGACGTTGCCCACCTTCGGCTCAGGTTCGGTAGGTGCCGCCTCCTTTGTTTCCTTGGGTCCAACGGTCTCCACCTCCCCCTCGGCCGGACTTGGCCCTATAAGATAAAATATATAAGAACCGATGGCATTATAACTCTTACAACAAAATCTTGGGAGAAATATTACCTGAAGTGGATTTATCATTTGCGCTCCGAGCTGCGCGCGCCACTTGTCTGCGAGCAGTGGATAGGAGGGCGACATGGGCCTCTTCTGAAGGAGTATCAGCACGAGGGACGGTGCTGGGGCCCGCTCCCATAGCCAAGGCAGCCCTGCGTGCCTTTGCTTCGCGCCTCGACCGCTTCCGTTCCTCCCGGGCTGTCGCGATGGACCTCTGTGACGCTTCCTTCAAGGCGTCGTCGTCCTCGTTCAGAGATGCCTCCAGAGCCTTTAAGGCATCTCTCACCGGCTCTTCGAGACGGACCTCCTGCGGTGGCCCAGAAGGAGTAGGAACATCGACAGCCGGCAGAGCAGTTGCGTCACTAGGCGGGAACGGCATTGAGGTTTCTGCCATAAAAAGGGAGAGGTTAGATCGACCATAACACAAGGGAAATGAAAATTTGATGAATCGAAACTTACTAAGGCCCATGGACGCTCTAAGACGTTCCTCTTCTTGAAAGGTCTTAAGGGAAGCGGCAATGGCTTCTTCATCAGTAATGCCTGTTGGAAGAAAAGAAGGGAAAAACATTAGTCAAAGGCAATGAGGAGGATATAATACAATAAAGAAAATGCGACTAGTAGTTACCTGATTGCGCAAGCTTAGCTAGCCATGCGTCACGCCTTGCCAACCACGCTGAAGCTTCGAGAGCAGCCTCCAAGTCTGTATCGTCCGGCGGCGGCATGACTAATCCTTCGTTAGTCCCGTATTCACTCAGGCCCTCGGCATAGGGAGCGTGGGGTTCCTGGCCGAACGCTACGTCCACAGCGAAGAGCGACTTCTTTTTCTTCTGCCCTCCGACCCTAGGTGCACGTGGGATCGACTTCCGTTTAGCAGCCACCTTGGGACGGCGGGTCCCGATGTCTGCACCCACGCCAGACTCCGGTGAGGCTATAACCACTATCTCCACTGGAGCACAGGGCGCTGGTGGTGCATCCGCAATATCAGGGAGCGGCAATCCGCGTGGAGGACTCTGCGCACGCGAGGGTCCGTCTCTGTCATCTTTTAAAGGGGGGATTACCGGGGTCCTTGGCACCAAAAGAGCATTGCGATCGCTACCTGGAGGTGCACCCTTACGGTCGATCAGCAACCGCCTTTCCTCCTTTATGACCGCTCCCGTCGAATGACTGTACCATTCTGTATATACCCTAAGAAGTCGTGGGGCGCAAGCCGGCTCACTGATAAAGAAGTGAGAGCCCGTGTTTAGACGCATGAAATGATGCAGCACTCTCTCCATCCCTTCTTCGGTCGCAGCAGGTTCCGATAAGAAAGCCTCCAGCGGTACCCCTTGATTATAGCTCAGCTGCTAGGCGAAACGATGCGGGTTATGTCTCATGAAGATCGCTGCCCCGTTCTGCCTAAACACCAAGAAGCCCGGTCTGATGGAATATAAGTGAAGGGTCTCCCGGGCCGTTAAAACCGAAGCTCCATCCTTGAAAGTGTCTTGCAATGGCCGCACTGCAGTGGTAGACGCTTTTCCAATAGTCAACTCTTTGTCGACGAAAGACACACCGGCTCCAACGGTGTGGGAGTGAAGGAGTAAACCCCTGGCATTTCGTGGCGATGGATTCACAATTGATGCGCCAATCAGCAGTATGAGGCGAGGGAAGCTGCACCTTTCATAGAATGAGGGCCTTTTGTGCATGCCGAAGACACCCGCCGTATGTAGCTCGAGCCACGACATAAAGTAGTGCATCGGTAAGACCACGTGCAATACCCCGGGCTCGTTAGCATCCGCTGCTCGGCTGAGGCCATGATATAGGTGTGCCAAGCCAGCGATCCCAACGGCCACCTTTACCCCGATGGTCATCCGGTGGGCCGGGTAAAAGACGGAAGGCCGCATACGGTGAGAGTGCATTGGGAGCGCAAACCAACTCAGCCAAAGCCAAAGAAATCCTAAAAAGAAGGCCTCCTCGTCCATTTCGGGGGCTGGGACTTCTGCAAAAGACATGGTTGGGGAGTTAGGAAGAAAAAAATCCTTTTGGTCTATTTCCTTTGCCGGCAGGTTATCCAAACCTAAACCGAAAGGGTCCTCAAGGGTGGCAAACTCGGCAGCTTCTGCCGAGAGGACGTTTGGGTGAAGGAACCGAGCAATGAAATCCTTAAAACTAACTCCGCGGCTCCCACGCTCAATGAAAATGGCCTCGTAGATGTTCAACACCTTGATCAGACTTGGAAATTGGTGTTGAACAGCGTTCTCCGGCGTGAGCCCCCTTATCACCGGCTTAGCACCAAAGACGTACTCATCCATCGGGAGCAACTCCTCATAATGTTCCCCCATGACCGGTAAACCGGATACCTCCGTAAACTCTTCCAAAGAGATTGACACTTCCTGATCCATGGCGAGGAAAGTGTGGGTAGGAATGTTCCACTGCTCCAGGAAGGCCTTGAACCACCAGGTGGGAAGCGTGGGATACTGAAAGAGGGAGACGTAGACTGCGGTATACAATCCTAATCTTATCAACTGCAACTTCTTCGTCGACAGGATATACCGGGCCCACGGCAGATAGCCGATTGGGTGGCGAGGGATCAGGCCGATATTATATGATTGCCCCCAAGGTCGCCCCTCGCCTTGACAGATACGGCGTCCTAGGATATCCAAAACCATGGGACGCTGGACCGGGATTGCATCTATAGCCGAATGAAGAAAGCCCTTCGATGTCCAATCAACCATCTCCACGGCGTACTGCACCGGGGGTGGGCTGGCGTAATGACCGTGATGGGTTCTGACGGCACTAAGCATGTGAAGCTGCGTCAACCCATAATGATCTGGTTATACCATGACCCCCAAAGGTGGAGACTCTTATATTCCGGGTCGTAGTCCCTAATCATATCCAAGACGTCACGATCCAAGGGCGCTTCAGGAAACCCTTCCTCCGAGCGGACGAATGGGAATGAGGTGTCGAGAGACATGATCGCTGCAAGTGAACAGAAATTAGCCGTTAGTGTTGCAATTCCAACGCTTAGCGTTTAAAAGAAAAAAATATGCATTAAAAAATTAATTAAATTAAAACTAATTAATTACACCGCACAGCAGTGCAGTGGGTAGGGGACCCAATGGGGACCCACAAAATTTGGATGAAAATGCCTCTTTTAATAAGACAGCCTCATCATTGGGTGAGACTGTCAGTTAAAGAAAAGATCCCCAAGAGAATATTATCATCAGTAGGGAATCCCTAGAGACAAGGAGAAAATCTCCTCTTTCAGAGGAAAGCTCTGTCACAGAATGATACTTGTCAAATTCTGGTCTCAAAGGAATAAAAATTCCTTAAAAGAGCTTAGCTCTGTGATGATGATGAGAAAATTTATTTAAAGCTTCCAAAGAAATTAAAATTTTTTGAGGACTCATGGAAGTTCTTCACTTCTAGATCAAAAAGATCTATTTTTGGATCCATGAGCAAAGCCCTATTCATGGGTTAAAACCCATGAACAAGATCTCTGTAGATCTATGGATTCATGAGAGCAAAGCTCTGTTGGTGAAACCCCAAAGGGGATTTCTTTAGATCAGAAGATCTATGAGAGCAAAGCTCTATTGGTTAATTAAAATTAATTTAACTTAAGATTAATTTTACCTAAAGTTTTCTAACTTGGAAAATGAGAGCAAAGCTCTAAAATTCTGGAAACGAGAGCAAAGCTCTGAAGTTCTAAGAAAGAGCAAAGCTCTGAAGTTCTAAGAAAGAGCAAAGCTCTGGAAATCAAAATCTTGAAACGGTGAGATTTTTCTAAGGGCCAGAGGTCCTATTTATAAGGCGCTTGCGCCCCTTGAGCTCACCTCTTGATCCAACGGTCAAGAGCTTGCCACCGCTGCACTCACGTGCGCGCCACGTGAGCGCAACGGTGGGGGGGCATTTGTTTCCCCCAATCAGAGCAAAGCTCTGCAGGAAATTCAAAATTCAAATTTTGAAGCAACGCTTCAGATTTTGTGCGCTGCACGCAATGCGCCTCGTGTCAAGCGCAGATGCATCAGTGCAGCGCCCAAGGCAGCGCACCCAATCAGAGGAAAGTTCTGTTTAAAGCAAAATCAAAGGAAGCAACGCTTCAGTTGCGCAAGCACTGCGCTGCGCGACACGTGTCAGCGCAGTTGCGCTGCACGACACGTGTCAGCGCAGATGCGCTGCGCGACACGTGTCAGCGCAAATGCGCTAGTGCAGTTGCGCTGCATGACACATGTCACGCTCTGGAGCGTCTGCGCCAAACAGAATTAAGATTTCAAAGAAATCTTTCTGTTCTTTTTAAAACAAGAAGATTTTCTTCTGTAAAACAGAAGCCCTTGGATCAAAGATCCAACGGTGGGGGAAATTCCCAAATCACTCAGAGAAAGATCTCTTTAACAAATTTATGGGCACTATAAAAAGGACTCTAGACCTCAATTCAAAGGAATGAACATTTTTTTTGTGAGAAATTAAACAGAGAGAACTCTGAAGAATTGGAGAGAAATCCTCAAGAACAAAAAGGTAAAAAAGCCTTTAGAAAAAGAGAAAATTCTCTTATGAACAGATCATTGATCTAAAAACAAGATCAATGATCTTTAATAAAAATAAAAAAATAAAAATAGTGCTTTGCACTTTTTATGAACCTCTGGTTCCTGAAATAAGAAAAAACTTGTTTTTCTTTGATCTAAATTAGATCAAGAAATCAAATAGTGCTCTGCACTTCCTTTATGAACCATTGGTTCTTGAATCTAAAAAAAATTCTCAAGTTAACAGTGCTTTACACTCGAAAAATTGCACTGTTGCGCTCCTGTGTTGGCGCAAGCCACCAGGGAGCGCCACGTGTCAGCAGCGCAACAGGGCAGCGCACTGCGCTGTTGCGCTTGCGCTCCTCAGAACGTGACACGTGTCAGCAGCGCAGCAGCACAGCGCACTGGCGCAGCGCACTGCGCTTGCATGACACGTGTCCTCACCACAAGCGCTTGCGCTCTTTGCGCCTGAATAATGCAATACATTTCTTTTATTAAAGGGCCAGGCCCAAGTCAAAAAGACCTAGCAGGCCAAAATAAATTGCAAAGCAATAAAAAGGGGCAGAGCCCATGTGAAATTGATGCTCTGCATCATTTATAAATGGGCAGAGCCCCAAAACAAATTGATGCTCTGCATCCTTTATGGGCAGAGCCCAGATCAAAATAAAAAGAACTGCAAGGCAAAAACAAATAAAAACAATGAGTATTTTCCAACTGGACTTAGCCCAATTTTGGCCGTAAGTCCTCAAATTAAATTGACTGAGCACGGCTGCTCCCATTAATCAATTTACATCCGGTTTGAGGGTACATCTCCGAACTCCTCTGAATCCTATCATTGTAATCCTTCAACGACGTCAGAGAGGTGACGGGTCCCGACGACCACACATCAATATGGACTGTAGGGTCCTTAAACTCGTGGACCGAAACGTCCTTAAACTAATATTTGACCGAAACGTCCTTAAACTAATATTGGACTGCGGGGTCCTTAAACTCGTGGACCGAAATGTCCTTAAACTAATATTGGACTGAAACGTCCTTAAACTAATATTGGACCGAAACGTCCTTAAACTAATATTGGACCGGAACGTCCTTAAACTAATGTCGGACCACCACGTCTCTAAACTGGAACATGGACCACTACGTCCCTAAACTGGAACAATAGAGCCTCCAAATGCTCTTTTGCCGGATCTAAACGATCCCGTTTAAGTTGATCTTATCCCCAAACACGGCTAACGTATCCTTAAACATTCAAACGGACTATAAAACTCCAAATCAACCTTGGTTCAAGGGTACATCTCCGAACTCCTCTAACATCTGCCGTTGTAATCCTTCAACGACGTTAGAGAGGTGATGAGTCCCGATGGCCAGATATTAAATGGATTATCACGTTAAGTTGATCTTAGTCTCAAACAGGACTAACGTATCCTTAACGAACGTTTAAGTTGATCTTAGCCGCAACGCGACTAATGCATCCTTAAACTAAAAACACCAAACCCAAATCTAAGTAGATATGGATTTGGACTAATTTACATCCTACGGGCGACGGCATTACTCAGTCTCCGTATACAATCCACGGGCAACCACGAACAAAACAAACACACACGACACGAAGTGAAATTCTGGAGAAGGAGAAAGTGGCTACCGCGATGCGGTAGTGTAATTAACTGCAGGGGCTTGCGCCTGCAGGGAAGTGCATCCCCACAATCAAAAACCCCTCTAGCGAGGGGGAATCTGACGAAGTCTGCTACATCGGTCGCATCCGTCTAAACCTCCGATACACGGTGCCATAAATCAACTTGGCATCTTCGGAGAGGTGGATGGATAAAACCATATAACATCTGCCCCGAATCTCAGGCAAGACATCCTCGCGTCGTCGGCCGCCATTCAGAGGGGAACACCTACGAATCATGAGGACTTGTAAGTACCTTCTTTACTTCAGCGGCGAATGTGGCTTTGACAAATGTAGCCCGCAGATAGTCCATATTGACCTCCTTGTAGAGCAGCGATGGCTTAGGAAACAGGTTCAGATCTGCCGCCTAAGACTTTTCAACTTTATGAGCCTTGAGGGTCTCATAAATACTTTTCTCCCTATGAGTCGAGAGGATCTCGTAGGTGTATTTTCTCCTTAGGAATCGTGAGAATTCCTAAGTCCGTTTTCTCTTGAGAGTCGTAAGGATCTCACAAGAGAATTTTCTTCCTTACAAGTCGAGATGACTCGTAGGTGGCTGTTTCCCCCCTTGTCGATATTCAACTTGGGAGAGTGTTGTCTGTGGATAGTCCATCTTGACCTCCTTACAGGGTAGTGATGGCTTAAGAAACAGGTTCAAATCTGCCGTTTAAGACTTTTCAACTTTATGAGCCATGAGGGTCTCATAAAGACTTTTCTCCCTACAGGTCGAGAGGACCCCGTAGGTGTATTTTCTCCTTAGAAATCGTGAGGACTCCTAAGTGTGTTTTCTCTTGAGAGTCGTAAGGATCTCACGAGAGAATTTTTCCCGCTTACAAGTCGAGAGGACTCGTCAGTGGTTGTTTCCCTCCTTGTCGAGATTCAACTTTGGAGAGTGTGGCCCATGAATAGTATGCAAGAGTCCATCTTGGACCGACTTGCAGGCTCCAGTGCTTAGGAAACATGTCCTTATCCTCATTGCATAAGGCTTTTTCCTATGAGTCGAGACAAATCGAGAAGTTCTCGCAAGGACACTAATTTCCTCACAAGTCGAGACGAATCGAGAAATTCTCACAAGAATGTCCTAACGTCACAGTAAACCTCTGCTCTTTACGACAGAGGACCGTTAGGGTCTGTGGTACTAGGGTTTTGTCCGTCGTACCGTCGCGTTGGCTGATGTATTCCTCGATAGGAAATCTTGCTGTTCGAGTAGCCTAGCGACTGTCGTGTCTCTGATCCCTTCGGGGGCTGGACAAGACGTCTTCAAGAAATCTTCCAGGTAGTATTACTATCGAAAGAGCAAGCTTTAGGGATATTCCATGTCGCTTTTTACTTGAGGTTAGGCTCAGTTTGGGAGCCCCGATGAGTCATAACCACTCCGCGCTGGTGTGGGATGATCTCCGATAGTCTTTCAGGTTTTATTTGAGTTGCCGTCAAGACCTTGAAGCTCAAGATTTTCCTTTGCTTCGTTTGCTGGTATTGCGTCGGCTGTAACGAGATGAATGTCATGGTTTTCTCTAGGTTTCTTGTGAACCGCCGAGAGTTGGAACTAGGGACTTTGCCATGACTCCATTTTGTTTTGACTTTGGGGTCGCTTGTTGACGTCGCGTCTGCATCCTGCTGGAGTGAGAAGAAACGCCGTTGTTGACACTGCATCTGCTGTAACGAAACGAATGTCGATGTGGTATCTAGGTTGTTTATGAACCGTCGAGAGTTGGAACTAGGGACTTTGCCATGGCTCCACTTTGCTGACGTTGCGTCTGCTGTAATGAGACGAATGTCGAGGTGGTCTCTAGGTTGTCTATGAACCGTCGAGATTTGGAACTAGGGACTTTGCCATGGCTCCACTTTGCTGACGTCGTATATTCCTGCAGAGACACTGATTTCTCTGCGGGTCGACGCGAATCGAGATACTCTCGTCAAGGACGCTGATTTCCCTGAATCGTGGTTTTTTCCAAGGACACTGATTTCCTTGGAGTTGAGATGAATCGAGGTATTCTTGTAAAGAAACAGATTTCCTTGCGGTTCGACACGAATCGAGATGTTCTCGCCAAGGACGCTGATTTCCCTGAATCGAGGTTTTTGCCAAGGACACTGATTTCCTCGGAGTTGAGACGAATCGAGCTATTCCTGCAAAGACACTGATTTCCTTCCGGGTCGACGCGAATCGAGATGCTCTCGCCATGGACGCTGATTTCCCTGAATCGAGGTTTTTGCCAAGGACATTGATTTCCTCGGAGTTGAGATGAATTGAGGTATTCCTGCAAAGACACTGATTTCCTTATGGGTCGACGCGAATCGAGATTTTCTCGCCAAGGACGCTGATTTCCCTGAATCGAGGTTTTTACCAAGGACACTAATTTCCTCGGAGTTGAGACGAATCGAGATATTCCTGCAAAGACACTGATTTCCTTGCGGGTCGATGCGAATCGAGATGCTCTCGCCAAGGGCGCTGATTTCCCTGAATCGAGGTTTTTGCCAAGGACACTGATTTCCCCAGAGTTTATACGAATCAAGAGATTCCTGCAAAGACACTGATTTCTCTGCAGGTCTATGCGAATCGAGGTGCTCTCGTCAAGGACGCTGATTTCCCTAAATCGAGGTATTTTGCTAAGGACGCTGATTTCCCTGGGGTTGGTTAACTTGTTTCCGAGACGGAGCGTTGATCCGGCGGGTAGGTCATTGGTTGACTCTAGGTTGTCTATGGATCGTAAAGTCTTGAAACTAGGGACTTTGTCGTGGCTCCATTTGGTGATGTTGCATCTGAATCCTATTGGAATGAGGAGGATCACCATTGCTTGTTTTTAAGTTGTAGATGTTGCCGTTAAGATTTGGAACTAGGGACTTTGCCATGGCTCCGTTTCGTTGTGTCGCTTCCGTGCCCTGCTGGGATAAGAAGGAACGCCGTTGTTGATATTCTGGGATGCAGATGTTATTGTTGAGATATGACTTTCCCTTTTGACAGGATCTGGTGGGGGACATGTGGTTCCCTTTTCGTTTATGCCCATTGATTGTATACAGGGGTCAGTATGGACTGCCTGTAGGGCGGAAATTTCTTTTTTTTAATTTTTGTTTTCTTTCCGCGATGCTCTATCATTTCAGCTTTTTATATCGTGAAAGTCGCGATTGCCCAATCATTTCGGCTATCTTTTGCGGTGTCCAATCATTTCGGCTATTTTTCTTTTTACTTGCTTCTTTTTATTGCGAGTTGCCTAATCATTTCGGCTATTTTTGTATGCATATATATTTTTACTTGCTGATTTTGTTGCAAGTTGCCCCATCATTTCGGCTATTTCATATGCAATTTTTTTTGAGTACGGAACTCAAGATCTAATACCAATATTAGCATCAGCATCGCTGCGACTGGAATATTGCCAGGAGAGAATCATCATTTGCCGTGAAAGGACTTAGAACTTGATGCCGATGTAGGCATCAGCATCACTACAACTGGGACATTGCCAGGAGCGAATCATCATTTGCCTTTGTCGATTTAAACAAAGACGGCTTAGCAAATAAGGTTAGAATCCTGTCGACTAAGGCTTTTGACTTCAAGAGCCGTAAGGGTCTCATAAAGGTGTTTCTCCGTACGAGTCGTGAGGATCTCGTAAGTGCGTTTTCTCCTTAAAAATCGTGAGGATTCTTATGTGTATGTTCTCTTATAAGTCGTAAGGATCTTACAAGAGTGCTTTCTCCTTATAAGTCGAGAGGACTTACAAGGGTCGTTCACTGTGTGAGCATATCCCTAGTCGCTGGTGGGACTCTTTTAGGGAAACGTTTATTTGTGCCCGTGGATTGTATACAAGGGTCAATATTGAACCGCTTGTAGGGTGTTTCCCCCAATCAGAGCAAAGCTCTGTTCAAAATTTCAAATTTTGAAATGAAGCAGCGCCAGCGCTTAGAGAGTCAAAGACTCTGAGGCAGTGCTCATGTGCAAATCTCATGAGCGCTAGCACTGAGAGCGCTGTACTCTAAGCAGCGCACTATATGCAAAGCACATAAGCGCTAGCGCCAAGAGCGCTCCACTCTAAGCAGCATACTAAGTGCAAAGCACGTAAGCGCTAGCGCTATGTGCGCTGCAGCGCACTACGTGCAAAGCACGTAAGCGCTTGCGCTATGTGCGCTGCATTCTAAGCAGCGCACCACGTGCAAAGCACGGGAGCGCTAGCGCTGGAACTAAACGTTCCTAACCGTTGAATCAAAGATCTAACGAACATGATTAAAAAATCATCAATTGATCAGAATAAAATTCTGTTAAGGAAAGATTCCTCAAAATCTTTCCAAACAAAAAGATTGTGCTCTGTAAATCAGAGCACCGTTGGATCAATGATCCAAAACTGATTAAAAATCACCAAAACGCAGAATAAATTCTGTATGGAAAGATTTCCCAATCTTGTTTAAAACAAGAAGATTGCCTTTTATAAATCAGAAGCCCTTGGATCAAACATCCAACGGTAGGGAAATCCCCAAATCAATTGGAGAAAAGATCTCCTTAACTGATTGGACAAATCGGCTTACCCTATATAAAGGCCCCAAGACTTGAAGTCAGATATAGAGGAACCCTCCATAAACTTTGAGAAATCTCAGAAAGAAGAGCCAAGCTCTCGGTAGAAGAACAACTTTTCTTCAAGGTAAAAGAACAGAAAGACGAAATCGTCTCATATAAAAAGAAGAATTCACTTCTTTCTTTAAAATTATAGATCTAAAAGACCAAGATCTTTCACAAAGAGATCAAAGTATCTCATCACAAAGAATAAGAGGAAGAAATTAATCTTGTTCAGATCATAAATCTATAAGACAAATTGTCTTTCAGAGATCATGAACATCTCATTATAAAGGGGGGGAGAATAATTCAATTCTCTTTGATTACAGATCCATAAAGGCAAAGCCTTTCACCAAAATAAGAGATTGAAACATCTCCTATAAAATAAGAACTTTGTTCTTAGAATCTTGAGACAAAGTCTCTTATAAAAAGAGAATTTAATTCTCAGGGCGCAAACTGATCTAAGTTGCATAAAAAAAGAGCCTTAGCGCTCCTAATTTAAAAGAGCCTTAGTGCTCCAATTTAAAAGGAGCACTTCAGCGCTCCACATCTAGCGCAAAGCGCTGTAGAGCCTTAGCGCTCTTAATCTAAAAGAAGCCTTAGCACTCCAAATTTAAAGAAGCGCTCTGCGCACAAGACCAGCGCATAGCGCCAAGCGCACCACGTGCTCCTCACGTGTGCGCTACTTAACAGAAGAGTCTTAGCGCTCCTAATTTAAAAGAGCTTCAGCGCTCGACATCTAGTGCAAAGCGCTGCAGAGACTTAGCGCTCATAATCTAAAATAGCCTTAGCGTTCCAAATTTGAAGAAGCGCTATGTGCTCAAGACTGGCGCATAGTGCCAAGCATGCCATGTGCTCCTCACGTGTGCGCTACTTAATAGAGGCGCCTCAGCGCTCTGCATCAAGCGCAAAGCGTTGCAGCGCCTCAGCGCTCTAAATATAGCGCACTGTGTTCATTGACTGGCACTTGCGCCAAGCGCGCCACGCGTTTCTCACGTATGCACTAATAGAACATAAACTATTCTTTAAAATAAAGCCCAAGAGTTATGATGAATGCTCAGCATTAAATAAAAGACAAAAATATTGTCAGAAACTCAAATCAATGCTCAGCATTGTCAAATGTTTAACATTTTTAACTGAGTGGGCTGAGCCAAAATGGCTATAAACCCCTCATTCAGATTAATTGAGACCATATGCTCATAAATCTTTGATCTTAGTCCTAAATTGGACTATAGATCCCAACCAATATTGGTTCAAAGGAACATCTCTTCACTCCTCTAATATTTGTCGTTGTAATCTTTCAACGTCTTCAGAGAGGTGACGGGTCCCGACAACCAGACATTCCATGGACTGTGGAGTCCTTAAACCCATGGACTATGATGTCCTTAACCTTGGACTGTGGAGTCCTTAAACCTATGGACTATGATGTCCTTAACCTTGGACTGTGGGGTTCTTAAACTCATGGACTATGATGTTCTTAACCTTGGAGACTATGGGGTCCTTAAACCCAACCTTAGACTGTAGGGTTCTTAAGCCCATGGACTATGATGTCCTTAACTTTAGACCGTAATGTCTTTAAACTAATTATCGACCGCAATGTCCTTAAACTAAACAATAGAGCCCAAATGCTCTCTTGTTGGATCTAAACAATCCCGTTAAGTTGATCTTAGTCTAAAATTAGACTAACGTATCCTTAACTAACGTTTAATTTGATCTTAGTCTCGAATGAGACTAACGTATCCTTAAACCCAACCTCAAACCCAAATATAAGAAAAATACGGATTTGGACTAATCCACGCCTTACGGGCGACAACATAAATTAGTCTCCGTATACAATCCACGAGCAACCAAAAACAAAACAAACACCCAAGACACGAAGTGACTATCTGGAGAAGGAGAAAGTGGTTACCGCCATGCAGTAGCATAACTAACTGCAGGTGCTTGCGCCTGCAGGGAAGAGCGTCCCCACAATCAAAAGCCCCTCAACGAGGGGGAATCTGACGAAGTCTGCTACATCGGCCGCATCCGCCTAAACCTTCGATACTACTTTCCAGGCCTTGATTGACAAGCTGGCCCAAATGAATCAGATGGGTCATAGACCATCTCCTTCGAAGATGAAACCTCGAAATGAAAAAGGGAAAGGGAAAGCGACCTTCGTCGCCAATGCTCAACAACAGCCCAGTGGCACAAAACTAACTGATCGTCCAGACGAGAGACGGCGATTCTTTAATGAGAAAATGAACACCCTTATTCGTTTCCTCGGGACAAAACAAGGAGATTGTTCGAGCTGGCGGTGCGCAATAGGCTCATCAACTTGTTGGATCCAAAACGCCCATTGCAACCCGGTGAGGCTAATAATACCAATTATTACCCCTATCACCAAGCGATAGGCCATCCAATTGAAGATTGTTTTGTCTTTAAAGGCTGAATTGAAGACCAATACCAACAAGGCAAATTCGCAATGACCGAGAATTGGAAAGTAAGCCCGCCTCAACCGCACGCTCTTAAAAGGGGGACACACTGGGGGAATCATGCACTTTTGTAGAAGAAGCTTTATGGGAGGTCGTTCTTTCAGCCAAAATGAAGAGAATGCTGAAGGATCTCTAAACATGTCCGGCGATCAGATGGAAAAATCAGCTATAACTCGAGATCATCGAGAGAATGCTGAAGCCGTGCCCAACTCCAAAAATTGGTGGTGATAGTCAAAGCGCCAACACCCAGCCGTCAAAGTCTTCGAAGAAGAAGAAGAAGACCACAAAGCCCGCGAAGTATGGTGACAAGCGCACGGACCTGCAAAAACAGATTGACGCGCTGGAAGAATATAACCAGAAGGCGCGGACCCCAGCCATACTCCAAGAATTTCTCAGCCACGTCCTTGAGGATGGAGATGACGACAATGGAGAAGACTCGTCGGATGAACCTGAGGATTATGTGGCAAGCTGCCATTTGGTCTCTCACTCGTTAATAAACGGTGGAGAAGCTCTGGATGCAGAGAAACCGGGGGCAGATCCTGAGCCGGAACTTCTAGGACCATCAGACGAAATGATTGGCGCATTCGTGAACGAAGCTCTTTCGAAAAGCAAAACTGATTGAGAGCGCGAGATGGCCATATTTATAAAGGCCAAATGTCGGCGATTGGACGAAAGGGTTGAAACACTCCCACCAGATCAAATTACATCCGCCATAAATAAAAGCAGATTCAAGATAAGGAAACGATTCGCTAGAGCCCTGTCAAAGGGAATGAAGTTACCTTCTTTCAGAGGAAATTCTCCCGGCGGTATACATCATGATGAAGCGGACGTACATCCTAACTTCTGTTTATACCATCAGAGGATTGCACACCCTACCGAAGAATGCACAGCCTTTAAAAACTGGTGGCAAGGATATGTTGCCCACCGATGTTTACCGCCGAAAGACACGACCGGGACGTTAGGACGTCTGGCTTGAATTCGGGGGCAGATGCTAATTGGTTTTATCCGTCCACCTCTCCGAAGATACCAAGGGATTTATGGAACCATGTATCAGAGGTTCAGACGGATGCGACCGATGTAGCAGACTTCGTCAGATTCTCCCTCGTTTGAGGGGGTTTTGATTGTGGGGACGCTCTTCCCTGCAGGCGTAAGCCCCTGCAGTTAATTACGCTACCGCATCGCGGTAACAACTTTCTCCTTCTCCATATGGTCACTTCGTGTCGTGGGTATTTGTTTTGTATTTGGTTGCCCGTGAATTGTATACGGAGACTAATTTATGTTGTCTCCCGTAGAGCGTGGACTAGTCCAAATCCGTATCTTTCTTAGATTTGGGTTTGGGGGGTTGGGTTTAAGGATACGTTAGCCTCATTTGAGACTAAGATCAACTTAAACGTTTGTTAAGGTTTCGTTAGTCTCATTTTAGACTAAGATCAACTTAACGGGATCATTTAGATCCAACAAGAGAGCGATTGGGCTCTATTGTTTAGTTTAGAGATATTGCAGTCGATTAGTTTAAGGACATTATGGTCCGATGTTAGTTTAAGGACATCTCGGTCCATTGTTAGTTTAAAGACATCGCAGTCGAGGTTAAGGACATCATAGTCCGTGAGTTTAAGGACCCCACAGTCCAATGTTAGTTTAAATACATCACGGTCGAGGTTAAGGACATCATAGTCTATGAGTTTAAGGGCCCCACAGTCTAATGTTTAGAGACATCATAATCTATGAAATGTGTGGTTGTCGGGACCTGTCACCTCTTTGAAGACGTTGAGGAATTACAACGACAAATATCAAAGGAGTGAAGAGATGTACCTTTGAACCAAGGTGAGCTGGTTGAAAGAGCAGATGTGCTCAGTTCAAGATAAGTTGAGGACTTATGGCCAGAATTGGGCTAAGTTCAATTAAAATGTTTAACATTTTTATTGTTCTGGCTATTAAGTCTTTATTTAGGCTCGGCCCTTTTAATAATGCTAAGCATTGGGTTCTGACATCTTTTGTCTTCATCAGAACAAATTGTGTTCTGAAAATGCGCTACGTAGCGCGCCAGGCGCTTTGCGCCAGTTAAATAGTGCATTGCGCCAGTTAAAGAGCGCATTGCGCTTCTATCAGGTGACGCACACGAAGAGGAAACGTGTCGCGCTTAGCGCTAGTTCATTAGCGCATTACGCTTTTAATTTATGAGTGCTTTGCGCTAGTCTGTTGGCGCTCCAGTGAGTGACACGTGGCGCGCTTGGCGCTGAGCGCCAGTCCATGAGCGCAGTGCTCTGTTTTAAAAGCGCAAAGCGCAAGTGGTGTCTATGGTTGACACGTGGCATGTTTTGGCGCTGAGCGTCGATCCAAGGAGAGCAAAAGCGTGGTTCATGAGTGGAAGGCACTTTTCAGTAGCGCAAAGCGCATTTGATCAATTTTAAGATTAAAGAACAAATTTATGTTCTTCTTTTAAAGGAGGCTTTGCCTCAAGATTCAAGAACAAAAAGTTCTTGTTTTATAAAAGGGGCCTTTAAGGATCAAAGATCTGTGAATGAAGTAAAATACTTCTTTTATTTTTTTTATAATTAGATCTTTTGATCTTTTTTCTTATTATCAAAGTCCTTGGACTTTTGTAGATCTATGATCTTTTTAGAAGATGGTTCTTCTTTTTACGAGATGAGTTCATCTCTGTGGTTCAAGAAATAGTTCTTTACCTTGAAGATGAAGAAATGATCTTCTTTTTCTAAAGGATTTCCTTTCTTTCTCTTTGAGTTTTCTCAAAATTTGCAGAGGGTTTTCTCTCCATCTCTCTTGAAGTCTTGGAGCCTTTATATAGGGTCAATTGATTTGTTGAATCAGTTTTGAGAGATCTTTCTCTGATTGATTTGGGAATATTTCCCACCGTTGGATCTTTGATCCTAAAGCTTCTGGTTTACAGACGATAATTTTCTTGTTTTAATAAGATTGGAAAGATCTTTTCATAACAGAATTTTTGTTCTGATTAATTAATAATTTATTATTCGTAGATTTTTTGATCTAACGGTGGGGATTTTTAATCCCAGCGCTGGCGCACCTTGCGCGAGAGCACCTACGTTCTACACGTGGCGCGCAGCGCAGATCGCAGCGCAACTGCGCTAGCGCACCCGTGTTTGATTCCTTTCTTTCTCTTTGAGTTTTCTCAAAATTTGCAGAGGGTTTTCTCTCCATCTCTCTTGAAGTCTTGGAGCCTTTATATAGGGTCAATTGATTTGTTGAATCAGTTTTGAGAGATCTTTCTCTGATTGATTTGGGAATATTTCCCACCGTTGGATCTTTGATCCTAAAGCTTCTGGTTTACAGACGATAATTTTCTTGTTTTAATAAGATTGGAAAGATCTTTTCATAACAGAATTTTTGTTCTGATTAATTAATAATTTATTATTCGTAGATTTTTTGATCTAACGGTGGGGATTTTTAATCCCAGCGCTGGCGCACCTTGCGCGAGAGCACCTACGTTCTACACGTGGCGCGCAGCGCAGATCGCAGCGCAACTGCGCTAGCGCACCCGTGTTTGACACGTGGCAGGCAGCGCAGAGCGCAGCGCAACTGCGCTATCGCACCTGTGTTTGACACGTGGTGTGCAGCTGTTCAGTTGAAAATATTGCACCTTTGGTATAATTATTTTCCTTACATTTCTTAAATAATAAAAGGTGTTTATTATAAATATTAAACATATTTGGATTTATCTGCAAAATACTATTTGCCGTATGTTTATATATTATAATTAATAGGCATTTTATATTTATATAATATTTTGGTATTTGAAAATATGCATATCATATCAAATATTCTAATCACAATTCTTAAAAGATATAATATCATACAAATGGTTAGAATAATATTTCAAAATATATGCATAATATTTTAGTAATTAAAAGATGCATAGCATATCAAATATTCTTAATCATGTTTCTTAAAGATTTATTGCCATATAAAGTGCATAGCATATTAAATATTCTTAATCAAGTTTCTTAAAGATTTATTACCATATATAATGATTAAGATACTCTCTCTAATTTAATAAATAAACTAACATCATTCATAGAGATATTGTGCAAGATTTAGCTCAGGTCAAGAGATCAAGATATTCAAGATGTCAGGATCAAAAATCTGCCAAAATCATAAAATCAATACTGACAGGGACTCAGAATCTAGGCATGGAAAGTCACCATATTAGGAAATCACCATATATGGTAACTAGTTTTTCTTCTTTGAGGGCTATATAAAGGACCAAGGGCTAAAGTTAGAAGGCATCAAGCCAAAGAGATCACGAAGTCTAAGACGGCTCACACATCCAGGCTGATCATCAACTGTTCATCTACCTCCTTCGGAAGAGTTCGAGAAGCAAACCAAGTTTTTGTAATCATTTTCTAAGGAATAAAGTGTAGATTGTTCAAGTTGATTAATAAAGGTAGTTGTTTTATTTAATTCTTTTGCAATTTACATTATGTTTTCCCTCTCTATCTTTTCATCTTCTTTTCCTAACATGCGCGAGTAATTCTCCGCTTGTTAGGGTTCATAGGATTATGGTAGATTAATGGATGATGAAGATCCTTAAATTCTTTTTACGTCCTATAAAGTTTATAAACTTTACTAAAAGAATCATTAACATCCTAATCGGGCGCGCTACCAATTTATTGTTAGTCTCGACCGCGATTAGAGATTAGATTAATGATTATTTTGGTAAAGGCTAGTTATGAACGGAGTTCCATGTCGAGTTAGGGGTTAAGAGTGGGAACCCTTTTCCCTCCAGAAACCCTAATCTACATGCATCTCTGTCGTTCTAGTATTAAAACTATTAAAGGATAAAAAGAGTAATTTTTAATTAACCATCCATAACTACTAAATCCTAATGAACCCTACAAGTCCCCTTTTAATATTGAACTTACATCCATAATTAATCTAGATCTATATTTTGCATCCTTGTTTAACGTAGATCTAGAACCTACAACCATTCTTATTTCTTCCTCCTTTCTTTCTCAACACGCCTAAAGTAAGAATAAAATATTCCACGTTTCCCTGCGGACGACCCGTACTCATCTCGGCTAGCTACAAGCGACACCGTTATTGATTGTGGTTATTCTACAAACACTTTTTCACATCAATCAAATGACGCCGTTGCCGGGGATACGTGCGTAATATTTTTTTTTTACTATTCGTGTTCAATTCTTATTCGATCTATATCATAGAAATAAACAAAACTGCAAATTGTATATTTAACGATTATTGTGTGAATTTTGCGAGGGAATCTGGAGTCACAGATTTGAGGAAACAGAGATTCGGAGACATTCATAAAGAGCCAGAGGAGGAAGGGAGGCCACGTAGCAAAAATTTTCATCAGATCTTCCTAGTCGGCGGTGGAACCGCGGCATAAAGAGCCTATTGGCGGCGGAACCGCGGCTCATTAAGGGATTTAGGGTTTCCAATTTCTCTGGCATCTTCTTTGCATCTTTCTCTCTCCTCTGAAATCCAATAAAATATTTTTTCTGTAGGATTCTTTGCAAAATATTGCCGCTCAAAAATCTTTTTGCAAAAGTTTTGTTATTGGTTTGTTGTTGCATATTTTAATATGGACTTTAAGTGGCAAGACCACAATTCAGATTAGGTGGGGATTTTATCATCCTTCCTAGGCCCCACAAATCACAAAACGAGCATCCGCATCAACCCTACATTAATAAAAAAATATCTAGAAAAGACTCTAAGGACTGTCGCGCTCAACAAGGACAAAGGAAGGTCGTGGGTAATCTATCGCTTATCCGCATTACTTTTGTGGTGTCTAGGCAAGTGTGTCTAAGGCAAGTGGTTACTTAATTAGGCCCACTACTTACGTAGTGGAGAACCTCCCACTTACCTGTCACTTACCTGGCCACAAGAGTAGTAAAGAGGTGGTAGAGGATTGATCCTGCGGCTTGCCCTTTGGAAGTCTAGGAGCGATCTAAAGACTTGACCTAGGTAATCTTAGTTCTAGGGTTGTTTGTGTATTTCTGTGTGATTTGTCTAAGTCCGACACACTTTTCAAAACAAACCAAATTTTTAAATCACATACGTTGCCACTTGCGCTAAACCCGTTTAGTGCATGCTCGGCTGGACTCGGGATTCTAGTGCCCGTCTTGTTCGCGTTCCTGCTATCGACTACGAAGTCGGTGCTTCTTCATCTTCTTTTCCCCCACCACCCACCACGACCGCGATGGATGGATATCCATCAGACTTTAACACCACTCTGCCATCGCCCGCAGGTGCGCAGAATCCTCCACGCATTTCTCTCCAGGAGAGATGCTACCCTACACGTGGTCCCCTTCAAACTTGTCTTTCCATTTCACCAGCCAATGGGGATAATTTCGAAATTAAACCTCATTTCATCAAACTTTTTCCCAAATTTCACGGGCTCGAGTCTGAAGACGCATACATTTTTATCACCAAATTCGAAAACATATGTGCTTTGATGGGTACTTCACAGCTTTCTGTGGATGCTATGCGTTTATGTATTCTCCTGTTCACTTTGTGAGATTTAGCCGAGAAGTGGATTTATAATATACCCACACATTTTATTTCAACATGGGACGAATTCGTTATAGCATTCCTGAAGAAATTTTATCCCAATCATAAGACTGCCCGTGTTTGGAGCAAAATCTTCCAATTTACCCAACTTCTCAATGAACCATTTTGGAAATACTTTGAACGGTTCAAGAATCTTCTTTTACAATGTCCTCATCACGGAATCCCTAGATGGGATCTGTTCCGAATTATCTATGAGGGTATTGATCTCACGACAAAACAAATGCTTGAAACCATGTATCAATGTCAATTCCTGTCTAAAGATGATGGTGAAGTTTGGAAATATCTAGATGATCTTGCTCAAAACACTTTAAAATGGGAAAGTGTCAGTCAAACATTGTCTAGGGAAGGTATCAATCAGGTCGATGTTTCCGTCATGATGAAAGCCGAAATGGCCGCAATACAAAGGAAACTCGACGCTATAGAAAACAGAATTTCTTCAGCCTCCCTAACCCAATACACACTTCCCAAAACCGTGTGTGGTTTCTGTTCCAACCCATCACATTTGAATGAAGAATATCCTTTGAATGTACCGTTTCAAGGTCAAGAGCATACTAATGCTGCTTTTCAGCAGCAAAGACCGGGAAACGATCCTTCTTCTTCCATTTATAATCAAGGTTGGAGGAATCACCCTAATGTTGCTTGGAACCAACACCAAACTCAAAATACGGTTCCAAACCCAAATGACTTCCAAAGGGTCCCTCCACAGCAACAACAACCACCACAACTGAGTCAGCACCCCTTTCAACCACAACCTTTACAAAACCCGGCCAACAACTTTGATCCTTCTTCTGCCGGTACCAATAAACCCTTTGCACTCGATATGTTCATTGCACAGTCCATGCGAACGAATGACATTTTAACGTCTTCTATCCATATGTTAGTGCAAAACACTGTTTCCCATGGTGAGAGTATCAAATTGATAAAAGCACAAATTGCACAACTGACTGCAGCAATGAGTGCTAGAGAGAAAGGGAATCATCTAGCTCCATCCCTACCTGATCCTGGGTGCTCACGGTATAATGTGAATGCACTTACCACGTTGAGATCTGGAAGAGTGCTGGATAACCATGTGGGTGAACAGATTGAAACTGATATTGAGGAACAAATTGAACCCCCGGCTTCCGCTTCCACTTCCACTTCTACTTCTTACCCTATTTCGTCTAGTTTACCTTCTTTTTCCGAGCCTATTCTCCATTTTCCCCATGGCTCGAACCCTCCACCACTTCATCCTTTCCACCCCCACAAACTTCTCCACATACGTTGGACCCAACACTTATTGATAAAGCTCCATTTCCATATAGATTGAGGTCCAACAAACCGAATGCACAAAAAGAGAAGGTTGTGGAAATGTTTAAGCAAGTTAATGTAAATATTCCTCTCCTAGATGCTATACAACAAGTTCCATCTTACGCGAAAATACTTAAGAACTTGTGCACTAGGAAGAGAAAAACTCAAGTGCCGAAAAAAGTTTTCATGTCGAGTAATGTAAGCACAGCCTTTACACAGCAATTACCCAAGAAACGTAAGGACCCTGACTATCCTACAATCTCTATTTCTATTGGGGGTAAAAATATCAATCGTGCTTTACTCGATTTAGGCGCTAGTGTTAACTTGCTTTCTTATTCTGTGTATGAGCAATTGGGTATCGGAGAATTAAAACCATCATAATGCACTTTATAGATGGTTGATCGATCTATCACCAAACCAAGGGGTATGTTAGAGGATGTGTTAATAAAAGTCGGGGAATTTATCTTCCTTGTGGACTTTATTGTTCTAGATACACAACCTGTAGCAAACCCACGGAACCAAATTCCGGTGATTCTGGGTCGACCTTTTCTTGCGACTTCCAACGCTGTAATCAATTGTCAAAACGGTTCTATGACCCTATCCTTCGGGAATAGGTCAACTGAACTTAACATTTACAAGTTAGGAAGTGAAGCCTCCGAACCTCGTGCTCGAGTATGTTCTGTCGAATTAATGGATGTTGACAGCAGCGAATTTGAACAGCTTCATGATACTGATCAAGACTCTTTTCATACGTTGTTGTTTGACCCAGATATGTATTATACACATACGGACCCTTCTTTCGAGTTGTCCGGGTCAACATCTAACGCTGATTATAAACCGTTCTTGGAGTCTGAAGATCACCCCGCACTTTGTGATGACATTATTCTCCGGGGTATAGATGAGAGTTTTGAGGATATTTTCGCTGAAAAACTCGCATTTTTGAAAGACACGGGTGTTGAGATGAATCCACCTCAATACAACGAAATTGAACCTCCACTCCTTCTTCTGGACTATAAAGAGAATTCGAGTAATCCATCACAATCACTGTGTCGTCTCTCTAAAACGAGACGTAAACACATTCTATCCCACCACTTACCTTTTCCCCACTTCTTCTTGGCTCTTTTCAACTTGTTCTTTCACCAACTGGAGCATTACATTGATAAAATCTTTGAATGGTTGGTGTTGACCTTCGGTCTTTGCAAAGCTTGGCATCGACCACTAATCTTGACCCCCTCTTGTGATCTTCAAAGATTAAAATTGTTTAACTCAAGTTTGGGGGGAGGTATAATCTGGCTCTCGAAAATAAAATGTTTTACTCAAAATGGTGAGCCAAAAAATAAGTTTGGGGGAGGATTTTCAATTTCACTTATTCTTGCCCCGTTAATAAATTTCCTTCCAGGCTTACAGGTTTTTTTTATCTAGCGAAAGTCAACAGTAAGGACACTGTTGAAAACAAGTTTGGGGGAGGTTTGTGCTTATTTTCACATTATTTTGCATCATACTTTGCATAAGCACAAAACTTTTAAAACATATAAAAATAAAAAAAGTTTAAAAAATTCAAAAGATAAAAATATTTAATATTTAATTAGATAATAAAAAGATTAGATAGTGAAAAATTACATCCAAAAGATTGGAAAAATTTAAGAAAACCAAGAAAATTAGAAGTTTTCTTAAACGAACTAGTAATAAGTAGTTATGAGCCGTTGTCCCAAGGGATAGTAAGATGAAAGAAGTCACTAATCTGAGTATAAAAATAAGTCTGAAAAATAGTTCCTATTCTGGAAGCCAAACATTTGAACGTTGATATCCTACTATACTCACTTACACACGTCTTGAAACTCGGGATAGTAGAGAATACCTTGAAATGCTCTTGTCTAAAAGCCAAAGTATGAAGAAAATAAAAAATTGAATAAAATATAAAATGGTGAGAAAAATGAACACTGGTTTTATTAATCGCCAAGGCAGCAATAAAAAAAATATAGCGAGGGTGCTTCATCACCTAGTGCCTTAGACCAACTGGTCTAGGAGTCACTGCTAAGCCTTAGATGGTGCAAGACGAGAAATACACCTAATAAGCAAGCACGCGAGTAATCGGTCGGTTAGTACCTCAAGAAGTATTAACGGTCGTATGAAAGTATGTGAGCAAATCCATCTAAATATTCATCAAATTAAAAAGTACTGAGGCAGATGGACAAGAGTATGATAGCTTGAATTGAATTCTCCGAGTGTAGGGATGTCTATTACACACACGTAGAGTTATATGATCGATGTTTGGAAGAAAGATAGGAATGAAGAATAAAGACGATATTTTATTGAGGGATGTGATTTCTAATATCTTTTCATGACTATTAAGATAGGGCTCATGACAACCGAAAAACTGGTGTAGTTGAAAACTCTTATTTTCAAGTTCTTTCTTTTATAGTTCTTATCTTTATATGTTACTTTCACCATCTCTCTTTTATTATAGGATTTTGTGGGTGTAATCCGCTGAAAACCCTCAGAAAACAACACTCCTCTTACTAGGGACACCTAGAGGTTTAACGGCTTGTTGCACGTGCTCAGTGCAATCGTGTTTGCCTACGAAAGTGTGCTATTTAGGTTTTTCTTTTTCTTTTTCTCTTTCTCTTGAATAACTAGTTTGCTCGGGACGATCAAAGTTAAGTTTGGGGGTATTTGTTCAGTTGAAAATATTGCACTTTGGTATAAGTATTTTCCTTACAGTTCTTAAATAATAAAAGGTGTTTATTATAAATATTAAACATATTTGGATTTATCTGCAAAATACTATTTTCCATATGTTTATATATTATAATTAATAGGCATTTTAAATTTATATAATATTTTGGTAATTGAAAATATGCATATCATATCAAATATTCTAATCACAATTCTTAAAAGATATAATATCATACAAATGGTTAGAATAATATTTCAAAATATATGCATAATATTTTAGTAATTAAAAGATGCATAGCATATCAAATATTCTTAATCATGTTTCTTAAAGATTTATTACCATATAAAGTGCATAGCATATTAAATATTCTTAATCAAGTTTCTTAAAGATTTATTACCATATATAGTGATTAAGATACTCTCTCTAATTTAATAAATAAACTAAAATTATTCATAGAGATATTGTGCAAGATTTAGCTCAGGTCAAGTGATCAAGATGTTCAAGAAGTCAGGATCAAAAATCTGCCAAAATCATAAAATCAATACTGACAGGGACTCAGAATCTAGGCATGGAAAGTCACCATATTAGGAAGTCACCATATATGGTAACTAGTTTTTCTTCTTTGAGGGCTATATAAAGGACCAAGGGCTAAAGTTAGAAGGCATCAAGCCAAAGAGATCACGAAGTCCAAGACGGCTCACGCATCCAGGCTGATCATCAACTGTTCATCTACCTCCTTCGGAAGAGTTCGAGAAGCAAACCAAGTTTTTGTAATCATTTTCTAAGGAATAAAGTGTAGATTGTTCAAGTTGATTAATAAAGGTAGTTGTTTTATTTAATTCTTTTGCATTTTACATTATGTTTTCTCTCTCTATCTTTTCATCTTCTTTTCCCAACATGCGCGAGTAATTCTCCGCTTGTTGGGGTTCATAGGATTAGGGTAGATTAATGGATGGTAAAGATTCTTAAACTCTTTTTACGTCCTATAAAGTTTATAAACTTTACTAAAAGAATCATTAACATCCTAATCGGGTGTGCTACCAATTTATTGTTAGTCTCGACCGCGATTAGAGATTAGATTAATGATTGTTTTGGTAAAGGCTAGATATGAACGGAGTTCCATGTCGAGATATGGGTTAAGAGTGGGAACCCTTTTCCCTCCAGAAACCCTAATCTACATGCATCTCTATCGTTCTAGCTTTAAATTTATTAAAAGATAAAAAGAGTAATCTTTAATTAACCATCCATAACTACTAAATCCTAATGAACCCTACAAGTCCTCTTTTAATATTGAACTTACATCCATAATTAATCTAGATCTATATTTTGCATCCGTGTTTAATGTAGATCTAGAACCTACAACCATTCTTATTTCTTCCTCCTTTCTTTCTCAACACGCCTAAAGTAAGAATAAAATATTCCACGTTTCCCTACGGACGACCCGTACTCATCTCGGCTAGCTACAAGCGACACCGTTATTGATTGCGGTTATTCTACAAACACTTTTTCATATCAATCAGCGGCGCAGAGCGCTGGATCTGAAGCATTGCTTCAACTTTTAAATTTTGAATTTTAAAACAGAGCTTTGCTCTGATTGGAGGCGCGCTGCCTACGGCGCAGAGCACCTGGCGCTAGCGCGTCTGTGTTAGACACGTGGCGCTCAGCACGCAGAGCGCTGAATCTAAAGCGTTGCTTCAATTTAAATTTTGAATTTTGAAACAGATCTTTGCTCTGATTGGAGGAAACAAATGCCCCCCACCGTTGCGCTCACGTGGCGCACACGTGAGTGCTGCGGTGATAACATCTGAGCCCTTGGATCAACTCAGAAATTGAAGAGGCGGTTCACTGCCTATAAATATGACCTTTGGTCCCTTAGATGATTTCCATCTTCTTCTTGAGAATTTTCACTCAGAGCCTTGCTCTTCTGTTTAAGAACTTTCATGAGTCAGAACTCTTTCCAAACTTAGGTAATTTTTTTTATATAATAATTAGGGTTTTTACCCATTAACAGAGCCTTGCTCTTCATAGATCTTTGATCTAAAGAAAACCCTTTTAGAGTTTCATTAATAGAGCCTTGCTCTCATGAACCCATAAATCTAAAAAGATCTTTTCTTGGGGTTTTTTATCCCATGAATCAGAGCTCTGCTCTTTGATAATATGTGGATCTTTTGATCTTTGATGTCACGACCCGAAAGAGCACGTGACTGGCCCTTGAACCATATGAAGTCTATAGGACTCCATCTGATCCAAGTCAGCCGAAAGCCCAGAAATCTAAAACCATTTTAAGGATAAATAAACAACAAGCAATACACTATACAACGCCGAATGGCGAGGATCAAAATTTAAAAGAAACCCAGATAAGCATGAAAACTGCAACACTACTTAAGCGCGACTCTAAGGTCGAAATAATACATCACTAGTGTCTGAGTCTGAAACAATATACAAGTCTTTGGTTGATGGAATTTCTAGATACAAAGAATAATACATCCACAAGGGTGGTTCTGATGCAAAGAACCCACCTACCAAGCAAATCACCCGCGAAGGAAGCAATGTGCCGGAAATACCGCTATGGAACCTGTACGGCAAAACCTGCAAGAACTGTGGCACAACGGGGGTGAGTTGCCAACTCGTGAATAGAAAATATCTGCAAGCAGAAATTGGAAGCATGACATAAACCTAAGTTATAACGATCAGATATAATATAAACCTCAAATGAATAAGTTTAAAGCATAGTAAAGTGGCAATGTAACATCTGAACATAAGTGTAGTGCTAAGTACTCGTACCAGTGCCTCACGTAACAATATATCACAAATATGATGTAAGTATGCGGAAAAATGAAAACAGGAGATATCGTGAATGAAATCATCAGAAAATCAATGTCGAGCATTGACACAAACTATATATCTCAATATCAATGAAACACATATATCATGTATCCGACATGTATGCGACATTCATGAAGGTACTCTGTCAGGTACTACTAATATGTGATGCAATGCATATACAATAAGTGTGGGGTAGGGTAGATATAATATACCATCGACCATAAGGCCCCGAGCACATAGGCTCCTCTCCAATCGAGCTCATAGGCTCCGAGCACATAGGCTCCTCTCCAATCGAGCTCATAGGCTCCGAGCTCATAGGCTCCTCTCCATCGAGCTCATAGGCTCCGAGCACATAGGCTCCTCTCCAATCGAGCTCATAGGCTCCGAGCACATAGGCTCCTCTCCAATCGAGCTCATAGGCTCCTCTCACATCGAGCTCATAATGCATATGTAAATTTGCATAGATCATCGTGATGATATATTTAAGTATGCGTATATATATATATCAGCGTCCCATACCACTAATATATATATACTCTAGGGGTACACATATATATTTCAGCGTCCCATACCACTGATATATATATGCAGGAGTAAAACAATCTAGAATCATCATATGCAACCATATCACAGTGCGAAATCCATGAATTATAATACATGCAACAAGAATACTAATATAAGCATGCAACTACGTAAAGGCGTGTGCACAAGGAATATGAATCATTAACGTATGAGCATGCAATGCAATGCGAGCCGTAGAATAATTTGGTAAATGAATAATTGTCGATATATGTGTACAAGTATGGGTATGTGTCATCTAAATGAAGTGCAAGTATAACACTATATCCTGCAACATGGAAATAATAGTATGCGCATACTAGGTCATATCCTGATGCAATAATGCTACTGTGTAGTGACATGGCAATTATCGATGAAGAAGTGTGTGAGCCGGCAAGCAAGTGTACGGGGAACATACGCATCATCGATAATGGTGCTAGTGTCCTATCAACATAATAGTAATATAGCAGTAAACATATGCAAGCAATGTGAATAGCGGGAATAAGCGGACATCGAATAATCGACGTAACAGTAAAGAATCTACACCCATATGTACATGTCATGCGGTTATACCATTTGAAAAAGAATGACTCGGGTCTAGTCTAACATCTACTGTGCAACTACAGATCTAAGTATTAAGTAAATCAGGAGGGGTAAGGACACCACCTAAGTCTGAGTCGATATATATAATAGTCGGTGATCCCGCCTCAATAGTATCGCGTACGATACAGTATATCATATGCCAATCCTCATGTCATGAGTACGGATCAATCATCAATATAGGCTCGTACGGTAAGTCGTCGTACGGCATCCCATTAACTAGGTACGGTCAATATTCTTATTCCTCTCAACAATTATCAGGTATCACCATCATTATCTCACATACTCTGGGGTACTGATCTAAGTCTGTACAACTGATACCATCTACTAAGTATGAATGCCTGGGTACGGTCAATATTCTCATTCCTCTCAACGATTATCAGGTATCACCATCATTATCTCACATACTCTGGGGTACTGATCTAAGTCTAGTACAACTGATACCATCTACTAAGTATGAATGCGGAGGTAAACACACATCCCAAGCCCGCAAGAATCACATGTCGTATCCCAAATACGAACCATATCACATCTCCGATCTCGCGGCACAAAGCCCAATATCATCGATTCATCTCCAAATGTCATCCAATATCATCATCAACACCGTGTAAGTATAGTGAATATGCAAGGATGTGCGTGTGGGTGTAAACCTATTCTAGGGTTCGTGGCTATGAACTACACTAGTTTACTTCTAAGCCTAAACTATCCATAAAACACCTAACACAATATCCATGACACACTATAACTATCATATATGGTATATCAACTACGGACTACGGGGGTGCTATACGTCATCCCCCGACTTCCCCCCTGTAGATATAATCTACTCACCTTGCGTCTTTATATGTGGATGTCGCCACGCGCTTGCTTGTCGTCCCGAAGTCTTCATGAGTACCTACATATCAAAGTATTGCATATGCGCATTAAAACCAACCCAAAGCTAAAACGGCACATGAAACCCAAAACGATACGATAAGGGGCCTATAGGTTAGAACCCATGGCACGCCTTCAAAACCATCAACAAATCCTCTATATCGTCGTATAAACGCCAAATAGTCGAGGCAAAACGCAATCCACAATTGCAGAATCAAAAATACGGAATACGGAAACACGAATCCAAAACAGCAACTTAGGAAATATGTCCCAGATTTCACCCTAGGTCACTTTATACAAATCTATATATATCAGGGGTCTAACATGAACATGTAGGAGCTACAGAACCAATACGAGCCAAAATGGTGGGACCCAGGCCGCAATTTGCGGCCAAAAGGGATTAATTGGCGGCCGGGTAAGGGAGTTAGGGGCTGGGGTCTTGGTGGTAGCTTCCTGTGTGCCTGCACATACTACTGTCCAATCAATTTTATTTTAGGGTGTCTCGGGTGATAGCAGATTCAATATACTCATTACAGATTGCACAAATTTTCCGATATCGGTTTCTAAAATCCGTATTCTGGTTTTTGGCTTCAGGTTAAGGTCTCAATTCATACACTAGGGTGTTTATATAACCTCAACTGAGCTCAATTTCACAATACAACACAAGTTTCCCTCAAACCCTAACTAGGTTTTCTTTAACTCCACAAAATCAACAATATCGGTTCTAAACTAAACATGGGGTATAAGTAATGCATAAACCAAGCTAATGATCCAGAAAATACCTCATTTGGCAACTCAAGAATTTTCTTGAGTTGCCTCTAGTGGCCAAAATCCATGCTTTCTTGGTCCATCGTGTTGGTCTTGAGCTTGTGCATCCTTTTAGTGAAATGGGGGTAGGGTTTTAGTGTTGTTTTGAATGTGTTTAGAGGGGTTGAAGAGGGGAGGGAAGTGAGGAGCAGCAGCAGCAGCCATGGCTGAAGAGGGAGAGAGATGTGTGAGGGGATGGAGGGAAATGGCTAAGGGTTTAAGTCAAAGGTGCCCCATACCTCTCTTCTCACCAACCTCAATTTCTTTATTCTTATTTTCCCATTTTCTTTTTCTTTTAAAAACCTTTCTCACTTAAATAGTAAACCCAAAAGAACCATGACAAATAAAAATGTAACACAAGTGTGAAAAAGTGATATGTGCATGTTTTGCACAAAATTGCCAAAAATCCGATTAGCGGTTTTTAATCGCGATTAGCACTAATTAAGCATATAACTAGTCAATTAAACTTAGAAATGGCATAATTCTTTAATTTACCCTATTTTAGAATTTTCCATAATTTTTCTAACATTTTTCCTATTTATTTGCCTTTAATAATTCCAAAATATTAAAATATTCAATAAAATAATATTAAATTATAAAAATTCCTAAAATTAATATCTTATCTTTTTGAAAATGTTGCAATCTACCCCCCTTAAAGAAATTCGGTCCCCGAATTTAAATTTAAACCCCCAATACTAAAACAATTTCAGTAATAATCCAATTTGTCGGGGCTCCGAAGACATCAATACATAGAGAATATCATAAAAATGTACTGCTCTTCTAGAAATCAATCCCCAAAATGCATATATAAGAATATCCTATGCGTCTGGTGCGCAAGGAATCAAAATCCATATATGTGTCAAACAGGTGTACAAAACAACATCTAGGTGCAACTGGTGTGCACGAAACATCTGTCGTAGGCAGCGTGTGTGCCTGACAGAAAAAATCAGGTGCATGTGACATGCACGAAGAATCCTGATTTAGTGCATCTGGCGTGCACCAAAATCGTATATCAAAACACTGAAGGTGCGTGAAAACTATGCCGGAAGTGTAAATCAAATCACTGTATAAGATAGGCGTGAAATCACAATCAATATCTCGAATGTAATAACTATGCGCAAAATATAAATATCCAGTGGGTGCATGAAACAAATATCATTAAACTCAGTCATCAAAACTAAATCATGCAAACAGAACGCCCAAAATACCGAAATCCAAAATGACGGATACGTGATAATCGAATCACAAAATCACAATCATAATACCGTCGTCGGTAGTTCCTCCTTCAAGGTCGAGAAGGAGTCGGTGCATCCACTGCTAGCAGCGCAAGATATCTATTTGCCTCTTGTTCACGGTCTGGCGTCCTCTGACCCTGGGTCCTTATTTTCTTTGCGGATTTCCTATCTCACAGTCAATCGGCTCATCGGCCCTGTCAGATGTGCTAACGGGGACGATTCCGTTCTGGCACTTCTCTGGTCACCTCTCGATCAATCCTCACGACCATTCGTAAAGCAGCATGTCACTAGCGTCGGCCTCTGGCTCTCTGAATGCACATCACACATCTGATCCTGGGTGCAAACATCATTGCAGCAATGTCCTGGAAGGAATCCTGCTCAAGGTCTCTTCCGATCTTGCCTATGCCAAACTGTACGGAGGTTGGCTCTCTTGCATAATCTCTTCTCACTCGATGGACATCAGTGTCCTCCGCACAACATTTTCTCAGAAATTGATCGCATCCTAACGCCTTTGTGAGCATATCAGGTCTCTAGCCATGACAGAAAGTAATGACAGTTCGTCAGTGTCTCGCACGAACCTCTGGTTCCACTTGTCTCTATCGTCGTCCACTATGGCGTCACGCCATGCTATCTACGCATTGTACTATTCTCGGCCACGTCAATCCGAAGTCTCTCGCACGGACTCGAAATCGCGTATTCTGTAGCTTTACCATTCTATAGAAGATGTCTGGCCGAACAGGTCCTCGGGAACGCGTCCCAACCATCGGAGGAATTCACAATACTCGTCCATCCTTGATCAATTCGCAATGCATCTGGGTAAGTTTCTTTATCCGAACCTGGTCAACTACCTCGTCGACGATGCCGAACTCTGGCCTGCTGGTGTGCGCAACATGACCACCCCTGGGTCTAGGTCTTCTCGTATCGTTTTCTAGAAAGGTCCTGTCGAGGTCTCCCTCTCAAATCTCAATCCTGCCGAATTGCCCGGAAGTCACCATCCATTGCTGAAGCAAATTCTCATTCCGGAACGGCTGCATACTTATCGGGCTTCTTTCTGGAAGATATATCCATATACCACGCCTCTGGGTGCGTATCACATCTCTGATGTCAGCGGAGTGGGACGTCATCTCGTCGAAATATCTTACGAACTCCTTTCTTCACTCTGCTTCACTGTCGACTGATTCGGACTCGTCTCATCATGGCTGCATGGACTGTGCTCCAACGGCTATCCTCGTATCTGGAGTATCCCAAGCAATGCATCCCACCACATGATATCCGAATGATGTCGAATCATCCGATCGACTCGTCAGAACCTCTTAATCCCCCAAGAGATCAACATCATGGGTACAGTTTAATAGTATCGAGTACATGCCAAAGCGTCGGTGGTCCAGCCGTAGAAGGGCAAACCCAAGCCTCACTAATGGCTCCGCGGAACTGCCGCAAACCCTAAGGTTCAAAGGCTTTCACACAGTCATTAAGTCGAGTTAGGGTTTCATTCTTCTAGAGGGTCCATAGAATCACCTGCATGCCTTTCCGTATACTTTAAACTTGGAAAATGGGCTCCTGACATTCGATCGTCTCTATCGACTCTCAACGAACCTGCGTGAAGTCGTCTCTAGCTGGAAACAATCTATCTGATGGCCTCGCATCGAGGTAAGCGAACGAACACCTGTCCTAGTCATTCATCCTCAGGTGACTAGCGACCGTCCATCATATCTCTAAGTACATGCTCATGCTGCAGTAACTCCAACCATCTCGGCAATATCTCGTCATTTGCAGCAACACTGGCTCATTTGCCTGTACGCCGAACAGCGACTCAATCCTCCAGGAAAGGCAATACATTGGCGGTCATCTCTGAATCGGTCTGCTCTAGATCGGAGTAAGACTCTCCACACTGGAAATCTTCAACTTATCTGGGCCCGCTCTGGCGTATAAATCGGACGAATCACCTTCGTCTCTCAAATCGGGTAGACTAGCTATCATCTGTCTCAAATCTGGCTAGAAGCTCCGGCGATCTCAGCTCGTAAGCTCCGGAATCAACATCCTGTCAATCTCAGCAACAGCTGGTCCATCTGTCTGCACGGTAGGCGACATCGTAATCTCTGAGGTATGCTGTACATCGACAGTCCTCTCTCAACTGGCAGCTCTAACAATGCCCCGATCATCCGGTGCAAAACCAAGCACTCGCCTCAACTAGAGGTCACAATCACCAATACTAACTCGAGACGTTCCCATGTCACCAGAAAACACAATGGTCGGCCCTCATACTAGACGAGCTCGCCCTGACCGTAACCCTAGCAGCAGCCCAAACTGCGCTCAAACATGGTGACAGGAACCTCAATCGAGTATCGAAGAGAGCAGATCAATGGCAAGAAAGAGAACAACAGATCCAGAGTGGATACATGATCATAGGAAGGAACAGCATCAATGGAGGTATAGTCATGAAACTAATAGAATCGGGGATCTCAAATGGATGTATAATCATGGATGTAAAGAGAATCACTGATCTCGAAAATATGTACATCCTAAGGTTCCTTAAGCGGAGTGGCGTGTCGTAAGTATGCCGCGGAACATACCAACGGTACGTCACTCTACTTTAGTCACATATTCCATCAACCAAGGGTCATCCTACACGACGAAAGTTCGGGTCTAATACCCCCTCGACTAAGTCTAAGTTCCATAAGGTCAAGCCTAAGTTCCGTATATATATAACGCCCTAGGCTCCACATAGTCAAACTTAGACTCGAACCAAGGTCAACCTAGCGCTTTGATACAAACTTTGTCATGACCCGAAAGAGCACGTGACTGGCCCTTGAACCATATGAAGTCTATAGGACTCCATCTGATCCAAGTCAGCCGAAAGCCCAGAAATCTAAAACCATTTTAAGGATAAATAAACAACAAGCAATACACCATACAACGCTGAATGGCGAGGATCAAAATTTAAAAGAAACCCAGATAAGCATGAAAACTGCAACACTACTTAAGCGCGACTCTAAGGTCGAAATAATACATCACTAGTGTCTGAGTCTGAAACAATATACAAGTCTTTGGTTGATGGAATTTCTAGATACAAAGAATAATACATCCACAAGGGTGGTTCTGATGCAAAGAACCCACCTACCAAGCAAATCACCCGCGAATGCCGGAAATACCGCTATGGAACCTGTACGGAAAAACCTGCAAGAACTGTGGCACAACGGGGGTGAGTTGCCAACTCGTGAATAGAAAATATCTACAAGCAGAAATTGGAAGCATGACATAAACCTAAGTTATAACGATCAGATATAATATAAACCTCAAATGAATAAGTTAAAAGCATAGTAAAGTGGCAATGTAACATCTGAACATAAGTGTAGTGCTAAGTACTCGTACCAGTGCCTCACGTAACAATATATCACAAATATGATGTAAGTATGCGGAAAAATGAAAACAGGAGATATCGTGAATGAAATCATCAGAAAATCAATGTCGAGCATTGACACAAACTATATATCTCAATATCAATGAAACACATATATCATGTATCCGACATGTATGCGACATTCATGAAGGTACTCTGTCAGGTACTACTAATATGTGATGCAATGCATATACAATAAGTGTGGGGTAGGGGAGATATAATATACCATCGACCATAAGGCCCCGAGCACATAGGCTCCTCTCCAATCGAGCTCATAGGCTCCGAGCACATAGGCTCCTCTCCAATCGAGCTCTTAGGCTCCGAGCTCATAGGCTCCTCTCCATCGAGCTCATAGGCTCCGAGCACATAGGCTCCTCTCAAATCGAGCTCATAGGCTCCTCTCCAATCGAGCTCATAGGCTCCTCTCACATCGAGCTCATAATGCATATGTAAATTTGCATAGATCATCGTGATGATATATTTAAGTATGCGTATATATATATATCAGCGTCCCATACCACTAATATATATATACTCTAGGGATACACATATATATTTCAGCGTCCCATACCACTGATATATATATGCAGGAGTAAAACAATCTAGAATCATCATATGCAACCATATCACAGTGCGAAATCCATGAATTATAATACATGCAACAAGAACACTAATATAAGCATGCAACTACGTAAAGGCGTGTGCACAAGGAATATGAATCATTAACGTATGAGCATGCAATGCAATGCGAGCCGTAGAATAATTTGGTAAATGAATAATTGTCGATATATGTGTACAAGTATGGGTATGTGTCATCTAAATGAAGTGCAAGTATAACACTATATCCTGCAACATGGAAATAATAGTATGCGCATACTAGGTCATATCCTGATGCAATAATGCTACTGTGTAGTGACATGGCAATTATCGATGAAGAAGTGTGTGAGCCGGCAAGCAAGTGTACGGGGAACATACGCATCATCGATAATGGTGCTAGTGTCCTATCAACATAATAGTAATATAGCAGTAAACATATGCAAGCAATGTGAATAGCGGGAATAAGCGGACATCGAATAATCGACGTAACAGTAAAGAATCTACACCCATATGTACATGTCATGCGGTTATACCATTTGAAAAAGAATGACTCGGGTCTAGTCTAACATCTACTGTGCAACTACAGATCTAAGTATTAAGTAAATCAGGAGGGGTAAGGACACCACCTAAGTCTGAGTCGATATATATAATAGTCGGTGATCCCGCCTCAATAGTATCGCGTACGGTACAGTATATCATATGCCAATCCTCATGTCATGAGTACGGATCAATCATCAATATAGGCTCGTACGGTAAGTCGTCGTACGGCATCCCATTAACTAGGTACGGTCAATATTCTTATTCCTCTCAACAATTATCAGGTATCACCATCATTATCTCACATACTCTGGGGTACTGATCTAAGTCTGTACAACTGATACCATCTACTAAGTATGAATGCCTGGGTACGGTCAATATTCTCATTCCTCTCAACGATTATCAGGTATCACCATCATTATCTCACATACTCTGGGGTACTGATCTAAGTCTAGTACAACTGATACCATCTACTAAGTATGAATGCGGAGGTAAACACACATCCCAAGCCCGCAAGAATCACATGTCGTATCCCAAATACGAACCATATCACATCTCCGATCTCGCGGCACAAAGCCCAATATCATCGACTCATCTCCAAATGTCATCCAATATCATCATCAACACCGTGTAAGTATAGTGAATATGCAAGGATGTGCGTGTGGGTGTAAACCTATTCTAGGGTTCGTGGCTATGAACTACACTAGTTTACTTCTAAGCCTAAACTATCCATAAAACACCTAACACAATATCCATGACACACTATAACTATCATATATGGTATATCAACTACGGACTACGGGGGTGCTATACGTCATCCCCCGACTTCCCCCCTGTAGATATAATCTACTCACCTTGCGTCTTTATATGTGGATGTCGCCACGTGCTTGCTTGTCGTCCTGAAGTCTTCATGAGTACCTACATATCAAAGTATTGCATATGCGCATTAAAACCAACCCAAAGCTAAAACGGCACATGAAACCCAAAACGACACGATAAGGGGCCTATAGGTTAGAACCCATGGCACGCCTTCAAAACCATCAACAAATCCTCTATATCGTCGTATAAACGCCAAATAGTCGAGGCAAAACGCAATCCACAATTGCAGAATCAAAAATACGGAATACGGAAACACGAATCCAAAACAGCAACTTAGGAAATATATCCCAGATTTCACCCTAGGTCACTTTATACAAATCTATATATATCAGGGGTCTAACATGACATGTAGGAGCTACAGAACCAATACGAGCCAAAATGGTGGGACCCAGGCCGCAATTTGCGGCCAAAAGGGATCAATTGGCGGCTGGGTAAGGGAGTTAGAGGCTGGGGTCTTGGTGGTAGCTTCCTGGGTGCCTGCACATACTACTGTCCAATCAATTTTATTTTAGGATGTCTCGGTTGATAGCAGATTCAATATACTCATTACAGATTGCATAAATTTTCCGATATCGGTTTCTAAAATCCGTATTCTGGTTTTTGGCTTCAGGTTAAGGTCTCAATTCATACACTAGGGTGTTTATATAACCTCAACTGAGCTCAATTTCACAATACAACACAAGTTTCCCTCAAACCCTAACTAGGTTTTCTTTAACTCCACAAAATCAACAATATCGGTTCTAAACTAAACATGGGGTATAAGTAATGCATAAACCAAGCTAATGATCCAGAAAATACCTCATTTGGCAACTCAAGAATTTTCTTGAGTTGCCTCTAGTGGCCAAAATCCATGCTTTCTTGGTCCATCGTGTAGGTCTTGAGCGTGTGCATCCTTTTAGTGAAATGGGGGTAGGGTTTTAGTGTTGTTTTGAATGTGTTTAGAGGGGTTGAAGAGGGGAGGGAAGTGAGGAGCAGCAGCAGCAGCCATGGCTGAAGAGGGAGAGAGATGTGTGAGGGGATGGAGGGAAATGGCTAAGGGTTTAAGTCAAAGGTGCCCCATACCTCTCTTCTCACCAACCTCAATTTCTTTATTCTTATTTTCCCATTTTCTTTTTCTTTTAAAAACCTTTCTCGCTTAAATAGTAAACCCAAAAGAACCATGACAAATAAAAATGTAACACAAGTGTGAAAAAGTGATATGTGCATGTTTTGCACAAAATTGCCAAAAATCCGATTAGCGGTTTTTAATCGCGATTAGCACTAATTAAGCATATAACTAGTCAATTAAACTTAGAAATGGCATAATTCTTTAATTTACCCTATTTTAGAATTTTCCATAATTTTTCTAACATTTTTCCTATTTATTTGCCTTTAATAATTCCAAAATATTAAAATATTCAATAAAATAATATTAAATTATAAAAATTCCCAAAATTAATATCTTATCTTCGGGAGCGGGTTCGAGCGCCGCGACCCTTGCTGCTACTCATTCAGAGGAGTCTCTGGTTGCCTTGTCTACTGCTTACAGACGGGCGGCACGTGCGGCTCGGTAAGCAAACGGTAAATCAACTCCAGGTAATGTGCCTTGAGGTTCCGTTGTCAAAGTTTTCAATTATCAGTTCTTATATATCTTATCTTGCAGGGCCAAGCCTTACCGAAGAAGTGGCGACGACCGCTGAGCCTGAGGTTGCAGTGGAGGAGGTAGCTGTGATTGCTGAACCCGGGGCGGCGGTAGGAGAGGTGGCCGCAATTGCCGGGCTCGAGGTAGTGGCTGATGAGGCAATCACGATTGTTATGCCCGAGATAGCTACCATTGCTGAGCCCGAGATGGCGGCGGGTGAGACGGCTACCATGGCCGAGCCCAAGGTGGCGGTGGATGAGACGGCTACAATTACTGAGCCCGAGGTAGTGGCGAGCGAAATGGGTACAATTGCTGGGCCTGAGGTGACCGCTCTCTCTCAAGAGTCGGGCACTGCCCCGATCATCGCTCTTCCAGCCTACGGTTCTTTGCCATCTCTTAGAGTCGCAAGCGTGACGACGGCTCTCGTGGAGTTAGGGGATGAGGCGACGGGAGGTGAGACCACCCCGATGGAGGAGGGAGACGCCGTTGTTGTATCAAGTGACGCCCTCATCACGGTTCCGACCGGCGACTCATCAGGTAGATTTTAGGTCACCGCCCTTCTTTTCATTCTGCAATCTTTTTCAATCTTTCCTGACAGGGTTTATCTTGTTTCTAATGCAAGTGCGTGTAGTGCTAACGTCGTGCTCCCTAAGACAGCGCCGTCAGTTACCGTCCTGACGGTGACCACCTCTCTACCTTCTCTCGCACCGTCTTAGATGCTGGAAGGTATGGATTTGTGACCCATCAGACTTATTTCTAGGCTGTATAATTTATATACTGACGTTGCATTATTGCGTCTTTGTAGGAGTCCTTTTTGACCTCATATACCAGGTGCTGCACCCCCACTTCTCCTTCCCGTCGGAGATTGCTTCGTCTAGTGGCGCTGGTGAATACATCCTTCAGTTAATGTTCTTTCTTTTACCAATAGTGAAATCATTTCTGATTCTCCTTTGCCTTGATTGCAGTACTACAGATTGAAGGAGGAGATGAGAGAACAGTTGCGCCACTGGTCCTCCCGGCTTTGCCACCCGCTGCAGCTGGTATAGTAAATCTAATTGTTCATGAACCTCTTATACTACTTGAACCATCATCTGATTGTGATTTGTTTTGCAGCGGTCACTTCGACTCCGGCCTCTTTCGAGTCTCGCATTATGATGCCGGCAGGGCCCTTTTCCAGACGTCCATCCTCAAAAAGTGCTGTGACCAGTCTGCATATGCTGAGCAAATACGTCGAAGAGCTTGATGTGGAGGCTCCTACATCTGCCGCAGATTTCGCTGCCGAGGTTAATCCAATGCTGGCAACGCTTTTGAACTTCCATAATGAAGGCGTCGTCGAGTCTTGGGTTAACCATTGCAGGAAGATTGAGGCCTGTCTGCATGAGCTTGAGCTTATGCGTCCTGCTCCTGTGACTCAGGCTTTGAACTCCCAGCGGGCCGCATGGGTTGAGCAGAGTGTTCCGTTCCTTCGCCATTTCGAACGAGAGGTAACCCTTAAGCGAAAGGAACGTGAGGCGACTGCTGCTGAATCCGCCTAACTTCGCGATGAGCTTGTAGCTAATGCTGCCCAGCTGAACACCATTTTTGAAAACCTTCAACGATGTATCTCTGACGGGCTGGTGTTGAGGAAAAAGCTTAATCTTAATGAGCAGGTCGCGCAGAGTCAGGAGGCTGCCCAGCAGGAAGTTGATCAGAAACTCTCATCCTGTTTGCAGCAACGGGCCCAAATTGAAGCAGAGCTGACCGCGGCGGCTGATCGTGAGGAAGAGTTGAGAGGAGTGCGCGAGCAGCTAGCTGGTCTATTGAAGGCGCCTCCCTCCCAATAGCTGCTTTTGTATAGATTGAACATTTGTAATCTTTGAACAACATGTATCCATTTTTTATTCTTTTATACGATTTGCCTTGTACTCAATTGAATTCATGAATAAAAGATACACATTTTTTTGTTATACTGTTACTTTCTTCTCCTTGCCGTGTTGTTTGCCATGTGATTTTAGCAAGTGCGGTCTGTAAATAGTATATAGCTGTCAATCTTATGCTTTTTGTAAGGTGGTGATGGCTTAGAAAACAGCGTTAGGATCTGTCACCTAAGAATTTTCAACTTTATGAGCCGTGAGGGTCTCATAAAGAATTTTCTCCCTACCGGTCGAGAGGATCCCGTAGGTGTAATTTCTCCTTAAGAATCGTGAGGATTCCTAAGTGTGTTTTCTCTTGAAAGTCGTAAGGATCTCACAAGAGAATTTACTCCTTTACGAGTCGTGAGGACCCGTAAGTGATGGGTGAAGTTGTCCTTATCCGCATTTCACGGAGTCAGGAGTTGCTCTGGATGCTTCCCACGGGTTCACTGCCGTGTTCGGCGAGGACCAGGCTCCGCTCTGGACGTTTTCCATGGGGTCAGGGTTGACATTATCCGCGTTCCACGTAACCAGGAATATTGCTCTGGATGCTTCCCATGGGTTCACTGCCGTGTTCTACGAGGACCAGGCTTCGCTCTGGATGCTTCACACGGGGTCATTGCCGTGCTCAGCGAGGAACAGGATCCGCTCTGGACGTTTCCCACGGGATCAGGATTGACATAAGCCACGTTCCACATAGCCAGGAATTTTGCTCTGGATGCTTCCCACGAGTTTACTGCCATGTTCGGCGAGGACCAGGCTCCGCTGTGGATGCTTCACACGGGGTCATTGTCATGCTCTGCGAGGACCGGGATCCGCTCTGGACGTTTCCCACGGGGTCAAGGTTGACATTATCCGCGTTCCACGTAACCAGGAATTTTGCTCTGGATGCTTCCCACGAGTTCACTGCCGTGTTTGGCAAGGACCAGGCTCCGCTCTGGATGCTTCATACGGGGTCATTGCCGTGCTCTGTGAGGACCAGGATCCGCTCTAGACGTTTCCTACGGGGTCAGGATTGACATAAGCCGCGTTCCACGTAGCCAGGAATTTTGCTCTGGATGCTTCCCACGGGTTCACTGCCGTGTTCGGCGAGGACCAGGCTCCGCTCTGGATGCTTCACACGAGGTCATTGCCGTGCTCTGCGAGGACCAGGATCCGCTCTGGACGTTTCCTACGGGGTCAGGATTGACATAAGCCGCGTTCCACGTAGCCAAGAATTTTGCTCTGGATGCTTCCCACGGGTTCACTGCCGTGTTCGGCAAGAACCAGGCTCCGCTCTGGATACTTCACACGGGGTCATTGCCATGCTCTGTGAGGTCCAGGATCTGCTCTGGACGTTTCCCAAGGGGTCAGGATTGACATAAGCCGCGTTCCACGTAGCCAGGAATTTTGCTATGGATGTAAGTCCATGTTACCCACCCCGGTGCTTACGGGGAGGCGGAATAGGTAAAAAACAAATTTTTAACACAAGGTAACATGGACTAAAACATGAGGATCTTTGCCAAACCATTACCAACAAACTATACGAGGTTCTATCTACTATGCACGGAGATTATACCTTATGCTACTAGTCCTTCGGGTCTTCTCTGCTACCCTCCGCATCTTCATAGGCTCCATAGGTCGATCCGAATCTTGGTCACCTCCACGGCCTCCTTGAGTCGAAGACGATCCACCTGAGAGTCTGTAATCCGAGCTCCACCTCAAGCCGAGGTAACTAGGGCACCAAGTTTGCTATTCTTGAAGTCCCAGGTAGTGTAGAAGATGATGGTGGATTTGTTTATCTATTTTGTTTCTATTTTTCTCAACACATGAGAGCTATAGAAAAATCAAGAGAGGAAGAAGGAGGAGGAACCATGGGAGCTCAAACTTGAAGAGGGAGAATAAGCAAGAGATAATGATCCATAAACAAAATAATTACTAATCTCTTATCATGATAAAGTTGATGGCTACATTGATTTGACCATTATCATCACAAATCAAATCTAAAGCCAAAAGCAAAAGAAGGATCTAGTGCTCTCAAGAAAAGTCCAAGTCAACAATGGTCAACTAGTTCAAATGGTCAAGCATGGTCAAATGGTCAAAGCAATTAGCCATAACACAATTATCATTAAAAAGGTTACTAAATATTTTCCTCACCTCATAATGGTTTTGACCGAACCAACGGTCAAAACCCTAATGAGGCACCTCCTTCTTCTTCGCTCCTCACAACCGTGCATACACACCCGCATCCGCATTCCGTAGAATGCGAACGCACAGAAGACAAAACTAATCCATCCATAAAATACTAAGATCTGGCTTAAACCAAAGCACACTAGCATTGTCTGCCCGAACAGCATACGCGAACAAGTGCACGTAAGTGATCGTAGCCCTGCCGTAAAACCATACGGCCTCTACACCTTTCGCCCAGTGCAGGGAAACTCTCTGTGTGGGACTCTAAAAACTCGACACTACGCTAGTAGTGGGTTTAACCACAGACCGCAAGAGGCACTAGCTGTACGTAACGGTCCCCAGGTAGATGTTGATAAGAAGGTCGTTGAGATAAACCCATCCGAACTCCTACTGAGCTTGAATGTGATAATCTCCGTACAGTCTGGTCTGTTCGTCTAAGAGTATCGCATGTCGGGCCTAGCGGGGCGATAAACGTCAGACCCCTAATAGCGGTACAAGTCGTGCCGGAGTGTAGCCCAGAAAACCCTGAGAAACTACTGGAAACACTACCAGTAATTCGCGCTTGCCCTGGCTAGGGACTTTGTGTATTGGCTCTCATAGACATAGCGCGATATCAACCCCCAATACCAGAAGAGACGAATCCTATCTAACCGCTACTGCCTCTAAGTGCTTCAGGACTGCACCCAACTACTACCTGTTTGCACGACTCTTTTTTGAGCCGTGGTAGGGTAGTAATCAAAGTACAGTGGGAACACACTCGAGGCGAAGTAGCAGTGTCAAGTCGACGGACTAAGTTGGACTCCTGTCACCTGGGAACTGTTATCTGACCATAGGTATAGTACCAACCAACAGTTCTCGACGAGTCCTGTCCAGTGTACCCGTAACCTAACGAGCACTCGCATACTATCTCCAGTACGACGTACTAATGGCTGTGGGACAGACCATTTCCCCTGCTGGGATGAGAAGCGTATACGCAAGTCTACTCCGGAGTATCGATGCCCCGTCTCGATAATCCTATGACTAGGGACCTGTATAACGATGTGCTTATAGATTACCCAGCCCCCACTAGTGTGACTGCCATCACAACGCTGGTAATCAAGTAAAGATCCTAAGGGCTCCACTAATTGTATAAGCGATATGCTAAAAGAAACACACACACACATATTGAAGTAGAAACAAACCAAGTAGCATACTACCATTTTGAGCAAGATTGTCTATACAACTGTGAATATCCCAAGCTTCCATTAAGTAATATACAAACTAGTATGATACAGTAATGGCCTCTAGGGCATATACACTAACAATCTCCCACTTGCACTAGGGCCATGTACTGGCGTATCGAAGACCTATCATCTCGATCAGCCGCTCGAACTGAGTCTGGGGTATGGCCTTCGTGAGTGGATCTGCAGTGTTATTCTCCGAATCTACTCTCCTCACCTCGATCTCCCGGCGATCTACGATCTCCCTGATCAGGTGGTACCGCCTCAAAATGTGTCTGGACTTCTGATGGGACCTGAGTTCCTCTGCTAAAGATATAGCGCCGTTGTTGTCACAATACAGCGGTATTGGATCAACAATGGTGGGAACCACCTGAAGCTCCGTGAGGAACTTCTTCATCCAGACAGCTTCCTTTGCGGCATCGCAAGCTGCTATGTACTTCGCTTCCATAGTTGAGTCAGCAACGGTTTCCTGCTTGGAGCTTTTCCAGCAAACCGCCCCTCCATTGAGGGTAAAGACATAATCCGACATGGACTTGGAGTCATCCTTGTCACTCTGGAAGCTGGAGTCTGCAAAGGCCTCGATCTGGAGGTATTTTCCGCCATACACCAATAACATCTCCTTAGTACTTCTCAGGTACTTGAGAATGTTCTTTACTGCTATCCAGTATTTCTCCCCTGGGTCCGACTGATACCGGCTTACAACACTCAATGTGTATGCTACATCTAGTCTGGTACACAACACCGCATACATTATAGAGCCTACCGCAGATGCATAAGGTATAGATAACATGCGTGCCCTTTCCAAATTAGTCTTGGGAGACATCTCTTTGGAGAGGGTGATTCCGTGACAAGCCGGTAGATTACCGCGCTTTGAATCTTCCATACTGAATCGTTACAGTATGGTGTCGATGTACCTGGACTGCGAAAGTCCCAACATCCTCTTAGATCTATCACGATAGATCTGGATCCCCAGAATGTAGTTGGCATTGCCCAGGTCCTTCATAGAGAACCTCTATGACAAGAATCCTTTGATTGACTGTAGCATAGGAATATCATTTCCTATTAGGAGAATGTCATCCACGTACAAGACAAGGAATACCACAGTTCTCCCTACAATCTTACTGTAATAGCATGGTTCATCTGGATTCTTGATAAAGCCGAATTCTTTGACAATATCATCAAAGCAGATGTTCCAACTCTACGATGCCTGCTTCAGTCCATAGATGGACTTAAGCAACTTGCACACTTTACCGCTGCTCCCACTCTGAATGAAACCCTCTGGCTGATCCATATAGACGCACTCTTCCAAATTTCCATTTAGGAAAGCCGTCTTTACGTCCATCTGCCAGACTCATAATCGTGGAAGGAAGCAATGGCAAGAAGGATCTGAATGGATTTGAGCATAGCCACTGGAAAAAAGGTCTCGTCTTAGTCCAAACCAGGTCTTTGACGAAAACCCTTTGCAACAAGTCTAGCTTTATAGGTTTCAACCTGCCCATCTACACCAATCTTCTTTCTGAAGATCCATTTGCAGCCGACGGGTTTTACCCCTTCTGGAGCAATGTCCAAAGTCCAAACTTTGTTAGTGTACATGGACTCCATTTCGGTCCGCATTGCATCCAGCGATTTTACTGAGTCACCGCTCTGAATGGCTTGCTGGAAACTAGTAGGCTCATTATTTTCAATGACGCAATCCTCTCGATCCCCGTCTATGAGAAAACCGTATTATCTCTCGGGCGGATGAGACTGCCTACTACTCCTACGGAGTGGCGCTGGGACGTCCAGTTCTCCTGAAACTTCTGGTTCTACCAAGCTTTCAGTAATAGCTTGTGGTTCTGGAATTTCTTCCAGTTCTATTGCGCTCCCACTTATCTGATTTTCTAAAAATTCAGTTTCTAAGAAGTGGGCATGCTGAGAAACAAAAACCTTTTGTTGCTCTGCTGAATAGAAAAGATACACCCTGGAGTTCTTGGGGTATCCCATAAACTTACACAGTACTGAGCGTGCCTCGAGCTTGTCCACATGCTGCTTCTTTACAAAAGCTGGACATCCCCATGTCTTAAGATACTAAAGACAGGGTTTCTTCCCACTCCACATCTGATATGGAGTGGTAGGCACAGTCTTGGTGGGAACCTTGTTCAAAAGATATGCAGCTGTTTCTAGTGCATAACCCTAGAAAGATTGCGGTAACTCATCCTTACTCATCATGGAACGAACCATATCCAATAGAGTTCGATTCCGCCTTTCCGATACACCGTTATGTTGTGGTGTGTATGGAGGAGTAAGCTGAGAGAGAATTCCATTCTCTTTTAAGTAGCCCAGAAACTCGGCACTTAAGCATTCACCACTTCGATCAGATCTCAGTGTCTTGATACTTTTGCCTGTTTGTTTTTCAACTTCATTCTTGTATTCCCGAAATTTCTCAAAGTCATCGAATTTATGCTTCATCTGGAAGACATGTCCATACCTGGAGAAATCATCCGTAAAAGTAATGAAGTATGAATAACCACTTCGCGCATGTATAGACATTGGACCACACGTCACTGTGTATGAGTCCTAAGAGCTCGCGCGCTCTTACTCCGTGCCAGTGAATGGAGTTTTTGTCATCTTTCCCAAGAGACAAGATTCACAAGTGGCATAAGACTGATACTCGAACGGATTCAAGTATCCCTCTTTATATAACTTTGTTAATCGTATCTCATTGATATGACCCAGTCTACAATGCCATAAGAAAGCCTGATTTGTTTCCGGAGACTTTCTTTTAAGTGTGTTCTGGACACTGAAAACCTAAGCTTGATTCAATACGTATATTCCGTTTTCTAATGTACCTGTCCCAATCAGAACTTGATTTAGGTGGATGTGGACCACATCGCTTACAAAAGTAAAATCATATCCTTCCTCAGAAAGTAAGGATACAGATATGATATTACAAGCCATACTAGGTATATACCAACAGTTACGTAGAATCAATATCTGCCCACTTGTCAATCCAAGGTGATATTCCCCTACGGATTCAGCGTCCACGCTCATTCCGTTAGCAACCGTGAGAGTGATATCACCTACCCTGATAACTATACGGTATCTCAAAGCCTGTAATGAATTACAGATGTAAGATCTTGATCCGGTATCCAGTACCCAGGAAGCAGAGTTAATTGAAATACAGTTTTCTATTGCAAACACCCCCGAAGCCAAAGCCACAACATGCTTTGAATCCTGTCTACTGGCTTTCAAAGCCCTGCAATCCTTCTGCCAATGTCCTTTCCCGTAACAATAGGAACGTCCCTCCTTCACTACATCCAGTCCCGAAACTTTTGCCCTTCCCTTTCCTTATACTTCCCTGGTTTCCTTCACGGTACAAGTAGAGGGCGGAGACCGTAGAATCAAGCCAGTATTTGACCCGTTCTTCAACGTGGTCTTCAGGTCCGTGAGCTCATCAAAATAGCTAGTCTCTGTAAGGACGTTGCCCTCTACAGATGACCCGATAGCCAACCTCGCTTAAAGCAATTCGTACGAGGTCTCATATCTTGTGATACGAGATTGCTCTCTATATAAATCTTTGTTTTGGAGGAAGATAGAAACTGAGTCCATCTTCTCGTGCTGCCTTTGGTATGCACCATCAACTGAGGCCAACACGAGGCACTTGCATTCGTACAGTCTTTTTCCGACGTCTTACAGATATCAATATCCGCGACAGTGGAAAATGGTCCTGAGACGGCAGGGGTTTGATTAGTTAAGAGGTGTCCCAGCTTGTCATGGGTAATGGACATCTGGACAGACCTTTGCCAGTCATAACAGTCAGATTCAGTCATTTTATTATCTTGATGTAACCTATGTGTGGTCACTGGGTCGCTGCAATTAAGAGAGAGAGAAGAAAACACTTAGCATGATGCTCTTGCAAGTTTAGATTGGTTTTTAATTTATCTAAACAGGATGACTCCCACTGTTTCTCGAATCCTTCCTCAAACCATAAAAGAAGAATTAGTCGGGATTGATCTCACTGTACAATACTTGCTTAACCGTTCAGCCAGGCTGGTGTCGGTACTTCGAGGGAGGTTTTACGATGCTTTCGCGAAGTTCCTTAATTAAATAACCTCTTTTCCCTGTGGGCGTAGCCCCGCTAAGACCTTTCTAGACACCTACTTGGTTTATAGCATTGATCGTTAAGTGAAAATTTTCCCGATGAGTAGCGGATACTCACAGTAGGATCGGGATCCAAATATCATTGTGAGATAATGCTGAAGGAATCCTACCAACATTATCAAACTCCAAATGGTATGCAGCACTAGCAAGTTTCAGTTTCTTTAGAAACTCCCGATGTGGATTTTTGCCCCATGCTCTTATGACCTTGACGAAGGTCAACAAATCATAAGTCACATGTCAAGTTCTACCCATCATTGTCCAGGTTAATTTGAACCCACCCGTATATACCCTTGACGAAGGTCAACAAGGTAATACGACTGTCCTAAACCAATGCATCTATCTATACTACATATGAACACCCAACAGCTACCAATCACTATGCCTTGACGAAGGTCAACAAACATAGCTTGAATACTATTGAATATTCATATGAAATGACGGAGGGCTACGGATGATTTTGGCGAAACCGTGAACGTAGTGAACTTGATATAATCGAAGGAACTTTGATAGCTTTTAAAAGGAGTAGTTTAAGCTCCGCGTTTTTAAAAGTTTATCTGTTTTGAAAAAAACGAGTGGTTTTGAAATTGTTCCAATGATTCAGCTTTGGTTTGTTTTCTTTGCATTAATTTAATGTGTCCTATCAATTAGTCCTACCATTGCAGAAAACAACAAAAATATGACGTTTGCTTATGCCATCCGCATTCGCCACGGAGCCCCGTCATAACCCGTTAGGTTACTTAACTAACGACAGAGCAGGGGCTGAACTAGCGCGGATGCAAAACATAAGCAACGCCTACTAGATATCATATATAGATATATACATTCGTCAGATGCAATGATAGCTGTTCAGTTGATAAAACTGCACATTTGTTATGACATTTTTCCTACTATTATTATATAATAAAAGGTGTTTATTATAATATATGATACATATGAGGGTTTATTTGTAAAATACTATTTTCATGTGTTTATATATTATAAATAATATTTTGTAGGAAAAAGTAAACATATAATATCCATGTAACATTTGGCACATTTAAATATGCTTACCTTATTAATACCTTTGACCGATTCTTAATGGTTAAGTTAATATCTCAATAAAACAAACTCTACTAATATTGTTTGTTGAGTTATTGTGCAGAATTTTCAGGGCTGAAATCAAGGAAATCAAAGTTGGCAAATCAAATCTACCAAATATATTCAAGAAACTAATTCTGGTAGAAATGTAGAAAAGATTTTCAAAGTCTAGATACTCAAAAGATTACCAAGTGTTACAGATATGAAGCTACAAAAATTAGAGGCCATGATCTCACCAAAAGGGGGCGGATCCGTGGCCAAACCTATCCAATAGCCGCGGTTCCGCCGCGGATTTGAAGAGTTGAGATATGGGATTGTGGTGGTTAGGATCCTAACAACTAGTTTCCATATTAGGAAACTAGGGTTCTGGCTCTGTGACTATAAATAAGGACCGAGAGCCTCTTGGAAAAATCGTCAAGCCGACGCGATCACGAAGCCCCAGACGCTCACGCATCCAGGCTGATCATAAACTGTTCATCTACCTCCTTAGGAAAGATCGAGAAGCAACTAGTTTGTAATCATTTTCTACGGATTAAAGTGTAGTTTGTTCAAGTTGATTAATAAAGGTAGTTATTTTATTTAATTCTTTTTGCATTTTACATTATGTTTTCCCTCTCTGTCTTTTCATCTTCTTCTCCTAACATGCGCGAGTAATTCTCCGCTTGTTAGGGTTCGTAGGATTAGGGTAGGCTAATGGATGATGAACATCCCTAAACCCTTTTTAAGTCCTATAAAGTTTATGAACTTTATCAAAAGAATCATTAACATTCTAATCGGGCGCGCTAACAATTCTTTGTTAGTTCCGACCGCGATTAGAGATTAGATTAATGATTGTTTTGGTAAAGGCTAGATATGAACGGAGTTCCGTGTCGAGATAAGGGTTAAGAGTGGGATTCTTTTTCCCTCCAGAAACCCTAATCTACACGCATCACCGTCGTTCTAGTTTTAAATCTATTAAAGGATAAAAATGGTAACTTTTAATTAATCGTCCATGACTACTAAATCCTAATGAACCCTACAAGCCCTCTTAGTATATTATCTAAATCTCTAAAAAAATCTAGATCTATATTTTTGCATTCTTGCTTAACGTAGATCTAGAAACTTTTCACAAAATTTTTATTTCCTCCTCTCTTTCAACACATCTAAAGTAAGAGTAAAAGGTTCCACGTTTCCCTGAAGACGACCCGTACTCACCTCGGTCTAGCTACGCGCGACACCGTTCTGATTGCGATTAAACTACAAACACACTCTTTCGAAACAATCAAATGGCGCCGTTGCCGGGGATCCGTGCGTAATTTTTTATTCTTACTATTTGTGTTGAATTCTTAGACGATTCATATCATTATTAAAACAAAACTGCAAATTGCATATTTAACAATTTGTGTGTGAATTTTGCGAGGGAATCTGGAGTCACGGTCTTGAAGAAACAGGAGATCTAGGGTTTCACACTTCTCTGGTATCTTTCTTAACTCTTTCTCTCTCCTCTAAAATCTAATAAAATCTATTTTCTGCAGGATTCTTTGCAAAATAGCGCCGCTCAAAAATCTTTTTGCAAAGTTTTGTTTTGCGGTTTGTTTTTGCATATTTTAATACGGATTTTTAAGGGGAAAAGACCAAATCAAGATTAGGTGGGGATTTAATCACCCTTCCTAAGCCCCACAAATCACAAACTGAGCATATAGATCAACCCTTCATTAATTAAAAAAAATATCTAGACCAGACTCTAAGGACTGTCGTACTCAATAAGGACAAAGGAAGGTCATGGGTAATCTATCGTTTATCTGCATTATTTTTGTAGTGCCTAGGAAAGTGTGTCAAATGCTAGTGGTTTTTAATTAGGCCCACGACGTGGTTTCTTCCCACTTACCTGGCACTTACCTGGCTACAAGGGTAGTACGGAGGCGGTAGAGGATTGATCATGTGGCTTGTCCTTTGGAAGTCTAGGAGCGGTCTAGAGACTGGACCTAGGTAACCATAGTTCTAGGGTTGTGCATTTTTGTGATTTGTCTTAATCCGTCATTTTTCAAAACAAACCAATTACTTTATCTCCGTTTTACCCCTTCCCCCTTCTTCTCTTCTTATAATGGGTGACCTAAACAGAAGAACACTCCCCGAGCTTTGCTGTCCACAACCAGATATCTCTTGTTTTCAAAATCCCTTCGGTATACCGTCCGGCTCTTCCATGTCCTTAAGAGATCATATAGAACAAGCAGGAAGAAACAGTTGGCCACCTTAGTCTAGGTCTTATCAACCGTATTCTAATCCTACACCTGTTTCAGTTCATACCCAGAGTGAGGAAGCCCCTAGACGAATGTCCATTGCTGAGCACATTGCTAGGTCTAGAGGCCAAAGTTTCAACCCGGACCAATATCAACCATCACCACCACTGTCCGGAGAAGAGTTTGATATGCGGTTTGTATATAGCCAACCAACCAACCCATATCAATATTCTTCTTATCATAATATTGATCCTACTCCTACCCAAGTTCAGCAACCATTCTGTTCCTATCAATCCAATCCGACTTTTCCACCTACTCTAGACAGTTCTTCTAATCAGTCATTTGGGAGTTTTAATTATCCACAGGAATTTCAATCTTATACTGAAACCCCTTATCAACCCAAGACTAGTCTGGAGCAGACATTAGAAAAATTTATGGAACTGATGAATCAAATTATGAAGGATTTGCGTAGTAAGACAGAACTGTACACCCTTCCTAATCAAACCTCCTCATTCCAAACTGAACTCCACAACTCCAGTTTCATAGATTCATCAAGTACAATGTCTGATAAGTTGTGTGACTTTGTAGTATTTGATTTACCCAACTGTGAAGGGTCCCTTTCAAGTGAAACCATACCCAACCCTTGTGATCTCTACACCTCCACTCTTGAACCAAAACTGATTGAAAACCATACTTTTGATGAGGAGTTTGAGAATTTTAACCTTCACTTGAATGAGGTGATTGACGTTGGGGATATTTTGATTGATGAACCCGAAATATTGGATGATTTTGTCCCACCAATTCATCAAATTCTTTCACTTCCTTGTGGTCATCATCTTGAGCCTTTAATTCTTCCCGAACCCCAAATATGTCTTGAAGTTGATGATAATGGTATACCTGAAGATCAGACCGAAATACAGCCTCCATCTTCCACATCTGGTTCAGCAACACTCGACACACCAATTTGTTTACCCAATTCACCTTCTACTTTCTCCGGTTCTTCTTCTGTTCCTATAGTTTCAGTGAGTTTTGATAAATCACAATCCGTTAATTCAAGTTCAATAATACCAGAGATTCAACTTGATTTAGATATTTTTGAAAATGAGGTAGATGAGTTTTTCGAGTCCTCTACCTCAATGATTTTTTATGAATCAAGTAGAATAAACTCTGGCACAAAACTCTTTGACAGCAAAATGTTCAATCACACCATCGATAAAAGTTTTGAAGAACTTTTTGCTGACGAACTTGAATTTTTAAACAATACGGATTTTGTGATTGATCAATCTCCACCTATAGAGGTTGAACCGTCACCATTCCTTCTTTCTAATCATTCACATTCATTCCCGTTCTTTCTTTTCTCTAATTTCAAACCCTTTCCAGAACACCTCTTATCCCTTCCCCATTTTTTCTTGACTCGATACAACACGTTCTTCCACCAACCTATACGCTATACTGATAAAATCTTTGAATGGTTGGTGTTAACTTTTGGTCTTTGTAAAGTCTTACTTTGACCAAATGACTCACCCCCTCTTAAAATGCTCCGTATTGTCTAACTCATGTTTGGGGGGGTATATTTTTGGCTCTTGAACATAACTTTTGTCCTCAAATTTGTGAGCCAAAAATAAGTTTGGGGAGGATTTTCACTTTCATATATTTTTGCCCCCATTAATAATTTCCCCTCAAGCTTACAGGTTTTTGTGATCCAGCGGATAGCAACAGTGAGGACACTGTTGAAAACAAGTTTGGGAGAGGTTTGTGCTTATTTACGCATCAATTTGCATCATACTTTGCATAAGCACAACATTTTCAAAAATTTCAAAAAATTTCTTTTAAAACAAAAGAGTCGAAATTGAAAAATTACATCCAAAAGATAGGAATAGTTTAAGAAAACCAAGAAAATTAGAAGTTTTCTTAAACGAACTAGTAATAAGTAGTTATGAGCTGTTGTCCCAAGGGTTAGTAAGATGAAGGAAATCACTAATCTGAGGATAAAAATAAGTCTGAAAAATAGTTTCTATTCTGGAAGCCAAACATTTGAATGTTGATACCCTACTATATGCACTTACACACGTCTTGAAACTCGGGATAGTAGAGGATAACTTGAAATGCTCTTTTCTAAAAGCCAAAGTATGAAGGAAATGAAAAAAATGAAGAAAATATAAAAATGGTGAAAAGAAAAAAATGAACACTGATTTTGTATCGCCAAGGCAGCAATAAAATAATATAGCGAGGGTGCCTCTTCACCTAGTGCCCTAAGGCCAACTGGTCTGGGAGTCACTGCTAAGCCTTAGGTGGTGCAAGACAAGGAAAATATTATCACCTAATCAGCAAGCACTTGAGTAATCGGTCGGTTAGTACCTCAAGAAGTATTAACGGTCGCATGAAAAGGTGTGAGCAAACCTAAATATTCATCAAATTAAAAAGTACTGAGGCAGATGGACAAGAGTATGATAGCTTGAATTGAATTCTCCGAGTGTAGGGATGTTCTATTCACACACGTAGGGGTATATGATCGATGTTTGGACAAAAAGTAGGAATGAAGAATAAAGACGATGTTTTATTGAGGGATAATTTGATTTCTAACATTTTTTCATGACTATTAAGATAGGGCTCATGACAATTGAAAAGCTAGTGTAGTTGGAAACTCTTATTTTCAAAGTATTTCTTTTATGGTTCTTATCTTTATATGTAAATTTCACCATCTCTCTTTTATTATAGGATTTTGTGGGTGTAATCCGCTGAAAACCCTCAGGAGACAACACTCCTCCTACTAGGGACACCTAGAGGTTTAACGGCTTGTTGCACGTGCTCAGTGCAATCGTATTTGCCTACGAAAGTGTGCTTAGTTTTATCCTTTTTCTTCTTCTCCTTCTCTTGAATAAACTAGTTTGCTCGGGACGATCAAAGATAAGTTTGGGGGTATTTTTTCAGTTGATAAAACTGCACATTTGTTATGACATTTTTCCTACTATTATCATATAATAAAAGGTGTTTATTATAATATATGATACTTATGAGGGTTTATCTGTAAAATACTATTTTCATGTGTTTATATATTATAAATAATATTTTGTAGGAAAAAGTAAACATATAATATCCATGAAACATTTGGCACATTTAAATATACTTACCTTATTAATACCTTTGACCGATTCTTAATAGTTAAGTTAATATCTCAATAAAACAAACTCTACTAATATTGTTTGTTGAGTTATTGTGCAGAATTTTCAGGGCTGAAATCAAGGAAATCAAAGTTGGCAAATCAAATCTACCAAAGATATTCAATAAACTAATTCTGGAAGAAATGTAGAAAAGATTTTCAAAGTCTAGATACTCAAAAAATTACCAAGTGTTACAGATATGAAGCTGCAAAATTTAGAGGCCATGATCTCACCAAAAGGGGGCGGATCCGCGGCCAAACCTATCCAATGGCCGCGGTTCCGCCGCGGATTTGAAGAGTTGAGATATGAGATTGTGGTGGTTAGGATCCTAACAACTAGTTTCCATATTAGGAAACTAAGGTTCTGGCTCTGTGACTATAAATAAGGACCGAGAGCCTCTTGGAAAAATCATCAAGCCGACGCGATCACGAAGCCCCAGACGCTCACGCATCCAGGCTGATCATCAACTGTTCATCTACCTCCTTAGGAAAGATCGAGAAGCAACTAGTTTGTAATCATTTTCTACGGATTAAAGTGTAGTTTGTTCAAGTTGATTAATAAAGGTAGTTATTTTATTTAATTCTTTTTGTATTTTACATTATGTTTTCCCTCTCTGTCTTTTCATCTTCTTCTCCCAACATGCGCGAGTAATTCTCCGCTTGTTATGGTTCGTAGGATTTGGGTAGGCTAATGGATGATGAACATCCCTAAACCCTTTTTAAGTCCTATAAAGTTTATGAACTTTATCAAAAGAATCATTAACATTCTAATCGGACGCGCTAACAATTCTTTGTTAGTTCCGACCGCGATTAGAGATTAGATTAATGATTGTTTTGGTAAATGCTAGATATGAACGGAGTTCCGTGTCGAGATAATGGTTAAGAGTGGGATTCTTTTTCCCTGCAGAAACCCTAATCTATACGCATCACCGTAGTTCTAGTTTTAAATCTATTAAAGGATAAAAATGGTAACATTTAATTAATCGTCCATGACTACTAAATCCTAACGAACCCTACAAGCCCTCTTAGTATATTATCTAAATCTCTAAAAAAATCTAGATCTATATTTTTGCATTCTTGCTTAATGTAGATCTAGAAACTTTTCACAAAATTCTTATTTCCTCCTCTCTTTCAATACATCTAAAGTAAAAGTAAAAGGTTACACGTTTCCCTGAGGACGACCCGTACTCACCTCGGTCTAGCTACGCGCGACACCGTTCTGATTGCGGTTAAACTAAAAACACACTCTTTCGAAGCAATCAAATCGCGGTCGGGACTAACAATAGCCATTCCAGATCATAGATGAACATATTGGATATGCTAGGAATCCGCGTTTCGTTCGAGCCTGCAACGAAAGACGGATTACACGGTCGCGATGAATAGCCAAACCCTACCCTAGACCCCTACGGGTGCGGCAAACTACCCGCCAAGTACCTGAAATGAAGCAACCTCCCTCAACAACGTAAGTAGGCCACTCGGCACTTCAAAGTACCCGGTAGTTTGTACACCCCACCTTGGGTCTATCCTAGGAGCAAAAACAGTAAAAGAAATAATATACAATGGCGGCTACAACCTCAATCCGGATGTGCGGCCATAAAAATAATATTAAATCAATTTACAAATTCTACATTGATGAAAAAAGAAAACTCTCATATCACATCCCTGGCTATTCATCACGACGATCCAACAAGTTCATATACACAAACCAACATTATAGATCACAGATATGCACAACCCCCACTAATCGACGTATAGCAATTAGTGAACGTTCAGTACATATATTACATCACAGAAAATCCGATTAGCAAAAGTACTTAGAATTTTGATCGATAACTTGATTTGAAACTACCCCAAGCACAACACAGTACTCAGCAAAATCTGGGCAGAAACAAACTATCTTAAAAATCACAAAACAAACACAAAGAACCCTAGAAGAAATTTGGTGCGCAGCCGAGTTGACTTGGCCGCGGATCCGCGGCGGATCGCTTGGATTGGCCGCGGATCCGCGGTCTTCTGAGCGACTCAGGAGCCCAAATTTCTATAGTTTTCTCTAAAAAGCCTGCACGTATTTTTAAGGTCCCTGGAAAAATTTTTGGACCAGTTTTTAAAATCGACAGAAAAGTGCAATTTTTGACGTGTTTTGGGATTTTTTCCGGCGATCGAATTTCTAACACTTTGCTAACAAGTTAGTAATGGTTTAGCGAGGCTCTGATACCACTGTAAGTCTATGTTACCCATCCCGGTGCTTACGGGGAGGCGGAATAGGTAAAAAAACAAAATTTTAACACAAGATAACATGGACTAAAACATGAGGATCTTTGCCAAACCATTGCTAACAAACTATAAGAGGTTCTATCTACTATGCAAGGAGATTATACCTCATGCTACTAGTCTTTCGGGTCTTCTCCACTACCCTCCTCGTCTCCGTAGGCTCCATGGGTCGATCCGGATCTTGGTCACCTCCACGGCCTCCTTAAGTCGAAGACGATCCACCTGAGAGTCTGTAATCCGAGCTCCACCTCAAGCCGAGATAACTACGGCAACAAGTTTGCTATTCTTGAAGTTCTAGGTGGTATAGAAGATGATGATGGATTTGTTTGTCTATTTTGTTTCTATTTTTCTCAACACATGAGAGCTATAGAAAAATCAAGAGAGGAAGAAGAAGGAGGAACCATGGGAGCTCAAACTTGAAGAGAGAGAATGAGCAAGAGATAATGATCCATAAACAAAATAATTACTAATCTCTTATCATGATAAAGTTGATGGCTACATTGATTTGACCATTATCATCACAAATCAAATCCAAAGCCAAAAGCAAAAGAAGGATCTAGTGCTCTCAAGAAAAGTCTAAGTCAACAATGGTCAACTAGGTCAAATGGTCAAGCATGGTCAAATGGTCAAAGCAATTAGCCATAACACAATTATCATTAAAAAGATTAGTAAATGTTTTCCTCACCTCATAATGGTTTTGACCGAACCAACGGTCAAAACCCTAATGAGGCACCTCCTTCTTCTTCGCTCCTCACAACCGTGCATACACACCCGCATCCGCATTCCATAGAATGCGAACGCACAGAAGACAAAACTAATCCATCCATACAATACTAGGATCCGGCTTAAACCAAAGCCCACTAGCATTGTCTGCCCGAACAGCATACCCACACAAGTGCACGTAAGTGATCGTAACCCTGCCGTAAAACCAAACGGCCTCTACACCTTTCGCCCAGTGCAGGGAAACTCTCTGTGTGGGACTCTAAAGACTCGACACTACGCTGGCAGAGGGTTTAACCATAGACCGCAGGTAGATGTCGATAAGAAGGCCGATGAGGCAAACCTATCCGAACTCCTACTGAGCCTGAATGTGACAATCTCCGTACAGTCTGGTCTGTTCGTCTAAGAGTATCGCATGTCGGGCCTAGGGGCGGTAAACGTCAGACCCCTAATAGCGGTACAAGTCGTGCCGGAGTGTAGCCCAGAACACCCAGAGAAACTACTGGAAACACTACCAGTAATTCTCGCTTGCCTTGGCCAGGGACTTTGTATAATGGCTCTTCTAGACACAGTGCGATACCAACCCCCAATACCGGGAGAGACGAATCCTATCTAACTGCTACTGCCTCCAAGTGCTTCGGGACTGCACCCAACTACTACCTGTTTGCACGACTTCTTTGAGCCGTGGTAGGGTAGTATTCAAAGTACAGTGGGAACACACCCGAGGCGAAGTAGTAGTATCAAGTCGACGGACTAAGCTGTACTCCTGTCACCTGAGAACTGTTATCTGACGATAGGTATAGTACCAACCAATTGTTCCCGACGAGTTTGTCCAGTGTACCCGTAACCTAACGAGCACCCGCATACTATCTCCAGTACGACGTACTAATGGCTGTGGGACAGACCATTTCCCCTGCTGGGATGAGAAGCGTATACGCAAGTCTACTCCAGAGTATCGATGCCCCGTCTCGATAATCCTACGACTAGGGACCAGTATAAGGATGTGCTTATAGATTACCCAGCCCCCACTAGTGTGACTGCCATCACAACGCTGGTAATCAAGCAAAGATCCTAAGGGCTCCACTAATATGTATAAGCGATATGCTAAAAGAAACACACACACATATTAAAGTAGAAACAAACCAAGTAACATACTACCATTTTGAGCAAGATTGTCTATACAACTGTGAATATCCCAAGCTTCCATTAAATAATATACAAACTAGTATGATACAGTAATGGCCTCTAGGGCATATACACTAACACTGGATGCTTCCCACGAGTTCACTGCCGTGTTCGGCGAGGACCAGGCTCCGCTCTGGATGCTTCACACGGGGTCATTGCCGTGCTCTGCGAGGACCAGGATCCGCTCTGGACGATTCCCACGGGGTCAGGATTGACATAAGCCGCGTTCCACGTAGCCAGGAATTTTGCTCTGGATGCTTCCCACGGGGTCAGGATTGACATAAGCCGCGTTCCACGTAGCCAGGAATTTTGCTCTGGATGCTTCCTACGGGTTCACTGCCGTGTTCGGCGAGGACCAGGCTCCGCTCTGGATGCTTCACACGGGGTCATTGCCGTGCTCTGCGAGGACCAGGATCCGCTCTGGACGTTTCCCACGGGGTCAGGATTGATATAAGCCGCGTTCCACGTAGCCAGGAATTTTGCTCTGAATGCTTCCCACGGGTTCACTGCCGTGTTCGGCGAGGACCAGGCTCCGCTCTGGATTCTTCACACGGGGTCATTGCCGTGCTCTGCGAGGACCAGAATCTGCTCTGGACGTTTCCCACGGGGTCAGGATTGATATAAGCCGCATTCCACGTAGCCAGGAATTTTGCTCTGGATGCTTCCCACGGGTTCACCGCCGTGTTCGGCGAGGACCAGGCTCCGCTCTGGATGCTTCACACGGGGTCATTGCCGTGCTCTGCGAGGACCAGGATCCGCTCTGGACGTTTCCAACGGGGTCAGGATTGACATAAGCCGCGTTCCACGTAGCCAGGAATTTTGCTCTGAATTCTTCCCACGGGTTCACTGCCGTGTTTGGCGAGGACCAGGCTTCGCTCTGGACGTTTCCCACAGGGTCATGATTGACATAAGACGCGTTCCACGTAGCCAGGAATTTTGACTTTATCCGCATTTCACGGAGTCGTGGTTTGACTCTTGGTTATCTGAGCACCGCCGAGTCATGGAACTGGGGGTTGCCGCTGTTCCGCTTTGCTTGATGTTGTGTCTGTTGTAATAAAATGAATGTTGAGATAATCTCCAGGCTATCTGTGAACCGTTGAGATTTGGCTTCTTCTTCTGATGAAACCTGGGGAGGAGGGGTGTGATTCCTTCTTTGTTTGCGCCCCTGAATAGTATACAGGGATTGATGTGATATCACCTGTAAGGAAAAAATTTCATTTTTATTTTTCAATTCTTTTCGCAATGCTCTATCATTTCAGCTTTTATATCGCGAAGGTCGTGATTGCCCAATCATTTCGGCTATTTTTCGCGGTGCCCAATCATTTCGGCTATTTATTTTATCTTTTCTACTCGCTGCTTTTTATTGCGATTCGCCCAATCATTTTGGCTATTTTGCATGCATACATTATTTTTACTTGCTGATTTTGTTGCAAGTTACCCCATCATTTCGGCTATTTCGTATGCATGTATGGCTCGCTAGCTTTTTGCCGCAAGCTTGGGATTAGACACCGATTTCGGCATTAGCATCACTACAACTGGGATATTACCATGAGCGAATCTTCATTTGCCTCTGTCGATGTCGAACAAAGGTGGCTTAGAGATCAGGGTTAAGATCCTGTCGACTAAGGCTTTTGACTTCATGAGCCGTAAGGGTCTTATAAAGGTATTTCTCCCTACGAGTCGTGAGGATCTCGTAGGTGCGTTTTCTCCTTAGGAGTCGTGAGGACCCCCAAGTGTATGATATCTTGTAAGTCGTAAGGATCATACAAGAGTGTTTTCTCCTTATAAGTCGAGAGGACTTACAAGGGCTGTTCACCATGTAGACATATCCCTAGTCACGGATGGGACTTTGTTAGGGAAATGTTTATTCGTGCCCGTGGATTGTATACAAGGGTCAGCATTGAGCCGTTTGTAGGGCAGTATTTGAGATTGTGGGGGTTGCTTAAGAACAGGTTCAGATCCCTGTAATTTAAGACTTTTGAATCTGACGAGCCGTGAGGGTCCCATAAGAGGGTTCTCCTTACGAGTCGTGAGGATATCGCAAGTGTAATTTCTCCTTAAGAGTCGTGGGGATTCCTAAGTGTGTTGCTCCTTTGTGAGTCGGAAGGATCTCACGCAGGTGGTTTCTCCTTACAAAGTCGAGAGGACCTTGCAAGTTTCTTTTAACGAGATTGCGCCCTTTCGGGTTTTCACAAAACTCGCTGGCAGCCCCGCTGTTTTTACTCACGGAGCCCTTTCGGGTTTTCATCCGTGCCCATTTTGCTTATGGACATACCGTTTTCTTTTTTCTTTCTTTTTTTTTATTCTAACGAGGTTGCTCCCTTTCGGGTTTTCACAAAACACGCCGGTAGCCCTGCTGTTTTTACTCATGAAGCCCTTTCGGGTTTTTATCCGTGCCCATTTTGCTTATGGACATACCGTTTTTCTTTCTTTCTTTTTATTCTTTTTTTTGTATCAGCTTTGGGATGCTGTAATCCACTGTAGTTTATCGACGTCTCGATCAACGGCTAGTTTTAGGACATAGTGGTCCGTCGTTAGTTTAAGGACGTTTCGGTCCGCCGTTAGTTTAAGGACGTTTCGGTCCGCCGTTAGTTTAAGGACATTTCGGTCCGTTGTAAAGGAAGCCGGTTACTACTTATAGAGTTTGGGCTTAGGAAGATAGCGAGTGGAAATAGTTGTCATCATCTATCATTGACCTAGGCCACGACTCGTCAAGCGTAGTACTTCTTCAGAAAGCGACCATTTATTGGCCGGAAAGGTCTTTCACCATGCATGTCCATGAGTAGATAGGCTCCACCCAGGTAGACTTTGTCTATGATATACGAGCCTTCATAATTTGACTCAAATTTTCCCCGCTTAGCACGGTTGGGGATCATGGGTCCTTTGACAACTAGCACGAGTTCGCCTTGGCAGAATGTCCTCGGCCTAGTCAATCTTTCATATGAACGCGTCATCTTTGCTTTGTAAGACTCCAGATTTTGTTGCGCTATGAGCCGGGTTTCATCAAGGGCATCGAGCTCCTCAAGCTGAAGGTGAGCATTCTCTTCGTCTGTTAGCTCGTAATGAACTTCCACTCGTAGAGAGGGTAACTCTATCTCAAGGGGGAGTACCGCTTCTGTACCGAATACCAGTGCGTATGGAGTTGTGTTCGTGGCCGTTTTGAATGTAGTCCGGTATGCCCAGAGAGCTTCATGCAGTCTCTCGTGCCAGTCCTTCTTATTTCGTGACACCGTCTTTTTCGCAATCTTCGTCAAAGCCTTGTTGAAAGCCTCAGCTAGACCGTTAGCTCGAGGATTATAAACTGAGGAGTATCTCCAGTCTATGTTGTGCTGTTGTGCGAAGCGGCTGATCTTGTGGCTTCTGTAGGCTGGCCCGTTATCGGAAATAATCCGTCGCGGAGCTCCAAACCGATAAATGATGTGTGTCTTGAAGAAATAGAGGATATTCTCCGTCTTTACCTCCCTCAGCGGTACTGCTTCTGCCCATTTGGAGAAGTAATCGGTTGTTGCCAAAACGAATCGATGTCCCCTGGATGATGTTGGTTCGATGGGGCCGTTATGTCAGTCCCCCACATTTCGAACGGCCAGCTAGTCACCGTTGGATGTAGTGGATTTGGATGCTGGTGAATAAAGTTGCCGTGAATCTGGCACGAATGGCACTGCTTCGCATACTCGAGGCAGTCTTGGATCATTGTGGGCCAATAATAACCCATCCGTTTGATCTTCAGTTTCATCTTAGTGCCGGCTTGGTGAGAACCGCAGAGTCCATCGTGAGTTTCTTGGATGACACTTTTTGCTTTTTCAGGTCCCAGACATCTTAGCCATAGAGAATCAAATGACCTCTTGTACAGAGTATCATTGACGAAGGCGAAAGATAGAGCTCGCTTCATGAGCTGATGCTTTGAAGACGCATCTTCTGGCGTTCGGCGGGATTTGAAGTAATCTATAAAGACTTCTCTCCAATCTTCAACCTTTTCTTGGTCTTTTACTCGTAGAACCATTTGCTCGGTCACTCCCTTTTCCTCGGACGACTCCGGAGATATTTCTGCCGGTGCAAGAACCCAACGGCTTTGTACCACGATTCTTACGTCATCGAGGTTCTCGTTCGCCAGTTCCTTAGCGATCTTGGCTAAGGCATCCGCCTTGCTATTTTCTGCACGCGGTATGCTTTCCAAGGTGTGGGAAGGAATTTGAGTCGGCGGCTGCTGTACTTTCTCGTCGTACTTTACCAACTCTGGTTTTCACGTTTGGTAGTCACCATTTACTTGACTAACGACCTGTTGGGAGTCTCCGTATATGAGGAGGTTTTCAATTCCTATGTCGATAGCGATCTTGAGACCTGCTATCAAAGCTTCATACCCGGCTTCATTGTTTGTCCTCGGCTCTGTTAAGGAGAAAGCAAAGCGCATTATCCCTCCTTATGGAGTCACGAAGATGAGGCCTACCCCTGATTTGATTATAGGGGTGCTTTGTTTGCATTTCTTCATGGAAGACGCTCCATCAAAATAAAATTCCCATCGGGTATCACCACCGTCGATCGTAACAAATGCATGTTCGTCTGGCCGTTCGCAATTCAAAGGAGAATCGGCAGGTATCGGATGCTCAGCGAGGAAGTCGGCGATGGCCTGGCCTTTCACTGCCTTAAGACGTCGATAAATTATCGAGAACTCCATCAAGAGCAGGCCCATTTAGCGAGGTGTCCCGTTAATATGGCCTTCGACATTAAGTACTTGAGAGGATCTACCTTTGATATGAGATGGACCTCATGTGCCAACGTGTAGTGTCTGAGCTTCGTTATTGCGAAGATCAACGCCAGGCAGTGTTTTTCGATGGGGGAGTAGTTGCTTTCTGCCCCCAGTAGAACTCGACTCAAATAGTAGAGGGCTCTCTCCTTCCCTTGGTCGTTCTCTTGTGCCCATAATGCGCCTAAGGAACCTTCGAGGGTTGAGAATGAGAGGCTTTCCCATAACCGGAGCGGCCAGTACTGGCGGATTCTGCAGGTATTGCTTGATTTCATCCAGCACGCTTTGGCATTTGTGATCCCAGATGAACGGGGTTCCCTTCTTCATCAGGTGACTGTAAGGACATCACTTGCCTGAGAGATTGGCTATAAATCGCCGGATATACTTGAGCTTCCCTTAAAGAGACCGCAATTGCTTGAGAGTCCTTGGCGGGGGCATCTCCATAATTGCCTTAATCTTTGACGGATCTATCTCGATGCCTCGATGTCGGACGATGAATCCTAGGAATTTGCCCGGGGAAACTCCGAATGCGCATTTGAAAGGGTTCATCTTCAAGTTGTATTGCTGAAGGCGTTGAAATACGATTCTCAGATGCTCTAAATGTTCCTCGTGTGTTTTGCTTTTCACCACGAGGTCGTCGATATAGCATTCGACGATTTCATGTATGAGATCATCGAAGATCTTCGTCATGGCCCTCTGATAGGTGGCACCGGTGTTCTTTAGACCGAAAGGCATCACCTTGTAGCAAAATGTGCCCAAAGGGGTCCGGAAAGCAGTGTGCTTCTGATCCTCAGGATGCATCTTTATCTGATTATATCCTGACGATCCATCCATGAAGGAGAAAACCTCATGAATGGACGTATTGTCTCTCATCAGTTCGGTGACCGGTACTGGGAAGTCGTCCTTCGGGCAGGTTTTATTGAGATCCCGAAAGTCTACACAGATGCGCACCATCCCATTTTTCTTCATCACCGGGACAATGTTAGCGATCCAGTCAAGATATTGAACCTCTTGGATGAAGCCGGAGTCGATTAGCTTCTTGACCTCGGCGTCGATACTCATCTCAAGCTCAAGCCGCATTCTCCTTGGTGCTTGTTTGATCGGCTTAACGTTCGGAGATATCACCAATTTGTGCACAGCAATCTCTGGATCTAATCCTGGCATCTCGGAATAGTTCCATGCGAAGCAATCTTTATGCTGCATAAGCACGTCTTTTAGTGCAGCCATCCCTTCTTTGGACAATAGCTCACTAACGAATGTCGGTCGCGGGTCACTTGGCGTCCCCAGATCAATTTTCTTGAGATCATCTGCAGTAGTATGTATTCCATCTTCCAGCTCTTTCGGCGCCGGTGGAAACTCTGAGATCACCTCGTCATTATCGTTTTCTAAGCACCAGGGGAGGTCATTGATTGATCTCAAAAACTATCTCTATTACCGCAATCAAGAACGGCGTCGCTTTGCAGCTAGCCGGTGAGTACGGGTCGGTCCACATGGATGTTGTGAATTTCCTAATCGCTCAAACGAGTTAATTCCGAAGGGTGTTCGGATTAATTATTAAATCTAAAAACCTAATTATTCTATACTACGATTATCTAGATCTATTCTTGCTAGGGTTAGTCCTAGATTAAGTTTGGAAAGTCAATAAATCTCACCGCTTTCTATACCCATATGAAGATCTAATTAGGTGTTATGGTAAATATTAATAAAAGGGATTAGGATGATTGGGAAGATTGTTCTTCCTCTAGATCCTTGTCCTTCCTTTCTTAATCTTTACCCTAACCTCCATGGAAAACCTTAAAATCCGGGCCTTTAGACTACGGTATCACCGCTACCTCATGGGTAGAGTGTCGTAGGGAGCGAAATAAGAAGGTATGCATGAAGTCCTATGAAAATATATGACGGGTAAGAAAGGGGATGAGAGATCTTCGTCTCTCAAACCTTCCCCAGATCTAACCCTAACAAGCGAGGAGACTACTCGCTCATTAGGAAATTAAAATACATTTATCTACGGCAGAGAATAAAAATTACCTAGGGCAAGAATTGAAATCTAAACTAGAGCAAGGAATTAAATCTACTTACTGATGCATCTCTCCAATCATCAACGCAGGGTTGTCAGATCTGAATTCATGAATTGAAAAGAAACACCGATGCTCTCCATAAAGAATTCTAAAATTTATTATTAAAAGGAGGCATAAGAAATTACAATGATTAGAGTTCCTATTTATAGAGAATAGGAAACCCTAGGTTACATTTTGATCCGCATGTCTAAAATTACAAATATAGCCCTAGAAAATCTTTTCAGCGCCGCATTGACGTTTTGGTAAAACCAAAATTTTCTTTTGTCTTCTTCTGGCCGCGGAACCGCGGCATGGGTGGGATTGGGCCGCGGTTCCGCGGCCCAATAGTCGGCTTGAATGCTGAATTTTTCAGGTTTTGTTTTTGGCTTTCTGGGCTTTAATATTATTTGGTTCTTTTATAAATTGGACTTCTACGTTGGTTCCAGATCTCCAGTGAACATTGTGGTGGACTTTTATCCGTTCGCTTTGTATTCTTGGACCTTGCATTTCCTTGTACTTTGTGAACTGTCCTTCGATGTAGGCTTGATCAAGAGTCTTCTGTTTGTTGGTCAAAGTCCAGTTTTTCATCGTCTTTACATCGTTTTCACTGTTTTCTGTCCAAGAACCTGTAACCTGTAACATGTAGCAGACATGCGTCAAAAGCACCTGTTTTCATTGTAAAATGCATAAGAATAGGGAATATAAAATACAATATTATGGTGTGAACAAATACCCCCAAACTTATCTTTTGCTCGTCCTCGAGCAAACTTATTTTTTATTCTCGATAAAACTCTAACCTAGCCGCACTTTCGCAGGGAAACGCGACTGCACTGAGCACGTGCAACAAGCCGTTAAACCTCTAGGTGTCCCTAGTAGGAGGAGTGTTGTCTCCTGAGGGTTTTCAGCGCATACTGCCCACAAAATCCTATCAATTCGGCTTTTCGACTTTTGTTCTCCAATTAGGGTTTCTAACAAGGAACTCTATTATCTTCGACTTGCAAATTATCCACCCATATTCTTCACACTTCCTCATCATCTAACTTAAGATTATATATGTTCTATAGACTTACTTAGCTTTCAGCATCTCTTAAGTTTTCCTTCTAGGGTTCCATCTCCACTTAGAAATTTTTATCAACTCTACTAAAGATACAAGTTCTATTCTTCATTGCTTTCTCTCATCTAAACTCCAATCACATATCCCCACGTGTGTGTATAAATCACCCCTACACTTGGAAATTCAAATCAAGCAATCATACCCTTGTCCGTTGTCCAAAGTACTTATTAGTAGGTGAATTTTTAATTGAATTTTGCTGACACATCCTTCATGCGACCGTTAATACTTCTTGAGGTACCAACAACCGATTACAATATGTGTTTGCACATTAAAGCGTAATTCCTAGTCTTGCAACACCCAAGGCTTTAGCAGTGACTCCCAAACCAGTTGGTCTAAGGCACTAGGTGATGAAGCACCCTCGCTAAATATTTTTCTATTTTTGCAGCCTTAAGTAATCACAAAAACCAGTGTTCATTTTTTATTCTTTTTTCACACTTGTATTTTTTTTCATTTTCTTCGTACTAAGGACTTCAGACAAGAGCATTTTAAGGTCTCTTCTACTATTCCAAGTTTCAAGGTGCGTGATTGTGCAAATTGTAGGGTATACATTTTCAGAATCTAGACTTAAGCTAGGAACTATTTTTCAAACTTATACTCTAATAAGAACATCAATACTTTTCCTTCGTTTTGACTTAGCCCAAGAACTGAACACAAAATTTGCCTATTTCTAAATAAACTACAAAGACATATACTTTCTACCGTTAAACTTTAAGAAAGGTTATTTTTAGGGTTTTTAATTTACTAAGTCTAAGATCTAGTTGTTCGTAGCCAGTTAACCTATTTTTCAAACTCAAGTCAATTAGCCAAAATTGAATACATTAATTTTTATAATTTTTGAAAATTTTCAATTTTTATGGGTTTTCCAATAAATATGCAAATGCAAAAATATACATATGAATGCGAAGGAAGAAGACGTACCGAGCATACCCCCAAACTTAAAGTTGACAGTGTCCTCACTGTCATGCTACACCACGAGGGTCAAAATGCCGGCACTCCCCTGTTATTTATTTATAATTTTTTTTTTATGTTTTGATTTTTTTTTATAGAAAAAGAAAACAAAAAATATATATACATATATACAAAGGTTCCCCCCAAACTTAAGCTTGGCCTTACACAAGCCAAAGGTTAGCACCAACCATTCAAAAATCTTATCGTGGTAATGGTCGAGTTGGTGAAAGAATGGTGTGTAGAAGAAAGAAATGAGAAACACGCGAGACCGTGTGGGAAGAAGGGTAGAATATGGTCTCGATGTAGGAGAAGAATGGCGGAAAGGAGAAAGAAGGGTAGCACGATCTTGAGGGTGTAAATCGAGTGAATAAATTAGCGCAATTTGGGATGACCGAAGTGTGAAAACTGATTGTGCTAATCCATCAACTCGTCGTGCAATGAGGTCAAATCCCTCAAGATTCGCAAGAAAACATGGGTACGCCGAACTTGGTATATGAGACGAAAGCGTAACGGTCACTTGCACGGTCGGAACAATAGGAAGGACGGAAGGAAGTGAGTGAGGAAGGGTATCAGTTAAGGATTTAGGAGGGTGTATTGGAAAATTCGACACATCAAACGAAAATGGTTCAACCTCAATATTATCCTCAGTGCTATCCTCATTACTATCCTCATAATTCTCCTCAATACTTTCCTCAAAAATTTGCTTATCCATGCCAATATCATCAAAATCAAGACGCATATGAAGTTCGGGAAAAACATTCAATGACTCGGGATGATAAATTGGACATAAAATTTCAATCAAATTGACAGGTTCATCATCCGAAATATTCCCGGCGTCTATATCCTCAATCAAGTGAAAATTAATTTCTTTAGACACCTCTTCCAAAGCATGGATATTTATCGATTTAGGTTCTAGATGGGAGGTGTAAAGATCGAAAGGATTAGGTGTGGTTTCACTCGAAAGGGGTTCTTCACAATTTGGCAAATCAAACACTACAAAGTCGCACAACTTGTTTTTATTTTGAACTTGTGAATCATTTAGGACATTCGATTGAAAACTGGAGTTGTGGACTTCAATTGGGTAAGGGTAGGTTTGATTTAGAAATCCTCTCTCATTCTCACTCAGTCCCACCGCCTCCTCATACATTGAAAAATTTAGAGCTAGCGGAAAACTAGCTATCGGTTCAGCAGCTTGCATAAGGGCGGCCACGGATGCTTCCACATTCCTAACCATTTTGTTTGTTGCTGCGATATACGCCTCCAACGCCTCTTCCAAACTAGACTTTGGTGGTAGGGGGGTTTCGGTAAAAGATTCGAAATTGTTTGGATATGTGAAACTCCCAAAAGGCTGTGTAGAAGCAGTGTCTAGTGAAGGTGGGAAGGTCGGGTAGGACTGGTAGGAAGTGGGCGGTTGGGCAGGTGTAGGGTCAACATGTGGATAAAACGATGAATAATCGTGCGTGCCCCTAAAACTAGATGAGTGGAGAGGGGTGAAAGATTGGCTGCGAGATTGAGCAATATGCTCAGCAATGGACATCGGCCTAGGAGTGACAGAAGGACTTGAAAAAGTGGTATAAACAAATGGATGTGGTAAAGGTTGACTTGGTTGACACAAAGTGGGTTGAAAAGTCGAATTGTTTCTCCTAGACGTCTCTATTTGATCTTTCAAAGATATTTTAGGCATGGAAGGATCGTCTTTAAATTGATCGAACAAATTGCCGAACGACGCAAAATTAGGTTCGGGATACCAAAGTTCGGCAAGTGATTTATTAGGTGGGGTACCCATGTTGGAAGAAAGGGTGAAAGAAAGAAAGTTGGTTGGTGCAAGGATTTGTTTGCGGCAAAAGTTTGCAAGTTCTCTAATAAAAATTTTCCTTTTACTTTTTTTTTCTTTATTTGAAAATTGTCGCAAAAAGATTTTTAATTAAAGATATGCAACCAAAAAAAATTACCTGCAATCAGTTGTTATTTTAAGCATATCACAAGAATCTTTATTTGGAAAAAAATTGTTGCAAAAAGATATTCGAGAAAAGATATGCAACAAGAAAGGTTACTTGCAATCAATTTCTATTTTAAGCGGGGCCCAAAAATCCTGCACAAGATTGTTATTTGGAAAGAGAATATATTTTATAGCTCACGGAATCCTGCAGGAATTTTTCAGAAAAGATTTATCTAGATTTCCAGAGCAAGAACAGAGGAACTTACAGTGCAATTTTCTCCAGCTGATAAAACAGGGGGACCGCGGATCCGCGGTATGAGCGGCTTGGGGCGGCGGAAACGCGGCGGCTACGGCGGCGCAGATCCTGAGACTTGACCAGATGACCGCGGAAGGGCGGCAGAAGGCGTCTAATGCCGCGGAATCGCGGTGGACTGGGCTGCTTGCATCTGGAGAATTTTTCTGTTGTTCTGTTTCTGAAATTCTTCTCTGTTCTGATCTACTATTTTCTGTTTTGCTTTCTGAAAATTTCCAGATCCGAGTTTGTTCCTGCAAGATTTCACACAACAAAGTACCCTTTCCAAAAAAATAAAATTGATATATTTTTATAATTTTTGGTTTTTTTTTTTATAGATTTTTATGAATTTTTAATTTAAGATTAACCCGAAATTACAAAAAGGAAAGTTCTACGCCATCCTCGGCAACGGCGCAATTTGATTGACCTCAAAAACTATCTCTATTACCGCAATCAAGAACGGCGTCGCTTTGCAGCTAGCCGGTGAGTACGGGTCGGTCCACATGGATGTTGTGAATTTCCTAATCGCTCAAACGAGTTAATTCCGAAGGGTGTTCGGATTAATTATTAAATCTAAAAACCTAATTATTCTATACTACGATTATCTAGATCTAGTCTTGCTAGGGTTAGGCCTAGGTTAAGTTTGGAAAGTCAATAAATCTTACCGCTTTCTATACCCATATGAAGATCTAATTAGGTGTTATGGTAAATATTAATAAAAGGGATTAGGATGATTGGGAAGATTGTTCTTCCTCTAGATCCTTGTCCTTCCTTTCTTAATCTTTACCCTAACCTCCATGGAAAACCTTAAAATCCGGGCCTTTAGACTACGGTATCACCGCTACCTCGTGGGTAGAGTGCCGTAGGGAGCGGAATAAGAAGGTATGCATGAAGTCCTATGAAAATATATGACGGGCAAGAAAGGGGATGAGAGATCTTCGTCTCTCAAACCTTCTCCAGATCTAACCCTAACAAGCGAGGAGACTACTCACTCATTAGGAAATTAAAATACATTTATCTAGGGCAGAGAATAAAAATTACCTAGGACAAGAATTGAAATCTAAACTAGAGAAAGGAATTAAATCTACTTACAGATGCATCTCTCCAATCATCAACGCAGGGTTGTCAGATCTGAATTCATGAATTGAAAAGAAACACCGATGCTCTCCATAAAGAATTCTAAAATTTATTATTAAAAGGAGGCATAAGAAATTACAATGATTAGAGTTCCTATTTATAGAGAATAGGAAACCCTAGGTTACATTTTGATCCGCATTTCTAAAATTACAAATATAGCCCTAGAAAATCTTTTCAGCGCCGCATTGACGTTTGGTAAAAACAAATTTTTCTTTTGTCTTCTTCTGGCCGCGGAACCGCGGCATGGGTGGGCTTGGGCCGCGGTTCCGCGGCCCAATAGTCGGCTTGAATGCTGAATTTTTCAGGTTTTGTTTTGGGCTTTCTGGGCTTTAATATTATTTGGTTCTTTTATAAATTGGACTTCTACGTTGGTTCCAGATCTCCAGTGAACATTGTGGTGGACTTTTAACCGTTCGTTTTGTATTCTTGGACCTTGCATTGCCTTATACTTTGTGAACTGTCCTTTGATGTAGGCTTGATCAAGAGTCTTCTGTTTGTTGGTCAAAGTTCACTTTTTCATCGTCTTTACATCGTTTTCACTGTTTTCTGTCCAAGAACCTGTAACCTGTAACATGTAGCAGACATGCGTCAAAAGCACATGTTTTCATTGTAAAATGCATAAGAATGGGGAATATGAAATACAATATTATGGTGTGAACAGTCATCCATATTCTCGGGCTCTTCTTTTGATAGCGTTATCATATGACAAGTACGAGCTCGCTTCCAAGACCGATGTTGATCTGGTTCTATTCTCGTTGTATGCGCGGCTTTGGGTTCATGCTTCTGCGGCGGGGTTACACTCCAGCTGCTGGATAGAGCGAATTTGCCAAGCTGATATTGGTCTTCGACCCAATTCTTGAAGGTGAAGCAGTCTTCGAGAGGATGTCCTATCGCTCGGTGATAAGAGCAATAGTCTGGGTGAGAGATCTCGTTGGCTTGCTCGGGGTGCTTGGACTCCGGGAGGGTAATCATTTGATGTTTTATGGAAAGATCAAGTATCTTCCGTGTTTTGTTCTGAGGAAAGGAGTATGCTCGACCTATCTTCTTTATAAGAGACGAATCCGGGTTGCTCGGTTCTTGATCGCGTGGCTTCTTGATCCCGCTTTGTCACTGTCGAACGCCTTTCCCGTTCTTTGGTTTGTTTCTGCCTCTGCGTTGGGCCTTTTGCACAACGGGTTGACAGGGAGGAGTATTTTCATCTTTCGCAGTCTGTTGAAGAAGGCGTTGCATCCTGGCTTTCTCGTAGATGGCCATTTCGCGATTATGTTCGTCTCGAACCTTTTGACCCGCTTCCCTTATAAGCTTGTCCATTTGTTCTTCGAACGACAAACTGGGCATTTTCACGTCGGGAGCTCTTTCTGGTTCAGGGTTAGCATCTTCCTATAGAGCATCCCCTTCTTCATCAAAGTCATGTACGACGTAGCAGTCGCGGGATTGCTCCCATTTCTTGGACCGAGCATATCCAAGCCCGATTATTTCCATTCTCCAATTGGGCAACTTTTGTTAAGTTCCGAGAACGTTCCGGATCCTGTTATAGAATCGTGCTTGTCGTGCAATTTGCTTAAGGGGTATGGCTTGGCGCCTTAACAGCCTTTTTAGTCCGTTCGTGTAATATCTGGGCAAACGGATAGGCTGGATTTCTTTCTCCACTTTGGTTTCCCCGGATCGGTAGAATATGATCGCCTTTTCACCTTCTCTCCTGGGAGGGACATAGAACATCTGCAGCTCTTCCACACTGTAGGTATCAAGCGCGTCTAGTTCTTTATGATGCTTGGGTGGAACCATGGCAACTTGTAAACTTTGCTCTTCATCAGCGAATGTTTGTATTGAATGCCGAGCAGAGAATATAGCATGGACCTCATCTTCCGAGTCGCTGCCAAAGATCAACATAGGAGCGGACGGTCCTGGTTTGTTGCACTGGGGCGGACCTAAGTAAACTATCTCTTCTTCCTCCTCGGTATCACTCCCGAAGACCAGAATGGTAGGGATAACTTTGTTGTCCGGTTTGTGACATCTCTCCGTGTCCTCGAAATCTGGCAAGAAGTATTTTGCATCTTCGTATTTCCGGACTTCGTTCACGGAGAATGGGTTTAGCTCTCCTGTCACAGTATACTCGAGACCATCCTTGAAATACTTCATACACTGGTGTACATTGATAGAACATAAACTGTTCTTTAAAATAAAGCCCAAGAGTTATAATGAATGCTCAGCATTAAATAAAAGACAAAAATATTGTCAGAAACTCAAATCAATGCTCAGCATTGTCAAATTTTTAACATTTTTAACTGAGTGGGCCGAGCCAAAATTGCTATAAACCCCTCATTCAGATTAATTGAGACCATATGCTCATAAATCCTTGATGTTAGTCCTAAATTGGACTATAGATCCCAACCAATATCGGTTCAAGGGAACATCTCTTCACTCCTCTAATATTTGTCGTTGTAATCCTTCAACGTCTTCAGAGAGGTGACGGGTCCTGACAACCAGACATTCAATGGACTGTGGGGTCCTTAAACTCATGGACTATGATGTCCTTAACCTTGGACTGTGGATTCCTTAAACCCATGGACTATGATGTCCTTAACCTTGGACTGTGGGGTTCTTAAACTCATGGACTATGATGTCCTTAACCTTGGACTGTGGGGTCCTTAAACCCAACCATGGACTGTGGGGTCCTTAAGCCCATGGACTATGATATCCTTAACCTTGGACCGTAATGTCTTTAAACTAATTATCGACCACAATGTCCCTAAACTAAACAATAGAGCCCAAATGCTCTCTTGTTGGATCTAAACGATCCCGTTAAATTGATCTTAGTCTAAAATTAGACTAACGTATCCTTAACTAACGTTTAAGTTGATCATAGTCTCGAATGAGACTAACGTATCCTTAAACCCAACCCCAAACCCAAATCTAAGAAAAATACGGATTTGGACTAATCCATACCCTACGGGCGACAACATAAATTAGTCTCCGTATACAATCCACGGGCAACCAAAAACAAACAACGAACACCCAAGACATGAAGTGACTATCTGGAGAAGGAGAAAGTGGTTACCGCCATGCGGTAGCATAACTAACTGCAGGAGCTTACGCCTGCAGGGAAGAGTGTCCCCACAATCAAAACCCCCCTCAACGAGGGGGAATCTGACGAAGTCTGCTACATCTGCCGCATCCGTCTAAACCTTCGATACTACTTTCCAGGCCTTGATTGACAAGCTGGCCCAAATGGATCAGATGGGTCATAGACCATCTCCTTCGAAGATGGAACCTCGAAATGAAAAAGGAAAAGGGAAAGCGACCTTCGTCGCCAATGCTCAACAACAGCCCAGTGGTCCAAAACTAACTGATCGCCCAGACGAGAGACGGCGATTCTTTAATGAGAAAATGAAGCGCCCTTATTCGTTTTCCAGGGACAAAACAAGGAGATTGTTCGAGCTGGCGGTGCGCAACAGGCTGATCAACTTGCTGGATCCAAAATGCCCATTGCAACCCGGTGAGGCTAATAATCCCAATTATTGCCCCTATCACCAAGCGATAGGCCATCCAATTGAAGATTGCTTTATCTTTAAAGGCTGGATTGAAGACCAATACCAACAAGGCAAATTCGCAATGTCCGAGAATTGGAAAGTAAGCCCGCCTCAACCGCACGCTCTTAAAAGGGGGGGACACACCGGGGGCATCATGCACTTTTGTAGAAGAAGCTCCATGGGAGTTCGTTCTTTCAGCCAAAACGAAGAGAATGCTGAAAGATCTCCAAACATGCCCGGCGATCAGATGGAAAAATCAGCTAGAACCCGAGATCATCGAGGGAATGCTGAAGCCGCGCCCAACTCCAAAAATTGGTGGTGATAGTCAAAGCGCCAACACCCAGCCGTCAAAGTCCTCGAAGAAGAAGAAGAAGAAGACCAAAAAGCCCGTGAAGTATGGTGACAAGCACACGGACCTGCAAAAACAGATTTACGCGCTGGAAGAATATAACCAGAAGGCGCAGACCCCAGTCACACTCCAAGAATTTCTCAGCCACGTCCTTGAGGACGGAGATGACGACAATGGAGAAGACTCGTCGGATGAACCTGAGGATTATGTGGCAAGCTGCCATGTGGTCTCTCACTCGTTAATAAACGGTGGAGAAGCTCTGGATGCAGAGAAACCGGGGGCAGATCCTAAGCCGGAACTTCTAGGACCATCAGACGAAATGATTGACGCATTCATGAACGAAGCTCTTTTGAAAAGCCAAACTGATCGAGAGTGCGAGATGGCCATATTTGAAAAGGCCAAATGCCGGTGACTGGACGAAAGGGTTGAAACACTCACACCAGATCAAAGTACATCCGCCACAAATAAAAGAAGGTTCAAGATAAGGAAACGATTTGCCAGAGCCCTGTCAAAGGGAATGAAGTTACCTTCTTTCAGAGGAAATTCTCCCGGCGGTATACATCATGATGAAGCGTACGTACATCCTAACTTCTGTTTATACCATCAGAGAATTGCATACCCTACCGAAGAATGCATGGCCTTTAAAAACTGGTGGCAAGGATATGTTGCCCACCGATGTTTACCGCCGAAAGACGCGACCGGGACGTTAGGTCGCCTGGCCTGAATTCGAGGGCAGATGCTAATTGGTTTTATCCGTCCACCTCTCCGAAGATACCAAGTTGATATATGGCACCATGTATCGGATGTTCAGACGGATGCGGCCGATATAGCAGACTTCGTCAGATTCCCCCTCGTTTAAGGGGTTTTGATTGTGGGGACGCTCTTCCCTGCAGGCGCAATCCCCTGCAGTTAATTACGCTACCGCATCGCGGTAACAACTTTCTTCTTCTCCATATGGTCACTTCGTGTCGTGGGTGTTTGTTTTGTGTTTGGTTGTCCGTGGATTGTATACGGAGACTAATTTATGTTGTTGCCCGTAGAGCGTGGACTAGTCCAAATCCGTATCTTTCTTAGATTTGGGTTTGGGGGGTTGGGTTTAAGGATACGTTAGCCTCATTTGAAACTAAGATAACTTTAAACGTTTGTTAAGGATTCGTTAGTCTCATTTTAGACTAAGATCAACTTAACGGGATCATTTAGATCCAACAAGAGAGCGATTGGGCTCTATTGTTTAGTTTAGAGACATTGAGGTCGATTAGTTTAAGGAAATTACGGTCCGATGTTAATTTAAGGACATCTCGGTCCATTGTTAGTTTAAAGACATCGCGGTCGAGGTTAAGAACATCATAGTCCGTGAGTTTAAGGACCCCACAGTCCAATGTTAGTTTAAAGACATCACGGTCGAGGTTAAGGACATCATAGTCCATGAGTTTAAGGGCCCCACAGTCCAATGTTTAGAGACGCCATAGTCTATGAAATGTGTGGTTGTCGGGACCCGTCACCTCGTTGAAGATGTTGAGGAATTACAACGACAAATATCAAAGAAGTAAAGAGATGTACCCTTGAACCAAGGTGAGTTGGTTGAAAGAGCAGATGTGCTCAGTTCAAGATAAGTTGAGGACTTATGGCCAGAATTAGGCTAAGTCCAATTAAAATGTTTAACATTTTTATTGTTCTGGCTATTAATGCTTTATTTGGGCTCAGCCCTTTTAATAATGCTAAGCATTGGGTTTTGACATCTTTTGTCTTCATCAGAATAAATTGTGTTCTGACAATGCGCCACGTGACGCGCCAGGCGCTTTGCGCCAGCTAAAAAGCGCATTACGCTTCTATCAGGTGACGCACACGAAGAGGACACGTGTCACGCTTAGTGTTAAGCGCTAGTTCATTAGCACATTGCGCTTTTAATTTATGAGCGCTTTGCGCTAGTCTGTTGGCGCGTCAGTGAGTGACACGTGGCGCGCTTGGCGTTGAGCGCCAGTCCATGAGCGCCGTTCTCTGTTTTAAAAGCGCAAAGCGCAAGTGGTGTCTATGGTTGACACGTGGCATGTTTTGGCACTGAGCGCTGATACAAGGAGCGCAAAAGCGCAGTTCATGAGTGCAAGGCACTTTTCAGTAGCGCAAAGCGCATTTGATCAATTTTAAGATCAAAGAAAAAATTTATGTTCTTCTTTTAAAGAAGGCTTTGCCCTCAAGATTCAAGAACAAAAAGTTCTTGTTTTATAAAAGGGCTCTGCCTTTATAGATCAAAGATCTGTGAATGAAGTAAAATACTTCTTTTAGCCTTTATAGATCAAACCTTGGTCTTTTGTAGATCTATGATCTTTTAGAAGATGATTCTTCTTTTTTCGAGATGATTTCATCTCTATGGTTCAAGAAATAGTTCTTTACCTTGAAGATGAAGAAATGATCTTCTTTTTCTAAAGGCTTGCCTTTCTTTCTCTTTAAGTTTTCTCAAAATTTGCAGAGGGTTTTCTCTCTATCTCTCTTGAAGTCTTGGGGCCTTTATATAGGGCTAATTGATTTGTTGGATCAGTTTTGAGAGATCTTTCTCTGATTGATTTGGGATATTTCCCACCGTTGGATTTTTGATCCTAAGGCCTCTATTTTACAGAAGATAATCTTCTTGTTTTAATAAGATTGGAAAGATCTTTCCATAACAGAATTTTAGTTCTAATTAATTAATAATTTATTATTAGTAGATCTTTTGATCTAACGGTGGGGGATTTTTAATCCCAGCGCTGGCGCACCTTGCGCCAGCGCAACTACGTTCAACACGTGGCGCGCAGCGCAGAGCGCAACGCAACTGCCCCTAGCGCACCCGTGTTTGACACGTGGCATGCAGCACAGAGCGCAGCACAACTGCGCTAGCGCACCTGTGTTTGACACGTGGCGTGCAGCGCAAAGCGCTGGATCGGAAGCGTTGCTTCAACTTTTAAATTTTGAATTTTAAAACAGAGCTTTGTTATGAATGGGGGCGCGCTGCCTAGGGTGCAGCGCACCTGGCGCTAGCGCTTCTTTGTTAGACACGTGGCACTCAGCGCGCACAGCGCTGAATCTGAAGCGTTGCTTCAATTTAAATTTTGAATTTTGAAACAGAGCTTTGCTCTGATTGGGGGAAACAACCGACAACACGTCCAGCGAATGAAGCGCAAGGCTCGTCGGGAACAGAGAAGCACGATTAATGAGCATAAAAGAACTGCCAGCAATTGCCACATGGTTGATAGCAAGGGATCGCAAGTTCTCATCTTTGGGAGCGACTCAGATGAGGAAATAGCCCTCGGCCCTCTCTTCAAGGAATCCATCTCTGAAACAGAAGAGATGAAGACCTGCGAGAATATTCAGCTGCGCAATCGCACGCTACCTGAAAAGAATCTCGGACCCGCAAACAAGGGGTCGAACAAAAAGGATAAGGGAAAAGAAAAGGTCCTTGAGGATATCACCCTCGATGACCAAGCTGTCGAAGAGCTGACAGCCAAGGATCCGCCCTAGAAAAACAAGGTGGATTACAACATTCTGGCATACCTGAGGAAGATACCCTCACAGCTAAGCATTCTCGATGCCTTTCTGCTATCTAAAGAAGCGAGAGATTCTTTGATCAAGGCACTACAAGAGCCCGAGCAGTTCCAAGTTTTCCTCGCCGAAGAAAAGATGAAGGACTAGCTGGAAGAAGTGTGCACGGACGATATCACCTTCGGCGATGAAGATCTCCTCCTCGGGACATGCGAGCATAAGCTTCCCCTTTATGTCTCCGTATATTGCCATGACATTAAGATAGGGAAGATCCTGGTTGACAATGGGTCCTCCGTCAACCTCCTCAATGTAAGAGTGTTGAAGGAAATCTGCATGAGCGTTCAACATCTCGCTCGTGATAAAATCACCATCTCCGGGTTTGACTCCCAGTCATCACGGACGCCTGGGTTTGTGATACTGACGTTACGCTTTAGGCTACTCGTCACGGACATTAAATTTCACGTCATTGACGCCAAGACATGTTATAATGCTTTGCTCGGCAGGACTTAGTTACACGAGTACAACATCATCCTTTCTATACAACATCAGTGTATGAAGTATTTCAAGGATGGTCTCGAGTATACCGTGACAGGGGAGTTGAACCCATTCTCCGTGAATGAAGTCCGAAAATACGAGGATGCAAAGTACTTTCTGCCAGACTTTGAAGAAACGGAAAGGTGCCATAAGCCGGAGAATAAGCAAAAAGCTATCACCACCATTCCGGTCTTCGGGAGCGATACTGAAGAGGAGGAAGAGATAGTTTATTCAGGGCCGCCCTAATGCAACAAGCCGGGATTGTCCACCCCTATGCTAGTCTT